>OZ020195.1:4725110-5925110 GCA_963971165.1 Philopedon plagiatum
TGTAATTTAAATTTCGTTATACGAGTAGTTAGGTAGGTATAAGATTTGTTCCAAGAAACTAATCTTGTATAACACATATGGGCGTAACTTCAGTTAGGTCTATACGTGAGATCTTAATTTGTTATAATTTTAATTACGCTCAGTTTTTTTTATCTGCTAAGTATACCGTCAGTTATTGAGGTACTCGACTTCGTGAGGTTAAAGATTGGGTTTTTAAAAGTTCGTTATGGAGCATATCTCAATTTTTGATTTTTCGGAGTTACGCCCTTACGTGAGAAGACCGACGATATGTTCCATTTTTTATTGTTTCAGATAATTCATAAGGTCGTAAACTACCTTACAATGCTGGCAAAGTTATCCGAGAAATCCTAAAATGGCGAACATTACCTAAGCAGCAAATGCATATTTTAACAGATAACAGCTTTAAAAATTGCTTTATTGCTAACCAGATTAAAGCCAAGTTGCACAATAGTTGTTTATGTAACCAGTTAGGAAATGCTTTACTTTGTTTAACAAGTGTAATGTTTGAGGGACGAGCGGAGCGAGATCCTTCAAAATTATACGAGAATCCTTAGACCATTATTTTCCTCATTTTGGGAGGAATCAATCGGGAGGATCATCTTGAATTATTGTATCGCGATTTATACCCCCTGTATATTCGTACGACATAAAAAAGATATATTTAGAAAAAAAGAATAATTAACTGAAAATACAAACTTTATTTAGACTTAGTCAACACAAAAACATAAATATCTTGTTCTCGTTTAAACAAATTTTCTTTCATTTGGTTTTATCAGACTTGTATTATAACGTTAAAAAAAATTTACTTCTACAACAGGGTTCTTAGCGTCCTAGACCTAGAAAACCTGAAAATGTCAGGAGATTCATTTTTGGTCAAGGGATGGAACACAGAACATCTGATTCAATATTATATGCCACAGCCGTCTTCAACTCTCGAGCCATGAAGCACAAATGGCAACGCTGCAAACAGCGCATGTTAAAAATCAGTGCAGATACACCAATATAATAAAAACTGTGCAGGCATTAATTAATAGTATTTAACTCTTTGATTACTTTAAAACAGTTTAAAATCCAAATCGTACGCAAAACTTTCAGGAAGGCACATCGAACAAACGCCCTTTTAATCAAACCCAATCACGGTATCAGTTGTTTACTATTTCCAGCCTCCCGTGCTGTGTTGCCAGATCATCTAATTTATAGCTCCCTTGTTAAAGAAGGCTGTATATATGCTCATAAGCTGGCCTTGTTACATTAACGACGAATGTATAACCCAACCCAACCCAACCCAACCCAATCACGGTATCAGCTGTTCACTATTTCCAGCCTCCCGTGCTGTGTTGCCAGATCATCTACTTCATAGCTCCCTTGTTAAAGAAGGCTGTGTATATGCTCATAAGCTGGCCTTGTTACATTAACGACGAACGTATTTAACACTCCTCGGTTTTCTATAAATAAAAATTTCTTGGTAGAAAATTTACTGAATGAGTCCCTCATTGGTCAGATTAGTGTATGATTCAGTACATCATGACGGTGATATTTAAAAAATTGATATTTGTGATAAAAAGAGAATTTACGTAAAAAAAGGAAAAGAATACCAAGAAGCCATGAAGAGGAAAAGCAAGAGCATTTATGAAAGAAATAATATTGCGAAGAAAAGAGTCCAAAACCTGGAAAAGTCAGATAATTTAAAAATGTAAAATCGCTAAGAACTCTTTTTTAACAATATATGCAACAAAGTTTTGAACAAATGTTACGAAACAGAAAACAACTTCTAAAAAATTTTGAGATTGCTTGGCATCCAAAATTTTTATAACATAAAATTTTTTTAACAAACCTTAAAATCATACAGTTAATACCTATTTAACGAATAACTTTTCTTAGTCTATTTTATACGTCTCGAGAATATTACTTAAGTTCTTTAATATATAATTCCAGTCTTCTAAGAACTCTGGAATGTCCTCGCCTGCGTATGTCAGTTGATGTATGAGGTATTTATAGGAGGCATCAATTGCCTGTTTACAGTCTATTAGAATATTGGCTTGCCTAAAAAAACAATTACTAGCTAATAGTTTTGTTCTATTAAAAACTGCTAAAGTCAAAATATGGCCAATTAGGTTGGCAACATTCCTTCTCGTTGTATATTAATTAATTGTGTTGGCAACACTTTTATGTCAAATATTTGACAAGGAAGGCAAGGTTATACAATACTGTCTCTGTCTAACACATCTGAAAGTTTCTCCGTCATTAATGGAGAACTCACCCAGATGGCGCAATCATAGCTTGTTTCTAGCTATTATTTTATTCAGGAGTTTGAGTTGACGCTCGACAGAGTGAGTGGTGCGAGTTTAGAGAACGTGACGTCATACCATGAGCTTATTAGGATAGCGCAACTTGAACGCGATGGGGTGAGAATACAACATAACCTCAGAAATTCTGTTTTCTATTATTTTCAAAGTATATTCTTAAGTCGGTTGTATTTCAACTTTGTTTACGGTGACGGCAGAAAATTTGGGGGGCAGTAGTCATGTGTCGTTGTCCATTAAAAACGTATTAAGATATTCTGCGAAAAATAAAAATGAAAAAAAAACGGAACTTACGCTTTATCACATACAAACTGCTGTTTGGTATTCCGAATACCAATGATCACCATATTATCAATCACATTATGAAGTTTTGGGTTGACCTAAAAAATAAAATATTTCAATTTGGTGCGTATTTGGGGTGTCAATCCCGGAATCCTGGATCCCAGAGTATAATAACACCTCAAATGTGGATAGTATTAAAATAGACGATGATATTCAAATTTTAAAAGCTAACAGTGTTAAATACTTGGGAATAATTTTTAACAGTAAATTAAATTGGGATTTACATGTAGATTACTTAATTAAAAAATTAAGAAGTTTGCTATCAATATTCAAAAAAGTTAAAACCTTTTTGGATATAAAACACTTAGAAACATTGTATTATGCCTTAGTTAAAACTCATTTGAATTATGGGATTTTAGGTTGGGGAGGAATAAGTAGAATTTTAGTGAAGAAAATAGAAGTATTACAAAAAAGATTTCTGAAAATTATGTTTAATAAAGACTATTTTTATCCTTCAAAGGAATTATATTCAGAAACAAAAAAAATGGACGTTGGGCAAATATATATTTATAATATTTTAGTATACGTTTTTAAGAATAAAAATCTAATACAATTTAAAAAACATAACCATGACACGCGTCATAAAAATGAAATTTCCATTAAACCAAAAATATATAAGTTTATAGCACAAAAGAATTATAAATATTTATGTTTTTGTTTAAACGATTGTTTACCAGTAAATATTAAAAGAATTATATCATTAAAAAAATATAAAATTGAAATAAAAGCTTGGATATTAGCAACAAACGATTTAAAGAAATTTTTGGAATTACTTTGATATTATTTTGTATAATATAAAAATTATGTATTTATTTTTCTCTAAGGATCTCTCTTGTCCTAAAAAAGAAATTGTATGTATGTATTTGAATATATATTTTTTTCAAATGAATAATTTATATAATTAAATAATGTAATGTTAAAACATATTTTTATATTGTAATTAATTTAAATAAACTTTATTATTATTATTATTATTATTATAAACAGGACTAAATATTATGCCGAAGTAATTAGCGCACATCCGGAAAAGTTATTTAAATAATCCTAGTATCGTCTAAAAGCATTCAATACATCTATTGTAAATTGTAACTATATTTTTACAATAGAATAGGCAGGGCCGGATTAACGGTGCATTGGGCCCTAGGCTAAAATTGATTTAGGGACCCTATTTGGACCATTTAATACATTTTGTTTTAGATATTTTTTCATAAAATTTTAAACAAAAATGGTTGCTTTTTAAATGTCTTTATTAAAAAAAAAGCATAATACATATACATCAAATAATAAGAATGACAAAAAACATTAAAGCATGGGTATCTTCATTAAAAAAAAATATAGTATGTGTTGACTGGTACCTTATTCAAGTAAATATTCGTTTCCGTGATTTTAGAGCTGCAAAACTTTCAATAATTTTTTCGGTTTGAATTTTTTTAAGAAGATCACTTTCTATGGCCAATAAAGAAAGATCGTTAGTTTTTTCATCACCTAATGAATTTCTTTTATGACTTTTTACCCTTTCTAAAGTTGAAAATGATCGCTCCCCACTACAGTTAGTTACTGCCATCGATAAAAATATTAGTAGGAAGGAATAGTTTTGTTATTATTGTATTTGTTATTATTATTTTTGGATTTTTATTATTATACCATGGTAAAAATATATTATATACCGTTTTGATAAATACGTTGGATTAAAACCCGATCTGGTTCGTAACTAAATTTAATGTTATCTAAAATCTAAATGCAATGAAGATATAAATATTGATCTAGTCCTATCGTCTTTAATATTAATCGTTTAGCAGGTCAAAACGCACCATCCCTTTCTTAAAAGTCCCATCCACTCCACATCTGGTTTTTGGCTTAAGGTTCGTTTCCTAAGTAGGTAGGTACCTCTTAAAACACTCTCTATTCGGTACACGTTATTTAAAAGTATTTTAAAGTACAGTCTCGCAATTTTTTACAACGTTGCCCTAATTAGGTAAATGTATTTTTTTCCGGTTTTTCTTTTTATTTTAGTCTATTGCATTAATTTCAAGGCCCCCCCGCAAGCCTTGGGCCCCTAGGCTATAGCCTACTTAGCCTAATGGATAATCCGGCCCTGAGAATAGGTTTTCTTAAAATGTCAAAAATATACCAAAAAAAGCAAATAAAATCCCGACTTACCTCTAATATTTCTAGCTTCTTATTACTAAACAATAATACTGAAACGGGTGGAATTAAACTACATTCTCTAACTATTGTGGTTCTTCTAATATTCGATCGAGTTTCATTAATATAAACTAAAAAATTTGATGGGAACTTGTGCCTCTTATAGTTCACACTTTCAGAAGTTATTGTGGCCTTTTGATTGTTCCTAAAAATACCAAATGACGCTAAAAAAGTTAGCCAAAAAATACAATCAAATAAGAATCTACGTAGAAAACTACGTATGCATACATTTTTTGAAACGTTTAAAAAGGGCTTGAAGCACTTCGAAAGGACTTAAAGCGTTCTGAAAGGGCTCAAAACATTTAAATAGAGCAAGCCATTTGTTCAATTACCAATTACCAAACACTTATACAAAATAAAGAACATATTCGAAAAGTTGCCGTAAAAATCACAGACTTTTGCTATATTACCCACGATCAGCACTTACCTTGTAACCAAAACACTGACATTAGTTTTAAGTCGGTTTTTGACTATGTCCCAATTTCTATGTTCTAGCACAGTTCCCGTTCCAGAATAAATAACTGCTTTCACAAGCTCGTCATTGTCAGAAAAGTCTTCGGATATCGGCAGCGACTCGTGCAGTCCATTGTGTAAATAACCGAAATGAATATCTTTTAGTTCTAAAATATAACAAAAATACAACGGGTGTTTCCTAAAAGTGAAGGTATCTTATGGGAATAATGATTATGAAAAATTGACGATGAAGGGAGGGGAGGGGAGTAAAATCGTATTTATTTTAGAGATCGCACGATATGACTTTATTTTGCCGATACGATATATCGGCAGATACAGATATTTACATGCCGATATACCGATACCGATATATCGTATCGGCAAAGACATATGTACAGGGTGTCCCATTTTCGACACTTTTGCGGGGTGTCTCCCTTATTTTTAAAGATAGAGGGTTGCGGTTTTCGCGACAGTGTGCTACTTTTTGATGAAACGAAAGATGGCATAAAAATATTTTTCATGGCCCCCTTCGTTTTTGATATACAGGACGAAATTGATTTTTTTCCATTTTCGGACCCCCCTCGCATTTCAGTTATCTTGTAACTTGTAAAAAAAGTAAAAATGGATCCTATTAGAGTTTTCTACGTAGAATCGAGTGGCGTGGTTAGATTTTCATCAGATGTGATATTTTTCGAGATATTAACCAAATAAATGTTTTTTTAAATGGAACACCCTGTATATTTCTTTACCATTAAGTTTCCCCTTTCGAGAGCTTTTCAAAAATATATAACACTTTATAGTTATTTTTTATTTTTAGCCCTTAAATCGAACTATTTAATTTTAAACTTTAATTTTGCGTAGTTGGCCGTGTTTAACAAGTGGTTTAACGTCAATTCAGGTATTTAGATTTAAAAAAGAAACTGGTTAAATCCTGTATTTTCATTAATTTATTAAAATTGGTATTATTTTTAACCTACAACACTACTTGTTATCTAGATATAGAAAATCCTAACCAGAACTAAAACTGTTTAGTTTTTAATCACTTAAAGATTAAATTAGTTGTCTTGAATTATTAATAGCAAATAAAGTCAAATTTAAAAACAAAACATACAAAACTTTAGGTAACGAAAAGAGCTAGAATGGATTAAATGGACTAACTCTTTTCATTACCTAAAGTTTTGTATGTTTTGTTTTTAAATTTGACTTTTATTTGGTATTAATATCTATTAATAATTCAAGACAACTAATTTAATTTTGAAGTGATTAAAAACTAAGCAGTTTTAGTTCTGGTTAGGATTTTCTATATCTAGATAACAAGTAGTGTTGTAGGTTAAAAATAATACCAATTTTAATAAATTAATGAAAATACAGGATTTAACCAGTTTCTTTTTTAAATCTAAATACCTGAATTGACGTTAAACCACTTGTTAAACACGGCCAACTACGCAAAATTAAAGTTTAAAATTAAATAGTTCGATTTAAGGGCTAAAAATAAAAAATAACTATAAAGTGTTATATATTTTTGAAAAGCTCTCGAAAGGGGAAACTTAATGGTTAAGAAATATACAGGGTGTTCCATTTAAAAAAACATTTATTTGGTTAATATCTCGAAAAATATCACATCTGATGAAAATCTAACCACGCCACTCGATTCTACCTAGAAAACTCTAATAGGATCCATTTTTACTTTTTTTATAAGTTACAAGATATCTGAAATGCGAGGGGGGTCCGAAAATGGAAAAAAATCAATTTCGTCCTGTATGTCAAAAACGAAGGGGGCCATGAAAAATATTTTTATGCCATCTTTCGTTTCATCAAAAAGTAGCACACTGTCGCGAAAACCGCAACCCTCTATCTTTAAAAATAAGGGAGATACCCCGCAAAAGTGTCGAAAATGGGACACCCTGTACATGTTTCAATGTTTAGTTTTTATCAGGGTTGGAAAAAGTCATGACTTTTATAAAAAAAAAGTCAAGGCTTAAATCATGTGAATTAATTCATGCCAACCCTGGTTTTTATAACGTCGAATATAAATAAAAAAATACAAAATACGGTTCTGAATCTCCAATTCGCTAAATCCTGTACGTATTCCGTAAAATCAATTTCCGTTTTTCGTTCATGCGTTTTCTGTTTGGGCGAAATCGAAAATCGGGGAAGTCCCGGTTTGTCATTCCGTCACGCGGTAACGCGGTATAACGTTTCTGATTGGTGAAGTTTCGGGGAAGTCCCTGTTTAATGTTTTCAGTATTGCTTTGTGAAATTCTTAATTTATTTCTCCAGAAAAAGGCATCAGTTTGAGGCCTGACTACAGTTATGTTATAAATGATTAGATATTCTTAGTGACATTAGAAAAGGCACAAAAATGTATTTTATTCTATTATATTTACGGATATTACCTTTCGTAGGTATATGCAGTATATTGCCTGTGGCAGTAAGAACCCAAAATTCTTCGTTTTATATGTGCCCATATATCGGCAAGTTTCCTGCCGATACGATACGATAACGATTATCGGCAACAACCGCCGATATGCCGATATAAACGATATCAATATCGGCCCCACGGCCACACTGGATGTTCCCTTGTACAGTATATACAGGGTGTTATGGAAATGCTTTAATATATTGGACTGCGTAACTCCAGGGACAGTTTACAGACATACATAATACTTTTTTCCCCTCAAATCGCACATTTTTTTAATTTTAAAAAATACTCCAAACCACCCATATCCGGCGCTTCCAGCAGCGGCGTTGCCAAACTTAACTATTACCTTGACATCTCATTTTTTGTCAGTTTTAGTGAAAACCGAAAATAATCCAAAGTATTTTTAATTCCAAAGACGCATTTTACTAAAAATGTGTATTTTAATTTAATAGCAATTTATTTACTTAAAATGGCAAAATATGGACCATACACTCGTGAAATCAGGTTGGCATTGTCGGCAGAACGAAACAGGATCTGTGTTAAACAAATAAAATATCTTTACCTTCCTTTTTAATAAAAAGAAACACTACAGATACACAAAGTCCAACAATATACTACCAAAATGTCTAATAAACACAAAACAATAGCAAAATTCTTTCTGAAAACACCGAAAAGCAACAACAATATTCCTAAAAACAAACTTTGATTTCACACGTCATAAAGCAAAATCGGACAGGACGGCTCTGTAAATAGCGAAGAAGAAGCTGTTGTCTACACTAAATACTATAATTAATGCACATACTTACTTGAAACAAACTCCAACTTGTGAGGAACTAAATTCGTCTCCCTGCAGAATCTGTTGGCCCTTTGGAAACCTTCTTCTTCGCTTAGTTCTAACCATTTCTCATACACCCTCATTAAAGCCAAATGATCTGAACTCTTACAGAATCCAGATTTAACGTTTTTTATGTGGTCGTTGTCTGTAAGCTCTAGACTGCCAAAAATACCCGTGTCTGACGAGAATAGGGTTACGATGTCAACAATTGGAGTCGCGCATTTGAAAACGACTGCGTTAACCATAACCTAAAACATTAACCTGGTATAAACTAGAGAGGTTTAAGACTTAATACTGGTTGACAGCTGACAGTTAACCAATCAATTAAACTTCACTTGTCAACGAAATAGGTGACCATTAAAGTTGAACCTTAATGCGGCAGTAGTTACCTTAGCAAGATTAGGCTCTAGCTGAAAGTTAACCAGTGTTCTACCCAACGGAGTTAATTTTTCACTTTCGTCAAGTAATTCCAGTTGCTTCAGCTCATTAACTGCCCTCTTGACAGCGACCTCTTCTGGCGGTGTTATCAAACTGTTCATAAAGTCGCAGGCGTCCATGTTGTTGGTGTACATTTTGGAGTCCAGAACTACTTTGGTTAGTGAGCTGTCTGTTTTAACATACAAAGGAGCAAGACAATTTTCAATGTGTATTGAGAAGCATTTAACAAAATACTGCCTCCTTGATAATAGAAATGTAAATGTAAGATAATTTAAGACCTTTTCCTTCATTTGCCTGTTAAATTAGGTCACACACTCGTAAAATTCGCGGAAAAATGAAGGAAAAAAAATAATTTAGTACGGTCGAAAATGTCATGTTGTCATATTAATTTCGTGAAGTGGTCGCTAATAGGGGAAATTTATGGGAATTTTCTCTATATAAACGGGATGACTCCTGCTAGGAAGTTAGCTGAAAGATACTCACCGATGTAAGGTGTTACGCTGCCCGATCGCGAACCGAGATTCTGTCTACGGGAAAGTTCAAAATTTTGGTTTAATACGGTGTATAGTCGGAAGTTTTAGAGCTCCTCGTAATTTCTTGACAAGTTGCGTGAAAGATAAGTGAAAAAGTATGTGTGTTAGAAACCCAATAATTTATCTAGGATTAATGGAAAAATTGTGAAAAAGATTTTGGGTGGCTCCCAACCGTAACCTGTGGAAATAAAGTGTAGTTGATGCAGAAATTTGTGATTTCTGTTAGGCAACAGGGGAATATAGAAAAAATAATTAGAATATATAAATACTTTTTAAAAGTTTTACTATTAGAAAAGCCTTTTTATTCAGTAAGAGAGTACTACCTCGAAGTATGGTAGGATTGTTATTGTACATTTTGTATTTTTCATTGTATTATACATATATATGTGTGTAGTATGCACAAATTGTTAATGTTCATTTGTTTGTTGACAATTCCAATACATTGTAAATGTCTATGGAAATAATAAATTTGTATTTGTATTTGTTTGTATTTGTACTTATTAGTCAAAAATTCATCGAAAAATGTAGTTAGTGCCTAACCTCAGCAATAAGTATCATATTGTTAGGAAGTCAATTGCAAGGCTCGAAAAGGGGTTAGGTAAAGGGGTAGTTTAACAGCAGTTGACAGGGAAATCTTCCAGTCTCCGCGAAAGTTTATCTATCTTGTCACCGAAAGCTGTATTCCTAGGTTAGATACGTTTTTTAAGAGTTAAGAAAGACATTTTTTTTAAATCCTGTAGAGTTACTTAAAAAAAAACATTTTTTACTTACTGAGAATCTTTGGTGCAGAATAATCAGAAAATTTACTAAACCTCTCTTTGGTGTACAAGTGAAAGGATTCCCCTGGAGAACAACGACCTGCGCGTCCTGCTCTTTGATTTGCACTTGCCTTGGAAATCCATTCCATGTCAATTACATTTATTCCTATAAGAAAATAAAACTATCTCGATCCAACAATAATTTCGTATACCTGTTCTGCTCCGGTATCGATCTTAAACGACTATAGATGGCACCACCAATTTTACAAGATGGCAGTTACAACTGGGGTAGATTTTACTGACATATTGAATGTTATTGGTAATTTTAAGTGACTCATTGTTCTGAACCATTGCCATCTAGATGTGCTGACGCAAGAGTGTCATGAATAAAGTGACACTCTTGCGTCAACATATCTAGACGGCAATGTTCTGAACAAACCTGGGCAAGTAATATTACATGCTAAACATATTGCAGTGACCTTATAACATAACCTCCAATCATATTAAATCTTAATAAGTCTAAGTAATAAATGTAAAGTAGCCTCATTATAAAATGAAACTGCGGCGATTCGTTACTGATCGAATGCATCAAAGAAATGTTCATAACAGCATTTAATAAAGGCGTTAGAAGCAGAAAATTCGAATAAACAATTTTGTCCAGCTAGATTGATCAGATCGACACACTGTGGGGCGGTTCGAGTCAATGTAGACTCGTAAGATCCTGAATGCCATTGGCTACATTAGCGCTTTTAAAATACCTTATTGGTCAGTGAGAAAATTTCTATTGGCCAGCGTTAGAACACGTATATTCCGACCTGTCAAAAACGTTACACACAAAATACTAAGCCTTAACAACTGTTTAAGCAATAAAAAAATCGCAGGATGCACTTCACAACTGCATACAGCCTTTGCTAACATTTCTTACCTTTATCATTATCGAAAAATTGATCTTTATGTAGACCGGTATCAACAACATAGACTACGTCATCAATAGTAATAGACGTTTCGGCAATATTGGTAGCCAGAATTATTTTTCTCACACCGGGAGGCGGCCTGGCAAATATCTTACGTTGTTCGGAGTCCTTTAGCTTAGAATGTACCAAGTGCACCAACACATCACCTTGGTAGGGGATGAGTTTCTGAACTTTTATCAAATCTTGCCATCCGGGCAAAAATGTAAGTATGGCACCCTCGGGTTTATTTTTGTGGATGTATCGAAGAATCTAGAAAAGAAGTACTTAAAGTTAAAGTAAGTCTTGCTATAAAAGAGGATTAATAATTTAAAACTCCTTTGACATACCTCGGCAACATCCTCATGGATAACACGCGGTTGTTCTCCTTCAGACATTTTCAAGGTCTTTGAAACGTCCAACTTACAGCCGTCCAAATAATGCTTTGTAACTGGATAAGCAAATCCAGGCACGTTGAAGATTGGAGATCCTTCAAAATATCTTGAAAACTTATCAGCGTCGATTGTGGCACTCATGACAACCACCTTAAGAATAGGAGATAAGTTTACTGTAATAAAGAGTTACAGCACAGCCGTCTTCAACTCTCGAGCCATGAAGAGCAAATGGCAACGTCGCAAACAACGCCGCACGTGGGCTGATTTTATCTCGTTAATAATATGTATTATATAACATGGAATATCACGTAGGGAAAACAGTGAATATAAATTATATAAAAGCAAAATAACACTACAAAAAGCTTAGAATACCTTAAGGTTGTCGTTCAGGTCAATGGCCCTTTTCAGTAGATTCATTAGTAGATCTGTGTTTACGTCTCGTTCGTGGGCCTCGTCCAGAATAACGTGGCTAAATTTTGTGAGATTTGGGTCATTCTGTATGTGCCTGAGTAATATACCTGTAGTGCAGTACAGTATCCTGCCCGTTTTCGTGTGGAAATCGGATTTTAAACGCACTTGGTAACCCACAATACGTCCAAGCTGAAAAGGTGATGCATCAAATTTAAAACTTTAATGAATGAAAACCGCTGTAGCTATTAATATTTTAAAGTAATGAGAGAAATAAAGGTATGTAAATTTTTAATTTTTCTTCACGATTTTTAATTTTTATAGGCTTGCCATCTAAAAACGAATTAAGATACGGACCTCGGATTTGCGGTAAAATGTTTCTTTTTGAAGACCTTTAAAATTAGGTAGTGTCGCCCCTTAAGGGGGTTGAAAAAGTTAAATTACATAAAAAAGTAGATTTATTAATCAATAAGATATACCTAAAATTTGGTGTCTCTATCTTTACTAATAGCGAAGATACATACTGACTTTTCGGACACCCTGTATGTACAAGCCTACTAGAATGTGCTTTAAACAGAACTCTAAAGTACGACACCTAGAGTTAATTTACCTGCTCATTCCTTTCTGACGCAACACGCTCAGCCAATGAAATTGCAGCGATTCTTCGTGGTTGTGTAACCGCGATCCGACAAAAATCATTTTCAGACGATGCCTCTCTTACCCACGCTTCCAGTACATACTGGGGTACTCTACTAGACTTTCCACAGCCGGGCTCTCCTTTAACTATGACGCAATTGTTATTTTGAATCAAGTCAACAAATAATTCCCTAGAGGTAAAAAGTTATTTATGTGTCACTAGTTAGGAAATGCCTCATTTTGTGTTGTATGCAGCACGGGTGAAGCAAGATTTAATCTTAATTTTTACACTAATTGTCTGAAACACCTCATATTTTTAATTCATAATAAACACTAAAACTAAGTCAGATTCCCCAATGGTAGTTCGGTCTAATTTGCCAACCAAACCAAAAATGAAAATATCTAACTTTGCATTCTGAATTGTATTTTAACTTTGACGTCTATTATACTGAAATAAACTCTGGTTAGGGTTGCCAGATCCAACATCTTGAAAATCGGGATAAATCGCGTCCCGATTTGAAGTGTGTTGAGACCCGGCGGGACATATCATTTGAAATCGGGACTGTCTTAACTAATAATAAATTACAAGCCATTAATTGCACTAAGTGATTTACCTATCTGAAAAAAATACTATCAGATCATGATACAAATAAAAGAAGATATGATACCGCGCAGGTAGGCGTGGCCATTTACGTCACGCCGTGAGCGATATTTTGTAAACGAAACACGTCTTTTTTAAGATCGCGTTGTGTTTTCAACTATTTTTTGGTGTTTTTATATTACTTTTAGGAGCGTAAACGTAAAAATGAGATGTGCTGTGTATGGTTGTGATGTGGACAATCAATCAATCAATGTATGTATTTATCCCTTTATTTATATGATTATTTTAAATCATATATTATAAAATTTGTATTATAAGCAGGAGGCAAAGTATATTGCCAATAGAATTTATATAAAATCGCCTATAACTAACGTAACCTCTATATTGCGCGATATAAATTTCAAAAATAGGACACAGCGTGACGTCATGCGCGAACCCGGACGAATTTGACACGGTTTGGTATCATACCTTCTTTTATTTGTATCATGCTATCAGATGTGGATATGATGAAAAAGAGAGGTCTAGTTAAAAGCTACTTAGTGCCGCAGGTTTGTATCATTTCTTAATAATTTAAATTATTATTAACTACACTTACTTAAATTCTGAGATAGGCAGCACAACCTTTTCCTTAGCTAAATACTCATGCAGTCCAAGATAAACTGGTTTATTAGCCATGAACAAGCTACCAGGATCAGCTTCGTCATCAACAATTTTATTCCCTTGTTCATTATACTTACTATAATCCACACTGTTTATAACAGGACTCATTTTATTATTAAAAACATCAACGATATCTTGCATTTTCCCAATTATACTATTGTCAAATTTGAGTTCAGGCAGTTTCTTTTGAGTAACTTTATGGACTTCGTCTTTGGTATAAACGCAAGGTAGACCATCTGGTGAAATCTTTCCATGTTCTGATAATAATGCAAGGCACTTAACAGCTGCAAATGAACTAGCTCTTTTTTTGGTTGGACCTTTTGCAAAAACTTTACAGTTCTCAGGCCATTTTAGGTGATACATGCAAGTCCATTCGCTGATCTGTTTACTAGGATGTATTAATTTGTAATATGGATCAATCTTTAAAGATTTGTCTTTTAATTCTTCTGATATTAATGCATAATAATTGTGAAGGGTGGCTTTGGGAAAAGGAAATTTTTCAAGTGTATGTTGAATTTCACTAAAACTTTCCACTTTAATATGTTTACAATCTGCAGATCCCTTTTCGATATCAGGTACATTTACAATAGTGTTATTTAACTCAGATTTTAATTTCTTGACTTTATTAGTAATCGGTGCACTTTTCCTGTCTTTTAAATATTTGTCATTACTTAAGCTTGGCAAATCTTCCCTAGCTAATTTTATCCCTTCAGAATCATTAACTTTTGTATTTTCAGATGATATTCCCTTCTTGTCAATACCAGAAATTGCGTGACGAGAGGTACTAGTAATGAAAGTGCGAATTTGCTGACTGGTTAATTTTTTTAAAGGATTTTTCTTTGAGGTTTTAGGTTCATTAGCAAAATTCTTTAAAAAATCTAACCTTGCTCTGTGACTCGAAATTCTTTTTTGATTTTGTATCCTTTTGTCCAGATCATCATTAATATTTATGTCCAGATCATCGATTATAATTATGTCCGGAGCACCATTAATATTTACATCCAGAGCATCGTTTATATTTATATCCACGGCTTCGTTTATTGTTAAATCTTTCATTTTCTTCTCAATAAAGTTTAGGTCTGAAATAAAACTGGTACGGCTCTTATCAGAAGGAGTACCTGGAACAGTACAGTCACTAATAATTACTGGATTATTCTCTACTTGTTTTGTAAAATTTGAGTTTGTAGCAGAGCCTGACTTTGAATATTTACTTAAAACGAGTCTGTCTCCTAAAAGTGGTAAATTTCTAGTACCACAACAATATCCTAATAAATTATTATTACTTAACTCATATTTCTTATATTTTTCTTTAAAACCACTTATTTCCTTGTCTTCAACAAATTTTTCTAAATTCTTTATTGCATTTGCTTTTTCAGTATCCACAGAATCTTTTTTTACATTAAAAATTATGCCATCAGATGATTTTTTATTCACACGATATTGATAAAAGGCTGGATTTAGTACCACATTATTTGCAACATTTTTTGAAACTATTTCTGACTGTTCAGTTTCACCAACATTAATTTTGAGTCTTTTACTTATCAAAGCAGATCGTTCAGTAATGGATAATTTTTTATGTGGTAAAACATGAGCACTAGGGAATGAGGAAAATTTTGGTAGTTTTGTTTCTTCATCACTTTTGTTTAGAGCAACTATTTTTTCCTTTTTATTTGGTAAAACCTGAACACAAGCAGTAGGAGAATGTTTTGTTGGCTCTGGTTCTTTTTCATTTTTCTTTAGAGCAGCTATGTTTTCCTTTTTGACATCGCCCTTTCTAATTTGGAACAGCCTTTCTTGTACAGTGAAACTAGAGCTTACTTTGGTTCTTCTACATTTACTTCTGTTAGGCCTGACCATTGTAACATTCTGCTCCGTTGGTTTACGCGTGTTAAAATGTCGTACCTGAAAGATATACTTTGAATAAATAAACAATCCATTATTGTTAAACAAATTTTTTCCGAACATTTTGCAGTTTTTTGTGTAGGGATTTTACTCGCAAAAAAGTAAGGTTAGCCGGACCATAGAGCTGAACTGACAATCACAAGCACATGTCGTACTAGCGCATGCGTAACAAAAATTGAGAAATCCGGCAGCTACTTACTAAAAATTCATCATTTTGTCAGAATTTCTGATGAATTTTTATTCAAAGGTAAGGTATTTTAACCATAATAAAGAGGTGGCGTAACGGTAAATCGTAAGCCCCCCCCCCCCCCCCGCGCAAAATCAAGTCTGGACCTTGAGGTGTGGCTATAAATGGGCTCCTGCCCCATCCACGGAACACCCTCGCGGTGCAGAACTGTGCGTTACGCCACTGGAATAAAGCTTGTTTGCACCGATGTCAAACAAAAGGAATTTTTGTACCATCATACTTTACTTAGGTACTTATTTTATTACCTTATTAATATTAGAATAGATAAAATTATCTTTGTAAAAAGGTCCCGCCTGTTTTAAAACTAAAAAGGAGACCACAAGACTTGACTGGCGTTCTGGAAAGCGCGGGCACCACAAAAAATGGATCAGATTTTCTTTAGATTTGCAAATAATAATTTTAAATAACCTGCGAAAAAAAGTATGATGCTGACGGACGACCGAACACCGAACTGTATTTTAAATAATTTTTGTACCTACCTCTATACGTACAAGACATTCAAGTATGCACATGCACAGTTTATACGCACCACTTATTACTTTTAACAAACTCAGTAACAGAATGAAAACCCCTTTATTTTTCTGTGTAAAAACAACATATCAGAACAAAATGCGAAATCTCACCGAATGACTACGGTAATTCAAAACAAACGAAAAAAAAATGACATTAACGATCATACGATCAACATCAACAATCGGTAAAACAGGGTAGAATATTTTTAAATTACTTTTGGGGTGGAGGTGAGGAAGGTTACCGCATTTTGACAGTTCCCAAGGTTCTTTTGTTTCTAACGGAAATTTGGAGAAATACCCCTTTTTTAACGACGTACCTCAAGTCGGTATTGCGTAGCTCTACGTTTTTTTGTTGTTTTTCTTGTCGTGGCAAAGAAATCGTGATGATACGAGTAGTACCTAGTGAGTGCGACAACGATTTCCTTTTTCGTTCTGAGGCTTTGCCTTGTTTTCTGATTTTTGAGTTCTCAATTTTTTTTCTGTAATTACTTCCCGATTTGTTACTGTGGTAAGTAATAGCGCTGTAAGTACCTAATAGCAATAGAATTTTGTTTTAACGTATTGGCGACTCAAAGTAAGGAAGCGAGCTGCAATCAGCTACTAGGAATGTTTTGAATTTTTACATACATATACCTCTATGGGGGTCTTCTATTACAGCCCATGCAGCCCATGACAAATTAAACCTTTGTTCCTGAAAGTTTAAATTGTCAGTGGCTGTACTTAATAGCTGATATACTAACCCCAATACTTACTGGCTTATGCTCAACTATTGCCCAATAATACTGCTTTGTGCTCAGGTATATTGCAGGTACTTAATACATTTGAAAGTAAATTTAAGTCTAATCTGAGTATTTGCAGGGCCCCCGCAACCGCGTGTGCAACGCGTGCACTGCACGCCAACGCGTGCACTGCACGCGGGCGCACTCTGTAAGGGGCGCCAAGAACCAAAGGTTTTTGGTTAATTTTTTAACAATATTTCCAACGAGCAAGGCACCAAAGAAATCTTTTTTTTCAATAATCTAAGCGAAGTTTATGTTCATAAATATAATTAGGTACCTATCTAATCTAATTCCCTATTAAAACAGAAAACATATTTTTAAAATCAATCATCACTATTCACATCTGAATATGCAATATCATGATCCAATATCCAATACTGGTATAAATCGACAAGTTTGCGTAGAAGTTGTTAGAACTTGTTACCTACTTGCCGATTTTCCTGTCCAGACTCGAATACTCTGTAGGAGTATAAAACAGCGGAAGGCGTCGTAATCCAAATAATTGATATTTTATTTCGCAACGTTTAAGGGTCAAGAAGACGCAGAAAATTATAATATTTAGATACTTAAAAATTAAAAAGATTGATTTGTATTTTGTGTTATTGTGTTTTGTTGTGATTGAATAAAATTTTATGAAATGGTAAGTACCTACCCACATGCAGTATTAGCATTTTCTAAGGTCTATAAAATTCGTTTTTTTTTTAATTTTTTCTGTTTAAAATAGTGCACATCCTTAATTAGCCCATACCTTTATACCATAGATAATATTATTTTTATTTCCCTCAAATAGGAAAGTATTTTGTATTCGTGGAAAAATCGGATAGATTTTGATATTTCTTTAGACATTTTAGATTTAAAACCTGACGTTTCGCCTTGGAGCCACCATCATACCGTTTGACTTTCTGAAAAAATTTATATTTCATCTTTGCCAAAAATTAATTATCGAATTATTATACCAGGAAAAGTGTATAGCGTATATGCTTCAGATTGGTCTTAAGTTCGTTTAGCCGTTTAGGTTTAAAGGCTCGCGTTTAGAGTTTAGATTCATAAAAATAAAAAATTACGGGGCGTTCTCAAAAAGATGGGTCTTGTGCAAGGGAAGTCAAGGGTAAATGTCCTTACCAATTTTTGATCTAGTGTTTCTTAAATTCTAGGAGCCACAGAAGAGAAAACGACCTTCTGGTGCAAAATTTCGAGAGCAAAAAAAAGTTAGAGTCCAAGAAAGGGAAAAGATGGCTGGGAGTATGAAACATTTTTTGCAAAAAAGTCAAGTTTACAAGACTGAAACGATAGAGGTAGAAGAAAATACAGTTTCTAAAGCGGCGCCATCGCCATCTTCTGCAACATGTGAACCATCGACATCAACATCAACACGTATTGAAAATATAGCCTCTGTAGAGTCAGCCATCCTAACAACTACGACTACAAGTGACACTTCTAGCAGTTCTAGCGATGAAGCTTCTACTGAAGGGGAGACTGAGATTACTATTCCTAGTATTCTTCCATCAGAAGATCCCGGTTTATGGCCCAGAAGCATCACCAATGATGAAGTCAGAATATTGGTTGATCGTGGTCCTCCCTTGATAGGACGTAATTATCAATTTCCTGCTAATAAAGACAAAAGAAAATTTTCAAGTAAGTACTTTGTTAGAAAACTAGGAAATGGAGAAGAAGTGGAAAGAATTTGGCTAATTTACTCAGTTTCGAAAAATTCGGTATTTTGTTTTTGTTGTAAACTTTTCAGCAAGACTTCTACTAGTTTTTCTGATACTAGTGGTTTTTCTGATTGGCAACATTTATCCTTAGCCATTATAAGACATGAAACATCAATTGCACATAACGTTCACATGAATAAATGGATGAATTTAAAAAAAATGTTGAAATTATCTACAACTGTAAACGATCATCACTTACGGGTTTTAGAAACTGAAAAAAAGTATTGGCATGACGTTCTAGAAAGAATTATTGCAGTTGTTAAATTTTTATCCAGACAGTGCCTAGCTTTCCAAGGTTCATCTAAAACACTTTTCCAATATGATAATGGGAACTTCCTCAAAACTGTCGAGATGATTTCATCTTTTGATCCTGTGATGAGAGAGCACATAAGTCGAGTGCAAAACTCACAAACAAATTCTTTAAGAATGACCCATTACTTAGGCTACCAGATACAAAATGAAATTATTGAATTAATGGCTTCTAAAGTAAAAAATAATATTTTGGACATGGTTCGAAGCTCCAAATATTATTCAATAATTTTAGATTGTACACCGGATGCAAGCCATACAGAGCAAATAAGCCTCGTTTTGCGTTATGTCGTTCTAAATGACAGTTCTAAAAAGGTCCAAATACAAGAGAGTTTTATAGCATTCAACTCAATAATCGACTCTACAGGGGAAGGGCTATGTAATTTTGTAATGGGACTTTTGAAAAATTTAAATTTAGATATTAAAGATATGAGAGGTCAAGGGTATGATAATGGGGCCAATATGCGCGGAAAACATATTGGTTTACAAAAACGCATACTCGATGCTAATCCTAGGGCATTTTTTGTACCATGTGCTGCACACAGCTTAAATTTAACAGTAAATGATGCTGCTAAGGTTTCAAATGAAACAGTGAATTTTTTTAATATTGTACAAGAACTTTATGTATTTTTCTCTTCATCCACAAAAAGATGGGATGTTATGAAAAAGCATGTCCCTCAGTTAAATCTAAAACCCCTAAGTGATACTAGATGGTCAAGTAGGATTGATGCTATGAAACCGCTAAAGTTTCATTTAATTCAAATATGTGATAGCCTTCTAGAAATAGCAGAAAATGATACTTATAACATAGAAACTAGACATAAAGCAAATTCTCTTTTATTAAATATTCAATCTTTTAAATTTATTTGTAGTATAATAATTTGGTATGATGTTTTATTCCAGATTAATATTGTAAGCAAAATGATGCAAAGTGTAGCGATTGACATTAAAGTGTGCCAAAACTATTTAAAGAATTTAGTCGATCATTTTAAAAATTATAGAAATGATAATGTTTTCGAGGAAAATCTTGTTGAAGCTGGAAAACTAGCGGCTGCTCTTGAGATAGAGCAATGTTTTCCCCCATTAAATAATGTAAGACGAAGGTATAAACCGAAATTGTTCGATTATGAGCACACGGATGAGACACCTCAAGATCCAAAAACTGCTTTTAAAATAAATTTCTTTTTAAAAATAATTGATCAAACACTAAGTTCTTTAAATAGTAGGTTCGATATGATATCTGATTACGAAAACGTTTTTGGTTTTATTTGTGATATTTCTAAATTAAATGACGAAGATCTTTTAAAATGCTGTCATGTTCTTCAACAGAAGCTAACTGATCAGGAAAAGCAGGAGGCTGACGTGGAAGGAAATGGTTTATTTAACGAGATAAAAGCCCTAAGATTGTTTTCATTGCCTGAAGTATCAAATCCCCTTGAAATTCTTCAATATATATTTGAAAACAATCTAACTTCATCTCTACCAAATATTAGTATTGCGTTAAGAATCCTCCTCACTTTACCTGTGTCTGTTGCTTCTGGTCAGAGATCATTCTCAAAATTAAAAATAATTAAAAATTATTTGAGGTCTACCATGTCACAAGAAAGATTATCTGGTTTGGCAATCTTAGCTATAGAGCAAGAGATACTCGATAAAATAGATTTTGATAATATTATAAAAGAATTTGCAGCGGCCAAATCTAGAAAAACGCCCATTTAATTTCTGTATCCTAATAATAAGGTATGTTTTATTTGTGATTTGTTTATTGTTTGATTTATGCCTTTATAAATAATTTAGAGAAAAATAAAGTTTTGGTTTTGAAATCTCTGTAGTTTCCTTATAAAATGAGGTTTTAATCGATTGCCTAAAGGAAAAAAATTAAAAATTAAAAAAATACATATGTTATCTAAAACTAACAGCATACTGATCTTAAGGCATTTAAGAAAGGTTTCTGATAGTTTTTTTAACTACTCTACACTAAATTCCAACAAAAACTGGACAAATTTGGGCACCCCCAATTTTTTTGCCGAGTAAGGGGCGCCAAAATATTTTTGGCACGCGGGCGTTGATAACCCTTGCGGGGGCCCTGAGTATTTGTTTTGTACTCCCATACTTTAATTGATTTATTAGACATTTACTACCTCTGTACTTTAATGAGATTGATTAAGATACATATTTTTTATTAGGATACAAGTTTATAACCAATAGAAATGCAACATCACAGCAATATTCAGCCAATATCAAAGATTGCCATGACCATGACAAATTTACAATTAATTAATTTTAACAATTCATAATGATAGTGTTTACTTAGTAAATTCGTCATATTTGTGTTTTTGCCAAATAAAATCCGTGAAAATAAGCGATAAGCGATAAATAAGTAGCGAAATAAGCGATAGTGGAAGTGAAATTCAGAATTTACCTCCACCACACATTGTGGAACAGGTCACAAAGAGCCGCAAACAATTTATTACCCTGTAAAATCAGCAAAAACATACGAAAAAATAAGTTTAATAAAATTTGAAGTACCTTCTTATAATGGCAGTTGCCATGCAGAGGCGCCAAACATTATTATTATGTGTGTAAAATACAATCACACTCTAGGATACCTGTGATGTATTCAAAATATGTGTGCGTGTGTGGGTGTGTGTAATAGGGTGTATTTAGGGGTACAACGCCGCCCTCTTTAGAGGCGTGTGGGACACAACAAAGAAGGAGAGGCTTAACATTCTCGGATAACTGTGACTGTGAAGATTGCTGGTCGACGGACGCGCCAGCCGAGACCAGCAAGCAACACAGAGTCCAGGAATGTGGCTTTTTCTACAAGGAACACTGATGCCTTATAATTCCTAATAAAAATTGGTTGTGCAACTATGGAACTGTATCAATTTTGTATTGTCAAACTTAACGCGGGCAAATACTTGATGGTTTTTTCAAAAATTCAAGCTGTTATAATATATTGTAGCTAATGAAAAATGCAAAATAATGAGTGATGATCACTCTCGGAACTCCAAAACCGACGTGTTTCTAATAACCTGCGCAGTACGCTAACAACCATACGGAAATATTTCCTTACACGAATACTAACGGTTGTTTTTCGTTGCCCTAGCAACGACTAGATGTATTGTAATATTGACTTTTTCTTCAAGAAATCTTGTCAGAAATGTCACCATTTTTTAACCCTCGTCGGAAATAGTATATTGTATAACGAGCATGGAATGACATGCATTTCCTACGAGTATGACGTTTGCAGCATGAGCCGCAGGCGAATGCTGCAAATCATACGAGTAGGAAATGGTCATTCCATGCGAGTTTTACACTATACTTTTTCTACGAATGTTACTGTTACATAAAATGGGATTAGTAATATTTTTCCTTTTAAGATGTCAAAAAATGTCAATCTGACATTCCACAAATAAAAATTATAAAGATTTTGGATGTCAACGCCACCTTTGTAAAAAATACCCGTGCACAATGGGAACTTTGTAGTTCAATCACCATGGTGATTGAAGCACAATGAAAATGTGTAAAACACAATGCACCATGTTCCGAAATTACTATTGAACATACAATAAAGGTTTTTATTGACATTCCTAGAAAAAATATATTACCGTTTTGTTAATTATATGACAGACTAGGTTTTTCTGGATAATCAATGGGACACGGAATCTCTAAATCAGCTGATTGGTACTGATTTGAAAAAAATTAAGGACTGGTTTGATAGTAATTTATTGACCTTTAATATTAAAAAAACAAACCTATTGACATTTAAATGTACCTTAAATGGCGTCCAGATGGGTTCATCGACTATTAGCAATCTGGAAAATGTTAGATTTCTGGGTGTTCATGTTGATAAGTCACTAACTTTTGCAGCACAAATCAAAAAACTTACTGCAAAATTGTCCTCCAATTGCTATGCTTTGAGATCCGTGGCAAGGGAACTAGACTTGTCTGCTATTAGGATGGTGTATTTTGCTCTCATTGAGTCTCATCTGAGGTATGGGGTTCCTTTTTGGGGTAGCTGCAGTGACTATTTATTTAATTCGGTGTTTGTTTTGCAGAAGAGAGCTATGCGTTTTATGTTTGGAATGAGAAGAAGAGATTCTTGTAGACCACTTTTCATGAGAGAGGGTATAATGACTCTTCCATGTCTGTATATTGCGGAGAGTGTATACCTGGTTTTTAAAAAGTATAAACATACTCTTACTGAAGGTCTATATAACACTCGACAAACCCACAACATCCCTCTACCAATTCCAACAACAAGCCAGATAAAAAAGTCATTTGTTTATAATGCCAGGAAGATGTTCAATCATCTTCCTGTTGACATCAGATGTATTCAGAATCTTTCCAAATTTAAGAAGGAGACTAAGAGATTGCTTGTGCGAAAGGCTTATTATACGATTGCGGAGTATTTTGAGGATCGGTTGTGACATAATTAGTTAAGATAGTGTTGACACGTTGGATTTAAATGTTTTGATATAGGATGTTCTGTATCTTTTGTTTGTCTCTATATGTGTACCTAATACTGTTTTATACATATTTATTTGTTTTTAAGATTTTGACTGTATATATATACACATTGTTTTCTGTTCTGGGGCATACATTGTGATAATATCTGTTTCGGTATTTGAACATTATTTTCTGCTGTATTGTTTCTTAATTTGTTAAAGTGCCTTTGGATTTTAAACTTTGTGTATGTATGTGCGTCTGTGTGCATCTTTATATGTATATGGACGATTTGTGTATTTTAGTATTAGTTTATTAAAAAAATAAATTTTTTTTTTTTTTGTTGTATTGCTCTAATTTTAAATAGTTAAGTTCAGCTTTGTCAATGAGTACCAGGTATTTTCGACAATAAAGCATGTTTTGAATTTGAATTTGAATGAGTGAGAAACACTGGAGCAGTACATATTTTATTGTATAAAAATACAGGCTATATACATACCTACATATACGAGTACCTATATAATATATATAGGATATCAAAGAATTTAGAAAATTGTTAAGGTTCTTATAATGACATAACATGTTTCAATATATTTGGAGGATGGAATCAAGGATAAATTTAGACTTTAAAGTGGACATTTTTCGTTCCAAAGCCTATAGAGGGCGAGTCACAAATATAGTTTACTTATTTGTTTTAAGTAAAACACCCACACAATTCTCCAAACTTTTTTGAGACCCAATGTAAGACCGTTACGTTTTCTTTTGACAGTATTCCACAGTAGCAAAAACTAATAATAACCGCTCCTCCATTGCTTTAATATGGGCTTCTGTTAAGAAATTGTCAATATCTGGCATTAATTTTAATAGCTTTGTTAGATTTCCTCCTGCTAAACTTAGTAAAGACTTCCATGTTTTTTCTTTTAGCCTAAAATAAATTTTTGTTTATTATAAAATTGACTTGGATAACACCTAATATTCAAGAACAAGCCATACTTATTTAGGTACTTTTTTAGTGTTAGCAGAGACTCTAAAGAATATAGACAGTAGTGTTGTAAATATCCGTATTCATTAGATATCCGAATCATACGGAATCGGAATCAGCTAATATCCGTATCCATTATCCGAATTCGAATCCATTTCTTGACCCGCGCGAAAGCGGTTACAGATCATGTATACGTATGCATGCAACAGACTAAAACATTTTCTATCCGGATACACGGCTAGGTAGGTCGATGCGGTATCGGTATCATACCAGTCGAAGTCGAAGTTTAGGGATAAGAAGGCACCGCGTCGCGCCGTTCTCGTTTGAATTCGGTTCGGGTGAGGCGGGACTAGTTTAACCAATGGGTCTCATCTCATATGATACCCGTTACCCCGATAACTATGCCATCTTTTTTTAGGAAATGTCATTAGAAAGAGAAAGCACAATATCAAATATGCCAAATCGCAGACCGTGTTGTTCGCTTACACTCGATTCCGATTCCGTTTTCTCTTTGCACTTTGCATTAGTAACCACCCGATGCGAATTTATTTTGATTCCGAATCCGTATTCAAGTTCTCGGCCGGTTCCGGATAATCCAGACTCGTTTAATATTCGGATCCAACGGATTTTTGGATACGTATCCTTACATCACTAATAGACAGACACTCGAATACACTGAAAAGCCGGTCTCCCTTGAGACATTTGGTGGGTTTACTGGTTTATGGTTTAAAAGTTTGTTTGTTCGCCATTTTATATACATGTAGATACATAGTATACATATTTATATAATGGTAGACAAACAAATTTTTAAACCATAAACCAGTAAACCCACCAAATGTCTCAAGGGAGACCCGCTTTTCGTTGCACGGCAGTGTTCGTCTAGGTATTATTTAGTCTATGGTGTTAGTCAGACGTTAGACATTTAATTTATCCCAATACTCACACACAACACTGATACAGAGGCGCCAATATGTCAAGATGCTGCACATATGGATTTCCTAAACCTTTTCCATTATCAATCCAAACCACAGTGTCATCAAGTGTTTCATAATGATGTCTGTCTCCATTTTGGATAAGAAAATCAAATATGGCCGTGTCAATTAAATTGAATATTCGTTTTTTAGTAAGTTTATTTCTTACTATTCTAAAAGAGGAAAAATTTATATCATTTTTATGTGCTTCTCAAAACTGAGGGCTTAAGAATTTTTGTATTGAAAGTATACAGCGACCGGCAGAATTCGCGCTCCTGGTGGTAAATTTTTTTAATTACCCTGGCAAGACCAAGAAATCTGTGCTTTGTGTTTTCTGATTGGCCTACGGAAGATCCGCCCTGTGACGAACTTACAGAAATATCGACCCAGCTGCAGTGTATCTCACTATTGCGAAAGATTGCACAATATTATGGCCTAGATAATTTTATAGCTTTGTTGTGAACATGTTAGGAACACCTGCAACCCATAAATGTCAGAGAAAGGAGGAAAAATATCCCCCTTTGTAATAAAAAAGTAATAAAAGCTTGATGATTCAGGCAATTTCCTTTGTTTGGTTGAAAAACAAGGCTACCCACGCGTCAACTTTTCTGAGGAAGCATTCCACGAAAGGAATCGTAAACGGGGAAAGATTTATGGGAAATTTGGCTATTTAAGCGGGGAAGACGCCTGCTTGGGAGGTCAGTACAGTTGAAGCTTACCTAATGTAAGGGTAATCGCTGCCGGTTTTTATAGCGAAAATTCTGTCCTCGGAAAAATTCAAAATTCTGGATACAATAAAATACAGTGTTAGTCGGAAGTTTTGGAGCTCGTCGAATTTTCTTGACCAAAAGCGTGGAAAAATAAGTGAAGTAAGGGCGCTTAAAATCAAAGATATTGTTTAGAACTATTGGAAAAATATTGTGACTGTTGAGAAAATTGTGAAAAGTGTATTTTGGCTGGCTCCCAACCGAGCTCCCAACCCCAACCATAATTTGTGGAAATAAAAGTGTATAATTGATCCAGAATTTTGCGTTTCACTGTTAGGAAATCGGAAAACCTAGAAATTAGTTAGAATATATACATAAAAGTCAAAATTTCAATAAAAATCGGGGTTAGTTGTTTAAGGAAAAAATTTTGTGTAATGTGCATTATCATACTAAAAAAATTGGTAATCTTCCACAATAATTCTTACTTGCAATAGTTTGAATCATCCTCCCAAGGTGCTCTTTTTCCTTTTTTATACGTTCTTTGCCAAGGAGATCTATAATTACTAAAAGTCTTTTGAACATTAAATATCACAGCTCCCGTTAAAAAATTATTTTCATTTTCGCAAATAGGATCCTCTTTTTTACAGTAGAAACATTTTCCATAAATACAGGTCTTGTTGTTTCTCTCAAAAGTGGTATTGAGAAGCATTTTGCTAGCCACTGGCAAAATGTCATGATTTAACGACAGGTTTCTCTCGACACTCAGTGGTGTTAAGGGTTTTCCTAGGAGAATTGAGAGGTAAAAGGCTACAATTTCTGAGCCATACCGGTCTTTGCCTGCATATACTGGTCCTTCTATAACTTTTTCTTTGTTGTACCATTTCGGTTTAAAGATAACTTGCTGGGCACCCTAGAAGCAGAAACAATATTTACTTATTCATTAACGGGCACTGCCCAATTTCATAAAAAAAGTTTATCGGGATTGATAATATTGAATAAAATCCAGTTCCCATAATTAAACCCCTTTGTGGAGAGCATCCAAAGCAAGAATTCAATTAAAAGTATACAAACCTGTAGATTTAAAAGTAATTTGAGCTGTGTGCCCCTTGTATCAACATCAGCTTTTGCAATTGGGGCGTACTTCATAGCAGATATTAATTTTCCTAAGTTGGGACTTGAAATATTTACAAGTTGGTCCTTCGAAGGCCACAAGTTGGCTTCCTGCCATAATTCCTCTAAATCAGACTTTTCTAACTTTAGTCCATTCTTTATTTTTAGGTTTTTTAAAAATATATTAATTTTACCGTTGTCAGTACTTTGTGGCTTCTTATAGAAATCTGGCAGTACGTTAAATTCCCTGTAAATAGCTTCTTCAATTTTGGAATACTTCCTAACCTCACTTTCTGTCCCGGGCAAGATTGTTAGTAAATAATGTAGAGTTAAAAAGAACACTGAGACAACTATTAAGGCTGCAAAGAATACAGTCTTTTTACGGAACATTTATGCAAATTGATTCTGGCATTTTTAGCCTATTTTGTGTTTTTCTGAAAAAGTTTTGTGAGAGGTGTTTGTAGTGATATAGGTAAACATGTAAACATAACCTCAAAAAAAAACCCAACTGGCTGTGCCAACTGGAAAGGAAAATGGCAAGGTTGCGAAAATTTATAGGTAAGGAATTTACAAAAGCTCATTAAAGGATAATTTATATTTAAAAAAGACATGTGTTAAATTTTCAGATATTGGTGCTAATCTTACCGATCCTATGTATCAGGGAATATACAATGGGTCAAAAAAACATGAAGCAGATCTACAGCAAGTTCTAAAAAGAAGTTGGGATAATGGTCTGGCAAAGCTCATAATTACAGGTGGTAATCTTGAAGAAAGCCAGAAAGCTATAGAGCTGGCAAAAACCGATGGTAAGAAGTATGTAAGCAAATAGGATAATATATAGGAATAGTAAAGTAAGGCCGGGTTTAGCCAACTACATACACTTAGTAGTCAAAGATTGTCTTAATTTATAAGCATAAACTTAGTGGATAATTGATAAGCGTGTTTATCCACCAACATTAATTTAGTATTTATTGCTGAAAAAACGACAGCAAAAATTTGAAGCCGAGCAGACAACAATTAAATCTAACCAGTAACCTCAGTTTTATTTCGGCAGGGTTATTTGTTTCCGATTTTTAAGATTTGGAATATGAAAGTAAAACAAATATTAGACAACAGAGCTGCTACGGCAATCGGTTTATCTTTTATGTTTCTAACATTATCAGTTAGTATGCAGAAGGTTTGGTGTTCACCCTGTGAACAGAAAAAGAAAAACTGAAGGAACTTTTGCCACTCTCATTAAGGATATAAATGGGATGAAGACCAATTTTTTAAGTATACCTGAATGACCAAAGCACAGTTTTTGCATTTGTATTATTTGGTTTTTTCACATATTGAAAGATCTCGCAAAAAGTTTCACATGCGAAGAGAACAAAGATTAATTAATTATGACTTTACAGTAAGTGCCTATTATGTGCTTTATTAGAAATGAATGATTAAAGGATATTTTTTATTGTTAAAAATCTAAAGATAGGCAGAAAGCTTCTGTTTACTATACCAGTGTTTTTGTTTGCATTAAATAAAAATATCAATGTAGTTTTTAAAAACGCATCAACAGCTGATTTTGTACCTGCGCTGTAAGCAATTTTCTTTAAACATAACACATAAGTCATAAAAAGTTAAAAGTTGGGAACTTTCAAGGTCGCTTATTATCAACTAAAGTTATGTCTTATGAATTAAGTAGTTGTATAAACCGAGTAATTCAAATACATGATTTTAACTTTATGCTTATCTGCTAAATTAAGTTTATGAATTAAAATTATGCTTATGTAGTTGGCTAAACCCGGCCTAAGATGTATGTGAAGTTGGCCCCCCGCCCATATGCAAAACTTATTAAAAATTAATGGAGTTCCGAGTTTCCTGTGAAAAGCTCTAGAGTTCTTTTTACTTTTTATTAATAGTTCCATTAAAATAAAAGTAAAAACAATATTTTAAAATTGGGGGGCTAACTTCACGCAGCCCCCCATTATTGCAAAAACAAAAGTTTGGCCACAGTGCTTAATAGTGTTAAAGAAGTTCGAGAGATCTTTATGATTTTCAAGGCCAGAACTCTTACCAAAAAAATTGTATTACATGTTTTGTGCTTTTTGTCAATATCAATGTCAATATCTTTATGCAGAATGGTAAAACCAAGGCAGCACTAACGGGAACTTATGAGTTTTGAACCAGAACTCTTGCTAAAACAGTCCAAAATTTAAGTTCTAAACAACAAAATACAAAATGGTATTTTGTTTACAACTTAAATTTTTGACTGTTTTAACAAGAGTTCTGGTGGGTAAATATGTGGTTCTGGTTCAAAACTCATAAGTTCCCGTTAGTGCTGCCATAGTTCTACAGTTCTGCATAAAAATAATGACATTTTGTTGTTGAATATTTTACTTCCCAAAAACCACAAATCATGTATAAAATTTTTATGGTAAAGTTATCTGGCCTCGAAAATCATAAAGAACTGTAGAACTCCTTTAGAACTATTAAGCACTGTAGCCAAGTTTGTGTTTTTGCAATAATTGGGGCTGCGTGAAGTTAGTCCCCCGCATTTTTAAAATATTGTTTTTACTTTTATATTAATGGAACTATTAATAAAAAGAACTCTAGGACTCTTCATAGGAAACTCAGAACTTCATTAATTTTTAATAAATTTTGCATTTGGGGGGGCCAAAATCACAGACAAAATAAGTATTTCTGTAGGATAGGATAATATAGAAATAATAACATAAGTCTTTCTATCCCCCTTTCATTTAATTGAGCTAGCACCAGAAATAAAGAATCAATTAAAAAGTCTGAATCGTGACAAAATATTTACTTAAGAAAATTTCATAATATTTAGTGACATACATCTATATCTTTACACAGACAGACTGTACGCTACAGTAGGCTGTCATCCTACAAGGTGTTCAGAATTTGAACATGATGGTCGGAATCCAGATGATTATCTGCAGAGCCTGGGAAATTTAGTGAAAGAGAATCGGGACAAAGTTGTTGCGCTCGGAGAGTGTGGGCTAGACTATGATAGATTGCAATTTTGCACTAAAGCAGTGCAACAAAAGTAAGTTACTGCTTACGGTTTCAGAAAGCGTGATCAGCTTCAATCTTTACTCTTCTGGTTTTTTTAACAGTGTTGTTGCTCTGTTAAGTCACTATTCAAAACTATTAGTAGTTCTCTGATGTAGATACTTAAAAAAATACATTCAGGGTGTTACAAAATTCCACTGACAAAATGATACAGATAATTCCTTGTCCAAAAATAAGAAAAAAGTTCCTATTAACATGAAATAAAAAAAAATTAAAACCGTAAAAAATACACATTTAAACACCTATTTACTTGTAGATATTTCGAAATTCAACTGCAACTTAATAAGTCTCTAAATTTACCCCTGTTTCTACATTGTCGTAATGCAGCCAATGATTTGTACGACATATTATCAAAACACAGTTTTAAAGGCGTAGTCCATTCCTTTGATGGCAGTATAGAAGAGGCCGAAAAGTTTATTAATTTGGGCTATTATATAGGTCTAAATGGATGGTAAGTTTTTTTTTGATACACAAAAGTCCAAAAAAAAGGGGCCACTTATTTATATTCTCCATTGTGATTTGATGATATATCTTTCTTTTAGCTTTAGTAGATTAGCAAAGAACAATAGAAATGTACCAAATAGTGTTCATTTGAACTATCAAAAATTTAATTCACTGAAAACTTTAAGTGTCATTTATACAGGGTGTCAGAAAAGTGTTGGGCAAATATCTTTGCTATTAGTAAAGATAGAGACACCAAATATTAGGTGTATATTATTGGTTAATAAACTACTTTGTTATATAATTAAACTTTTTCAACCCCCTTGGGGGGCGACGCTAGGGAATTGCGGTAAAATTTTGTAAATGCAACCCTATGTCGTGTGGTACCTCATTTTAAAGGTCATCAAAAAATAAACATTTTACCGCAAACCCGAGGTTTTCTTAATTCGTTTTTAAATGAGCCTATAAAAATTCAAAATCGTGAAAAAAAAATTCAAAATTTAAGTACCTTTTTATCTCTTATTCTTATTACCTACTTTAAAAGTTGTTCAAAATGACCACCATAAACTTCTTGGCAGTGATAAAAGTATAAATGGCGTTTTTCAGTTCCTTAAAAACCCAAGGACATTTAGATACAGTAAAAGAGCTGCCCAGTGACAAGATAGTGATTGAAACCGACTGTCCTTGGTGCGAAATTCGACCAACACACGCAGGATTCAAATATATTTCTGAAGGAAACAAGTCGTTCCCTTCAGTCAAAAAGGAAAAGTGGAAGCCAGATCATACGGTTAAGGGTAGAAACGAACCCATCAGTATTCGGTAAGGGGGGAGGGGGGCAAAAGAAAGTAGAAGTTAAGCCAGACAGTTAAATTTTTTAATGAAATCTTTTACTTCGACTTAGGGTTTAATTTAAAACATATTTCATTCTTTTGGTAGAAAATGATAAACAAGGTATGTTTACTCTTACACAAAATAACGTTTTCGTATTTTTTATGCTCCCTGTATAAAAAATTGAATTTTTCGTGACGTTATTTACAAGCAAAAACTTTTATTAGGGTGACATTTTTACGTATCTTGCAAAATTCGGTCCATTTGTCCTCTTCTCTCTTCTAAACCCCATCCGCAAGCTTGGTTTTCTCTTTCGAGCCAGAAAATACTTCTCCCCTTCCAACTTATACACTCTCTACGTTTCCCAAATAAGACCTAACCTAGAGTACTGCTCCCACATCTGGGGAGCGGCAACATCCTTGATTCTATCCAAAAGAGAGCCATTCGACTTATCAATGACCCAGCCCTCACAGGAAAACTCCCTTTTCTCGCTCATCACCACGTTGTTGGGGATTTATCCCTTTTCTACCGCTACTTCCACAGATTTTACTCTGAAGAACTAGCCAGTATTATTCCCCCTTTGACTGTTCCTAACAGAACAACAAGAGGCGCGTTACGTATGCATCCCTTTACTGTCCAGCCAGAAAAGCCTAGAACAGACCACTTCTCTATCTCATTCATACCTAGGATCTCCAGATTATGGAACAAATTGCCTGCAGATGTTTTCCCTTCCCGTCCCAACCTCCAATCCTTCAAATCACGTGTCAATATACATTTCCCTCGTCTTCAGACGCCCACGGTAGGTTAGTACTTAGGCTTGAAGTGGGATGTCTTATATTTAAAAAAAAAATAGAGATCGCACGATATGACTTTATTTTGCCGATACGATATATCGGCCGATACCGATATTTACATGCCGATATACCGATACCGATATATCGTATCGGCAACGACATACGTACATGTTTCGTTTCTATCAGGGGTTGGAACAACTCATGACTTATAAAAAAAAAGTCAAGGCTTAAATCATGTGAATTAATTCATGCCAACCCTGGTTTTTATAACGTCGAATATAAATAAAAAAATACAAAATACGGTTCTGAACCTCCAATTGGCTAAATTCTGTACGTGTTCCGTATCAATTTCCGTTTTTCGTTCATGCGTTTTCTGTTTGGGCGAAAACGAAAATCGGGGATGTCCCGGTTTATCATTCCGTCACGCGGTAACTCGGTATAACGTTTCTGATTGGTGAAGTTTCGGGGAAGCCCCTGTTGAATGTTTTCAGTATTGCTTTGTGAAATTCTTAATTTATTTCTCTGAAAAAAGGCCTCAGTTATAACTACAGTTATGTTATAAATGATTAGGTATTATTAGTGACATTAGAAGAGGCACAAATATGTATTTTATTTTATTATATTTACGAGTATTACCTTTCGTAGGTATATGCAGTAAGAACCCAAAATTCTTCGTTTTATATGTGCCAATATATCGGCAAGTTTCCTGCCGATACGATACGATACCGATAATCGGCAACAACCGCCGATATCAATATCGGTATCGTGCGATCTCTAAAAAAAAATACTGTATACAGAGTCATTTTTGCATAATGAAATACTTTTATAATTAGGATTTTTTGCAATACTTTCTAATTTTCACTAACCCTGTTTATTTTAGGCAAGTTTTCGATATTATTGCAGCTGTCAAAAACGAAGCTGCCGATGATCTCTGTGAGCAAATCTTTAACAACGCCAACAACTTATTTTTTACTTTATAGGAAAAAAATTTAACACCCATCTTTGTAATAAAAAAGTTTATTTAACAACATACCTTAATATGCGTATCTAAATAAATAATATTTGTTACAGTAAAAATGTAGTATATAATTATTAACTTCACATCTCATAATACCCATTAGGGATAATTCGTTTTATTCATTAGTGATCTACTAGTTAGCCTGATATCCTTGTTTAGATTATTTTAGATAAAGGGATAGCTAAGACTAGTTCATCCATCAACGAATAAAAGAACGTACCTATACTACAGCCTGGTATTACAGAATAAAATTTAGTGCTAACTTAACTCATAAAAACTTCATTTTACATAACCTCACCAGCCTTTTAGTTTAGTTTTAGTAAAAGTAAAATCATTCCTATAATACCGAGGCCTAAAATAAATTTCCATGGTCTTAGATTTTTATTACAAAAAGAAAAATAATAGTGAAAAACCTATGGAATTCAATTGGAAAAGCCTAAAAGGCTTCCGTAGAGTTATTTGATGCTGGTCTGCACTTTTTCATATACCCAATGATAGTATTCAAAGGCCTTTTCAGAAGTGGTATTGTATGCTTTGACAACTACTCTCTGAATGTTTTCTGGAGAGAGTTGTCCTCTGAAAAAAAAAAGGTATAAGGAAATTTTATTCTATATACCTTGGTTTAAAACGTTCGACCATTTTGGTTTGTCTTTTCCGTTAAGTGTTACCCGTTTGTTACCGTTTTTTTCGGTTTTTAAATGTGTGTCGAGTCTGTTCCGGGTGCCATCTTTGATAAGGAATTTTAATTTTAATACATCCCTAGTATTTTAGATATAAGACTATATTTTGTTGACGATTGTAAAAAAATTGTATATTTTTGTTTAGCATGAATAAATTCAGTATTTCAGTATTTCAGTTCCAACTGACGGCTCAAAGGGGATTATTGTTGAGGGCTCTAAGGAATGAACACTATTTTATAAGGCTGGGACACCACGTTTTAGATACCGATACTGTATCTGTTTCTACCCGATACCGATATTGTATCTGAAAGTATTTGAAATTGAAATACAAACTTTATTTTCAAAACCAACATTTGTAAAAATAGTCTCTTTTTTTAAGGGGTTATATACAGTCAGGAGGCCTAAAAAAAGCGCTTTTTCAAGAATTTTTCCTGAGAAGACTTTTAAATTTATTAATGTGAAAATTTGTACACATATTATGGTAACTTTTAACTGTATTTTAAGATTTTTGTATTTGTAAAAATAATAATTTTGAAAGCTGCTATAGCTGATCTCCAGGAGTTCCTCTCAAAAAAGGCATCTTGCGGTGACAACAATATCTCTGGACTGGATCATCGAAAATGAAAAAACCAAACGGATTTCGTTAAAGTAATGTATAATCTTCTAGTTAATCGAATCGAAAATTTTTCGACAAAATGGCGGCTTCTCAAAAAAAATCGAATTTTGACCAAAATTTTGGCCTTAAATTGTTTATATAAAAAAAATATTTATCGGTGAGAAAAAACCTTCGATTAATTAGTAAAAAATATACTTAAGAAGTTTGTGTTAAAATTTGAGACTGATCGGTTCAGCCGTTTCCGAGAAATCTTCGTCACCGACTTTAAAAACACAGTTTTGAGAAAAACGCGTTTAAAGTTTCAAAAGCACTTTACATAGCGTACAATCGCTCTGACACGACGTTACAAATATGCGTGTAACTTCGAAAATAATCGCCGGATTGCCTTGAAATTTTCTGTGTGTGTACTGGAATATATATGTACATTACGAAAATGAAATTAAAAAAAAAACGATTTTTTTGAAAATTATAACTATATAACCCCTTAATCGACTAGTCCGCCAAACCCCTAGCCGGCCCATCTCTAGTTTATATAATAAATGATCTTTATTATGGTTTATCAAAAATCATAAAACTTAATTTTAGGAACAAAGATATCTTAAAATCCGAGCTTTAATTTGTTGCTCGGTACCCAAAAAGGTCAAAGATAAAAATAGATTATTGAAATATATAGAGTGCACAGTATCACCGCGAATGATAATGTTTATTTAACTTTTATCATAAACGGATAAATCTTATCAACATAATTAAAATTATAATTTAAATAGAATAAACATCGATAATAATAATTGTTTCTTGAAAATATATTCAAGATATGTTTACTGTTGTTAAGTGTTGTAATGTACTTACTGGTGTCAATATCTACATATATACGGATAAATTTAGTTCATCAAAAACGAGTTTAACCTGTTGACTAACGAATTTTTTTTAATTATTGATTTCCAAACAATATATTGTTTAAATAAAATATATTCTGATCAGCCCTATAATCTTAAGCATAAATAATGTCAGTTAGCGGTTTTGGTTAAACCAGAACTTGTTTGCTGTGTTATATTAAGAAAAATCAATATATTTGTCAATTGCCAAAAGGGAAATACTATTTAACTAACATTTTAAGTATACTTACACAAAAACTTCCTTCTGTAAATATTTTACGCTCGTCTGATAATAATATACTGTATTGGCAAATGTGTCCTTGAAGATGGATTGGGTATTTTCAATAAACCCTGGGGCATAGTTCTCAATCTGAAATTAATACATCAGTTATTTTATTTTATAAGAACATTTCCTCATTTACTTTTGGGACGCACTTCTTGAAACTAAGGAATTCTCACGGAAAAATGACATCACCTTCCCTCAGGAGAAGTCAGCTAATAGCAGATGATATAATATACCTCACAGGTTTATATGGAAATAGAAAACTATATAAATGCATTAAAACTAAGAGAGAAACAAACATACGCGCTTTAGTAAGTTAAAAAGAGACAAATATATAATAAAATTGTCGACGGCCCACCAATAATATCGCTTTCGGCGCGCGCGTGGCCGTCGACGTCGCAGGTTCTCGGGTTGTCCCGGGCCACTATGGAAATACACTCGAACCGCTCCGGGAAATATACTATGGCAAAACATTTGGGTTAGACAAAGAAAACATTATTAATATGCGCATTGTATTTTCATAAACGTTTGTTTACATTTCATTTCGTCGCGCCGGCACTTATTAGTTTATGAGGTGTTTCGGCTTTCCTACTTTTGTTGTGTAATATGGTTTTGGATATTATTTGATATTTGTGTTGTGTCCTTTGTGTAGTAGTGTAGTACTAGTACATGTGTTACCGATGGCTTTAACAGTGCAGGAAACTGTTTGCATTTAAAAACAGTAGCAGCAAAAATGCAATTTTAGTATTTTTTGTTTTTTGCGGTGTTTATTTGTAGGTAAATAATTTCTTGGCTGAACTAGGCACATTATTAAAAAAACCTTCCTTAATTAAAAAAAGTCAGTTTAAAACTTTTGACTGTCAAATTAGACCGGACTAGCGTTGGAGAATTTGGCAGTAAAATTCTTTTCACACTTCAAATTACAGCCTTGAAATTTTATGAAAGCAAAAATCTTACATTCTTGCAATTCACACGCTTCAGAGACTAAACTTTGGATGTTAAAAATGATGTTCCGTTATTAAAAATAAATGTATTTAATTACTTCAAATGATACTTTCTTAATTTTATTGTTTATTTGTATTAAAGTTGTAATTAACTATAAAAAACAACTATTACTGTTAATAACAGGAATAATTTTATTGACGACAATTAATTTGACGTTGTCTATGTTCATTTGTGAATATTTTATGACAATAAAAGTATTATTATTATAAGGGTCGCAGGATATATATCAAGCGATATCTCATATACATCACGATATTTATTTTACGATATACAGGGTGTCTAAAATAGGTGATACCAGCTATCTCCGAAACGGTAAAAGATACGAGCTCGGTTAAATTAGAGAAAATGTGCCATTTTTAGTCCCTACTCATATTCCGTTTACGCAGTTGCCAAATTCTCTATAGTTTCTTATCTACAGCAGATTTTAAAAAAATATTCAAAAGTTGTATTCTTAAATATCTCGAAAACTATTATAGTTAGAAAAAAATTGCTGTGATGTTGCATTTCTATTGGTTATAAACTTGTATCTTAATAAAAAATCTGATGAATCTTATTAAAGTATAGGTAGTAAATGTCCAATACATCAATTAAAGTATGGGAGTAGAAAAATAAATTTACAGTACAAACTAAACCTAGTTTTTCCATTCTTATATGAGTATTTGTCATTTGTCAATATAAATACTTAATTGTCAAATTAAACCGTTTTACAAATAATGAATATAGCTGGTAATTTTAATTTGCAGAGAACCATACACCCACTACATAATAAAATTGCCATAAATGGTTTAATTTTGAATAGCAATTTAAAATACCTAATAGGACTAAAAATAGAAATAAATAAATATATTATGGAAAATGCTCTGATAAAACAGTGCCTATCTAATTGTTTATTAATCTTTATTGTTTCTAAATTACAAGCATTAACTACAAAAAAAGCAAATTCATCACAAAAATGGAATACAATAGGACTGACACATATCAACCATCCAACTAGAATTTTTAAAGTGTAGCTGTGAAAAAAGACTCTACAAATTACCAAAAAAAAAACCAGTCCCAGCTCAAATAAAATTCCTAGCAAATAAACTGATCGAAATAAGTTATTATTATTATTTATTTAAGTAAAATTGAAACAATGGGTGAGTTGCAGTGGAAACAAATATGATTTACTTACCGATTCAACTACTATTGGATATTTTTCATTAATAAAAGCTTTGCAAGTGGCTCTTGCATTATCATGTACGTTGACCAAAATCTTTCCGATATCACAAGCTAGAGCTCCGTAAGGTTGAGCAACCTCTTTTGCTTGGGAATAGTAAGGTTTTGGAATGTTGGCGTTGAGTTTTTGGTCAGCCCATGTGCCAAGTTGACCCACTTTTTTTCCAAAACGGAAAATGTACAAGTCTTCCCTTGGTTTATCGAGCCTATAAAGGGGTTCTGCCAAAATCGCTATCCACGCAATGAATATTAACTGTCCAAGAAGTTTTCTGAAAAAACCACCTTGCTTTTTAGGGGCAGCTTTCTGTTCTTGCAGTTTCTAGAAAGATGACAGAGTCGTTAACATGATAAAGAAATTCCTTCTGATGTATAAAAAGTAAATATCCAAGAAAATTTAATTTATTTCGTTACCTGAAGTTGTTTTTTCTCTTTTTTTGATGCCATATTGTCAAAAACTCGTGTCAAAAGATAAAATTGTATAAGATAAAATTATCACAAGCTATTTAACAGAGCACAAACGGAAATGTCTTTTAGAAATGATTATTGATCGCCTTTTACAATTTTGCCAGCCGGTTTTTTCGGCGCAGAATCTGTTTGAATTGCGCGCGCAGAAATTGAAGTTTGAGTGATCAAAATCCATAAACGTCGGTTTGTGGTTCTTTATACAGAATCGGACTTAAGGTTTTTCACGTAAATATCTTGCAGAGCAGGATGATTTACAGTTCGTTCAACAATGTCTTATTGATTCGTGTTGTTATGTGCGGATAAATTTCAAAAAATGGACCCTGTATAAATTTAGTTACACTATACCGTATCCAATTTAATTTGAGAATGATCACAGAAACCCATGTTACAACGGAGAGATCAATTATGCCTCTCTCTCTCATGTTCTTTCTCTCTCCCATCTTTCTCTCTCATACTCGTGAAAATTTTTACAGCTGGTAGAAAGTTAGGTTATGAGAAACATAAACATGACATATTATTTGATGCCTGTCCCATAATATAAGTTGTTTTTGCAGTGTTAAAATATACTTGAAAAGTTTATATAAAGTATTAGCAGCTTAAATTCCTGTGTTCTATAAATCTGGGACTGACTAACAACTACTGAAATATTATGCAAGGTACATATTTGTTCTTCTTTACATTACTTGGACCGCGCATTATGGGAATGAGTAACCTTAAAATACCTAATTATTTTTAAAAAAATTGGTGAATAGGTATACTAACTTACCTTGACAGCCCAAATAGCTTCTTTTAACCCTTCGTCTTTACGTTTTTTTAAAGATAATTCTTCGTTTATACTAGAAAAACTTAACAACAAATCTTTCAGCGCTTTCATCAAAGAAGGTCTAATACTATCGTAATTATTGCCTGAAAATATCATGTAAATCAGTATGGGAATATTAGCTTCTGATTCAATAAAACTAATTAAGAATTAGACGTAGTCTAACAAAAATTTAAACAACTTTATTCATCCGGTTTCTCAAAATTGTATCCGATTATTATAATTATTGCCCCAATACGCAGGGTAAAGTAAAGTAATCTTGAAATTCTCCCCTGCTCGAAAAAGAAATATTTCAATTGCCCTATTATGACAAAGGAAAATATGTTTTGTCTTATCTGATTGGCCAACAGAAGATTCGCCTCGTGATGACCTATTCTTATCGACTCATCATTACCAAATGTTGCACCATATTAAAACCAATATAATTTAAGAGTTTTTTATGTGCTTGTTACGACTGCAATAAAAAGCTACCCACTTGAAAAATAAAAATGTAGTAAATGTCCGGTAAATTAAGTTTTTCCTTGCGAAAGGGGAAAATAGAATTTAGTAGGGTCGTAAACTGGTGGTTAACAGGGGAAATTTATGGGAACGTTCGCTATATAAGCGGGATGACTCCTGCTAGAAAGACAGTTGGAAGATACTCACCGATGTAAGGTGTTACGCTGCCCGATCGCGAACCGAGATTTTGTCTGGAAAGTCTGGATTTAATAAGTATGGTGTATAGTCGGAAGTTTTGGAGCTCGTCGTAATTTCTTGACAAATTGCGTCGAAAATAAGTGAAAAAGTAAATGCCTTAGAAGCGCAAGGATGTATCTAGGATTATTGGAAGATTTGTGAAAATTAAGAATTGTGAAAAAGTGTAATTTGGGTGGCTCCCAAACATAATCTGTGGAAATAAAGTGTATGCTGATCCATAAATTTGTGTTTTTCTGTTAGGAAACAGGGGAACATTGACAAAATAATTAGAACACATAAATAGGTTAGGCAAAAATTCATAGAAAAGTGGAGTTAGTGCCTAATCTCGGCAGTAAGTATCATACTGTTAGGAAGTCAATTGCAAGGCTAGAAAAGGTGTTAGGTAAAGTGGTGGTTTATCAGCAGTCGACACGGGGATCTTCCGACCCCGCGCGAAAGTTTATCTTGTCGCCGCCAGCTGTATTCCTAGGTTACCGTTACGGCCAAATAGAAAAGGTAAAGAAAGATAAAGGAAGTGGTGGGCGTTACAATACTTTAATATATGTATACTTACTTATATACTTGAGTAAAACAGCACTTGCAGTCAAATTTTTGGCATACATCTTATTCCAAGTAGCTAATGTAGATTGGTCCTTACTCAAAATTTCAACAATTATATCACAAAGACAGTCCTGATATGACGTATTGCTATTATTGGTAATTTTTTTAAGAAACAGCTCCAGGTGATCATTGTACTTTTGTTTGCTGTTCGTAAACAGCAAATCTTTTAGTTTTGGAAGGTTCCTAATTAAATCCTTTTGTATTTCCGACGGAAAATTCTTTTTATTTGAATAAACTATATCCAAAATAATTAGGTATTGGTCCTTGGTTAACTGAGCTTCGTAGTTTCTACTCATAAGTTCTAGTAAATACGTAACTACATAACGAGTATAACTTTTCATTTCTATTAGAGGTAACATTAGGTCTTCAAAAACTGAAAAAAATGGTAAGACAGTTACTAATTTGGGGGATATTACTTCTTTCTGGCTCCGAGACATCTTTCTCATGAATAAGTACAACATACACTTTCTAGTATATAAAAATTTGTAATACAACTATGAATATAAATCCCGTTTACACACACGCAATTTGCTACTAACTTTTTGGGTATTTTGCGTAGTCGGGTTTTTAGGTTTTTAAACTTATTTTTTAGTTATTATATCAACTTTCCGACTACGCTGGTTTTAGCTAAATCACAATATTTTGATGCAATTTTTATGGGTCAGCCTGTATAATGAGAAATTTACCTTTTAAGCCACACTGTAAATCATTATCACCAACATGACCTACAGCCCACAGTATAGGTAAGGCAACATTGGCTCTATTTTGATAAGAATTCCTTAAAGTTATGTGTTTTGCAAGATTGCTCGTCACCAATTTTGGCTCATTCAGGGCTATATACTGCAAAAAGAATCGGTACCCCACGGCCGGGAGGCCCTTTCCCAATTCGGTTACCATGGTCGTTAAAGCTATGTCAAAGTAAAGCTGAGCATTACTTTTTCCAACTTCTTTTATTGCTTTTTCTATGGTAACCTTAATATTAGCTGCCATCTAGAAAATATAATAAAAGTTGCAATTATACTAGATATTCACCATAACCTACAAACTACAAAACGGCAGGAGATGGATTTTACAGAAATCGGTCACCTGCCGGTAGGTGCAGTCGTGTAGGATACACTTCCATAAAATATGTATTGATTCGTGCTGTTTGCCTATTACGCCTTCATGAAAGTTGTTAGTGAGGACTTATCATTATGATTTGATTGTAATACTTTTAAAATATACATGTAGATATACATAAATATTTTATACCTAAAATTACAGACACAGGCAATAATAGCTAGCAATTCTCTTACCACATTCAAAGGATATCCCTGTGGTTTGTTTGAAAATACAGGATCCTGGACTTCAATAGGTATTTTTTGATTCAAAAATTGAGTAAGTTCTTTTAACCAAACAATGGGTGCATCTGGGAAAGCTTTTTTCGAAGCATCATAGATAGAACTAAACTCTTCTGGGTCAATCTGAAACAGAAATAGATCTCATATAGATGTAACAGATACCCTTTTGTTTTAACTAAAAATGGAGTGCCTAGTTTTTGTTGAGAAAAAAAAACAGTTCTAAAAATTTGTTTTAACAGTAAAGGTTTTACAAACTCAGAGAACTTACACCTAAAAGTCCAGCTTCAATTGATTTGGGAGGTTTGGGTTTAGCTGGTTCCGAAGGTGCTTTAACTTTTTTTTCAGTTTTCTTATTTTCAACGTTTTTAGGTTTGTCTGGTTGCTTGTTTTCCTTGTTGCTTTGCTTTATTCCAGAATAGAGATTTTGGACTTGAGATTTAGGCACTGTAAATTTACATGTGAAAAACAATGTAATGAAGCATAAGTATTACAGGAAACTGGGCCTTATAAATAAAAATTAAGCAACTGCATATTAACAACAGCTAGAGCTTTAACAGCAATTGCTCTAGCATACAATTTAGATTAGAGATAAGGCTGCCACATATGTACACTCAATGTAATGTTATTTATTTATTTGGTACATTACACAAATACAGTACACAGAGTCTATAGAGCAACAAAACTGGCTTAATAAAAAAGCTGTAACCAATCTGTTCGAATCCATATGTTGTATAGTCAGAATGGCATTATTTTAAAGCAGCCTTGTTTGCTTGCTTTTAGCATTATTGCATTTATTCTGTGGACCTGTATTTCATCCAAATTTCTACAATTTTACTTACAAACTTCCTCAATTTTTACTCCATTCAAAATATTCTGTTTCTTGTTTTTGCTCTGAACTGGCTGAGTATTGGCTTTCGTAACGGGAGCCTTATTACGGCGGTCATTTTTTCCTTTAACGACTTCCCACTGGCCAGACATAATTTTTATGTTACAAAAATTGAGGTGATATCGGTGTATTCAACTTTACCTAATGTTGTTTATTAAGGAAATAGGAAACTAACCTCCAATGTGTAAAAAATAACGAAAGTTGCTGACGTACGACTTTTTAAGGTTCCACGCACGCTACACGTCACTTTTGAAATTTGGCAAAATTTCGTTGGTTCACAGTGGAAAAGGGCGGAGCAACTTAGCCTGTTTGAAGAAGGATATTGGTCGAAGCTATATACAACATTGACACTAGCCAACCAAATTATTCATAACTGTTCGAATGTAGCTTTTACGTCCTCGTGTAGACATGTCTTTACGTGACCACATAACGGCGTTGACTTATGGATTTTGATCATACTGGCAGAGCCGGATTGAAAATATATATTTAATTTTTTTACCTTTTTAAAAAAAATTATTTAGCCATATAATAATAAGCTAAAATGTAAAATTTAAACATTATTTCTCAAATAATAAGCAAACTAGAATTTTAAAAAATCTTTAAGTGAGCTTCGTTATACTGATGGCTTAAAAAATTGCGAACCTCAATTTATATGTATAGGTATAGCGCTGGCCAGTTTAATACTCCCCGAAAAAACAATAGTCCTAGAATTTTATTTTGTAATATCCCACACCAAACGTTGATTGAATTAGGGCCCCTGAAAAGCAGTATCTTCGACGCATGATACAAATAAAAGAGAATGATACCGCGCAGGTAGGCGTGGCCATCTACGTCACGCCGTGATCAATTCCGCGATATTTTGTAAACGAAACACGTCTTTTTAAGATGGCGTTGTGTTTTCAACTATTTTTTGGTGTTTTTATATTACTTTTAGGAGTTTAAAAGTAAAAATGGGATGTGCTGTGTATGGTTGTGATGTGGACAATCAATCAGTCCATGTATGTATGTATTTATCCCTTTATATCCCTTCAATCAAACCCAACCTTGGGTATTTACCCAAATTTCAAATATCCGCTATTTGACCATTACTGGCTGTACATATTAGGGTGAACGATTTGTAAATAAAAGCAACAGTATATTTTAGACATTTATTCAAAGACTTAATACTAGTACAAACTCAATTTAACCATAAAAAGTCACTTACGCTACAGCTTAGGTGTATTTAAGCACACAGATATTAATTGTGTTTTTAATTTGGTATTCCTCAATATAATGTAGCTTGAATTTTACTCGTTTATTCTTAAATTCAGTTTGTCGTTCACATGTGCACAAAGACAACATGACAATTAGACTAATAGGCAAAGTACGGAAACACCATTATCTTGCATATGTGAACATTAACAATTGGCTAATTTAGTCATATCTATTCTATCATTGAGGCTGTTATTTTGCTCGCAGCAATGGAAAATTTAGGAAAAATTCATTATTTGGTAATAAAACTCCAGTGTACTAGCTAGTTCATATTATCGGTCACATACAAAATTATAATAATAATAATGTCTTTTGATGTCACTGGGTCTTAGTCTATAAGATATCTAGCAAAACGAGCAACCAAATGAACACTACTACTTCTAGATTTGCGCACAAAACGGCAGCTCTAATGACAGAATAGCGATGACCATAATACAAATAAAAGAAGATATGATACCGCGCAGGTAGGCGTGGCCATTTACGTCACGCCGTGACCAATTCCGCGATATTTTGTCAACGAAACACGTCTTTTTTTAAGATCGCGTTGTGTTTTCAACTATTTTTTGGTGTTTTTATATTACTTTTAGGAATTTAAAAGTAAAAATGAGATGTGCTGTGTATGGTTGTGATGTGGACAATCAATCAATCAATGTAATCAATGTATGTAGAACTTATTATAACTAAACTAAAGCAAACACCTTAGGCAACGTGTAGAAAGGCAATGTAACAATAATTCGTAACCAAAAAAATCATCTTTGTAAAAAAAACAACATTTAAAAAATGCTGGGGACCTATTATTTAAAATTTTGAGCGACATGCCCATATCCCTTTATTTATATGATTATTTTAAATCATCATATACTATAAAATTGGTATTATAAGCAGGAGGCAAAGTATATTGCCAATAGAATTTATATAAAATCGCCTTTAACTAACGTAAACTCTATATTGCGCGTTATAAATTTCACAAATAAGTCACGGCGTGACGTCATACGCGAACCCGGACGAATTTGACACGGTTTGATATCATACCTTCTTTTATTTATATCATGAGCGATGACTATATTAGTCAATTTAAGACTAACTTGTAAAAACAAGTTTTAAAGATTATAAAAAACCGCCATGTTTTTGCAACCATCGGAAAATCGACGCAATCGAGCCTGCTTTCAGAAAATATTAACTCTAAAATACCTAAATAAATACACAAATTTATATAATATGAAATGTATATACAGCTGACTTACCAATAAGTATTTGAACCTACTCACTATATTGTGAAACGCATCACCTTGATCTTTACTTTGTCTAAACCTCATTGGTTTGTAAGAATACAAAACATATGGTAAATTGAATATTTACAATAAAAACATTCCTATAAAGTGGACAGTACACATCTAATAATCTTTAAAAAAAATATATTAAAAATTAGTCAATGTCTGTAATGTCCACTTTATAAGACTTGTCAAAATATGAATTGAGATCGACAACAAAAATATGATAGTCCATTGCCAACAAAATAATGCCAAATACCATGTGAACATGCTATTCCAGTACTTAAATGGTCTTTTAATAATAAAAAAAAACAGACAAAATCATCAATTTTAGGCGAATTCGTTACAGTATATAGGTATCACAAAAATGAAGCGGGGCGGCACATACCCATGATACAAATAAAAAAATTTATATGATACCGCGCAGGTAGGCGTGGCCATTTACGTCACGCCGTGACCAATTCCGCGATATTTTGTAAACGAAACACGCCTTTTTTACGATCGCGTTGTGTTTTCAACTATTTTTTGGTGTTTTTATATTACTTTTAAGAATTTAAAAGTAAAAATGAGATGTGTTGTGATGTGGACAATCAATCAATCAATGTATGTATATCCCTTTATTTATATGATTATTTTAAATCATATACTATAAAATTTGTATCATAAGCAGGAGGCAAAGTATATTGCCAATAGAATTTATATCAAATCGCCTATAACTAACGTAACCTCTATATTGCGCGTTATAAATTTCAAAAATAGGACACAGCGTGACGTTATGCGCGAACCCGGACGAATTTAACATGGTTTGGTATCATACCTTCTTTTATTTGTATCATGGCACATACCCAAACATTTTAGTTTTATATTTGATATAACCCATATGATTAATGACGTCATAGGCTAATCGCTAAACATCATTGTCGGATTTGCTGTCATTTGTCAAATAACTGTCAACCGCAACTGACCAGAGGCCATCCAAAAACGATTAGGGCAGTGATAAGTAAATACGTTGGTCGGGTTATAATCGATTCATCGCCTAAAACTGATCAACAACTCTGTTTCCAGAGAAATTACAAATTAGCAGCAATCAAATTTGAATTATATGGTATCGTGATAGTCTGCTGACTGAATTCCAGTAGGTCCATCGGTCTTAATTTGTGACTTCTGTAGGAACAAAGCTAATATTGATTTCTATTTTTAAAACGGTACAATTTTATTAGAAAAATCATTTTTTATTAAATATCTATAGTATTTTAGGTTATAGAATTAATTAAAAGTTTCTAATAAAGAAAAAACTTCAACTGATACTTTTCATGTTTTAAAACTTAAATTCTAAAAATAGACTTATAGTTGGCAACGACTCGGACATCAAATCTTCATGAAAAATATTCAAGAAATTGTTGTTAAAATACTCTACAATCAAACTATCAAGTAAGAATCACTCATAGATATTCATACGATTTCTTGAGTTGGCCTATTAACAGCAAATGACATATAATGATGATGAGGGAAAGCATGCAAATAATTGTTTTAAAGATAACGCAAAAGCAAGTTTTTTTTTTACAGTTAATTACTGCTACCAATAATTGTATTCTAAAGCTATTTTAAAAGCTGAAAATTAATACAAAGATTATATACCAAATATACAGGGTGTCCGAAAAGTCTTAGTATGGGCAAATATCTTTGCTATTAGTAAAGATAGATACCAAGTTTCGGGTGTACCTTATTGGTTAATAAATCTACTTTTTTATGTTACTTAACTTTTTCAACCCCCTTAAAGGGTGACGTTAGGGAGTTGAGGTCAAGAACTTTTAATGCAAGTCTATGCGTGTGGTGCCTCATTTTAAAGGTCTTTAAAAAAGAAACATTTTACCGCAATCCCGAGGTCCGTATTCGTTTTTAAATGGCAAGCCTGTAAAAATCAATAATAGTGAAAAAAAAATTTAAGTAGGTACCTTTATATCTCTCGTTGTTCAAAATGACCACTATGGACTTCTTAGCAGTAATAAAGTCGATTTTGGAACTCTGCCAAGAAGTAACATCGGCCATTCTCGAAAATGTGAGAAATGAGTTCCAAAAGCGACTTTATTAGTGCCAAAAAGTTCATCGTGGTCGTTTTGAACAACTTTTAAAGTAATAAGAGAAAAAGGTATTTCAATTTTTATTTTTTTTACGATTTTTAATTTTTCAAGGCTTGCCATTTAAGAACGAATTACGATACGGACCTCGGGTTTGCGGTAAAATGTTTCTTTTTGAAGACCTTTAAAATAAGGTACCACAATGCACAGGGTTGCATTTAAATTTTTTACCTCAACTCCCTAGCGTCACCACTGAAGGGGGTTAAAAAAGTTAAATTACATAAAAAAGTAGCTTTATTAACCAATAAGATACACCTAAAAGTTGGTGTCTCTAACTTTACTCATAGCAAAACAAGCCCATACTTTTCGGACACCCTGTATGTCCAAATATAGCTACTTAAGTGAGCAGTCTAAGATTCTTGTATAATATTTACAATAATATAGTTTTCTAGTACCAAATACACAACCAGAAAAAACTTCAAGTACTTTTATAAATTTTCAAAAACTTTAATAAAAAAAATTTAATTTCGGTGCCAATGAGAGCAAGAAAAAATAGAATTTTTAAAGTTCTTATTTTTGGATATTGTTAAGTAGTTTGAGAAAGTCAAAAGACAAAAGAAGCAATCTCATAAAAAATCGCAGATATTTGTTACTAAAAAACACTATCGCCATAAGAAAAATGGAAAATATTAAAATCTAGAACTATATTTTCGCTAGTAAGACGCTTCAAACAGCTTATGACAAAACGTGACACCCCTGTATACAAATGTCAATTTTGACAGTTTGACATAAGACGTTAGAAGCGGCTTATAAGCGAAAATATAATTCAAGTATCTGCCAGTAAGGGCGGTAGGTTAAAAGTTGTCACAAGTCGTGTTCGGTTAATCCTCGCGGACGAGATCAGACAGACGGCAGATGTGTAACAGCTGATCGACAGAGCACTCCGACGATCGCGGCATTTACCGAACGCAATTTTTAATCTATGTCGAAATCCATTGGGCAACTGGTGCCGTGTCAGTCTATTCCTATCCTCTTCTTTTCTATACTGTGGAATAGGGACAGAAATTCTCTTTCTCTGTCCCACAGGGAAGGAAGGATACAAATACATTGGCATTGCAGCAGTTTTCTCAATGGAATTCGCTACTGTTTTGTTTTAACCTTAAACTGATTTTTGAATTTGAACTGTTTAGGTTTAAAACTCTTTCGGATTGTTTAATAACTTTCTAAACCACTATAACCGTTTTTCTGTGTTTTAAACAGGGATCTGAATTTACTAGTGCCTATTATTCAACTAGGACATGAACTTATAATGGAAGATGATGATGAAGCATCATCAAAAGTATACTTTTAAAACGCAGGTCCATGAAATGAAAAAGTTTTATCTTAGACATACATACCTCCGTTATTAATTTTATTATATTCTTCTTTGGTTACCAGACAGTTATAGGAGTTATTTTCATTTTGAAGAGTAATTGTGTGATAATTGTGGTCATCTACTCTTGCGAAACTCATCACGAAAAAAACCCAAAACAAGGTACAGCAAGGAAAACGAAATAAATTACAAAGTGGTCAGTCTTTTTGCGACAACAATATTCTTTTCTAAATTAAACAATCCATTCAATCCAATCCCCTTTTAACCTCATTTTTCATCTAAATATCTAAACAAGTGATCAGCTGATCAGATGTTTGGATTCTCCGTTCAATCGGTCAAAATCCTCCGACGAAAAAGATGAAGCTCAGAGTTCTCTGCCTGGGAATAAACGAACGCGGTGTATTTTTCCTCGGTTCGCTCGAAGACATTTACCGAACGGAATTTTGGCGCGCAGAGGCATCTGAGGCCTCGCCGAGGATTAACCGAACACGCCTACAATATCAATGACGGGATATTATCAAAAATCCCCTACGTAGATGCCGGACACGGTTGCCAAACGTTGTTTATTTTCATTTTTCCTCGTAATTGGCAGTAACTTAATTCCAAGATGTAAAAAAGGTTCCGCTATATTGCATCTGTCCCAGTTTGCATTTTAATGCTGTTCCGCCATATTTAAAATGAAATGACATGATTTTAAAGGTGCATTAGAGCAATATGTCCTCATTTTTTACTGCTACTGAAGTTGTTCAAGTTTGTATTTGAAATTATCGATATTTACTCATTTTATAGAGGACTATTTGCCACAATTTTTTAACCTAGAAATCGACGAGTTTCCTACAAAAGGAACCGTAAGGGATATATTAATTTGTAAGACAAATCCAAATTTCGTACGCAAACTATACATTTTTAAATTAATTATGTATATATATATATATATATATATATATATATATATATATATATATATATATATATATATATATATATACTTATAATATATATATATATATATATATATATATATATATATATATATATATATATATATATATATATATATATATATATATAATATATATATACGGTGTCCAAGATAAGAAGGGCCAGTATGGGGATCTCGTTAATAGTCGGAAATATAAAATTGGTTAAATGGGAAACAAAATAAAAATCGAGTTTATTTTACAAAGTAAGATTAATGGAGAGAACGGTAGGCTATTGTGCACAACGAATAACCTCAGCTGCGGGGCATAGAGTGCACAAACCCCATATAAATAGGCAGCGATAAGGATCCCTTTTTAACCCTTTATTTTAAACACGAAAAAGCATAAATAAATTGTTTAAAATTATATGACGGCAACGACTCACGTTTCAAGCCGAGTAACTTGTATTTACTGATTTACTACCGCCGCATTCAGAGCCATCTATAATTAAATCCCGAACACCAGCGCCTGCAGTGTTAAAACTACATTCTAGGTGTATCTCTGGTTGCCTGAAAAAGTTCTCGTATATAAGTTACTTTTATATTTTCGGGTGTTGTATTTTATTTTTAGCAGATGCAAATTGTATTCTATAATTTCTTCAAGAATTCCCGTGATTGGCGAGGGCATTTTATAGGAAAATAATAAAATGCTACTTGGATTTCTCCTACGAATTATATGTCCTTTATAGTTTTCTCTGTAGAAAAGTCGGTAAGTAAATGTCAGAAATTCGGACTTAATAAGTCTCTTAAGATAACATAACATCTCAATATTTCTTACAGCATAATACTCGACTCTAAAGGACCACACGCGCCCGCTTTTTCAGTCCGAAATGTTAAACCTTACCACGTCTTTGCTGTTTCTCGCCAAGGGACCTGTATTTGAGTGTACAAAAAAATAACCTAAAAAGGGGGTGAAGAGCGAGCTAAAATTCAAATGTACAAGTAGTCGTCGCTGACGCCTGCGTCACCTCTAATGCGACGTTATCACGTTTCTCCGTTTCCGCTGTCGTTGTCGTCTTCGTCGACGTAGTCTGAATCGTCAGACAGATCGTCGTAGTTCTCGTCGTAGTCGTCGTCATAGAAGTCGGTCATTTCGACTTGCGACTCTGAGTTGCTCGGTTTTACCTGAAACAAATTATTTTTGCTAATGTTGCTGCAACATCAATCTATTCTAGTTGACATTTTCCTCTAGAATATAGCTCAAAATTTTTTAAAACAGGCGATTTTAAAGATAATAGAGAGTTTTTGCTACCGCTTAACGCTAAACGTTAAACGTAAAAATCTCGGCACTCAAAGCAGAGCGTTTGATAAGACCCGCCCTTAACACAATATTTTTTGCAATTAGTTGTAAATACTTTTCTTACCTGAGTCTTAATGCAATAATCTTCAAGGGTAAGTGGCACTTGTATCCCATCTCTCTCAGCTTCTGCTCGAGCAGCCATAGCTTGTTTCCTAAAAAAATAATTTTTAAAACGTCTATTTTATATCATTTCAAGAAATTTATAAATACAAAATTCTATCGTCAGCGTAACCGTGGATATGATTATTTCTTACCTAATGATATTCTCGTACTCTTTGTCCCTGCCTTTTGAATCTCGCCAGCGGCGATACATTACTGATGCGTCGACATTAGCAGGACTAAAAGTGTTGGGTTCGTTCAGTAAGGAAATCACAGAGAGCAAAATGGTGCGGACGTTTTGTGTTGGGTTCCAGCGTTCGCAAGGCAGCTCGCCCGATTGTGGGTCGTCTACTGGGGGATGTAAGATGCTGATGCACAAATCACCATTCTGAAAGAGAACAAGGTAATTAATTAAATGTTTAGTTCAAATTTATACAGTTATAAATAGGCGAATATATTGTCACGCAGACGCTTAAAGATACGGCGCCTCCACCAAATATCACGGGGTATAAAATTCAGCAGGAAGTGTTGGCGCTACGTGGTAGCGCCATATATTGCGATATACAGTGTGGTCCATTAAGTGTGCAACAAATGAGACAAGTTTCGAATTTCGCAAATATTCTTAAAAGTAAGGCAAATACATGCACATTATTATTAGAAAAGTATTTGCCTTATTTTTAAGAAAATTTGCGAAATTCTAAACTTGTGTGTATTATCGTGGCAACAGACATGAAGTTTTTAGTTACTTGAAAAAATATAAATCTAAGTAAATTTTACAAATTAGCGTTGTTGGGCTCTCCTCTGTTTTAACGTCAAAGAAACAGTCCCAGTTTGTTTCTGTATTTTGAAGGAACATAGTAGTTATACAGCCATCTTTTATCCCCAGTTACAATCGAATTTATGTAAACAGACGATGGTCCAGATTCAAATATTTTAAGCATCTCGCGTCACTGCGATTATCTCGTTCAGTATTTACAATAATAGATGTGCTTACCAGTACAAAATACATAGCTTATCACAATTTCTAAAAAATATACACTACTGGGAAATCCAAATCGACAGACGCGAGGTTATCATTTTGTAACCCCATTTAGTTCTTCTAAAACCAGTAAATAACACGGGGCATATATAAAGGATCATTTGCTTAGCAAAAACTTGTACAAATAAAGCAACATGATGTACATTTTCTATTTATTTATTCTACCGTCTATCGTGTTATCTATTAAAAATGATTTTACGTTCAAAAATGTCGAATTTAAAGGATACAGTGTTTACACCTTAAAATTTACCAGAAAAATTGAGAGATCAAACAGTTTAAAAGAAAATGTGCCAGAAAGACCCTACGATCATTTGGAGTTTCTTGATCAATATATTCCAGTGTTGCGGGAGAACTCTATAAGTGACATAGACAGTTTAGACGAGCTTACCATAGAAAACTGCCAACTAAGAACAATTGAACCTGGGACTTTTAAAAATTTGCCGCAGCTTCGAAGACTGAGCCTTAAGGGAAATAGATTGAGAGAAATCAAAAATGGAGTGTTCAATCAACTGCCGCTTTCAGTGCTGGATGTGAACTTAAATAGGATCGAGAACATAGAAGCAACTGCACTGGACGATATGGTCAATCTATTGAATATAAATTTAGCTGATAACCAGATTTCAGAGTGGAATAAGAGGTATTTTTTTAATGTACTTTTTTTCTAAATTATCCACACCAAAAAAGCTTAAATTACGCTAGAAATTTCAACAAGATGTAATTTCGGAAGATTTTGTTTTAGAAGCCACATTCTCTATAAAAAGATTATACAATTATTTGTATGTCCTAAAAATAAATCCTAATAGATATCATCCCTTTATTCTAAAGAAGTAGCCACACGTAATACTTTGGAATAAAATATTGGAATTCTAGACATAGATCCATGCCAAGTTCAGGTTTTTTAGTAGTGAGCCTACTAGGAATGTTTTGGTAAAGAAAAAAAATATTTTGTTATTTGCGAAAAAGTTGATTTTTTGAATTGCCCCACCTGGGAAAAAAATTAACACGCTTAGGAGTTTTATTTATCACTTTTTCTAAACAAATTTTACATCATTCTGTCGACAATTCTTAAATTTTAAGAGAAAACATGTGTTAGTAGAAAGTTATAGTCATTTGAATTTTTTTAAACCTAAAATATAATTTTTAAAAAAGTCAAATGACTAACTTTCTAGTAACACATTTTTTTCTTTTAAAATTTAAGGGTTGGCGACAAAATGATGTAAAATTTATTTAGAAAAAATCGTATTCTTTTAGGTGGTTCCATAACACTCCCCTTCTAACACGAATATCGATGCAAAATAATTCTCTTCAAAAAATACCTTCCGAAGCCTTTACCAACCTAAAGGGACACAAGAACTATGGATCCGTCAAATTGACGATTAATCTGATATTCAGTCACAATAAAATAAGCGACATTGAAGATGGGGCATTTAGAGGGCTTAAGAAAATCAATAACTTATGGCTGGATAATAATAAATTGACCGATTTTAAGGACGATATATTGGAAGACGTCGATGTGCAGGATTTGAGAATTGAATTCAACCAGCTGCATTGTTTGACAGGTTAGTAGTGCCATTTGTTCAGGTTTGATCCATGATACAATAAAAGGAAGATATACCAAACCGTGTCGAATTCGTCCGGGTTCGCCCCTGACGTCACGCTGTGAGTTATTTTTAAAATTTATAATGCGCAATATAGAGTTTAAGTTAGTTATAGGCGATTTTATATAAATTATGTTGGCAATATACTTTGCCGCCTGCTCAGAATACAAATTTTAAAGTATATGACTTAAATAATCAGGTAAACAAAGGGATAAATTAATTTAAAATAATAGATATTGGTAAATTGCCTGTCAATTGCGTTCTATGTATTTATTTACGTGAAAAGAAAATGTAAATAATTTTATAAAATAAAACTATGCCTAATAATTAAGATAATAATTTTTATTTAGAGGCATATTCTTATTAAAATATATACATACAGACTTCCGAAAATATGTTATAAATAAGAATTTTGTTTGTTCCTATAATTTGTCAAATATTTTTTGCGGGGAATAAGTTCTGTATGTTTGTGACAGAAACATGTTTTTAGGGTAGTTTTTTTTTTGTTTTTTACACTTTAAATAGTAAATTATTAAAAATTATTGTATTTTTGTATTCTTTGATTTTGCAAATATCTTAAAATACCAAAAATTATTCTAAACAAGACAAAAATATCTAAATTTACGAAATTAGGTACAAGAGATTATTTTTTAAGAAAATAGCCTTTTTTTCAGTCTCTGTCGTATTTTCTCAATTAAAGTCTGTTCATTCGTTACCGTGGAGATTTTTAGCGATTTTATTGTTTGCCACAGTAAACTTTTTTATTGAAGCGGGTTTGTAAAAGCATTAAACACATTTGACATTCATGACATGACACAATTCACGCTCTAAATTACCTTCATGATCACTTTCGTTAAAATGTCTAAAACAGCTTCTAGCATTTTTCACATTAAACTTGTCTTCTCGTTTGCACAGACGCTTCCAAACACTTTGTGTTTCTTTGTCTTTGTGGGAGCTAAAACTTTAATATCGGGCATAAAGCCCTTTGCATTGATTGTCCACATCACAACCATACACAACACAAGTCATTTTCACTTTGAAACTCTTAAAAGTGGGATAAAAACACCAAAAAATAACATTAAAACACAAAGCGATCTTAACAAGATGTGTTTCGTTTACAAAATATGGGGGGATTACTCACAGCGTGACGTCCATGACCACGCCTACCTGCGCGGTGTCATAGCTTCTTTTATTTGTATCATAGATTACATACATATTCCCTATTGTCGCACATTGAATAATAATCCATTATTTTTTTAGGCGATTTAGGAAAAATAATCAAAGCCGAAACCACGCACTTGGATAGCAATCCCTTTGACTGCGAATGTTTGAATAATATCAGAAAATGGGCCGAAGATCACCACAAAAACGTGGAAATGTTTTTCTCCGAGATGAACTGTTCGGCCGACAGGATGAGGCGTAAAATGGACGATTTGGAAAAACGACTGAAAGAGATAAGCAAGGACAGAGAAGTAATTACTAAGGACAGAGAAGAAATTACTAAGGGCCCGGACGAATTCAGTGATGAAATCGAAGTATTGTTTAAATAATTTAAATTATTATAAGCCAGGCGCCAAGTCGGTTAAAGAATAAATTTTTAAAAAATGCCAGGAAGAAATTTTATTGGATATAATAGTTCTTTGCAAGCAATTTTTATACAGACTTATGATGTCGCTGTTATGATTATATACAGTTTATGATTTTTGCGGTGTTTATTTGTAGGTAAATAATTTCTTGGCACCCCCTGTAAAAACCCGTAAAAAAACTCACGGGCCGCGCCTGTTACGAGTAGCCCTACAATCTCTGATTGCTCTAAAATGTAAATAATGGTATCTTCACAATGTTGCTAAATCTACGATTTCGCCGTTGTAACCGGATATAGCGAATACGCGGCTGGACTAGCAAAAAAAAATTAGATTTGAAATTTATATTTCGCTAATGATTTTACGGACAGCCAAGGTAAACGAACTTGACAAGTCTCATTGTCGGAAAACTTCAATGGCGTAAAAAGCAGACACAAGGGATTCTAATTGGTAACAACAAAATACGAGAGAACAAAGCTCGTATATAAGTTCAGGGTCGTTCTATCGCTTGCCAATCCATTTCCCCGCGGTCTTGGCAAACTCTTTAAATAAATAGTATCAAACCAGGTGGGAAAAGGTTAAAGTTCCTAATATTGAAACGATAATTAGAGGAATTACAGTCCATTTTTTAGCCGACTTCACAAGAGGAGGTTATCAATTTGACCCGTATGTACGGGTTTTTATGTACCTATGTTTTATGTATGTACGTAAGGGATGCACCGATTTCGATGAATTTATTTTGTAGATCAGTTCTCCCGAATGGTCCCAGTTAAACGGATTTTTTTGCTAAAGTGAGAGGAAACCTAAAAAATATATGAAAACCTAAAAAAAAATCGCGAAGGTCGTAAGTTAAGACAAACCCTTTCAACCACCAAGGAGGATTACCTAAGACTCTATAATCCAGAATGTGTTCTTAAATTGATTTATTTCTTTGATGACATCAGATATACTCAATATCACGTAAAATTTTAATGGCGGCCGTTGACACATGTCAACATATTTGCCAACTTATAAATCAATTCAGAAAACACCTCGCGGACACAGACAATCGCTGAATTGATTAGAGATGGATATATAAATGGCCATACATTTATATGTACGCGACGAAGATACATATTATTCCACATCTAATCCTTGTAGCCGGAAAGCGTCAGCAGGTGGAATATGTGCACCACCTCACATCGAATGCCGTGTAGATGGGCATCCTTTTCTTACGCCTTTGCACCGCCATATCTCTTTCCGGCAGTCTTCAACCCTCTTGTCTATTCCGCGTTCCTTCGCTATTTACAGAGCCGTCCCTTCCGATTTTGTTTTATGATATGTGAAATCAAAGTTCCTTTTTAGGAATATTGTTGTTGGTTTTCGGTGTTTTCAGAAAGCATTTTACCATTATTTTGATTACTTTGTGCTTATTAAACATTTTGGTGGAAATTGTTGGACTTTGTGTATCTGTAAAGTGTTTCTTTTTATTAATAAGTAAGTAGGTAAACACATTTTATTTGTATATCAATTATCTAGACAAACATTCCGCCAATTCGTTTGCGATCGGTCGCCTCCCTTCAAGTCCTCCATAGTAGATAGCGACAGAGTTAATCGCTCATGTTGAGGACCTGCCAACAAATTTAAATTGTAATGTGGATGTTGTGACGGAACTACAACTTTTGCGATTATTATTTACAAGAAGTTTACCGACGTTGTTTTCTTTTCCATTTTCTCCAAAAAAGTTAAACATATTAAAGAGAAAAAACATAAATTATTCTTGTTGCTCTCATTACAATAATGCTCTACTTTGATCTGTGGTATCTTACGGCTTGCATTAAACTTTATTTACCCCTTGAAAATATCCAGTACATTTCACCAAACAAACAAAATGTAAATTATGTTTATTAAAAATAAAAACTTTACACTGTATTGACAGTATGTAATTAAAAATTTCCTCTAATATAAAAATACCAACTTTAAAAATAGTTTTGTCTTTATGTATTCTTGTATATCTGATTAACTAGCTTCTAGCTAAGTAATGATTAAACTCGGGCACTTTCGATCTGTTCCCAGAGGCGTAGAGTGCCGAAAATTAAGAACGTAGGTACGTATATTCATGTGAAATAAAAAAAAATGATAAAGTGCGAGTTAGATTCCCGTTCCGTAATTGTATTTTTTTTTCTATGTTACATGTCTAACATATCGAGTGCCCAAAAAATCATTTTTAATTAATCGATTTCTCTTTACATCCAAAACAGTTTTATCTAATAATTAGGCAAAATTTTGTGCGTGTTTGGCCATGAAAGACATAATAGTAAAGTGTCAACGACCAAAACGTATTATTTTTTATTAATTTCGTTACTCGGGGAACATACAAACTGAGCAGTCTGGTCAGCTGATTAGAAAGGGTCATTAACATGTCAGCGACGTTTTCTACATATCGTACGTATTATATGTACCTACACACGCTAGAATGAATTCGGCTTGTCGAGAAATTTAAACACCTACTGATTGGCAAATACAAGCTATTTATATATCAAGGACAAACCTGCTCACACTTATATTTTTTGTAAATCGTGCGTTCTGCAAACTTTTTCCCATAGTATCTGGCCTGGGGGGCCAATTACTAGGACACGTGTACGTCCTATTTGTGTATGTAACCCCCATATGCGTAGAAAGATGAATTTTTAAACGCAATGGTGCCTGTCCATCTGATAATATTCTCGCGAGGAGCTCGTAAAGGACTCTCGAGAGTAAATGGACACACGATATTTAGAGGGAGGGAGGGAGGGGGAGGAAGTGAAGGGAAAATTTACAACTAGGAAAGTGCTTTCCAGAATTGAATTGTCGACCTTTTTTGCAAAATCTCCCATACATTTTTGGGGAATAGTACTTTTTCTTACGTTTGCTCAGGTTGCTCACTCAACTATGGACGTTTTTGACTACAAGGTCCGAATAGTTAACTCTTATTCGAATCAGCCAACTGATTATTTTCCATTTTCACTTTATTTCCATTGCATGGTAATGAAATTTAGGGAAAGTGGCAACATCGCTTCACGTGGCGTCGTCTGATTCAATGATAAATCTAATGAATCTGAAAGGCGTAATTTTGTGGTTATGCTTGCCCGGCAGGTCCGAATGTATGTGTGTAGTGATATTTTACATAATTTTTGATTTTCCCTGACAGAACTTTATCCATAAACTTTGCGGAATGATGCGTCAGTGCCACTGATCAGAAAACATAATAAATTTATAAAAATAGATATTTCCACTTAAAATTTGGTCTCCCACCCATAAACAAAATCTAGTATTTTCGTTTCACCTCCCTCTTCTAATGTTTGGTTAAAGTGGGGTTTGAACGGAAATAATTTATTTTCTTTTAAGATCATCTGAATATGAGTTTTTTCACAACTTCTAGATGTTTAGCACGATTTTTAAGGGACATCACAGAAGTTTCTCTAACAAACTGAAGGACTAAAACTGTGGCAGCATCATTTTGGATATATTTCTTCTTCTTCTTCTTATCTTCTTCTTCTTGAAATTCAAAAGCGAACCAGTTCTTTGAGACTTTTTATTGTGTTGTAGATTGTCATTTCAGTTATTGGGATTCCAACAAATTTCTCGCTAAATTGTTCCATGATGTAGCAGTATGATACTTGGCCATCCCTATAGCACTGTACTATAAAAATCCTTTGTTAAGTAGATAGCATTTTGATGAGAAGTATTTTAAATTCAATAATAGCTTTGTTCAATAAAGACATTGACAAACATCCATAGGTGTCATTATTATGTAATATGTAGAAACTAGTCCTCTGGTTAAAGGTGCGAAAGAGAATAGTTGGGACTTAGGGTTTAATTTGAAACATATTTCATATTTGTTTTTATGGTAGAAAATGATCAAGGTATGTTTACTCACGCAAAATAACGTTTTCGTATTTTTTATTCTCCCTGTACAAAAAATTAAATTTTTCATAAGGTGAATCTTATTTATTTTACAAGCAGAAACTTTTAGTAGGAGTGACATTTTTATAGAACTTGCGAAATTTGGTCCATTTGTCCTCTTCTAAACCATCTGTATTGTATATCCAATCAGCTTAGAGCAAAGTGAGCTATCCAAACGAACACACCTATTAAAATTTTAATTTTTGCTACGAATATTTATGTATTTTTTAGTTATCTTTCTGGAAAATATTATCAAATATTAAAAATAGATAAATGCCGACCGGCACTTGACAGTACTCTTAGGACAGTCATCTAATGTTAGGTAATATCGATTTCTGCACGCACTTTATATAACAGAGCTTTGTTTATTACTGTTATTTAGTAAGTTTTTTTTAAAGAAATTGAACGATTTCCTGATTAACCCAGTAAATTTCATGCCTGATAAAATGCAAAGTTAATCCATTAACATTAAATCTCATAAACTTCTAAACAAGATGGAAACTTTCCGATTTTAAAAAATAAGTAGAGCGCGTCACAGTTATCTGATATTTTAAGGTAGTTTAATGTTTGAAACAAAATTTTGCTGGAGAAAGTATATTTATTGTATACATTGCCGTCAAGGTGAAAATTATAAATTAAAAGTACAGAGGACCATGTTAGCACTGAAGGCTGAATTACTTAATAAGGCCTATACAGCAAACAATCAATAGGGTATTGAAAAATGAAATTAATAAAATCTGAAGCCGGATTCTGTGTTATACAGTAAGTCTGCGGATGGGGGTTAGACGAGGACAAATGGACCAAATTTTGCAAGACACGTAAAAATGTCACCCCAAATAAAAGTTTTTGCTTGTAAAATAAATAAGATTCACGTTATGTAAAATTTAATTTTTTACATAGGGGGTATACAAAAATACGAAAACGATATTTTGCGTAAAAGTAAACATACCTTGTGCCAAAAGGACAAATATGAAAGATGTTTTAAACTAAACCGTAAGCCGAAGTACAAGATTTCATTAAAAAATTTAAATATTAAAAGTATCGAGTTTTATCACATTATTAGTCATGCAGTTGCCACGTGTTCCGTGAACCCTTACTCTCCCGTTTTCGCCCCCTTAGGGGTGGATTTTTTAAAAAATTGCTTCTTACTGGATATCTATGTACATAGTAAGTATAAGGAATGTATATTCCAAATTTGGTGTTTCTTTGACCAGCAGTTTAGCCTGAGCGTTGGTCATCACTCAGGATGTTACATTTTATATTCTGAGCAGAACAAAAACAGTAAAGATGGGTGCTGTTTTTTTAACTACGTATTCGCTTTTTGTCATACATAATATTCCTGCTGCAATAAAGTATGTTGACCAAGTTATTACCTTGAAATCAACTTGAACCTTATTTATTTTCCTTACATGGTTGGCAGCAATTCATTACAAATTATTTCCTTTAAGTCTATAATATGTTGAAACAATTTAAAGTTTACAGAAATTATTAACATAATTTAATAAAAAATTAGATACCGGGGAGTTATAAAAAGGTCTTTTTCAGAAGATTCAAGAAAAAAGGTAATTGTCACAGGTAGGTACCCAAACAAATGAAGATTACTACTATATTTAGTACGAATCTACAGCCTTATTATCTTGTAAATGAGAAAACTATTAAAACGTCTTATCCTAAGCAAACTTTTAGTGAAAAAATATCCCCTTAGCACTCTTATACCTGAAACACCTGAAATTTTCAGTATTTAGGTTGTTCATATAATACTAAATTTAGTACCTAGTTGGGAACTTTCATGTAAAAGCAATTATCTCAAAAGGCATTAAATAAAAACTCATAAAAGGTCTGCAGTCTGTACTTTATTCTTAGGGTCACTTTTACTAGTTTAGCCACAATTTTCAGTGGGTACCATTGGTCAATCTAACAGTTAAACTTAGGTTGGAGCATGGTTTGGAAGGCGGATACCGATTTTATCGAAATTTGGTACCCAGGTAGAATATCTAAAAATAAGATTAGTTGGTGATATTCACATTAAGGGGCTAGAAATAAGCCCTAAAATTTGACATCTCACATTTCTGGCTATAGTTTAAAAATTAGAGACGACATTGTAATGAATCAAAAAGGAAATGAAATGTTTCTTGAAATGAATGTTATTGTATCATCTGATTGTGAGAGGTGTTTAACATGGTGAAGGGTATGGGGACATCTCTTGCCACATTATATAGTTATAAATTTGGACATATTTTTGTGTTGGGCATTGTAAAAAAATCGGTTAAGTGAAAGCTATACTTGCACAATTAGTGTTCCGTGCGCTCAGTCCCCCACTTAACCTGAGCAAACCTCGGCCACCTGATCTCCGTCCATCTGCCGCGCTACCCGCCGACGACGGCACCAACGCCGTATCACATCGCGTATGCGCGGAGCTAAGCGACCAAATTAAAAATTTTTAAAAACGTGTAGGGACAAAAGTTGTTCCTTACATTGTGAGAAATATTTTTTGTCCAAAACCTTTTTCTCTAAAACCAATGGTTCAGCAGTAATATGGAAGTAAACAATTAAATTCTTTATAACAATTGACCGCGCTAGAATTTTTCAATCCTGATAATTTTCGCTCAATCTAAACCTAATTCCCAATGTTCATGATTTTTTCAGATTTTTCTGAGCAATTCTTAGGTTGATAAGGGTAGGGGACAGCAATTTCTAAGCGTTTTTCCCGAAAAATAAGCTTTCATTTGACACGAAGCCCTGAAAAAAAATTTCCTTGCCCAATTTACTCCCCGAAATTAACACCCAGAATCAAAATTTAACTTTTTATAGTTCAAGTCTATAATTGGGCCACCACACTCTACCTCTGTGCCAAATTTCAAATTTTTACGTTGAATAGTTTTAGAGAAAATCGCCTGTGACAGACAGACGGACGGACACCGAAGTGAATCCATAAGTGTTCCGTTTTACGGAACATTAAAAACTATCATACTGTGTAAGTGACTAAAAAAGGCATTAATATGCAAATAAAGTGAATCAGCACTTATTAGTCACAGGTATTTAGGTACATATTTGGATCTAATTCTATTTTATCCAGAAATGAGTCAATGAGTGCCAATAACAATGCAACTTCGATAATTGGCAAATTGCCATTAACCTAATTTTTTATAGTTTTATCAATTATGCATTGTTTTTAAATGTAAGATATTTTCATTATCTAGGTAAAACGTTTTTACTAAGAAATTGAATGGTAAATGGATTATTAAGTACACACTTACGTAAATAGGAAATAGCTATCGTCAAACCGACGAGATAACTTCGGCATAAGATCAGAACCTAACTTCATTCGATTTAAGAGAAACACCACCAAATTCTTACTGGAAAAATGTTTATATACCTAGTTTTAATCTTGTTTTTGACCGTTAAACAACAATATTACTGTCCCGTGGTACTTTAGAGGTGTAGTCTTTGGTCTTTGCTATCTCTATTTTAAAATCTTTTTTTCTGTCCTTTTATTTCTTTAAAAACGTAATTTTTTGTCATTTTATTATTTTAATATGTAGTTTTTGTCTTTTTATAAGGTTTTATTTACTTTTTACACAATTTTAAGAACACAGTTGCATCTATGCTACTGCCTTATGGTATTTTAAAATATTTTAAGATATAGATTTTTATAACATTAGTTTGTACACACACATTTGTATTTGTAGTGGCTGTTGCCCAATCACTTTTTGACAGTGCTGTGTTCAAGTGATTTTGTTGGCAATAAAGATACTATTATAAAATGGACCAATATAGCCCTAAACCAAGAACGAGTCCTTCTCCGACCAGGCGCATTGCCACAGATACACTGAAATTTGTATATGGTGTTATATCAGTTTAGCTAGAATACACGTTTATGTAAGTTTCAGTAACTTTTTAGTTTAACATGCCCAAATGTCCATGTAGAAATACTTACTTGAATATGTAAAAGCTACACAATATTTTAATAAAAATATCGATTGCTAGTGTAAAAAATAGCGTTTCTTTTTTTTTTGCCCCAAGTCCCCATTTCTAAGCAGCTTTTAAATGCTGATACCTGATTTGGAAGATGTTGGATCTGGCAACCCCACTTATACTGGTTATGTTGGGATTTGTCATACAGACAACATTCAAATACTTTTTAGTTTCTTTACCATACCTTAGAATTACTTTTATGCACTCAGTGTGGGTTTTGCTAATCAAATTAAACTCATCTGAAGAATGATTTAAAATTTCAAACTCAGGTTTTGGTGTGTGGTAAAAAAGTGTGTAAACAAAATCTTATAGGAATTATAGGTATTATTGTACCTATAATATAAACTGTAGTAATTTCCTTAATTGTTATTGTTTTAAAAATCATGTTTTTATTGTAGCATCTACGTATTGCTAAATAAACCTTTTAAACAAATAAATATAAAACTGGTATTGACCTTTTAGGGGATGTTAGAGGATAATTTAAGATTTCTCACATATACAATAAATAATATATCCAAACTAGGAAAAACAAGATCCCTAGTTACTTACCTCATAAACATTTGGGTGCCAGACTTTTGTTAGAAACCTAATTGATGGGGGTGAATATGGATAATCCATGGGAAACTTCACTCTAGCCTAAAAAGGAGAAAAATAACAATTTAAGTATGCAATACAATAAATAAAAACAGTTTGCTACTTTAAAGGATCATGATACCCAATTTGGTATATTTTAAACAAACATATTTTTGCAAAAAATAATCAAACAAGTTTTACCTTAAAACATCCTCCCATGTACAATGTATCAGGGGGTCCAAAAATAGCAACTTCCCATTCAAAAAGATTCTCATCATTTACAAGTTTTACACGAAAACCTTCCACTGGTTCCTCCTGTAAACTTTTATATTCAACAGCCAATGCACGCAAAGCGCTACTCGTGGCTTTAGTATTAGCCATTTTTTGCAATCACTACGATTGTTCAATTAAAAAATGTTCGTAAAGCAAATTCACTTGTAGCACGTCGAAATATTCGTCCCTCAAATAAATTTGTATGACGCCATTAAATACACGAACACGAAAACAAAGGATTTCTATCTCAAAAACAGCACTGTAGATAGAGATCGTGTATAAAATCTATTTGATGGCAAATTGGTTCATTTAATATTGCAATAGAAGTTAGAAAAACTGAAAATAATCAACAAAAACAATGCACTTTGTCCTACCACCCACTGCTCTCCACTAGCTCTTTCACAACTTCACAACCTTTCACAAAGTGACACAAGACTCACAAGAGAGCTCATTGGATGGGATGGAGCTACCGATTTGTTATCTTTGTTGCACTTATAAAGTTCAATGGTGATAATCAGCTGGAGGCTTTTTCCCTCCCTCTCCTGAAACGTCAATATTTTCTTCTAATGTTGCCAATTCTTCAAGTATGTTCTTTCTTCTACTCCGGTCAGTTTCATTCGGATTTGGTTCAGTTTTTCAGAATAAAATTTTTCAAGCCAATAAGATTTTCGGATGTGTAAAATATGACAATGGATTACCAAGTTGAAGTTTTAAAGCCCCCAAGCACTGACAAAGCAGGGATTCGTTTGTTTGCTCTCCTTCGGGCTTTTTTTTATGAATATGAATGAAATCATTTCAGCGAAAGCCAAAATATTGACAGTCAGTTACCATAATTATATTGTTTGCCGCTGGGTGGCATACAAGCTGCTTGACGTATATTTGACGCTGTGTTTGACACTTTTGACAGGGACATTATTGTCATTTTTGTTTTGAAAAATGAATGTTAACCTTTTAAAAATATTTGTTCAAAATTCGAAAAAATGTAATAAAATAGCAAATAATGTATTATGTAATGATAGCTTATGCACCTCTATGTTTTCTGGACACAATGGCTCATTTATGGAATTGGGAACCCACAAAAAGTCCTTGCATAGCAAAGTGACCACAAATTTTGATCCACCAAAGAGATGTTACTGCCAAGGTGAAGAAGATGCTCCTCCACCACCTTCACATAAACTACCTCCTTTAATGAACTTTCCGCAACATGTTTGGCCGTCTGTATTTAAATCATTTAAAAACCTAATTTTAGCTACTTTTATAATAAAACCTTATATGGATCCCGAGTTCACTATACCTGACTTCATAGCCGGATCTAAGAAAGCAGTAGAGGTAAAAACGTTTTTTTTTTTTGTATTTTTAATGCCGAAGAGCTAAAGTACTTATACTTGCAAGTATCAAACAGGTTTTTTAATTGGAGTCATATTCTGATTATGCTAACATGGTTAGCATGTTGCATGTTAGGTTAGTGCGAATCAAGTGCAACAGAGCTTTGGTATGTGGTAAAACTGTACAAACAGTGTGAGTACACCAAAGGTTTCATCCTAACTTAGCAAAAAATGTGCATACAATAGTCACACGTTACAATATGACGATGGCTTTCATAGTTTAGTAATGATCATTTCACCCTATAAAATTTCTTAACATAACAAACTAAGATGTTTTTTCTTAGGAATGCTTGTTAATGTGCCATGAAGAAATGCTGACAGGGAGGAATTACCTCTACTTTTTTTTCAGGTAGTTTCACATAAGTTGAAGAATGGTGAAGAATTAACTGGACTTGTTTCATCTGAAATAATACCAAAACTACAAGAGACTGTATCAAAAATGACTTTAGGTCAAAGGAACTTGGTACCAATTAAAATGGATGATATTTATTTTGCTTTCCCTTACCAGGTAATTTCCCCTTATAGGTACTTAGTTTGTTAAAATATATTTTTAGTTCAGTTAAACAAAAAAACAAATTTCTGGCATCGTGGCCTTGGATCTTTTTTTAAAGCAAGCAAAAACTTTTGTAAAGAATTATCTTTTTTCGTATCTTTCACTTTTTGGTCCATTTGTCCTCTTGTACACCCCATCCTTGCATATATTGTATAAAAAAGATGTCGTTTTTTATTGTTTTCAGATAGGAATAATGTTTTCGGAAGAAGACGAAGACGAAAATCAAAACCAAAAAAGGTACGTGGAAATTACAATGGTCTATCACGCACTTCGAGATTTAGCTACATTGAGATCCCAGGGCGAAGAGCCTCCTTTCACGGTTGGAATTGAACATAAAGAAAAACTTTGTGTTTGTAATTATCGATTTGTCAAGGAATTTACGAAAGGCGTCGAAAGTGACTGGACAGTAAATCTATTAAATCATTTTAGGCCAGTTGATGAAGAATACTAAATTGTTAAGAACGATTTTAAATCATAAAAATAGATTTAAGATGTTAATAATTATTTTTATTATCCTTTGTAAGGGAAAAGAGAAAGAAAAATTATAGTACTGTGAACAGAGCTTTGTTTTGATGTTTATCTTGAAGGCATTCACAGAGAACTACTTGTAAGTAAATGAATAAAAATGTTTTATGACAACCATATATGTCATTCAGTTTGATAATTATGAATTAAACCTAAACCAGCTGCCGGAGTACGAAACTCTATTATCGCCGTCTTTTGTTAATTCAATACAGGGTGAGCTTTTGAAAGTGTTTCAAGGCGGTATCTCAAAAGCGGATTCAAAATTTTTTCATGCAACATATTTAAACATATTTTTGACATTTATCCCTCTATATTTCGAGGGGTGGGGGTAACTTTGGAATTTTAAATGGGATGGTAGGTATATATATTTGTTTATAAAATTCGAATCAACACAAAATATGTACACAATTTTTTTTATTTGTTCTCGGTTATGGGTGTTATGGAATTATGATTTATTAGGTTATAAAATTTAAAAAAAAGTTTACCATTTAATTTCAACTTAGTTATCGTCTGTCATGCCTGAAAAGTTGTTTGAAATGTCCCCCTTCAACTTCCAAACACTTTCTCACTTTTTCTAAATGAATTTCGTACCCTCTGTAATATTTCAGGTGTTACTAATAAGCAGACAAAGCGGATTCGGTCTTTTCGTCAAGCTGTAGGTGCAGTCGCTATCGCCGTGTTCTTTAAACCCCACAAGAAAAAGTCAAGGTGGGTCAAATCCGGGGACCTAGCAGAAATAATAGTCAAAACGTCAAAATTCTCAACTGACAAGTAAAAATAACGCATTTCCATGGCAAGGAATATTAATTCTGAAATATATTATAAGTAAAAGTACGGTCGTGCCGGCCCTGAAAAAATGCGGCGCCGCGACGGCGTCAACTTGACAACTTAGGTAGGCAACCACTCATACACCCTTATTATTCCAAATTCCATTCCTTGTAAAAACGTGAGAACGCAATTTTTAGAGCAGGCGGGCAGTGAGCTGGACATACATTTTTTTTGTGTATTTGATAATGAAGTTGAAATTGGATGAAAATTGTGTTTCCAAACTCAAGAACTCATTAAGGTGAAAGTGAAATTAAGATAAAAAAGTAATAAAGAAAACTCCATTATCGATTGTGCCAACATGAACTGACTCTCGCGTCTTGATCAAGAACCGCGCAGTGCAGTACAGTGAATATTGTGTACAGCAATCATGGCGAATCCTAGGAAATTTAGTGAAAAAATTGCACTCCACACTCATCGGCAGGCCGAAGAGACTGCTGCTTTCGAGAAAATTATGAAAGAAGTCTCCGACGTTAAGGTATGTGACAAACTTGTGTGTAACCTCCAAAATAAAAGCAACAAATCTGACTCGAGTACGACGTAAACAACATTCTTCAGCCTGTGCTGCAATCAGCATAATAATAGTACTGTGGTAATTATTCAACAACAAGTTAAGATGTTGGATCGTTAATTAGGTGCATTTTTGCCGTTTTATTGGCTCAAACTCAAAATACAACGGGGAAAGGTTGCTGTTTTATAAATTTTATGACAATCAATAAAATACCTACCAATTTGACAGAAGCAACAACAAAATTTATATTGGAGTAATGTGATATAATAATATTCCATTATCTACAGCTAACTACAACTTATTAAAAAACCTTTATTTATATCAATAATGGCCAGTAATTAGGATTTTATTCGGCAGTTCATAATTGAAAAAAGCTGTTACCTAGTTGTAAACACAAGGTGGTTCATCAAAGCTGCTACCCAGTTATTATTTTTTCTTATCAAACATCATTGAAATTACCATCTTAAAAATGATATTATTCACTAATTACCTATTCAGTTTGATTTAAATTAGCCTTACCTTGGCATACAAGGCATATGCACATCATTTTGTAATGATCGGAATGGACTGTGCTCTGGCCTGGTTCAGAATTTTATTTTAATGGATGAAAATTGTAGGGCAGTGCACCCTGAAAACATTGCCAAGGCATAATTTTAAATTGACCGGTGGTACATTGTTCCTACAAAAAAATTAGGTAATTATTTAGATTAACGTAAACAGCGAATTTTTTCATGAAATTTTGCACAGACCCTAATTTTGGGTCGTAGAACACGAATCCGAAGTCAGTTTTTGGCGGTCTCGTAAAATTTTTTTTTAAACTTTTAGGTTAGTTTTTCAATGAATTTCTTTAAATTTGTTGACTGAGCAAAAAGGTGGTCAGGTTTGCTCAGTTTTGATTGATATAGATACATATATATCTATATCAGTCGAAACTGAGCAAACCTGACCACCTTTTTGTCCAGGTTGAGGGAGCAAAAAAAAATTTTTTTTTACGAGACCTCCAAGAACTGACTTCGGATTCGTGTTCTACGACCCAAAATTAGGGTCTGTGCAAAATTTCATGAAAAAATTAGCTGTTTACATTAATCTAAATAATTACCAAAAATTAAAAGCACTTGTAAGAACAATTTTCTGTTATAGGTAGTAAATTTTTGTTTTTCCTAAATGTTTATAAACCTTTTCTTGTATTAAGCTCTATTTTATGAATTTGTACCTCTATGTTATTTTAAAGAAAAAGTTAATTTTTTAAATATATTTTTAAAATGTTAGGCTACGGTTGCAATATTGTCTATTATTTTTTTTTTACTTAAATAATTTAAAAGTTTAATGATAGAGAACATTTTTGTAGCCCTTAGGGTTATACAGGGTGTGTTTTGTAAAGTGTTAAGCACAAGGAAATATCTTAAAAATCGTTTAAAATATTTTCACAAAATTTGAATCTATCTAAAAAACTACGTATGTATGTGTATAATTTTTTTTTGATTTGCTCTTTTGGTTAAGAAATGATGGTTAACTAATTTTGATTGAATATAAAAAATAAATTTTACCTATAAGTCAAGTTCACTTAGGTATTTCAGAATTATTATTCGTTTCCATGGAAATGTGTTATTTTTACTTTAGTCAGTTGAGAATTTTGACGTTTTAATGATTATTTCTCAACTGGCCTGTTGGGTCCCCGGATTTGACCCCCCTTGACTTTTTCTTGTGGAGTTTTATAAAGGACAAAGTGATGGCGACTGTTCCTACAACTTTAGAAGATATGAAAAACCGAGTCTGCTTTGCTTGCTTATTAGTGACACCTGAAGTGTTACAGCAGGTATGAAATTCATTTAGAAAATGAGTGAGAAACTGTTGGGATGTTGAAGGGGGGCATTTCGAACAACTTCTCAAGCATGACAGGCAGAGGGGTGCAAATTCTCCGGACCCGTACTGCTTTGGGGGGGTACGCAACTCAAAATTATTAAGTATTATTGCAAAAACTCATCTTTTGGGGGCCAGAAAAATTTTACTGCCCGGGGGCCCTTCCCGGCTCTCGGCGGCCTTGTTCATTAGTAACTGGTTAATGGTCAGGTGGCCTATTTCCGCCAATAGAAATAACAGACTATGCATTTTAATCAGAATTAACTCCTAAACCAGATTAGATACCAGCAATGGATGCAGGGATAAATAGTTTTCTACTAGCTGCAAATTAGAAAATGATTTTAGAAACCTCTAACTGGCGCATTCACCAATCAATACAATTTTTATAACTATGGACAAATCTTAAGGTCTTGTAAAAAGAGACAGAGTATTTTTTATTATAATTAATTTTTATATAAGAAATTTCATGTGATACTGTCTCAATGATCTTATCTAATAAATAAAAAATAAGGAATATTAATAAAAAGAATTGTGAATGAATGAATCTCCTTATGTAAATTTCCTGTCTTATCAATACTTGAGTACTGTGAGAGGAGTTTTGATTAGCAGGCTATTTAAAAATATTGGGCAGATTGTAATACTTTCAAGGTGTTCAGTAGCTTGCTACGGTGACGATGCGTTTTTTCACTGTAACTAAATTTTATAATTTTAATATTTAATAATATATTAAAAGGTGTCCGGCACCCAGTGATACTGTTAAGTTTTATTTTTAATTGTGCTGTTCAGTTATTTCCTAAAACAACGTCCCCTGTATAGGCACAAAAAAGACATTTACCTAATTTATTAAAGAAGTCAAAATTTTGTTTGTATTTTTTTTTTCTTTAAAACAATGAAAATCAAAATAAATATTTTGCATAAAATTTTAAAGCAAAAATGAAACTCGTGCACTTTTAGGATTTTAATGAATGTCACAAAACAAGAATATTTAGAACTGGATTTAGTATTTTGTAGGAAGACCTTTGTTTTCTGTAACATCATTTAAACGATCCGGCATTGAACGCACAAGTTTTTTTTACAATAGTCCTTGGATATTTTTGACCATTCTTCCTGAAGTACAATCTCGAGTTGTTCTTTATTTGTAAACTCGTATTTTCTTTTCGCAGCTTTTAGAAGACTATAGATTTTCAATGAGATTCATATTAGGACTTTGTGTTTAAGACCTTTTTCCCATCTGTTTCTTGACGGCCTGATCGCATGAGGCTTCTGAGCGAATGAATGCGATTGGTTGGCCAATTCGTTAGATTGTCATGTCTCATGCCAACCTCCTTACTAATAAGAAATGTTTTAATTTCAGCGGACAAACACGTGCGGAATATAGATTTTTAGCCTCGTTTTTAGCTGTTGTAAACAAATAGTACATGTTTTGCGCATTCGGTAAAAACAATAGTCGCCCAAAACGAGTTTTGCAAAAATTACCATATCTATATAGAGTGTGTCACCTTAAAACTCGAAAGAAAGCCGATTTCTTCAAAATAAAATAAATATATTTACTGAAGTTCTGTAGAAAGTGATTCATAAGAAGTCCATTAAACACAAACAGATGTATGTTCAAGAATAAATAACATAAATAAATGAGACACATGAAGTAGAAGAAAGAGAAGTGGAAGAAGTGATAAAAATATTGAAAGAAGGAAAAGCGCCGGGCAGAGAAAATATAACACCGGGGATGATATAATATATGAGGAAAGAACAGCTAATAGAATTGATAAATGCTATAATAAATAATAGTAAAATACCAAAGGATTGGAATTCAGGGATTATATTGGCAATATACAAAAAAGGAGATAAGACAAACTGCAGTAACTATCGAGGAATAACGCTTTCAAGTATCCCAGGAAAAATACTAGCTAGAAAGAAGAAATAAGATTGAGACAACACTAGAAGACACTTATTGTGGATTTAGAAAGAACAGAAGCACACAAGATCTGATTTTCACAATAAGACAAGCAAGTGAAAAATTTATAATTAAGGATAAATACATACATAATATTTGTTTCATAGATCTAGAAAAGGCCTTTGCCAGAATCCGAAGAGAAGCCATTTGGAGAATTTTAAGAAAGAAAGAAGTAGATAGAATAACAATAGAAATAATAAAACCTGTGTATAAGGATAATATTAGACTAAAAAGTAATGAAGTTAAATATGAAAATAAGCGTCGAAAAAACTAAAAGCTTGATAATATCAAGCACAAAGAAAATCCACATGATAACATTAAAAGGACAACAATTAGAACAGGTAGATAACTTCAAATATTTGGGATCAATAATTGAAGACAATGGAAGAATAGATAAAGAACTAAACGCCAGAATGAAACAAACAGGAAAAATTATTTAACATGATGAGGTCAACATTTTTAGGAAAAAAGGAAATACCCAAAAAAATAAAAACGGAAATAATCAAGAAAGTGGTGAGGTCATTGATCATGTCAGTAGCGAAACATGGATGCTTTCGGAAAGGCAGAAAAAGAGAGTCAATGCAATATGGAAATGAGGTTTCTTAGGAAAATAGGAAACAATGAAAAAATCTTGGAAGGGCAGTTAAGATGGTTCGGACACGTGTGTCGTATGCCGGACAATAGAAGGACAAAAAAGTGTTTGAATTCCCACACAACTAGCTTTTGAATTTTTAAGTGACACCCTGTATGTATGCATATACATATTTTTGGGATTGAATAGGCCAGGTTTATCAAACTTTTATAGATATTATGTATATTTTTAGTGTTTAACTGTAAAGTTGATATTCCTAATTTGAATAGAGTGGTTTATGATTATTTTTCTACCATAGTAACCTTGAAAGTTAATTTTCGATTTATTAAAACGAGTATAAAGTCAGAAAGAAGATAGGTACTGGAATACCTACTCTTTGTTTTTAACATTCTTCCTCAATTTTGTGACAAGGTTTTGACGAAATTGCAGATCCAGTTATAAATAGGATTTAATGGAATTAATGTCACCATGTCGCCAGTGGCGACTGGTGAAATTTCAAAGTGGTATATCTCTGTCCGTACCCAGTAAACACAAGGTGGCTGCTCCAGAAGCGGACAGAAACCGCATTGCCGAAAGACGCGTCCTGCCCGAAACACGGCAAACCCAGCGGATTGTAGACCGGGCATGCCCTCTTTGCCGCGACGGTCCATGGAATGTACCTAATACCTAATACCGCTCATGGCCCAGGAGCGGAATTACAGTACAGCGCGCAGTACCGTTGGAGATCCGCTGTCCGTCCACTGTACGGCCAAGTACAGTGACTGGTCCGCCCACGGCCAGATGGGCTAGGTGCAGTAATGCGTGGTTTTAATACAAATTTAAGATGATCCGCATTCGGCATTTTAGAAAGACTTTTACAGCAAAATAGTTACTGGAAATTAACAAAAATAATTTGCCCTTTCTGTTATATCAATTCTAGACAAGACATTTTAAATATGAATTCAAAACTTTTGTCCCTAAACGTGCGTATGCCGGGCTAAATGCAGATATTTTTGGAAATTTTAACTAATTTTTTTTTCTGTAAAAATGTTTCTAGAATAACCAATGTTAACCCTCTTAAATTATATACCTACATTTGAATATACAGTTAATTTTGTTCTTTATAAGAACGTGCTGAACATCTCTGCTCCCAGTATTTAAATAGGACAAGGATAAAATTTTGCGGCACGGTAGTAATAATCATTACCGCGAGTAGAATACTATACTTTTTCTACGGCTATTTTATTAAAAAGTCTAAAAAAATTAAATTATTTAAATTTTTATAAATTATGTACCTACCTTAAAATTAAAGAAATTTTGACCTATTAAAATTTAGGTTAACAGTATACTTCTGACACAATGATTTGGCGATTGTTTTTATAAGCGCGCTTGATGTTTTAGAAATTTAGAAAAATATGTAATAATGTAATATGTACCTATGTATGCATAAATTGTCGATGCGCCGCATGTAGGTTAAGGAATCTAGGGGGGAGGGGGGCGTGCCCCCTATGAGCGCCCATGTTACAGTTACTTCCTGATCGGTTTCAAAAACCGTGAAAAATAAAAATGCTTTGTTGTGACTGGTCGCAGACCAAATTGATGACAAACCAGGTGACAAATGAAGTTTAATCTGTTGTTTTACTGTCAGCTGCAGCCGTAACCAAAGCCGCTTTGATAGATATACTCAGTATCAGCTAAGATTTGAATGGCGACCGCTGACACATGCCATTTCTCATAACATTCTTTTTACACAACTTGAACTTTGTCAGGGCCGGGCTTCACTTTTCTTTTTATCAAAATTTAGACTGGTTAAATAGTGGAACAGAATCTTGCTGAAATTAATTTACTGACAACGTAAGTGTAGAAATGTGAAAAGACAATTGTACTAGAACTATGAATAAGTTTAAATGAACATTTGGTGATATTTACCTCGAGGCAAACTTTTTTGGTTAGGTTACCAAATTTCAATAACCTTAATTTTTTAAGGATATTGATAAAGATTCGCTTGGATTGGATTAAAGATTTGCTTGGATGGGTTACTGTTATGACTACGTCGCATTTGTCACGGCTTTGCTGTCAGCATGAATTCAGAAAGCTACCCCTAAACACTTGCGCCAATAATTTTATGCTGTTACAGGTAGCGTCGCCTCACAACGACCGTGCAGCACAGTTGAAAAACACTCTGCGCATAGGCCAGGCACTCGGGGCTTTCCGGGGCGGATCGTTGCCCGACGTGTCGGCCGCTCGTCCAGCCGTCAAGATGGCGCCACCGACGTCTGCGCGCACATCGGACGCGACGTCAAAGGTGACTGTTGCGCTTCTAATGTGATCGATATTCTTGCATTACAAAACAGGCTTCTATTTTATTTGTGGGGCTTATATTGGGTATGACGTGTCCTACAGCCAGTTGTAGTCTCCATATCTTGGCATCATTACCGTGGGAACGTTCTCTTAACCTCGAGAATAGGCCTGCAGGAAGCGTAACGTCATAGACTTGAGAGATTTGTCACTCACTGACGCCTACTATTCGCTAGTAGATCGCTATAATATGACTGTTAACAAATAGGTGAACAAACCTCTCTCATATGTCGAATAATAAGAGCATAAGTGGATTGGCTCAGACTGAGAATGCCTAAAGTGTTCACTTTCTCTTAATCCTTTAGGTAAAAGAAATGTACATTTCTTTTACCTAATTTTTCTTGGAATCTTTATTTAAGGAGGGTACGACCTAGATAAAAAGAACACGATTTATGACTGTCGTTGCGGATAAGAATCAGACGGTATATCTTTGAACAGACTTTACGTTAGTACATAGGCTTGTAGTCTACATGCGTTGTCCAAGGTAAAAAAATAGAAATCATCTCCGCAAAATTAATCTAGCAGGTTTCTATGGCGATACGCTTCATGTATGGAACTGTACAGTAAAAAAACTGTTGTGATTTTAGGTTATTTCAAATGTCAGTTCCGGATAGAATTGTTGTAAAGATTTGTATCTTTAACCAATATACCGGGGATGTCCAAGTTACCTAATTAATCTGTATATCCTCTGTATACTCCCCATGTCTTCCAACTAAGGCCTAACCTAGAATATTGTTCCCTTATCTAGGAAAGCCCACCGCTTTCTACACTTACAAATCATCAGTGACCTAATATAACAGCAATGAAAACTGAATAAACAAAAATCAAAATTTTTCCTTCTTGTAAATGTAATGATCCCTCTTCACGATGGGCTATGCTAGACAATTTAATGCCATCGCCAGCGTGTATGCAATGCAGTGGTTTAGCCTGGCATGGCCGTGACTGGATCATGCTGATCGACGATCGGCTCCGTGCTTTTGCAGAAACTTTACAGGGAACATGGCCCTGTATGGTAGTACGTGTCTACATGCCAGTCCATATCTCGTTCTGATACCATGAATGCCCATCTCGCTACAATAAGGAAGGGGATATGGCATGTGCCAACGTGTAAATAGTAGTAATGGCCGATGGTATGTGTTGGTTTAGCATGGCATTCATTGGCCATTGTAAAGAGGCTCTATAGTAATTGGCATTGAAATAATTCCAAAATGTGCAACTTTTTTGTCCAATAGTAAGCCTAAGATAAAATAGAATTTACAGTATATTTATTGTTTCTGGTTAACGTTTTATATTCTTTGTAGTGTAATGTTTTAGTAGAATATTTATTTTGTATGGTAATTGTCAGTGACGGAAAAAGTGGGTACCTAAACTAAAGTCAAATAAGCCCGTCGCGAAGCATAAACAAAACCAAGTAATGCGATTGGTCAATCAGTCGTAAAATGTCCCTTGGTCTACCCCTCGCCTCGTGGCAGCTTGCTTACGCTTGGCGTCAGGCTTATTTGACTTCGGTGTAGTTGCCAACTTTATCCGGCTGTTTCTAGCAAGTTGCAACTGATGCGTCTCGGCGCTACCTGTTCTGGCCCAACCATACCGGGCTACACACAGTCGTGCAAGTGTTAAGACTTACCTGAACAGGCAAGTATGCGAGCAAGTGTGAAAGTGGGTTTATAGTACACACACATCCAGTAAGCCTTTCCACGTGCTCGACAAATTGAGGGCTGCAGACCACTGCAGTTTGCTCGCCAGGATATGTTATCGTAGCACCTAGCTCACCTCTTACGACTAAGCTTGCCACCTGCGGTCTGGCCTCAGCCTTACATTTCCTTTGCATGCAAGTAAAACTCTTATTAGGCTAAGGCCAGACTGCAGGTGGCAAGCTTAGGTCAGTCTAGGTGGTACGATAATAAGTCTGTTCCGACACAGAGTCCGAAAACGGGTTTCGATCAGAAATAGAGTTGCACAGATACATATTTACATGTTGCACAGCGACAGGCCCGTTTGGTGTATGTAAATGACTGATTGTTTCGGACGGTCAGAAAACCGTTCGGACTGCTTGTTGGAACAGACCTAATATAAATCTTAGCGAACAAACACATAGTAAAGTATGAAACCGTCCAGACCGAACGCTTGGAGTTAACTCCAAGCACTCGTGTGCAGTCGGGCCGCAGCAGCCGCAGCCTTACTCTTTTGAGTTATACAAAAGCAAGAGTGGGTGTACGCGGTACGGTGTACACGGGTAGCGAGGTAATGTAATTGAGATACTGCATGTATGGCATGTGTTTAATATTATACGTTCGATAAGTACCTTGAAAAGTCATTTTTGATACTACCCAAAATTTTACGACAGGCAAAAGGGACATCCAATTGGTGTTTGGGTTTATTGTAATTGTAATTGGCTAGTCAGAGTAAAAGCTGTTATAATTTGCATTCATAAGGGACGGCCGCTTGGTAGGTACTAACCGAACAGGGATAAACATTTAAACAATTACTTATCAAAACGTAATTTACAGTTTAATTTCTTCAATTCTTGTGTGAGTTGTCACAATGAAAGATAACAGTCGTTTGAGAGTGTGATTAATGATATACAGGGTGCGGATTTTCTGTTTGTTGCGATTGTCGTAAAATAGAGGTATTTGAAAGTAAATCAGAAATTAAAAAAATTCTGTTTCCGCTCTGGATCGAACCGGGAACCTTCCGCGTGTTGGGCGGATTTGATGACCACTACACTACGTACACACATAACTTTCTAAAGCAGAAGTCGCTACCTATTTCGTGTCAGAATCCGCCATGTTGGATTTTTATTGATTGTTTTCGTAATTATCACCTTAAATACTATTTATGTTCCAAATTTCAAAGCTCTAGTTCGATTGGAAGTACCCTAGAGTTATGATGATCTATCAGTCAGTGAGTGCCCAAAATTATGATTTTTAGATACTCCTATCCACCTAGACGTATGAAATTTGGAATACTGCTTCTATTTGGTAACCTTAACACCAAAGTTTCAGTCCTGAACGCAACTAGCCTCGAAGTTAGAGGGTGTCGAAAGTGCTCGAAATGGTTCGTGTAAAATATAGCACAGTGCGCGAGCGGTCGGTTTTACGAGAACTTGGCCTGGCGTACTCTGTGCGCTTTGATATTGTAATTATGTTCCATAATTGTAATGATTCGAAACTGGAACTCAGATTACTCTTTTTGATACCAGTGTCAAGTTGTCAGCTTGGTAACTATCAACGGAATCAGATATTTTTATTCCATTACTTAGGTGTACCTTGACCATTTGAACAGCTCTTTTTATCCCATCCAAAAATTCGTAACTCGGCCATTCTACTTTTCTTTGCAGTTTACATATGATTTGTTTAATTATTAAGTGGTTTTTTGTAATTATGAAGCTATTTTTGCAAATCTTAATTTATCTTTTGAAAAAATCATAACATAGCGGTTAGTAGGAAGTGGTAACAGAGTTGTTTTCCATAAAAATGAACACTGTCTCCCAGCTAATGCAGTGCAGTGTTGTCAACATTACAAAATTCTAATACTACATTTTGTAATGTTTTAGTCAAAATGCAGTTCCTATAATACTTTTATTTTGTTAAATTATCTTCAAAATATCATTTTTGGGTTTATAATGACCTAATAAACGATGTAAGCAATAAAAATATATGCATATTTCTTATTCGTGTGTAAATTACCTATTTTCACTTATGGAATTGTCATAATTCTTGAAAAGTGTTAGTTTACTCACTTGTTGAATAATTGACTATTTTCCGTGCATTTTTCTGGCTAAGTATACCTCTTTAGCATACTGGTCCTGTCACACTGTTTATTTCTACTATGCGAATACCTATTCGGTTGTTGTTTTACAGATAGAATATATCATTTCTGTTTACATAACAAGCTGGAAACAAGCACATATGCAATATTTTACAAGCATACATCTGCTTAATATTTGCTTTTGCTGCATTGCGCCATTTTAATAGCATTTTGTCGTTAAATTCGCATTTTTACCCCGTTGTTCATTAGTAGCGACATTTTGCAGATAAGCAAATCTCTCCACGTCTAGTTTAAAATAGCAAACGGAATGACTCTTCTTGTTTTACAGTTTTTCGCGTTCTGTACCGTTGGCGATAAAATTTAAATGATATGTAAATTTTAGTTTAATATTAGGTAGACAGAAAAATTATTCGAGTAACTGTTTTTTTAAAGTAACTTCCCGGATTCAGCGAAGTTTTAAACGTAATATTAAATCTGTAGATGTTTTGGTTGTATCGATAATATGGAGAAATCGATAATTTATTTTATGCGATTACATCTAGAGCGTGAAGAAGGTTTATAAAAGAAAAACTTATACGCTTTTGACCAAGTGTGACATTACCTACATTTAAAATTTATAAATCCCTAAGCCGACTCTGTCTGTTTTCCTTGAAAACGAAACGTTCCGACCTCTAATAATTACAATAATTAACACTTTTAGTCTTGTATCATTTTATTGTTTATACTGTAAAAGATCTACAACAGTACATACATATTTTGGTAATTTGAAATTTCTATCAACACTTAAAGGTCAACATATTTCCGTAAACAAACTATTTGGCAACACATTTTCAACTGGCCAATAATTATTAAACTATAGGTATTTGAAAACATTCGAGTTTATTTACTACTGATTAAAAAGCGACACTCGCTCTTTGTTTCCAAAATTTTCTTTTATTATCGACGACTTTTGAAGAAAAACCTTCCATCTTTGTTTGAGCCGTTTTTCGCCCGTTCGCCGTTTCTAGTGTTTCAAGTAAATTTGACAAGTGAAGTGTATCCGTTGACCTTTAGCAAAAGAAGACGCAGCCGTTCATTTATAACTAGCCTTCTGTTTGCTTCATCCATTGTCCGTGTGTAGGACAAAGACCAACGCTATAATTCCGTCTCGGCGCGCCACCGTAATGGCTTTCCGGGCCGTCTGTATTCCACCGAACAAACCTCTAAAAAGACAGTTCCGAATCCTTTTATTTCTTGGCGAAAGCCAAAATAAATGGATAATAGCAACCGCTATAAATATTTAATTTTTGTAGAGAATAAAAAAAGATTATTCAAAGGGCATGCCCTATGGTGATGTATTTTTTTTGTGAAATTAATTCGGCCAGATTTATTTTTCGTATACCGTTATGGGGGCTATCGTTGATTTAAAAAAAAAAATAAATGTGGGAAATACCCAACCAACAATCCTTCGTCATTTTGTCGCGTTCATTGTTGCGTTACAAATCTAGGAGTTTTTATATCGACACAGTAGTTGGTTGTTGTCTATTTCGTGGTCAGGTGTTGCGATTGTGCAACTTTAATCATAAATTAGCCTTCGATTGCCCATTCAGATGTACCAATTATTTTAAGATTTAATAATTTCAAGGATATTATTATTGCAACAAAACATTAAATATAAAATCACTTTCCTAAAACATCAGGAAGTTTTCCAAAAATGGAGACCAATTTCCTGTCGTGAGCAATTAATAGGTACATTGTTTGTCATGTTCTGATTAGTATATTATGTTTATTACGGCTATCTTGCCATGAACCTCTACAATACTCTATTGTTTTAAAGGGGCTGGGAATTTCTGCCTCACTGTGGCTATATTTTTAATTAATTTGCTTATTATACATAAATTACAACATACACACAAAAAGTGTTACGTTAATTTAAGCCTTTAATCTTAATCTTAGACTGGGGTGCCAAGAACCTTGTTCAGTTCAACGCCTCCAAAACCCTGTATTGCCTCCTGTCACACAAAAAATCTGGCAACGTTTACCCCATCCACATGAATGGCCAAGCCCTACAAAACAATGAAACATTCGATCTTGTTGGAGTCGCTTTTGAACATGATCTCACCTGGCACAAACACATTACTTCGGTAGCCACATCGGCAGCTAAAAAACTTGGTTTTCTCTTTCGAGCCAGAAAATACTTCTCCCCTTGAAACTTATACACTCTCTATGTTTCCCAAATAAGACCTAACCTAGAGTACTGCACATCTGGGGAGCGGCATCACCTTCGACACTTAACATCCTTGATTCTATCCAAAGGAGAGCCATTCGACTTATCAATGACCCAGCCCTCACGAGAAAACTCCCTTCTCTCTCTCATCGCCATTGGTGATTTATCCCTTTTCTACCGCTGCTTCCACGGATTTTGCTCTGAAGAACTAGCCGGTATTATTCCCCGCTTGACTGTTCCTAACAGAACAACAAGAGGCGCGTTACCTATGCATCCCTTTACTGTCCAGCTACAAAAGCCTGGAACAGACAGACCATTTCTCTCGCCCATTCATGCCTAGGGTCTCCAGATTATGGAACAAATTGCCTGCAGATGTTTTCCCTTCTCTTCAGGCGCCCACGGTACCTTAGTACTTAGGCTTGAAGTCTACGTGGGATCTTAGATAAAAAAAAATCCTACAACCCGGTTGGGTTTGCTTGGATTTGGTATTAATTGACTGGTCGGAGGCTTGTTAAATTTTCCGAAATTATGGAATTCTGTGGTTTTAACCCTAGTTTTAATATCGATTCAATTTAATTTACCATTCCTAATTGCTACCGAACACGGTTTAGTTTAGACCTCGTCCCACCCATACGCGTGGAAAAAAGAAGCTTTATTATTTTTGTTTCTATTTGTTTATTTTATTTCGAGCAGATTGCCAGAATTATAAAACAAATGTTAACCTTGGAATAATTAGCATGATGAGCTTATTGTCGGATATTACCGCATGATTTTTAGTAAATTATTCAACATTCTTAAACGAATATGAAACGTTTTATTTATTTTTAAAGTTTTTGGCATTTATTTTCATTGGTCTGTGGTACTCTTATTAACTTCTTAAAGGGGTAATTTAGACCATTTATTCTGGACTTTTAGTAAAAGGCGCGACCTCTATTGAGGGGTCGCTTGTTGCGTTGATATCACTAGTTGCCCACAAAATTGTGACCCACCTGTAAAAAAACTCACGGGCCGCGCCTGCAAATTACCCATAAACCCCTCTGAAAATTGCATTTGCTGCGGCTTGTTCTGTAATAACAATTCTTGGACTGAGCTTAGACGATAAGCGTGCATATGCAGGTCACATTTCAGGATTGTATATTGTATTGCAGGTTCCGTAGGATACATTTACTTGCTGGCTTAAACGCCGAAAAGGGGTTTGTGGTTATTCATTACGAATTAGCCTCAATTTGTGCAGTGCGAACTTTGGGTCTCCCACTGCCTTCCTTTCTATTCACACTTCCTGTTTCTCTAAACAAAGCCACAGATCTGGTCAAAACTAGGCGAAACTGGTCAAAATCCGTGACAATGTGTGGATATTCTGTTTGAAAATCCTGAATGGCGTCCCGTGTTGAATAATCCCTTCTACCATTTCTAAAGTAACTTTCGATCATGAAAGCTTTTTGTTTTGCCGTGACAACCATATTTATGTTTCTTAAAAATAAAATAAGGCTGCATAATGATTATTTAAAAATTGACGATATACTTACAAATATTCGTTGACAATAATTGTCATACATAATTATTATGTAATGAAATAATATTTACCATTCAGATTATTAGCATGGAACACATTTAAAGAAATGTAGGCCTTGGTCTTGGCTTGATAAAAACGTCAAACAAGTATTAGGCCACCGGAGATTAATTAGCTATTAAAATTAATGTATTGAGTACTAAAACTCATTTGTGACTCATCAATCGAACGAAAAAGTTTGAAGAGGTCAAATTTTTTCCAAACAAACATGAAATAGAGGTTTTTTCACGGCCGGTAGTAGAAAACAGGAAAAAAGCAAATTATAACCTATTATAGGTGAATAGTTTTCCAGGGTGGCCATTTTCTGGAAAACCGGGAAAAGTCAGGGAATTTAAGTAGTCAGGGAAATGTCAGGGTATTTTTACTGAAATAAGGGAATTTGTTCATCCATAGTGTTCAAATTATTTTCTCATGCAAGTCCCATGCTAGCAAAGTAAAGTCTCCATCGTATTTTACATTCGTTGCATTCCCTTTTGCCCTACAGTAGGGAAATGTAGTATCCCCACTGTCTTTTCTTAGTTTCTCTTTTCTCAGTGTTTTGTCTTGCGCATCGCTTTTACTGTCAGAAAGTATGGGCAAAATGACAAAGATAGAGTAGATAAAAAAAGTAGTTGGAAAGAGAGTTTACTTTTTTTTTAATTTGAATAAATAAAATGTTTATACCAAACAATAAGGTAAAAATTGATGCCGTCAAATTGATAAATAATAAAACTCAGTAAAATTTATTTGTTATAAATGTAATTACAAACAAAAGTTCCACTGTATAGTAATGGACAGCATGGACAAACCGGAATTCTTTAAAACGTGAAAATCTCGAAATGCACATATATGGAAATTTTCACGTTTTGAAAATTATGCAGTATCGTAAACAGGTTTTATCATCTCCTATTTTTCAAGTCAACGGAAAATATTGTTTTTGGGGCCAGCCATTTCTGAGATTTTTACGTTTTAACGATCTACGATATCGACAACAAAAACTCAGTATTTTCGTTGTATTTATCATTTATCGTTTAAACATTTCTAAGAAAATGATTTTAAAAACCACCGCTTGTTTAAGTGGAAAATACTACTTAAAGTTAACAATAAAGAGAACCACAGTTTAAGGTCATACCGTCTAGCAGCAATTTAAATTTAAAACCGACTCATTTATTAAGCCGAAATATCATAATTTTAATACTACTAACATCTTAACCCTTAAATGCCTGAGCGGGGCCCTTTAACGACCCCAGCTGTACAATATTGCAAATATCTTTCTTTTTTATACATATTGGCAACACCGTCGTTAGGTATTTATCGGTTAACATCGGGTTGAGTTGGCATAACTTCAGTGTGCTGAGAGGTTTCGGAGTCGTTTTGTCAAATTAATGAGTGATAACTTATAACTAAGGTAAGTAGGGTCCTGCCAAGACAACGGTTGGGCATTGGCGCTACATCTGTTCACACTATGATAAAACTGATATCGATATCCTCTGAATCTAAATCCAACTTCTCGGCAATTGCTTTGAGTGGTTTTTTAGTTTCCTGTATTCTGTATTCCACCAAGCAAACCTCCGAAAAGACAGTTCCAAATGAAAATAATTCATTTTTTCACACAGTTGGCCCTGACGCATCATTCCGCAAAGTTTTCGGATAAAGATCTGTCAAAAAAAACACGTAAATTATCACTAGACACATATTCAGACCTGCCTGAAAAATATAAACAAAATTACGCCTGTCAGATTTCTCAGTGATGTATCGGCGTCCCGTGAAGCGACGTTGCCAACCTTACTTACACCATTACTCAGCATTTGCATTCGTGTACAATCGGCATTTTGCATCCACAGCTGCTGGGGTACCGTTTGAAAACTTGCCAGTATAACTGTCATGTGACGTACGGTTGTAGATTGAAATGCAACCCAGTTATTGTGTTGTTCATAACCTTTTGTTTTTAGTGGTAGTGACATGGTAGTGTAGCGTAGGTAGAACTTCTGTTTGTTGTTTTATGGAACCCTTATCATTTTTTATTTTCTCAAAAACTACATAGGTACAGGGATATCCAAATAAAAGTGAACAGGCCTTTATAACTTTTTTATTTTTAAAAATGGGAAAAAGTGTTAAATATGAAAGTTTTGGGGATTTTCATGGATCATTTAATCACTCATATATCTTATCAGCAAACAATTGAGCATCGAATAAAAGAAATATAGTATAAAGCATCGATTTTCTCGCTTATTTTAAATAGGATGGTATGATTTTTATCATATTTTTGGATTCTATTAGACGTTCTAGACATATTTTGTATAACACACCTTGCCCTATGCGGTTTTTCAATCGTTTTTGAAATATTTCAAATTGAAAATTATTTCGCATAAATATACTTTAAACCTAATTCGTTGCGAACGAAATACCTGCTACCTTTTTAAATTTTCTTCGTAGGTAAAAGTTAATGTCAAGGTTGACAATAATACTTAAATCACCGTGAATTTTGTAATTTTATTTTAACGCAAAATGAGTTCTTCTCAAAATCGTCGCAATTCAAAAATTTTAAATTTTCTAATTATTTTAAAACCGAAATCTACTTTGCGTACTCTTATCTGTTTACAAAACCCTGCAGTCGAATATCACCAATTTTTCGCTAAATGGCGCCACCAATTTTGTAACTATTAATTTTAGGACTAGACTGTCGAATCTCAAAAAATATTTTTGAAAATTTTCTAGTAATATTTTGACAAAAAAATATGTTAAAAGGGATTCTTTGGAATATCGTTATAATTAAATACAAATTGAAACCAAACCAAACTAGGAATATTTTCCTAAAAACAAAAGGAAATCTTAAAGATTTTCTTTTGCTTTTCCTGTAAAATGTATCTTTTTGAGGGTTTTCCCATCTTTAAAAATAAAAAGTTATAAGGCCTGTTCACTTTTATTTGGATATCCCTGTACATAACGATATCAACAAATATTCGTTGTTGAAAAGTTATAGAAGAAGGTCACATCTAAACTTTGATTTTCGACAGAGGAAAATCCTACAGCGTTTGTATGGTGACCCTTTAGAATTACTCTATCTTTCTTTCTATTTCAGCCAAACGAAGAGCCTCCGCAGCAAAGAATGGTCAATGCCGCTCCGAGACAGAGCCGCACTAGATCGCCCGGCGGGCCCATTCGCAGTACTCGGGAACGAAAATCTTCGCCGTACTCCAGCGGACCGTACTTAAGTCCACCATCGGACACCGGCTGGCGTCGGACAAATAGCGATTCTGCGCTACACCAGAGTGCAATGCAGGTAAATCTATTATAATTCTTGTAAAACTAGCTTTTGATCCGTAGAAAAATCAACGGGGCAGTGTTATTTTTTTTTTTGAAGTAGTTATTCATAACGCGAATACTGTCGATGCACGTCCTTGACTAATCGAACATTAAGTAGTACGTAGATTTTACGATTTAAAGCATAAGACTCCGTTGTCATGCAGCGTGAGCCGCAGGAGATCCAGGTTCAAATCTCACCCAACAAGCTGAATTTTTTTTTTAAACGAAAGTAGCAGAAACTATTTTTAAACATATGTTTGTTGCGCTTAAAGTTATAAAGACCATTATTACCTAAACCAGTTATAATCTAAATCAAAGCTGGTTATGATAACCAGTGGTCAGGATCGTCCCTAACTATTCCGCCGCTGGGGTACGAAATGAAATTTGCCGCCTATCCTATTGTTTTTTAATATATTTGCGGCTCATCTCATGCCGCTTATGCTACCTTGCACTTGAGGTTGGTTTCCTAATAGCCAAATCATCAGTGATTAAATTTGAATTTGATCGTTTTATTTTGTATCATAGGGAATGGGTATGGAAAGAAACGACGTCGCCCAGAGAGTTTCGTGGGGGATGCTGCCAAACATGAATGGTCCCGACAGGAACCAGGATGGAAGGCCGAGATCTAGTTGTGATATACCTCGGGTTCCCGGTATTCAGTAAGTATTGTAAATTAAATAATTTTTAGGTGGATCTACGAAAAGTTTTCGGACGACCAGAAAAGTATAACGTTTTATTAATATATAACTGCGCTTTCTAAATACTTTGCCTGTGCCGATCTTATCTCAGTCTGGCAACTCTGCTTCGGGTACTTTGCTATGGGATAATAGCAGGACAGGGTTGAACTTAATGTGATTATTTAAATGATTTTTAATAGGTAATAAAACAATTTGTTTTAATATTTAGTTTCTGTAGTATTTATTAATTTGTTTTTAATATGTGTATTATGTATAAAAATAAAAGAAACGATATACCTAATATAGAATTAATCTATTATTACAGCTTAATATTAAAATAGACCTAGTTCAGTGACTCTGTCACTGTCGTCATTTAAATTTATTATTATTGGTTCTATACTATTACTATTGGTACACAAATATGGGTATTTTTAGTTTTAATGGTATGATTTACTAACGACTCATAAACGTTTTTTTATAATTTTTTGCGTCTAGCGACATTGGTGTCTCACTTGTAGAATTTTCCAAATAATGCGACATATTTATTTCTTCTTTTTACAAGTATTTTGCAATTTGAAAGCTTTCAGAAAACTAGCTTCAATACACCTCATGGTCCTTTAGGTAAATGCAATTTACATTTCTTTTATTTAATTTTTCTTGAAATCCTTATTTAAGAAGGGTCCGACCCTGCGCCATCAGGTAAAATGGACACGATTTATGGCACACATTGCGGTAAAGAATCAGACGGTATATCTTTGAACAGACTTTACAACACTTAGTTGTACATATTATTCTTACACTTGTCGATTTTAAAAATTGGCAAATTTGAATCTGGCCTACAGAATTTAAAATTGAGTTCTGAGAAGTTATATTTTTATGAAATGTGTTTTCGAAAAAATATGCTTTTCAAAATTAATTTTTTGATAAAAAAAAATTTCGAAAAATTATGTTTTGCAGATTATATCTCGAGCACTTTGCTACTTATCCAACTTTAAATTTTATCAGCTGATTTACTGCAAGTTAGTATGTTTTTCAGCATATATCCTTCTGCCCATGACCCAGGAATGGTACAAATTCCTATAGGCAACAATACTGGTTCGCTACCAGATTTAACAAACATGGATTTTACTTCTCCCATTCATGCACTTGATCAAGATCAAGACAGTTCACCATATAGTTCTGTAAGTGGAATTAAATCTTTTATGTATCATATTAGCAAGGTATTCAATATAAGGTTAGAAAATATTAGAATCACACAAATTGGACGTTTGATATTTTTTGAATATTACAGGTAATTTTTTGTATATATTTGGGATAGTAAATAAAATAGAACTCCAATTTTCCAATTCCAATTTTTTGTGTAATAAAATTTTCATTTATATAACTTTTTAGTAATGAAATTCCTAAATCATATTCTTATGTGGGATACCTTGAATCAGAAATCTAGAAATACACGTACAGCGGTATTAAGGTAGTACTAGAAAACCCCTATAGAGGTCAGTTATTGCTTATACCATACCCACTCTTCCAATAGGTTTCTCTGCATCTAAAATCATTATAGAAACGCCTGCAAGCCATAAAATAGTCAAAGGATAGAGCTCCAGCTCTTATGACGCCAGTAACTCTTTTTCCAGTAGTATTTGTTTTTATTCTGCTTCTAAATGCATTTGGTCCGCCTTACCGTTTTGCAATGCTATTAAAAATAGAGTACATTGTCTTTCGGTCGATAGGTTATGAGTCGTCTAGTTTCAAATCCCGCTAAATCCATTTTTTATAATTTCGGGTATGATTTCTTAAAGCTGCTACACGAAATACGTATTTATGGATATGTGTAGTTACTGGAACGTCAAAAACAGAAGCATAATAATAATAATAAAGTTTATTTAAATTAATTACAATTTAAATATGTTATTTATATATATATATATATATATATATATATATATATATATATATATATATATATATATATATATATATATGTATATTATAAATAAACTTGATAAAACCTCCGAAGACGACTTGTTGGGGGAAAATCTTATATTCAACATTACATTATTTAATTATATAAATTATTCAATTGAAAAAAAAATATATGTTCAAATACATACATACAATTTCTTTTTTAGGACAAAAGAGATCCTTAGAGAAAAATAAATAAATAATTTTTATATTACACAAAATAATATCAAAGTAATTCCAAAAATTTCTTTAAATCGTTTGTTGTTAATATCCAAGCTTTTATTTCAATTTTATATTTTTTTAATGATATAATTCTTTTAATATTTACTGGTAAATAATCGTTTAAATAAAAATATAAATATTTATAATTCTTTTGTGAGTAAATGGAAAGAAAATAATATTTAAACATAAAATTAGTCGTTGGTGGCGTTTGCTACCAAACGGCAGATTTACCGTCATTTGCTTGAGTGCTTGATGGGGAAGCACTTTTTTTTTGTTAAACTTGGACATTTTTATCTTATTAATATGATATATTATAAAAACTAAATAAATATCCACCACGACCACTCTTCAAAAGAAATAATTTCAACAGAATATAAAAAATATTTTTAAAATGTGTCCGAACCTATACAATATGCTACAATGTTTGTGATTGGCTGAAATGGATTTAATGGTATTTGAAACTCGGCAGTAGTGGATTTGGTGCGATTTGGTGTTTCTAAGACACTAGATGTCTTTTGTGGCCAAATAATTAAACCATTTGAAAGAGAATGAAATTTCCTATATAAGATGGCGTCAATGTCTAAGTGATTTTGTTCCAAATGGACAAAAATGGAATTAGTGGTTTTTAAATCTAGACGACTCATATATTGAAAAAATGCCTAAATCAATTTCTTCGCTAGTGCACAATACAATACCGTCAAATAACTCGGGACCATTTTTGGTTTTGCTCTAAGTGTGCTCCTGTGCTCAGACAGGCTTATACTTAGGGTGACTGAAGAGCAGTGGTCTGTTCTTCAGGTACAACATTTAAAAATTGACTGTTCCTGCCTAAAGTAGAGTACATACAAATTGAATTTCACATTCAGGAATTTGTTTCCTCCGTTATATTTTAGCAGATAGAGATTTTTCCTAAGAATTGAAAAACGAACAACTTTTGACACCCAGTTTATAGTGCCAGGAGAAGCAAAACTTAATGAATGAACCTGTTAGATTTTATAATAACAAGCGAAAGTACTTCAAGTACAACTTCCTTGTAACAAGTCAATAAATCAAGAATATTGTAACGATATTTCATAATTGGAAACTTTTTTCAGAGTCCTATAAATACGAGTCCATCGACATTATCACCCACCAGCATGATGCCTGGCGTCCGAACCCATAGTCGCTTTAATTTTACACCACCCATATCACAATCTCTTTCGGTAGGTAGTGCTTTTCGGTGTATGGAGATCACAGCTCTATAAAAAGAACTAGATTGCCTACTTCCCATAAGACTCATTCTTAATAAAACACAATGACATACGCAATGTGGGGGATTCACGTTCAGATGTTGGCAGCCTTGTTACTTGCAATACGTCAGCTTCAAATGTCAACTAGATTATCTCGTGGGTGCGTTCTGATTTGTGCACTGCTATTAACCCAACATTTTTTTTCTATTTATACTGAGTCTCCCGAAAGTCCCGCATAAAATTCATATTAATTAAAGGGGGAAAATCCAGGAAAAATGTTCGGACCCGTCAATTTTTATTTTCAATTCTTTATTTTGTGACAAAAAATATTCTATTTATTTCTGTTCTTATTCTTTTTTTAAGATCTTCAATGTAGTTAGGTCTGTTTCGGTACACTCTTTCCTTTAAATTTCCCCAGAGAAAATAATCCAGCGGTGTTAAATCCGGCGACCTAGGCGGCCACTCAATAGTACCCCTACGACTAATCCAACGGTTTGTAAAATTTTCATCTAAGTACGTTCGGACATGCACGCCAGAATGTGGAGGGGCACCATCTTGCTGAAACCATAACATTTCATTGGGAATATCGGGATCTATCTGGTTAGAAAAACGAACTGCTAATGCCGAAATTAAATCAAAAGTTTAAAAATCCAAATAGCATTCAGCAGTGAGGTTCCCTTAAAAAAAATGTGGTTTAGGCAAAATATATACAGTATGAACTGAAAGTATTACTTTTAATGAAAAACATTAAATGTCACTATCTCGGAAACAGCTGAAGCATTTTATGCGGGACTTTTGGGAGACCCAGTATTAGGCAGTCAAAATAGCTGTAAAATGATAATCTTATCAATATGAACATTCATATAAATATTATCTTTTTGTTTTCACGAAGTTGACGGCTGCTACAAGCAATTTCTCTTATACCAACCTTAAGAACTAAATACTCCATGTTGTCGTCCGTGCATGTGTTTGCCATTCTTCAAACCCAGTCGGTATTCTACTTTTTTTTAGAGGCGTGTGATGTAGATCTAGATAGCGTAGGTTTAGGTGTTGTTATTTGTTTTATTTAATGTCATTCCGTAAGCTTTTAAACTCTACATTCATTATATTTAATTTTTTCTTTATCTTTGTTTTATTCATATTTTTTAATTAGTATTATTTAGTTTTTGGTGACAGCGGTACAGTTATCATTACATCAGCTTAATTGTCCATTTACCTTTAAATAGATTTTGTGGTATATGAGTAAGAAATATAAGAAATATTGTTTAGTCTTACAGAAACCTTGAGAGACCGGTATTTTATTTTTATCCTACCTAAAAGAGAATCTTATATTAGGCTCCAAAATTCTCTTAAAAATTTGCACTTGATTGGAAGTAACATGAAGTTAAATTATAAACTCACTTTAAGACCTCTCTCAACTTTAACAAAATAAAATTTATTTTTATTAAGAATATTTTGTTTAAATTAAAGAAACGTAATTAACACGAGCATGCCTACATTTTTACAAATAAAACTTTTGTAATAAATTCATAGAAAATTATCACAAAATCTGGTAATTTTCATAGAGTCGCATTCTTTTATTGTTGATAGTTACATAAAAGCTTTCCAAAAAGTGACATAAAGGAGGAATTTGAGTTGACGCTCTGAGTATTCGGGGAGATATGATAACGCGCAGGTAGGCGTGGCCATTTACGTCACGCCGTGATCAATTCCACGATATTTTGGTGTTTTTATATTACTTTTAGGAGTTTAAAATTAAAAAATGAGATGTGCTGTGTATGGTTGTGATGTGGACAATCAATCAATCAATGTAATCAATGTATGTATTTATCCCTTTATTTATATGATTATTTTAAATCATATACTATAACATTTGTATTATAAGCAGGAGGCAAAGTATATTGCCAACAGAATTTATATAAAATCGCCTTTAACTTATAAATTTCAAAAGTAAGTCACGGCGTGACGTCATGCGCGAACCCGGACGAATTTGACACGGTTTGGTATCATACCTTCTTTTATTTGTATGATGGGGGCACGCTCGATGCGTTTTTTTAGAAACTCCGAGCGCATCCTGTTGCGTTCGAAATGGGACGGAGTACGTTCTTCGAGCGTGGCCGATTTTCACGGAGTCAATCTATGGACTCGAAACGCTCCATAGTATGGAGCGTTTCGAGTGTGCAGCAAACATAACCTAATTTTCACTGTTTGACGTAAAACGAAACACGCAATGTTAAAACAATGATTATAAAAAATTCATCATAATACATTTTATAATCTCTAGTAGTCGGTTATAAAAAAGTTTAATGTTGCCATAATAAAAAGTTTATGTAAATTTAGAAAGGTTTTATCAAACGTAAAATCTTAAATTGTTTTGGAAAAACTTGATATGGAAAATGCAAAGAAAGCAGTTACTTCAATGATAGGTTATAATAAAAAAATATATACAGAGGAAAACTGAATGACATTTTCCATATAGAGAAACCCTATAAAGTCTTTTGTATCCATCTAATAAAACAATGCCAGATATTGTTTACTCAGTAAATTATGGAAGCCAAAGTTTGAAAATTTCATTAAGTATATAAGAAATGTGAAAAGGATTATGCGATATTTAGCATATACCTACAAAAAATGATGGTACTGTGTATAGTAAGAATACTAAGGACATAAACATAACAAACAAAGTTGAAACACAACTGACACGAAAATAACAGAAACCAGAATTTCTGAGGTTATGTTTTACTCTCACTCCATCGCGTTTACGTTGCGTTATCCTAATATGCTCGCGGTATGACGTCACGTTCTCCAAACTCGCTCTATCGAGCGTCAACTTAAACTCCCCCAAAGTTGTTCTGTACATGAAATTTGTCTATTTTATAATGGAAAATGATGCAAATACGTTAATCTTAGAGATCGACGAATTAGCAAATAGGACCACGTTCGAGTTAGTTGCTGCCAAAAAAATCAAGGAAACAGTATGAAATTTCATGTAGAAAATGTACGAAGTAATGCACTTTTAATACCGGTTTCAAAAGTAGTACACTTTTAACACTAGTGTTAAAAGTAGATATTTTTAAAACCGGTGCTAAAAATGACTCGCTAGAAAGTCAACTTTTAATATATTTGTAGAAAAAATTATTAAAATCGGTTAATAACGTGCTTGGTAGCCCCTTCTTATCTGTAAAATGCTAAAAGGTGCTTGGTTCCGCGCGAAGACAGAAGAAATGACCCTGTTGTAGATAGTTTGACAGCTGTCGGTACTTTTGAACTGAACTCTTGGCAAATTTTTATTTTAATGTATATTATCCTTGGATGAATTAGAAAGGATTAGGTGTTCCGTATACTGTGAGCGTATCGAACGTGTAGCCTGTTTATTTGTTGTTTGTTATGAAAACATCTTACCCTAGAGGTCCAGTTTACGAACTTTAGGTAATACGTAATTGAATCAAGAATGGTAGTAGAAAGAGATAAAATAGCATTGGAGTATTGGAGCTCAGAAGTGTTGCTGTACTCTGTTGGTTGCTTAGGAAATACGCCTGAACACTCGGTTACACGTATGTCTTTGTCTAATGAACTAGGAAAGAAAAAGTGCGACTTATAGATTTATAAATGACTCGGAGCGACTTTAAATAAGCCTTTAGAAATAATGTATTTAAGAGCTTTCTAACCTAAATTCATTATTATTTAGCAGAAATTAAAATATTTTAGGGCTTTCATTACTTTCAGTAAATCTTGTGATGCTCCTAACGTATTTTTTGTACAAAAATATAAGGTAAAATAAGATGTGGCAAATGTTTACAAATTGTGTTTACAGTGTCGCTTAGAATGGTTTGTTTAGGCTTCAAAGAATGTTAAATCATCCCGTATCCATTCTTAATTCATCCAAGATAATAGCTCTGTTCGTAGAGGAATCACAAACCGATCAGCGCCAATCAAATTTTAGGTATTTGGTAACGTGACAGTTTGCCGACTGGTTTCCAGTAATTTCATTGGCTCTGACTGGTTTGTGACTCTTGTGCGAACAGGGATATTATCGAATTTGAAAGGTACATATACAGGGTGAGTCGAGAGGAACGCAAATTCTGGGAGTGTATTCTACACGTAAATATAAGTCAAAAAACCCAAAAGTTGTATTCTAATTTTTATTTAAAAACAAAAGGGATTGAGTATACCGTGTGTGCGAGAGAATTGGGGCTTTCAAGCTGTATACGCAGGTGACTAATTTAAATTTATCATGTGACACGTTATTTTCTTACATGCTAAAACACTTAAATCATGATTGGCAGCTTTATATGTCACTCTTCTTTTAAGTTTTATTTTGCTATTTGTTGCGTTAGTTATTTTATTTTTTATTTTGCACGTTTTTATTATTTTGTTTCAGAATCATTTATCAGTTCCAAGTAATTCTAGGTATTCTAGGTTTAACCATCGATCTTTCTCTCAGGTAGGTAGGTTCACTTTTGTCAATTCATATTTTAAAAGTTCACTGTCATATTTAGTAACTAACATTTTTTTAAAAATCTTTAGTTTTTTTTAACTTGCACATTGGTACTTTTTATATTGATATGGTCGCGATACAATCGCAAAACTGTTGCGATACAAATCGCAGCGATACAATCGCAACGATACAATCGCAAAACTGTCGCGAGCAAGCGCGATACTTTCGCGATACACTATATTAACACACCGGCTTATGATGCAAAAGACGCCCTTGAGTAGCGATACAAACACGATTCACGCGGCAGATTGTATCGCGACCTGCATCGATGCAAAATGTATCTGTGTAGCCTTACCTGTAGTTATTTACATTACTAGTCTGGTAAGTGACTTGTTTACAGTACCTAATTAAATCTTATTGGTTAATAAAATTACTTTTTTATGTAATTTAACTTTTTTAATCCCCTTGAAGGGCGACCCTAGGGAGTTGACGTCAAAAATTTTAAACTCAATCCTATGCCGTGCGGCACTCATTTTAAGGGCCTTCGAAAAAGAAACATTTTACCGCAAATCCGAGGTCCGTATCTTAATTTGTTTTATAAATGGCAAGCCTTTAAAAATTAAAAATCGTGAAAAAAATAACAAACAAAAATAACATGTAAAACATGGCACTTTGAAAGAATGCACTGCATTTACCATATTAAAGTTAATGATGTAAGCATGGATTTACTGGACAGTATGGAATAAAATTTTGGAAAGGGAGCGGGTGCAGAAAAGTATGATTGCATGAAATAGTTATTTATATAATCGGTTAGGAAATGCGTTACTTTGTTTAACGAATGTAATATTTGAGAGACGAGTGAAGCGAGATCCCTCAAAATTATACAAGTTAAAATTGTATTTCCTTTATTTTTTATTTTATTATAAAAATATACAAAAATATAACTGGAATTGCAAGGTCATTCGTAAATTTTTGTATATTATACTTTTCTGGACATGCTTTATTTATATAATGAAAATAGTTTATATCTCAAAAACAAGTCTGATCTGAGAATAACATTTTTTCGAAAGCGCTATGAACAGAGGACCAATATTTTACAAAACTACTCGAGAGTTTTTTTCAGATTTTTTTGTAATAACGAGAAGAGTTTGGCGTCCGTAATAAATATCGGGAAAGTAAAATGATTGCGGCTTATCGGACAAGAAATAGCTTGTATTAAATACACCCACCCCTTTTCGTATGTTTTTCTAATTTTACTCTCAACGCCCCTTTTTAGATTTTAAACATACGCTTCTTTTTTTGCGAAAAAGTCTCTCGAGTATTTTTAGTGAAAATGTGTTTCTTGAGTATTTTTAATGAAAATGTCTTAAGTATTTTTAGTGTAAGTGTCTCTTGAGTATTTGTAGTGAAAATGTCTCTCGAGCATTTTTAGTGAAAATATCTCTTGAGTATTTTTAGTGAAAATGTCCCTCTAGTATTTTTAGTGAAAATGTCTCTTGGGTATTTTTAATGAAAATGTCTTTCGATTATTTTTAGTAAAAATGTCTTTTGAGTATTTTTAGTTTCGACCCTTTCAAATATTTACATATAAACACTTTTTATAATTATTAATTTCTTTTATATTCCAGAGTGATAAAAATATAGGGCTAGAAAATACAGATTTCTCACAATTAGGCGCTATGGCTGGAATGTATCAACATCCGGGATCACCCTCGTCACCAGTGGTAAGAATTTGTAATATAAGTAAACCAATACTTATTGTAAAAAAAATAACCTAGAACAGTCAAAATGCTTCTAAAATTTTTGTCTCGAAATCAACCTTCTTGGAAGTTTTAACAAGTAAAAAGCATACTTCTCCCCTTCCAACTTACATGTTTTCCCTTCCCTTCAGACGCCCACGGTACGTTAGTACTTAGGTTTGAAGTTTGCGTGGGCTCCCTCATCTGATTACTTCGCCGGCGGTTGGTTATTGCTCTGAATATGTATTTTTCGTAATCGGCGACTTGCTCTATTTTAATATTTGATCCTCAAGGAAATGACAGTCGATAAAGTCGTCTTCAATTTTATAGCAATTAACACAAATGGACGGTTATCGTAGCCCAAGGCCTAGTCCGCAACCATCGCCGACCCTCGGAGGAAGACACTCCGCCCCGTGCAGCCCAGGAGAACCAAGTCCGCTGCAGAATGACTACCATATCCACAACCAAAATATGCAGTTCCAACAGCACTTTGAGCAGTTGACAGTGGTAAGGGAGTTTGTTTTAGCGTACGCTGTATAGGTAGGTTACGGAAGAGAACATAGATCACTTCTAACAACATTTGCAGTCGTTCATTGACATTCGCATTATTTTAAAAGTTTGGGTAACGGACTTGGAATATGATCAGGAGTTATATTTTTCGACAACTACTCATCGGTAATAAAGAACCTCGTTACTCAAGTTTTTAAATTTCAATTCATTTAAATAACAAACAAGACAGTAGTGGATGCAAATATGACAAGAATGTGCAATTCGTGTCCTAGAATTGTCTAGGGCCAGTGCTAGAAGCAGAATGTAAAAAACGTCATTTGAGTAACAAGCACGGTCACCCACTTAGACACTCTTTAGTTGTTTTTATACGCGCTAGAGTTTCAGGACTGTTTCAGTAGATCACGTGACCTTGCAAAAGTTCTGTCATTCGTCGGTGAATATGTCTATGACAGACGAGAAAGACAAACTTTGTAGGTTATGACTGATATTCCAACTTTATCCCCTCCATTGTTAAAAGGTTTTTACCAGCAGTTCTATAACGAAAAGGAGTTGTTTCGTTCTTAAACGTCAAATTAAAATGTCACAGCTGATAGCGTTTGTCATTAATGTCACCAGCATGCTCGCAAACGAATAGTAGAACACACTCTTGGCAGTTGAAAGTCACTTGTTCTGTTAAAGCCGTTTTAAAACACTAGACAGCGTAATAATACGTTTTGTTCAGCAATGATATTTGATTGGGTATCATATGTTTTTCATATTATATGTCCAGGGGGTCAGTACGTGTGATTATACGTTGTATAATGAGGAGTCCGCCCTGTGGCAAAAATCTTATTATTCCATTAAGAAAGAGATGGGCATTTTTGTAAAACATTTCAGCCTTACTGTAAGTAAACATTGTATTTCGGTTTTGTTTTAACCATAGAAGCTTAAGAGCAGACGCGGCCCGTGAAATTTTAAAGTTGTATATCTCTGTTGATACTTATGGGACCCATGCCAAGTTCAGGTTTTTTAATAGTGGGCCTACTAGGAATGTTTTGGCGAAGACAAAAATATTTTGTAATTTGCGAAAAAAAGTTGACTTTTCAATTTACCCACCTGGATAAAAAATTAACACGCTTAGATATTTTATTTATTATTTTTTCTAAACATATTTTACATCATTTTGTCGGCAATTCTTAAACTTTAAGAGAAAAAAAATGTGTCAGTAGAAAGTTATAGTAATTCGATTTTTTTAAACTTATATTTTTAGGTTGACCTTTAAAACCCCTACCCTTAAAACGAGGGCGGGACATCTGGGACCGGGAATCGTACACTAGTGTCTTCTAACTCTCGTCTTCCGATCGCCCTATCACCCAGTCAGCAGATTTCCCCTCCTTTTGGGGAGAGCGTAGAGCGTTGACTTTGGGTCAGGAACCGCAGTTCTGCTGACTTGATATTTCAGTGTCGTTTAAATAAATTATTTAATGTTTGATTTTATAAAGGAACTATAATATTTCGTAGTTGCAATTTTAATGCATATTCAATAAATAATTTAATAATCAATAATTTGCGAAAAATAGTTGAATTTTTGAATTGACCCACCTGGATAAAAAATTAACACGCTTAGATATTTTATCTATTATTTTTTCTAAACAAATTTTACATCATTTTGTCGACAATTCTTATATTTTAAGAGAAAAAAATGTGTTAGTAGAAAGTTATAGTCATTTGAATTTTTTTAAACCTAAAATATAATCTTAAAAAAAATTCAAATGACTATAACTTTCTACTAACACATTTTTTTCTCTTAAAATTTAAGAATTATTGTCGACAAAATGATATAAAATTTGTTTAGAAAAAATACTAAATAAAATACCTAAGCGTGTTAATTTTTTTCCCAGGTGGGTCAGTTCAAAAATTCAACTTTTTTCGCAAATTGCAAAATATTTTTTTCTTTGCCAAAACATTCCTAGTAGGCTCACTATTAAAAAAACCTGAACTTGGCATGGGTCCCATAAGTAGCAACTGAAATATACAACTTTGAAATTTCACGGGCCGCGCCTGCTTAAGAGTAATATTCGCTTCAAATCCGTGGACTGTAAATAAATATTATATTCTGTTGTAACCATAGAAACCAGTTCAGTGTAATACGCTTCTCTTACTGCAGTTTAATTGTTGTTGCAATGCAGGTTTACAAAAAATATATTGATATTTTGTCATGCCCAGTCTGTATCAAATTTTTTAACCAATATAAATTATTGTCAGAACCTATTAAGTTGGTTCAGATCGGGTGAAATTCTAGTAAATTTGTTCTGAAATCACACTTACAAGTCGGATATTAAAGCTTTTGGGTGTCAAATTAGACCAGCCTAGCGTTGAAGAATCTTGACGTTAGATTTCTAAATTCATTTTTCAAAATTTTTTCGTAAAGCCCTACGAGTCAGATCAATACTTTACCAATGGTTGGTCGTTTTTTTTTTTATTTATAAGAGGTCTAAGGAAGGGTAGGAAAAGTAATTTTGGACAATATACGATCTAATATATTGTTATATTGTTGACGCTAACAGGGAGTGGTAAGTCATGTTTGTTATACGTTAGGCACTACATGTTTACATCTAGACCTATTCATATTCATACCGTACGATTTCATTTTTCATAAGGGCTTACATCAGTGGCATACGTACATTTCCAAATGTCAGCTCTACACAAACACCTAATATATCCAAAAGAAATTAACAGAATGGAGATTTATCGGTTCTAACAATAATTAATTAAACAAAAATTATTTTAATGTATCAAATGATATTAAAATATAAATAGTAAAAAAATAATCTCTTTAGTTGTGTTCCACTCTGTATAAATCCAGTGACGGGTATTAAAAACATACAGAGGTTTTCATACAAAAAAAATTAAAATCGTATAAGAACTTTGTCCAATATCAAAATTTAATATAAATTTTAAAGTTTTCCAATTTTTTTAAATCTATTTGTCTGTATAACAATTTTTTAAATTTGTCTTTTCTGTTTCGAGTCGAGTCGATTTAGTGCGCCTCTACCCATAAAAACGTCATATTAAAAACTAACGCCAATCCCCCTGGGCGTTGTGCTGTTAAATGAAACAAAATTATTTTATTGCAAACTCTTTGGTTGCCACCCATCACACCCGCAGTACACTTTAGTTTTAAACAGTCCCTCAATGTTTATAACTGAAAAATAAATAAAATTGTTTTTGCAATATTTGGTTAATCATACTTTTTAAAACAATTCAGATTTCGTTTTTAATGTTGCTCATTTAAGACGAACTCTAATTAAAACCCATCCTTAAATGAGTATTTCTAGGGAATAGACAGAAACATGGTACATTATCGTTAAAATTAACTGACATACCGTTTACGTGTTTTGAAGTAACCTTGAAAAATTAAAACCTGAAGAAGATGCAGACAGAATCGAAACTTTGCTAATAATAAAGTTAGGTTTAAAGATCTTTTATTACTTAATTCCCAGTAACTCTACCACAAAATTAGTGTTTTAGTGTTACCTGTTCTTATTATCTTTTAATGTAATTTAATAAATATAAATTTAGTTTAATGACACTAGGTAACAAAAAGGTTTTATTGCCGTCAATGGATCAACGGTATATTTTGAAACGAACTATACTTTTAATCTTAAAAACCGAAACTAAAAAAATATACACTACAAGAGTTTGTATAGTTTAATTCGTTTAGGATATAATTTTACTTTTGTCTAATGTTATTGTTTCTCTGAGACAAAAAACAGTATGATTAACCTAAAAAATACTAATAGTAACTACTAATATGCCATTTTAAGTGTATAAATGTGTGTGCATGTTGTGTTGGTAGGACTGGGCGCAGCTAGTTGCCAGCCTAATGGAGTCGGGCTGCACGTGGACGCAACTCGAGGTACTAACATGGCTGATAGTCTTAACGTTCATCTTTTCTTTCTATTTTGTTACTATAGTTAATTACCCTAGATACTATTTTCTTAGTAGAGGGAGATGATTCGTTCTGCATCCTCCCACTCCCAAAATCTATTGCGCATGCGTCAGAGGTTAAAAACAGCCCTGTTTAAAACCACTCATGTTTAAAACAGTCCTCTTTTAAGGAACCCCATTTTACACCGGGCTGTTCTAAACCTCTGGCGCATGCGCAATGTATTTTAGGAGTGGGAGGATGCAGAACGAATCATCTCCCCCTACTTTTCTTATTTGTTTTGAAAAAATGCTTATATCGGCACTAAAGTCTTTGAGGTGTACAGAATATAGGGGTAGCCTTTTCTAAGTGGGTCGTAGAACAAGGGTGAGATTTTGGGGCTGTAATTCCCGAATGAGGTAGTAGAAATTTACTAAAGAAAACTGACAGTTGGCAGTTAAACAATGAGGTCAACAGTGGTTGAAGATTTCTACACTGAAAGATTTCTGTTGCGAAATTACGGTAAAAATCATTATTTATACATTGTCAGAACTGGGTACATTTTACACATGCAAATTCACCAAAACTAGGTGAAAGTTGGTATTACTTACACAATTGTTTGAATTACCATTGCGTTGCATGATTATTCACACTCAATATATTATTTTATTAAATAATTGTAAAAGTAACACCAATTTTTAGCTTGTTTCGGGAAATCTACGTTTGGAAAATGTACCCAAGTAGTTCTGGCAACCTAACCATTAATTTTTAAAGTTTTCCCGAAACAATTTATTCAGTGTCATATTAAAGATCACCCCCAGATGTCAGAATTGAATAGAAACAAGTAATGTTTTTGTTTGTGTTTATTTAAAAACCATTTTTGTATTGAATCTATGTAGCCTTTACTTGATAAAAATCCATTAGAAAACTATTTAAAAATAACAAGAAACGTGTTTAAATATTCACTAAATTTTTATTCTTAAAACATGACAATTGTTTCGACACACAGTGTCTTCGTCGGATAGTTGGTATAAGCTGAAAACTGATTTTATTACATGTATTAAATACTCAACAAATTTTACCTAAATTTTTACAATTTTAATTTATAGAATGTACAGGGTCTTCCAACGAGGACTGAACAGGGGCTCATTTTTGAGCTTCCTTGTATTTGAAGAAAAATCTAAAATAGCCAATCGATGTACTTTTTCCTGCAGAATTCAAAAATGAAACCAAAAATTTATTTGAACCAGAAACAAAAGAGTTACGCTATGGATAAGGTGTTTTTTAAATGGAACATAGCTTTTTTTATACGATTTTCGGAACGAGTGATTTTTTTTATGTCCGTTCTGATTAAAATATTTAATATTGTGACAGCTATTTTTATTAAATTTTAATGTTTTATCCAGTATAATTTCACTTCAACCTGTTTGAAACATACACTAGGTAATAAAGGTAAAATCACCTTGAAATCCTTCAAAGTCAAAAAATTTGACAAATTTACTATAATATTGCCGAAATGAAATATTCATTAGATGAGAATTATTAGTGTTTTTTTTTAGTTAGTATAGAGTTGGAATTCTTTTTCTGTCATGTAATGTTTTATTTTCCTCAAATAGGTTCTTTATCCTTAAAATAGTATTGACGGATATATTTCTGTGAAAATTTGCAATAAATCTTCTCCTTGCTTCTCTTGCATTTTCTTGGCATTTGTAGAACAAGATAACAATCTGCAATCTCTCATCTAATGAATATTTCATTTCGGCAATATTATAGTAAATTTGTCAAATTTTTTGACTTTGAAGGATTTCAAGGTGATTTTACCTTTATTACCTAGTGTATGTTTCAAACAGGTTGAAGTTAAATTATACTGGATAAAACATTAAAATTTAATAAAAATAGCTGTCACAATATTAAATATTTTAATCAGAACGGACATAAAAAAATCACTCGTTCCGAAAATCGTATACAAAAGCTATGTTCCATTTAAAAAACACCTTATCCATAGCGTAACTCTTTTGTTTCTGGTTCAAATAAATTTTTGGTTTCATTTTTGAATTCTGCAGGAAAAAGTACATCGATTGGCTATTTTAGATTTTTCTTTAAATACAAGGAAGCTCAAAAATGAGCCCCTGTTCAGTCCTCGTTGGAAGACCCTGTACAGTAATACCGTTTTATTGCTGGTTGAATTTCCAACAAATTATAAATTTAACAATGGGGAACTATTCAAGTCCAGCTGGTCATTTAATAATATGGTTAATTTTTTACATTTATTTGTTTCCGTACTTTCTAAAAAATTAAGTTTTACAGATTTGTTTTCTAACTAAAATTTCATAATCATCATCAAAACTGTGTTGTTCCTTATTCAAATGGCAATGGGTTTTTTGAGATGAGATTTTTATGAACCTAAACACCAGAGATTTCCTAAACTTTGTGTTCCCCTACCTATAAAAGTAGGAAATATCATGAATTGGTCGTTGAGACTTGCCACTCATATTTTGTAATACCACCCCTGCAGTCAAGAAATTTTAGCCGTCGATCACAGTCTTAGCGCATGTTTGGTGGTTTCTAACTGATATTTATGCATAGAATATAGTCTATGACCTACTTAAGAGTCCTATAAAGTGGAAATTACCGATATTTACTATTTTTAAATTATACTATTTGTCAAGCTTTTTAAATTTAACAACCAAAACTTTCATACAAAGGGGGACATATAAAATAGCCACCACTCTGGTTTGCTTGAAGACAACAGAACAGCAGAAAGACAAGTAACACTGACGTAACGCCGACAATAAGGGCTCTTTTTGTAATATAAAATCTCAAATCAGTCCCAGAGCTGCATCCCAGACCAATAAACAGTATTTCCAAGGGGACAAAATATTTCTTAGGCAAATAATAGCAACACAGTAATGAAGTACTTTGTAAAAAGTTTTGGTTGTAAAAGCGCTGTAATTAGTAGTATTAAAACTGGGTAAATTTTGATGATTTCGGACCTATAGGTAAACACTCCTTCGCAGTTTTATGACTGTATGTGATTGAAATAAGCTTATGTAACCATTTTCATTTAAAAAAATGCTTTAAATATTTGCTTGTGGCTTATGGCTCGCCAAATAAAATATTAACAACTTAGAGCCTCTACTTGCAAGAACTATTTCTTGCCGAACTGCAGATTTCGCCTAATATCTTTATTAAAATAGATAAATTGGAGCCGTACTGAACCGAAACAGTAATTTTTACATGTACATGTACTGGAAAATTTAATATTATTGTACAGCCTGAGACTGAGCTATGCATATGCCGTTCATGGTAGGGCTTTTGAAGATCCTATACAGTACAGTATAATCGGCTTTATATTTTCCCATATAGGCATGTAAAAATTCTCGTTTTTGACCCAGTACTGTCTTAGAATTTCTACTTATTATCAATAAAGTTTCATTCAACAGCCCAACTAAGTTACTTTGCATGCTGCTTTATTTTAAACAATGTCTGTACCATCTTTGCATGTTTGTTATATTTTTTTAATGTTTACATTTCATATTATGCTTACTTTCATAATTCTTAGAACTAAGTTATATATTTTGTTTCTATATTTTTCGCATTGAAGCTATGTACAAGATGTCTCACTTAGAATCTGAAGTGAAAATATATAGATTTTTTAACATGGATATTTGCTTTTAAAGAAACCTTGTGTGATATTTTTGAGCCATCTCTCAAGTATGAAAAAATATTAAAATGTTTTTTTTTTAATTTTAAGTAAGACGTACTGTACAAATCTACCTGACCTTTCTATAACGAGAATAAATCGAGAAAAAATTGAACACATGCATTTGTATTTCTGTCCTGTTAGTTACTGACCAGTTAAGGGTACGCTTTCATACTTACCTGCAACAGAGAAATAAAAATAAATGACTACAGCCCGCATAGAAGCAAACTTATCACATTCAGTTTGAGACTCTGCTCTCTAGTAACAAGCTATGCTATTATAATGATATGCGTATCCAGAAATCATCTTAACCATGGATTTATTAAGAATGGATACGGGATGATTTAACATTCTTTGAAGCCAAAACAAACCATTCTAAGCGACACTGTAAACACAATTTGTAAACATTGGCCACATCTTATTGTACCTTGTATTTTTGTACAAAAAATACGTTAGAAGCATCACAAGATTTACTAAAAGTAATAAACGGCCTAAAATATTTTATTTTTCGGCTAAATAATAATAAATTTAAGTTAAAAAGGTTTTATTATTTATAGGCTATATTATTTCTAAAGGTTTATTTAAAGTCGCTCCGAGTCATTTATAAATCTATAAATCGCACTTTTTCTTTTCTAGTTCATTAGACAAAGACGTACGTGTAACCGAGTGTTCAGACGTATTTCCTAAGCAACCAAGCAGAGACAGGAACACTTCTGAGCTCCAACACTCCAATGCTATTTTATCTCTTTCTACTACCATTCTTGATTCAATTACGTAGTTCGTAAACTAATCTCCTGGGGGAAATGTTTTCATAACAAACAACAAATATAAGGCTTCACGTTCGATACGCTCACAGTATACGGAACATCGAATCCTTTCTAATTCATCCATGATCTTAACAAATGGGAAACTTTTTTATGTTTGACTTTACGGAAAAAAGTTATTCTTCATAAACGTTGTGCTAACACTGAAATCAATCGTTTTGACCCAATCAAACACGATTTTTTTATTTACGCCAACACCTAGGGAAGAAAACTATTAATTAAAACCCTGTCCAGGAAAGGAATACCAGCAGGCGTAGTATACAGTGTGTTCCCGAAAGTTTTTGCCAAAAACAAAAAAAAAATTTTTTTTTTGTTTATCGAAAAAGTTACTTTTAATTAAAATTTCTACTTAGCTGAAGGCTAAGATTAATTGTAAAAAACACTCACACTCGAGCAAAATTATTCTGTGCTCTTAAATAAAATTAAAATCAAGAAAAAACAAATGCATCTGTATCAAATGATGTGAATCAATTTTTGTCGCCTACGTAGTTCAAATAACTTATCCATTTTTAAATCTAGAACGATCCCCCCATTGGCCAGATGTCGCCGTACGCCGACCAATCCGTTTCGAGCCCTCAAATGTCACAACAGCACTCGCAAAATATACCGGAAGGTTCGGCTGACGCGGGATATTACAGCACCTCACCGTCCCAGCAACTCGTCTATCCGTCGCCTTCGCCTGGTTTGCAAAACACGTCGCCAAATACTCCTACTAGCTTGCCTGAAATTATTTTGACAGGTATGTATACCGCCTTGTCCGTCCATCATACCTGTTGCTAAGGTAATAACATGTCCATGGTAACGGTTGCTACGGTAGCCATTACATTAGCAACCGTTGCCATGGCAAGTGATTTGCTGATAATATTACAGCTTATGACGTCAGGCTGTTTAGAAGCGTCGGATACGGGGGTGGTTTAGGGTATTTCTATAAGTCATTAATAACCGAGAAATTGGGTTGCATTTATGAAAAGCGGAACACACTGTATAGTCCTTAATTTTCTTTCAGATTTTTCAGCAGGTCAAGATCCTAGTAGACAATTTGACAACGACTTTTTGACAGACGAACAGCTAAAAGAAGGTTTAGGAGCTCTCGATTTTGCGGAACTACAGATGCTTAACAATTCGATAGGGATGCCGGAGATTGTTGAGGATTACAGGTCATAACAAAGGTAGGGTATTTTGCACCTATAAAGAGGTAGAAATGCCGAACAGCGTTTTAAAAAGTTTTTTTTAGAAATAGACCCGACTGCAAGTTACGGTGTACTAGATGATATAAATTGTTTGTTGTTTCAGGGACTCGCCACCGAATTAAGAAAGTCGTGTTGTCCAGTGCGCTACAGTTTCGCATTTTAAGTATAGTCTTGAACGATTTTTCAATATCTTATCTGGACTACTCAGTGTGATTGTTAGAATTAGTGACTTTAAAACAGTGTTGTCAACAAGGAAATAATGCAAGTTTCGTTGTTTTGGACATGTGTAAAAAAATGGATGTGCCGTTGGGGTTATTTAGGAAAGGCTAAGATTGATTTTACCTTCTTTTTTTTGGAAAGAGACGACATGTCATTGTTCAGCTCCGAAGTAGTGATGTAAGGATACGTATTCAAAAATCCGTTGGATACGAATATTAAAAGAATCCGTATTATCCGTAACCGGTCGAGAACTTGAATACGGATACGGAATTAAAACAAATACGCATTCGGATGGTTACTAATCCAAAGTGCAAAGAGAAAACGGAATCGGAATCGAATGTAAGCGAATAACACGATCTGCGATTCGATCTTATGCTTCCTCTTTCTAATGTCATTTGCCAAAAAAAGATAGCATACTTATCGGGGTAACGGGTATCATATGGGATGAGACCCATTGGTTAAACTCGGCCCGCCTCACCCAGACCGAATTCAAACGAGAACGAACGACGGTGCCTTACTATCCCTAACCTTCGATTTCGAATCATATGATACCGCATCCACCTATCTACCCATATCCGAAATAATTCCGTATATAAATGTTTCGTAACCGCTTTCGCGTGACTCAAGAAATGGATACGTATTCGGATGATGGATACGGATATTAGTTGATTCCGATTCCGTATTATCCGGATATCTAAAGAATACGGATATTTACAGCACTACTTCGAAGTTGTTTACAGGCTTTTAAATAGGGAGATGCCGGTCCTTGTGGATTTAATGTTCAAAGTACAACATTGACCACGAAGTTTTTTTTTTCAAATCCGTTGATTCATCGATGGTCCGTCACAATTTTTTGCTGGGTATTTCACGCCGAATTGCATTTTCCATTCGTTCGCCTAAACGTGGTAAATAATTTCGCAATGTTGCTTCGCATGGCAATTTCCAATCGGGATTATATTTTTCCCAAAAATTACGAAACGTTTTTTTCTGGACTGTATAAAAAGACATATTACAAGTACTCATCATAAAATACTTAATAATCAAATCTAGTATAAATTCGGCATAGGGTTTTTGGCTATTTTTTAATATTTACGAATTGCACTATTAACATGTTTTGGCACTGTTATCGTTTCCTACACAATAAGGCTCAATTGCACAGCAAACACCACACGCGAGACCCGTCATATTTTAGGTTCCGAATGACTTCTACTAACGTTTGGTATCCTGTTTCCACCGCAAAGCATGTCGAGACATCGCGGTAGTTATAGTTCCGGCGCCTATGGTCTAGCACTTTGATTTACGAACCCTACTGATCACATGCCTGTCAAAAATGTCTAGTAAAGAGATGAAAAAGATTGAATTTAAGAACTACACATATTATCACCTGATCAGTGTCACTTGTCTGAACAATGTCACTTGTCTGTTCAGTGTCACTTGTTATATATCAGACATCAAAACATGTGCAGACTAGATAAATGGGACCACTTATTCAGTTTATCGCAATTTAATTTTTTTTTCAGACTTGTATGTTGGAGGCTTATCATTTATAGTAGATTTTAAGAATTGGCTACTAGATTGTATGAAAACCAGATTTTACACATTACAACTCTTTATTAAAAATACACTTACCAAAAAACGGAAGAAATAATTTCGATAAAGTTAGTTTGACATGTCACCTAAAGACTTAACGAAAGCAAAAACAACCCTTGTTCTTCCCGTCATATTAGCATATTTCCGCGTTTTTAGACGATAGAAGGAAATACAAAAAGATTGATTAGTTCCTCTAAATTTTTTCGAATTTTATTAAAGTCGGTTAAACTCGAGATTTATTAAAATTGTTGGTGTTCCCTTTTTTATCCGCATGGAGCCAGCGACGACTGCAAGTTAGTGTACAAGAAAAAACCGTTTCTTATGAAAAGTGGACAAACCTGAGCAAAAAGATAATATAGGTGTAATAATTGGTGTTCGGAACGGTCAGTGGACGCTTATTTCCAAAGAAGAGGTCCAATTCCATTTTAATATTCAGTCAGATCGTTCCTTAGTGTTAAAAATAACAAGGAAATGTGAAAAGAATTTCACAAAACCGTCCAAACAAAACAAAACTTTCCCGCTTTAGGTGAAATGCACACGTGTCGGAAATATACTTTGATTTATCACGAATATATTCTAATTGGTAAAATCAATCTTGGGCACTCTCGATAACCTCTTGTAAATAACATCTTTGTTGTCTTACAGTTTCATCTTAGGATTTTGAGACCTTGATGTGACGTCATGAAAGGAAAACCCAATTAATATCAAAGACTGAAGGATAGTCTTTAAACGACTGTTAAAAAGAATTAACGATTTCTTTCAGAATTTAGAGGTAATTAATTAATTATTTACCAAAATGTTTATAGATTGGTTACATTTTTTATATATTGTATAAATTGTTTACATTAGGATTTAATAAGAAATTTTATAAAAGCTACTATTGTCAAGTTATGCTGAACGTTTTGTTAAGTTTCGAAAAAGTTTTATTGGTACAGTTTTGTTCATGAATGGGCCAGTTTATCATATTTTCATAGAAATGCGTCTGTCTGTGAGGAAAAATGCCACGAGATTTTGCGTCAAAGCCTTTTCATTAAATTTTAATTTCTTTATCAGATCCTTATACAACAACATATGGACTGACCGTGGCGAGACCTTATATTACACTAGTTTACAAATTTTACCTTCATTCGAGGTACCTCGTGAAAAAAGTGTTTTTCAACCTAATTTGAGGTCACTGAAAACGAAAATGGCAATCATTTATTTTTCCAAAGAAGCGTTTGTGAAATATTTGCAAAAAAACGTGTTTTTCGGCTTTTTTTCCAGTTATGGTCCAACATCTGGAGAACGGTAGACGTAATCGACCTAAAATGTACACACATTTAGGGGTACATACACTTCTTTTTTCACATAAATATTAATTTTGAGTCAATTGGATAATTGGAAGAGTATTTTTTGAGTTACAGCTACTGTAAGTTGAAAAAACTGCATTTTTGAGCTTTTTTGAAAATTGCACATTTTTGTTTGTTTTATTTAGTTATTAGGATTTTTTTTTCATGTGTTTTGAATTGCATATGAAAGATTATTTGTCACGAAAATATATTGCCCAAGTTTGTTCAAATCGGTTGTAAAATGTGGAAGATATTACTAAGTGAAGGCAGACGATTTCAGCTTTTGCCATGAACGCCCGGAAGTCCGGAGAGTACGTTAGGCTTTACTACCTTAATTACATGAGCAAAGTTCACCTAATTTCTCCGGACTTCTGGGCGTTCATGGCAAAAGCTGAAATCGTCTGTCTTCACTTAATCAGTAATATCTTCCACATTTTACAACCGATTTGAACAAACTTGGGCAATATATTTTCGTGACGAAATAATCTTCCATATGCAATATGCAATTCAAAAAACATAAAAAAAAATTCCTAATAACTAAATAAAACAAACAAAAATGTGCAATTTTCAAAAATGCTCAAAAAATGCAGTTTTTTTCAACTTTCAGTAGCTGTAACTCAAAAAATACTCTTCCAATTGACTTAAAATTAATATTTATGTGAAAAAAGAAGCGTGCCCCGAAATGTGTGTACATTTTAGGTCGATTACGTCTACCGTTCTCGAGATGTTGGACCATAACTGGAAAAAGAGCCGAAAAACACGTTTTTTGCGAATATTTCGCAAACGCTTCTTTGAAAAATAAATGATTATCATTTTCGCTTTCAGCGACCTCGAATTAGGTTAAAAAACACTTTTTCCACGAGGTAAGCAAACCTAAACAAAGAGTAAGTTACATATCACATAGGTAGATAATTTCTTCGAATTCTTTATCTGTATTATCTTCATCGTTATTATTTTGAGACTAATACATGTTCGAATTCAACCTTAAATATATAACCCACACCGCAGAGTTTTTTGGAATCCTGGTAAAAATGACTTGCTAACACGGCTCGACTTTAAAAGCGAATTTTCCCTTGGCAAATGGTTCTCAACGTCTCACTGCTTGAATGAGATCACATAAAAGAAGAGCAGATGTGGTTTTGACGCAGAATAGCGTAACATGTTCTCATTAAGACACAAAAAACTTTTTTTAGCGAGTGTCCGTTGCTTAAGATTGTATCAAACCTAAGCTTGTATCAGCTTGCAAATTTTTGTAAATAGGTAACGTGCCCGACTGTTATCAATGTCATCTAAACGCTTGGAGGTGAACTACTGACATTGAAAAATTATGTCTCCTCCAATTTTCTTTTGTTCAAAAATTCTAAACCAGAAATCAAAAGCAAATAATCATAAAAAAATGTAGTAACCACTTGTCAGTGTACTGCCAAGTTACTGGATCAAAAATGGCTACTGGTTAAAATGTGTGACTTTTTGACTGGTGAAAATAAGACGGGTACGATTGTTTTTACCTAGTATTCAACAGGCACTCGCGAGAAAGCGCTAGAAATGTTTTTACAATAAAATATATTTTTTCTCATTGAAGACATATTTATCAATGTTGACAATTATTCTAGAAAACCTTCGTGTTGTGGGATCAAGAAATAAAAAAACAAAGATATTCTTCAGATTAGCCTCATGACTGAATAAACAAAAAATGACTTAAAGTCTAATTGTTTTTGTAAAAAATTATGTATTTTTTATATTTGTTTGTATACATGTATATTGTGTATATCGTAAGTCTTATTTCATTAAGAAGTAATGAAGTGCAATACGTTTTTTATTTTCTTTTTTATTTGTCAAAAAAGGTGAATATTTAAAATTTAAATAAATTATGTTCTTCCAATAGAACTGCAACTACTTTTGTTTTATTGTTAGTGTCCATTGTGTACCCAATCCTAAGATTTAAAGTAACTCTCAGAACCTCTATTGGATATCTCAAGCGACGGTGCTGCCACTCGCAGTGAGTAGAGGAATTGGGTGAGTTGAGCGTTTCAACTTTAGTTTTTTGACCTTGATTTTAGGCTTTAAAGTGTTTTTTTTCAATTTTCATGGTGTTTGTATGTACTTTGGATAAAAGGAAGAGCCAGCGGTATTGTTCAGTAAGATAGTGCTCTTCTAAACCTGCGGGAAAAATACTTTTTCACTATTGTCCAAAAGTTGAAGAAGTGTAAAGTACTTCGCATTTGGAAAATCGGTTTCTAAATGTGTAAAGGTCCGCAAAATAAATTTTTAAAAGGATTTCTTTTTCAGGTCGGTACGTTTATTATTTAACTTTCCTAGAATTTAATGTGATCGGAGGTTATGCTATAAGATCAATAAAGACTACGGATTTTCCTGGATATTTGTGTGGTACATCAGGAAAATATTAATCGAGAGTAAACGACTATACAGGGTAAGTTTTTTACAAGACAATATCTCGAAAACTTAAAAATATTTTCATAAAATTTTGGTGAGTTAGTAGGGAGATGGGGGACATATTTAAACATATATTTGACATTTATCCCCTTTATTTTCAGGGGTGGGGTAACTTTGGAATTTTAAAAGGGATGATGTTTTGTTTATAAAATTCGAAACTCCGTACGTGTACAATTTTTTTTTTGTTTTATTCTTTCGATTACGAAATTATGATCTATTAAGTTTTATAACTATATCCCCGATTATACCACACCAGACATTAATTGACCAGGGATGTTGATTTGGCAGAGTTCTCATCTAGTTGGATTTTCTGACGCCCAGTAGTGCATATTGTGTCCATTGAAAATACTTTAAAACAAAATTATTAAGTGTATTTACAGACCACCATACCTTGGACCACCGAACATCAATGCTTGAACCAACAATAAACTTATATAAATCACTAGGATATTTAAACATTGATACTTTGTATAAATTAAAAACATCTATGTTCATTTAGTCTTTAATATTAAGTAAAAAACAAACGTACAGCTTTATCCCATTGATGATTTACAAAATCACAACACGAGGCAAACTAAATTATTGCAAACAGCACCTGTAAAAAGCAATTTTGGCATGCAGTCTTTATTACATAATGGCATAAAAATTTATAATGACCTTCCAAAAAACATAAAGAGCATCCCGAAATTGCAGTTATTTAAAATACATTTGAAGAAGCATTATTTAAAAATTTGAATGTTTTTAACAGTTAAGGACTTTTAAAATCCACCTAAAAAATTATTTTAAAAAATGGACTGTTTTAATAGTTTTTCTTTAGAATTTTATTAGTTTTTCTTAATAGTGTTATATTTTTTAATGTTATGTTATATATTCCCTGTAATAAACTTTAAGTTGGTTGGGAATAAAGTATTAACAAAAAAAAATAACAAAAAATAAATAAAAAATTTTGTCGTTTAATTTCAACTTATTTATCGTCATGCTTGAGAAGTTGTTAGAAATGTCCCCCTTCAACTTCCAAACACTTTCTCGCTCTTTCTAAATAAATTTCGTTCCCTCTGTAAACAATCAAATAACATTTCTCTATAGTACGTATATCTTTATTACAAAAATTATCAGTATAAAAATACTATATAAACGAAGCCTAGACCCGTGAGCTAAGTAATAATACTATATAAGTATACTACTCCTGCATTGAACCAGTATGGGTACTTCACTTGTTTAATCTTAAGTTTTCTACTTCATGTTACTCAAAAATATTAGTTTGTCCTTTTCACCCTTTTAAATCTAGCTAGTTCCCCTTCAAAATTCTGCGGAAGTGCGCCAAATAAGTCCTCGCCAGACATGTCCGTCAGTGTCAGTTGCTGATCAGTTTGATCTTTATCTTTTGCATTTCGTTTAACTCTTACCCCAGGTAGCATGCTCCGTTCCCTTATGGCTATTAAATGATCAATGACCGGACCACCCCCGTGAATTGCCACCAACTCGGAGAAACTATCGCGTTTTCTTCGGGAAGCAAGAGATTTTGGATTTTCTTCTGTGATTCTATAAATATCCGGATCTATATCCAAGGTGTATCCCCCATCGACTAAGGTTTCGTAGAAGCTTTTTCTGGATTTACGATATTTGATATTTTCTTTCGATGAACTTCTTTTCTCGGGGGGAAGGGGCAGCATTCGCAACTTCACAAGAGAGTCATCGTTATTGCTGGATTTTTCTCGTTTTTTAGTCATTCGCCTTATAGGTTTATTGACAAGTCTGGGGACACCGTCGACATACTCAAAATTTGATCCATCTGCACCTCTTAATGATTTCCCAGGCGCCTTACCACACTTGCAGTCTTTATCTCCGTTACTGCATTTACAACTCCGTTTTTCTTTGATTAAAGTTTCGTCTTCATAATTGTTCGTGTCATCGTTATTGTCATTGCTTAGTTCTTCGTCATATTCTTTTAAATTTCTGATTAAGAAACGTCCCGCGGTTGTCGAGAAGTACTGGTTAGTGAATGTCGATTCGTTAGATGAATTCTCTAAAATAAAAGGTGCAATTAGATTTTTGATCGCTAGTAATCAGTTAGTTTGCTTACTTTTAAAAGCATTTTATTTATTTAATTTTAATTGTCTTACCTCTTAAAGACTGATTCATATTTCTACTTTCAATGCTGCGTCCATGTTCAAACTTTTCAAGTTCAGTAATTCGTTTCAGCATCTTTTCATATCTTTTTAAGAGCCCTAATCTTGTGTTATTTGCCTGGTATGATGTAACGTGCTTGCCTGTTTCTTCATCTTCATATCTTTCGATTCTTGGGTTATATTCGCCATTGATATCGCGTTGCTGTCTATCAATACCGCTTGGTTCTTCAACTTCTTGATTTAAATCTATTATAAAATTTGTTTCTATTAAATCTGGCAAAAACGTTTCTTTTCCAGATATATTTTCACGTTCTTTCAGTTCTTTGTTGCCAGGTAAGACGTCTTCATCGGCTAGGCTACGTTTACGTCTTCGTTTTGGTACCAGACTGTTATCAGCACTTAAAAGTGGATTAATGTCACTGGTCTCTTCGTCAACCAGCGTACTGATAACGTGTCTCTTTCTCCTAAAAAATACCAAGAGAAATTTTATTCTTAGTACTACGAGCATTTTGGTTTTTACTTTCGTGTCAGTGCCGTAACGCAAAATTAAGTCTGGGGGCCCGGATGTTTAGCTATAAGTGGGCTCCTGTCTTATCTATCGTTGGGTCCTTCAAACGGCTGTGTTTCATAACTATACTAAAATATGTAACATGGTAGCAGCGGAAAAGTGCGCGCTTTAAGTTTGGTTTGAAGTAAAAATAATTACAAACTTTTGCAAGAAATCTAAGCACCTGATAAAGATACGGGTTGATGTTCGATTTCTGTGTGCTGCGTTGATGAAGTAAATATTTACGAATATATTAACATAAAAACAAATATTAATCATGTCAAAAGCTAGAGAACCTCAAGAGAACCATATAAACCCGCTTCATGTGATAATTGTGGATTGCAACATCCTGCAAACAGATGTCTAGCATTTTATCGTGTGTGTGATTCGTGTCAACAGAGCGGATATTATAGAAAGTTTTGTCGTCAAAAAACAGATGTGTATGAGGTTATAGAGGATCCAGGTATTCAAGCAGCAGGATCCGGTGGTAATAGAGAAAATGGCGATATTGATCCTAATGTTAGTGTCTGGTCAATAACAAGCTCTGTTGAGGTAAGTTCTGTAGAATGGTATGAGGCTATATCAGTGCATGGACATGAACTTCCTCTAAAGGTGGACACTGGTAGCCAGGTGAACATTTTAAATTTGAATAACTTTAACGATGGTAAAATGTGTGGTTTTGCTAAAATTATCGGCGTGCAATAAATAATACCTTTGCGATTTTTCCTTTTCCTGAGCTTGTTCTTCATCTCCGTCACCGTCCTCTTCTAACTCCTCCTTACCACTACTCTTAATCTTGTCAATTTCACTTCTCACCTCTTCCTTTATTTTTTGAAGCTTTGCCTTGATCTCATGTTCCATTTGTGCAGCCACCTCGTCGGATCTCTTCTCCACGTCCTTAGCTTTCTCTTTTTCGTGTGTATCGTCATTTTTGTTTAAATATTGGTCAATATATTCTTCCTCATTTATTTGCTTTGGTTCGGGAATCTCTATCATGTTGTAATGTTTGGTTGCGGTTTCCGATCGTTTGGCATTTTTTTCGTTCGAGTTATGATTTTCTTCCAAATGTTGTTTTTTATCTAAATCATCACGTTTTGGTCGATCATCGTTACTATCCAGCTTAAAAAGTATTATAAATGTGTTAAACGTTGAATTACTGATATACAGCGTGTCCGGAAGCCATCTTTCCAGATGGGAAACTTTTGTATTTTTGACTACGGAAAAAGCTATTCTTTATAAACAGTACTTTTCAACACGTGTGTTGAAAAGTAGTTGTCAACATGACATTGAAATAGATGGTGCCAATTTCATTTGTTTTATTTTCAGCACACTTGATGAAAATGTTAGTGTTGAAAGTGAGGGTTGTAAAAGACAGAAATTGAGGTTTTTTTGTAAATATTTTTGTGGTCGTAGGAAAAATATTGTACATTACTCGTGTGAAAGCAATTTTCGCACACTCGTGGGATTATCGCACTCGGCTGTCGCCTCGTGCGACAACATTCCCACTCGTGTGAAAAATGTCACTTTCAACACTTGTTATGTAATATCCTATTGTAGTTTTTTCAAAAATTCATGCTGTTATACAGGGTAAGTTTTTTAAAGTCTTACAAGGCGATATCTCGAAAACGGTTTAAGACATTTTTATGAAATTTTGGTAAGTTAATAGGGAGATGTATACAGGGAAAGTCACCGAGATGCGTCGCAGGGTTTGTTACAAATACGGATGGTAATATGTACATGGAGTTAACGCTAGTAAAGCATCGGGTACATTCATATCATTTACGCACTTCCGAGTGTTTTAAGAATTTAATTAGTCCTACCTTAATTAAATTTATTTTATTGGTCCCATGCTCCAAGTCTTCATCTTCATTAAGCTCTGCTTCGCGTTTATCAACACGGACCTCATCGTCAATGAGCCCCATGTCGCTTAAAATACTTCTTAGTTCTACTTCGGCCCCTTCGTCGCTGGTTCGTATCTTGGACAATGTGGAACTTAAAGAATCCGAATGTTTCTCATCGACCAGCGATTGGCGTGATTCGCGTTTGTGGAGGGACCTTGGTTTGTCGTTAGCTTCAGGTTTTTCGATTCTACTGTCTACTTTAAATTTGGCAAATATGTAGGGGTACCTATAGAAAGGGGATCTAAAATTTCAGAGCAGTACCTGCTCAGCGATCATTATACTAAACTGATCGAAATAAGTTAAGGATATTGTGACTTCTCTGAGAAAAAATCTACCAAAAGAAAAAAATGGCTTGTTTGTGCTCCCTAATCTTCTTTTCGGAAAAAATAATGTTTATACAAATTTAAAAATTGTACCAAAGAAAGGATCGCACACTAGTGTCTTCTAACTCTCGTCTTTCCGATCGCCTTATCACCCAGTCAGCAGTTTTCCCCTCCTTTTGGGGAGCGTTGACTTTGGGTCAGAAATCGCAGCTCTGCTGACTTGATAATTCAGCTTCGTTTAAATAAATTATTTAAAGTAACTGTTTGATTTTATAAGGGAACTATAATATTTCGTAGTTGCACTTTTAAAGCATATTCGATAAATAAGCTATATCCTGCCAATATAGAGGGCAATAACTTACGAATAAGTAAAATAGGATCATGGTTTATTTATTGAACTTCCGAATATTGATCTATAAAATATTATTGGTTTTTTCACTTGTGGCAATAATACTGTTAGAACATAACTGTAAATTTCAGCAACATATACCTCTCATCTGAAAACGGGGAACTGTCATCTACTTTTTTGAGAGTCTCATCACCCAACTCTGGCGCATCTTCATCACCTTGTGTATTTGAAGAGGTGTCCCTTTTCATTGCATTTTGCGAATCTGCGAAAGGACTGATATCTACTGGGATATGCTCATCACTATGTATGGGCAAAAATTGATAACTGTCTTTGTAAGGCTATAAAATAAAAATATCTGCAAAAGTCTTTGCGCAAATGCAGTTAAGTATAATAAAATGACAACAATCATACAAACTCATAGTAAAAACTCTTTTTTACGTATACGTATACAAATTTAAAAGTTAATTTTCCGTATAAAATCCTCAGCTCTGTGTTTAATAAGTAGAGTTGTAAACATAGGCGAGTCCAGGGATGGCTCTACACTATTTGGAAATAAAATCAGGATCCGATTTGAAAATAAAATACAAATATTTTTTATTTAACTACATTGTGTATCCGAAGGCTTTTCGTATTTCGCATTTTCAAAATACACAATGTACGTAAATAAATATTTGTATTTTATTTTCAAATCGGATCCTTATATTTTATTTCCAAATAGTGTAGAGACTCCCCTGGACTCATCTATGTTTACAACTCTTTATTAATAAGCATGGGAGTAGAAAAAATATTTTTTATTAACATTTTAATAATATACCTGTAAAATACCAACTGGTTCTTCATTTTTATACATTACTGCACACTGCTTCTTTAGAGTAGATTTTTCTTCGTTAGCTCGTCTCCTTCGGATATGCCCTTTCAATCTGTCGCTTTTTAAGTGATTAAAACTTCGATGATTTGTTTCGTGAATTGAGTCAGTATCAGACGAATCCTTACTTTCAGATTCACTTAAAATAGTACACAGATTGATATACAATGTCTTAAAAAATGGGTATAAATCAATAGAAAGCGTATTCTGATCACTACGAGATCATTGTCTGATGATTTTTCTTCTAACAGTGGCGTGCGGTGAAAATTATAAAGGGGGAAGCGATTCGATAAAAACAACTAAAATTGACATTACACTTTTATTAAAATTACACATAATGATCGACAATTTTAGCCAAATTTCCACTTTTATTTAATAATTTATAACATGACGCGTTTCGCTACATCGGATGTTTGTTACAGACTAAATCTTAAACTAAAAGTTCACAAAGGTGTCATAAAATACAACAATCTAGGTAGATAAATAAAATTTTAATTTAGGTTTTATTATTATACTAATTTACTATGGGGAATTCCCACTGGGCTTCATGTCTATTAGGTAAATAAGTTTAATAAGGGCGAGTTATTTAATTCTAATTGATCATTAAGTAATATGTCGGAATTTTCAAACCGATTTATCTCAAGACTTTCAAGTAAATTCGATTTTTTACCTTGATTTTCTACATGTATTATTTTAAAATTGTTATCAAATGTATGTCGATTCTGTAAAAGATGGTTTGAATATGTAGAATTATTTTTATTATTAATAAAACTTCTTTTATGTTCTGTTATACGTGTTAAAAATGATCTGCCTGTTTGGTCTATGTATCTTTTCGGACATGATCCACATGTTAACTGATATGCACCTGATTTATTATTTTTATTGGTTTTACTTTCTGAATTTTTCAGAAATTTTCCTAGTGAATTAATTGTGTTTTAAATGCTACTTTTACGTCCTTCTATAGTTCATCTTTTAGCGCAAAAATTCTTGAGACTAGTTTAAAGAGATATTTAGCTGGACAAGTGAAAGTGAATAAAAAAATTAGGTGGGTGCTTGTTTTCAGTGTGGGAAAGTGTAGTTTCCCAAAATTGTATAAAGCTGCCCCGCAACACGCAAATTTCTTGGTCGTTTCAAGTTTTCTCCTTGACAAATGTTACCTATTATTTTCAATAGAACTTTATTGCCAAAATGCAAATTATCGTGACAACTAAACCTACCTGTCTTTTTCACTGTCTTCCGGCAGAGTTTTGGCAAGGGCATATTGAAGGAGTAGCATAATACTTATGTGAATACAGAAAACATATAAATTCATAATATGATCCAAACTAAAGTGTATTTCACATACGTTGACATGTCTTTTCTGGCATACTTCAACGTGACATCGTGTCAATTAACTCAATCACCTTTAAGAAAATTTCCTGCAGGTTGTACACACCTGGGACCTGTGCTGGCATCATTGCTGCGTCGTATTTTTATTTTCTACGAGAAAAACAGCTTTTTCGAAAATCAATTAAAGAACTTTTCTCGAAAATATATTTCGAACCTACATGTTTTCAAAAATGTTCTGGCCGCTTTTTCAAAGAGGCTTTTTATAAAACGGATTTGTAAAATATTTTGAAAATATTTTCTTCGAAAACCCGCATTGCGAAAGTACATTTTTTAAAAAATGTCTCCAAACAAATAATTTTTAAAACAGGTACATTTTTCGAAAATATATTTTTTTGAAAACAATATTTAGAAAATTAAATTATGAACTCTAGTAGCTTGGAAAATGTTAATGAAAAAAGACCAAAAAGATCCCGAACAAACCCAAACGAACCTTTTTGGATTTGGCCAGGTTTCCTTAGGTTTGGTGATAGCCAGTTACTCAAAGCATTTTAGTCAAACCAGTAACTATTTCAAGGGGGGAGGTTAAACCCCGTTCATCCCCCTCCCCCAACCCAACCCAACCTCCCTGTATATTATATTGTTATAAAATGTATAACATATTTTGCAATCTGGATAACGTTGATGTTTAAATAATAAATTTAAGAGAACAGATCCGAGTTTTTTTACCGGAGGCGCAAATTGTATATCTATCTCATTTTTGAACTGTTTTTGATTGAGGCGCAAATTGTAATTGTCCGCAGGCGCGGCCCGTGAAATTGTAAAGTTGTATAACTCTGTTGCTACTTATGGGACCCATGCCAAGTTCAGGTTTTTTAAGAGTGAGCCTACTAGGAATATTTTGGTGAAGAAAGAAAATATTTTGTAATTTGCGGAAAAAAGGTGAATTTTTGAATTGACCCACCTGGAAAAAAATTACCACGCCTAGATATTTTGTTTATTATTTTTTCTAAACAAATTTTACATCATTTTGTCGATAGTTCTTAAATTTTAAGAGAAAAAATGTGTTAGTGGAAAGTTATAGTCATTTGAATTTTTTTAAACCTAAAATATCATTTTAAAAAAAATTCAAATGACTATAACTTTCTACCAACACATTTTGTTCTCTTTAAATTTAAGAATTGTCGACAAAATGATGTAAAATTTGTTTAGGAAAATAATAAATAAAGAATTCCACAAACAGACGCGGTGGAGGTGGCAGTGGCGGTAGCGGTGAAAAAGAACCCACGTAATATAATTCGAGCACTCAAATACCAACGTTCCAACTGCGGCCAGAACGTGGGTTCTTGTTCACCGCTGCCGCCACCGCTACCGCCACCGCCACCTCCACCGCGTCTGTGAAATCCTTAAAATACCAAAGCGTGTTAAATTTTTTCCCAGGTGAGTCAATTCAGAAATTCAACTTTCTTTTCGCAAATTACAAAATATATTTTTCTTTACCAAAACATTCCTAGTAGGCTCACTATTAAAAAACCTGAACTTGGCATGGGTCCCATAAGTAGCAACAGAGATATAAAATTTCACGGGCCGCACCTGATTGTCCGGCCAAATTAAGAGAAACCCTGAAAGCTCTGATTTCTTAAAAATATTAATAATGATACGGATGGGTAGGGTCTACCTTCAAATAAAACAAATATACGAAATACCTATTTATTAAGATCATTTACTTATTTACAAGTCCGTGTACACCGCACAAAATAAGTTTCCTTATTTGAAGGTGTTTACATTGAGAGCTAACGTTTCCCCAAATATGTACTTTTAATTGAACAAGAGTACCTTGGGAACGAAAATATAGAAACAAAAAAGGAAATGAAATAAATAAACAACCAAAAAATAAAATATATTTTATTGGGTTTTACACTTGTACAAGCTTGGCAAGCAATATAAAAAAGTTTCCTTAGTATAAAACCCAGATACCGTAAGCTTTTGAATCATTGCTTTATGAATTAAATATATTAAACAATATTAGAAAAATAATTCCTATAATAATAATATTAACAATAATAGAATTTATCACAATGTTAGAATTTGTTAATAACAGTCTCTGATACAATAACACTGGGAATGCTGAATAATAGGATAATTTACTTAACTACGGGCATGTAGAATTTGTGAGACTTGGTGTCTCTGGTATGCTTAAATGGTCCCTTCGGTGCGTCCACCAAAACAGCAGGGCAAGGCCCGACATTTCTTGGAGCATACTCCTTCTTGTATGACGTTACTACGTGCACATTGCTATCTCCCAAGGTAATATTTGAAACATTCGAACGCCTTGTCACTCTCTCAATTTTCTGAATATTTTGCTGCTTCGTAAATTCGCCATAAGACTTGGCTTCAGATTGTCCGTAGAAATGACCTCCCACCGAAAGATTATCTTTACGAACAATTTTCTGCGGCCTTTCTACGACTTGATATGTTGTGGAGGATTGCATGCTTCTTCTATTAGCGTTAGCTGCTTCCTGGTGCGACCTGTGCATTGAGCTTAAACTGTGCCTTTCTGTATTTACAACGGTCCTTCCTTGATCGTGAATATTGCACACCGACTTTCTCATGTCTAATGCTGACGCGCTAGTGGCATGAAGGGCTTCAGTGGAAGTGTGGATACCTTTACGGTGTAAAATTTGATTATTAATTTCCTCGGAACTTACGGTACTCTTTCTGTGATGGTCGCGCTTCTCCATTTGATTGGAAATGTTTGTCTGACTAGATGAGTGAATGATATTATTTTGTCTGGACAAGTTTCTGTTTTCTATGTGTTGTTCGGATTGAGTCTGTTGGACATGAGTTTGAGAAGATGATTTTCGAATTTCATTAACTGCTTGGCCAGTATTTCTGGTAACTGTACGAGTGACTTTGACAGTAGTACCATCTGCCAAGGTTTTTACATCGGAAGAAACATCAACTTCTTGTTTTCCAGTTTTTTTAACAACTCTATTGTCAACGACATCCCCATTGCTAACTAGAACCTTCCTATCTACTACCTTTGTGACTCGCTTGTCAACATTTTCAACATTATTGATATTATTAACGTTGGTTACATTAACAACCTTTCTATCAACCACGTTGCTGACCCGCTTATCAACATTTTCCACAACCTTGTCGACAACTTTTTTATCAACTTTTCTCGTATACGTATTATAATTGGTTTGATTAGTTGTTTGCATTGTTGTCTTGTCGTCCCCAAGGGTGATATGAGATTCCGTATGACGCCTTCTGTCAATAACTGTTCTTTCAGGTGTTTTTCTAGGCGACGTTTCAAACGTCTCCTTTGAAGTTGTAACAGTTTCCATTTTACCACTACCAACCTTAAGATGATCCTCATGCCTTTTAACTTCTGCTCGTTCACCTCGTACCACTTTATACTCCGATTTCGCAACGGTAGTATCGTGGAACTCGCCAGTCATCTTTAGATTATCTTGATGTCTCACAATCTCCGCGCGTTCACCAGGGCCATATTTAGGTTTTTCAGGTGTTTCAAAAGCACCTTCTGGACGTAAGTTATCTTGCGGTTTTTTAGGAGTTGGTCTTTCAGCGGGCTGATAACCTGGTTTGTGGGGTCGGTCAAAATCGCCTTCCGGTCGAAGATTGTCTGCATGGCGAATTGGTGTACGCTTTTCACCTGGACCAATTTTACTTGGAGTACGCTTTTCAAAGTCACCTTCTGGGCGCAAGTTATCTTGAGGTTTCTTGGGAGTTGGCCTTTCAGCGGGTTGATATCCAGGTTTTTGTGGTCTCTGGAATTGACCTTCTGGGTGTAAGTTGTCATCATGTTTAATTGGAGACCTTCGTTCTCCTGGTCCAATCTTTGTTGGAGTAGGCCTTTCGAATTCACCTTCAGGTCTCAAATTATCTTGCGGTTTTTTAGGAGTCTGCCTCTCTGCAGGCTGATATCCTGATTTAGAAGGCCTGTCGAAATCTCCCTCGGGATGTAAATTGTCGTGATGTCTAATAGGAGTTCTTCTTTCTCCAGGACCCGCAGGTGTGTGAGATGGTCTTTCAAATTCTCCTTCAGGTCTTAAATTGTCTTTAGGTTTCGTTGGAGTGGGACGCTCGGCTGGTTGATAGCCCGGTTTTTCAGGCCTGTCAAAGTAACCCTCGGGATGCAAATTGTCATCATGTTTAATAGGTCTACGTCTTTCACCAGGTCCCACTTTGGTTGGACTTGGTCGTTCAAATTCACCTTCAAGTTTCAAATTATCTTCGTGCCGAACAACTTCCGTCCGTTCAGTGCGAGTGACATATTCATCTCGCTTTCTGTAATCATTAAATTCGCCTTCCATTCTAAGATTATCTTCACGGATGATAACCTCTGCCCTTTCTCCTCTAACAACTGTGTAGTCATCTCTACGTCTCTGGTCAATAAAGTCGCCCTCAACTTTCAAATTATCGTCACGTTTGATAACCTCTGATCTTTCTCCTTTAACTACGGTGTAATCATCTCGAGATCTTGTATCGGTGAATTCTCCTTCGACGCGTAAATTATCAACATGTTTAACAATTTCAGATCGTTCCCCTTGAACCACACGATAATCATCTCTTCTACGTGTATCGATAAACTCGCCTTCAATTTTAAGATTATCCTCCCTCCTGACAATATCAACCCTTTCTCCTCGTACGGCTTTGTAATCATCACGTCTAATAACCTGCATATCTCCTTCAGGTTTAAGATTATCGCCGTGCTTAATTGGTTTGCGCATTTCAGCGGGTCCAATTTCCTTAATTTCTGGTCTTTCAAATTCTCCCTCTGGTCTAAGGTTATCCTCAGGTCGTTTTTGTTTAGGTCTTTCAGCGGGGACGAACTTGTCTGGAGTTCGTTTTTCGAATTCACCTTCGGGTCTAAGATTATCTTCGGGTTTCTTTTGTTTAGGCCTTTCAGCAGGAACAAATCCGGGTTTATCTGGTCGTTCAAAGTCACCCTCCGGATGAAGATTATCATCATGTTTGATGGGAGTTCTACGTTCAGCAGGTCCAACTTTCGTTGGTGTTGGTCGTTCAAAACCACCTTCTGGCCTAAGGTTGTCTTCAGGTCGTTTTTGTTTAGGTCTCTCAGCGGGAACGAACTTGTCTGGGGTGCGTTGTTCGAATTCACCTTCTGGTCTGAGATTATCTTCTGGTTTCTTTTGTTTCGGCCTTTCAGCAGGAACAAATCCGGGTTTATCTGGTCGTTCAAAGTCACCCTCAGGACGAAGATTATCATCATGTCTGATGGGAGTTCTACGTTCCGCAGGTCCAACTTTCGTTGGAGTTGGTCGTTCAAAGTCTCCTTCTGGCCTAAGATTGTCTTCAGGTCGTTTCTGTTGAGGTCTCTCAGCGGGAACGAACTTGTCTGGGGTGCGTTGTTCGAATTCACCTTCTGGTCTGAGATTATCTTCTGGTTTCTTTTGCTTCGGCCTTTCAGCAGGAACAAATCCGGGTTTATCTGGTCTTTCAAAGTCACCCTCTGGACGAAGATTATCATCATGTCTGATGGGAGTTCTACGTTCCGCAGGTCCAACTTTCGTTGGAGTTGGTCGTTCAAAGTCTCCTTCTGGCCTAAGATTGTCTTCAGGTCGTTTCTGTTGAGGTCTCTCAGCGGGAACGAACTTGTCTGGGGTGCGTTGTTCGAATTCACCTTCTGGTCTGAGATTATCTTCTGGTTTCTTTTGTTTCGGCCTTTCAGCAGGAACAAATCCGGGTTTATCTGGTCTTTCAAAGTCACCCTCTGGACGAAGATTATCATCATGTCTGATGGGAGTTCTACGTTCAGCAGGTCCAACTTTCGTTGGAGTTGGTCGTTCAAAGTCTCCTTCTGGCCTAAGATTGTCTTCAGGTCGTTTCTGTTGAGGTCTCTCAGCGGGAACGAACTTGTCGGGGGTACGTTGTTCGAATTCACCTTCTGGTCTGAGATTATCTTCTGGTTTCTTTTGTTTCGGCCTTTCAGCAGGAACAAATCCAGGTTTATCTGGTCTTTCAAAGTCACCCTCTGGACGAAGATTATCATCATGTCTGATGGGAGTTCTACGTTCAGCAGGTCCAACTTTCGTTGGAGTTGGTCGTTCAAAGTCTCCTTCTGGCCTAAGATTGTCTTCAGGTCGTTTCTGTTGAGGTTTCTCAGCGGGAACGAACTTGTCTGGGGTACGTTGTTCGAATTCACCTTCTGGTCTGAGATTATCTTCTGGTTTCTTTTGTTTCGGTCTTTCAGCAGGAACAAATCCGGGTTTATCTGGTCTTTCAAAGTCACCCTCAGGACGAAGATTATCATCATGTTTGATGGGAGTTCTACGTTCAGCGGGTCCAACTTTCGTTGGAGTTGGTCGTTCAAAGTCTCCTTCTGGCCTAAGGTTGTCTTCAGGTCGTTTCTGTTTAGGTCTCTCAGCGGGAACGAACTTGTCGGGAGTTCGTTGTTGAAATTCACCTTCTGGTCTAAGATTATCTTCTGGTTTCCTTTGTTTTGGCCTTTCAGCAGGAACAAATCCGGGTTTATCTGGTCTTTCAAAGTCACCCTCTGGACGAAGATTATCGTCATGTCTGATGGGAGTTCTACGTTCAGCAGGTCCAACTTTCGTTGGAGTTGGTCGTTCAAAGTCTCCTTCTGGCCTAAGGTTGTCTTCAGGTCGTTTCTGTTTAGGTCTCTCAGCGGGAACGAACTTGTCTGGGGTTCGTTGTTCGAATTCACCTTCTGGTCTAAGATTATCCTCTGGTTTCTTTTGTTTAGGTCTTTCAGCAGGGACAAATTTGAGCTTATCTGGTCTTTCAAAGTCACCCTCAGGACGAAGATTATCATCATGCTTGATGGGAGTTCTACGTTCAGCGGGTCCAACTTTTGTTGGAGTTGGTCGTTCAAAGTCTCCTTCTGGCCTAAGGTTGTCTTCAGGTCGTTTCTGTTGAGGTCTCTCAGCGGGAACGAACTTGTCTGGGGTGCGTTTTTCAAATTCGCCTTCCGGTCGAAGATTATCGGAAGGTTTAACGGGTGTTGGCCTTTCAGCCGGACGATACTCAGGTTTATCGGGACGCTCAAAGTCGCCTTCTGGGCGAAGGTTATCATCAGGTCTTTTTTGTTTAGGTCGTTCAGCAGGAACGAATTTTTGTGGCGTACGTTGTTCAAATTCACCTTCTGGTCGAAGATTGTCGTCATGCTTGATTGGGGATCTACGTTCAGCTGGCCCGACCTTTGTTGGAGTTGGTCTTTCAAAGTCCCCTTCTGGTCTGAGGTTATCCTCAGGGCGAACTTGTTTGGGTCTTTCAGCTGGTCTATATCCCGGACGTTCAGGTCGATCAAATTCTCCTTCGGGTCGGAGGTTGTCATCATGTTTAATTGGTGTTCTACGTTCAGCAGGACCAGCTTTCGTTGAACTAGGTCTTTCAAAGTCCCCTTCTGGTCGAAGGTTATCTGAAGGTTTGACAGGAATTGGCCTTTCAGCTGGCCGATATTCGGGCCTATCGGGGCGTTCGAAGTCGCCCTCTGGACGGAGGTTATCTTCAGGTCTTTTCTGCTTAGGCCTTTCAGCGGGAACGAACTTTTCTGGAGTTCGTTTTTCGAATTCACCTTCAGGTCTAAGATTATCTTCTGGTTTCTTTTGTTTCGGTCTTTCAGCGGGAATAAATTTATCTGGTGTACGTTTTTCAAATTCTCCTTCTGGACGAAGATTGTCATCATGTTTGATGGGAGATCTACGTTCAGCAGGCCCAATTTTCGTTGGTGTTGGTCTTTCGAAGTCTCCTTCTGGTCTGAGGTTATCTTCAGGGCGAACTTGTTTTGGTCTTTCAGCTTGTCTATATTCCGGGCGTTCTGGCCTTTCAAAGTCCCCTTCGGGACGAAGATTATCGTCTGGTCTCTTCTGTTTTGGTCGTTCGGCTGGAATAAACTTCTCGGGAGTACGTTTTTCGAATTCCCCTTCAGGTCTAAGATTATCTTCAGGTCTTTTCGGGATCGGTCTTTCAGCAGGTCTGTAATGTTGTTTTTCCGGACGCTCAAACTCTCCCTCTGGTCGAAGATTGTCATCATGTTTAACAGGCCTCCTTCTTTCGGCTGGACCAATTTTAGTTGGTGTAGGTCGTTCAAATTCCCCTTCTGGTCTAAGATTATCTTCCGGTCGGACCTGCTTTGGCCTCTCTGCAGGAGTAAATTTTTCTGGTGTTCGTTTTTCAAATTCGCCTTCTGGTTTTAGATTATCTTCTGGACGGACTTGTTGAGGTCTTTCAGCTGGTTTATATTTTTGACGCTCTGGCCTTTCAAAGTCTCCTTCAGGTCTCAGATTATCGTCATGTTTAATGGGCGTCCTTCTTTCAGCAGGTCCGATCTTAGTAGGCGTTGGTCTTTCAAAATCTCCCTCAGGACGAAGGTTATCTTCTGGTCGTTTTTGCTTTGGCCTATCAGCAGGGACAAATTTCTCTGGTGTGCGTTTTTCGAATTCTCCTTCTGGTCTGAGATTGTCTTCAGGTTTTTTGGGGACAGGTCTCTCTGCAGGTCTGTATTTAGGCTTCTCAGGGCGTTCAAAGTCTCCCTCAGGACGAAGATTGTCATCGTGTCTGACAGGTTTAGGTCTATCGGCTGGCCTATACTGCGGTTTATCCGGAACCTCGAAATCACCTTCAGGGCGCAAGTTATCGTCTGGCCTTACTTGCTTAGGTCTTTGTCCGGGTCTGTATTCTGGTCGTTCAGGTCGCTCAAATTCGCCTTCAGGTCTAAGATTATCCTCCGGGCGTTTTTGTTTTGGTCTTTCAGCAGGCTGATAACCAGGTTTTTCCGGGCGTTGGAAGTCTCCTTCAGGCCGAAGATTATCCTCAGGTCTTTTTTGTTTGGGTCTCTCAGCTGGCATGAACTTCTCAGGTGTTCTCTTTTCAAATTCACCTTCGGGTCTTAAATTATCCTCAGGACGTTTTTGTTTGGGCCTTTCTGCTGATTGGTAGCCTGGTTTTTCAGGTCTTTCAAAATCTCCTTCCGGCCTAAGGTTATCTTCAGGCCGCTTTTGCTTAGGCCTTTCAGCAGGTCGGTATCCGGTTTTTTCAGGTCTTTCAAAATCTCCCTCTGGTCTTAGGTTATCTTCAGGACGTTTTTGCTTGGGCCGGTCAGCAGGAACAAATTTCTCTGGTGTCCTCTTTTCGAATTCGCCTTCTGGTCTTAAATTATCTTCAGGTCGCTTTTGCTGGGGCCTTTCAGCAGGTCGGTACCCTGGTTTTTCAGGTCTTTCAAAATCTCCCTCCGGCCTTAAATTATCTTCGGGACGTTTTTGTTTGGGCCTTTCTGTGGGTTGGTAACCTGGCTTTTCAGGACGTTCAAAATCGCCTTCAGGTCTTAGATTATCTTCTGGCCGTTTGGGCGTTGGACGTTCGCCAGGCCTATACTTCGATTTCTGTGGGCGTTCAAAATCTCCTTCAGGGCGAAGATTATCTTCGGGCCGTGTTTGTTTAGGTCTTTCGGCGGGAACAAACTTTTCAGGGGTGCGTTTTTCGAAATCGCCCTCTGGGCGCAAATTATCAGTAGGTCTTTTGGGAGTCGGGCGTTCGACAAGCTTTAGGGTATAGTCTTCTTTCGATTTGGGAGTTCCTTCAAATGGGCCTTCTGGTCTAAGATTATCACGGTGAATAATTACAGTTTCTCGGACGTCTTTAGTATCAAATGTCTTGTAAACATCTTGACTAGTTGTTGTTATTTGATCATCGTGAGTGGAGTAGAACTTGTCAACATCATCTTTAGTCCAGGTTCTTCTACGTCTTTCAACATGAGGAGTTTTTTCTGTGTATTCTACTGTGGTAGATGTATCGAAAGTCATGTCGCCTTCGACGGTCAGATTGTCGCGTCTCTTCTGGATAGTAGTTCGTTCTACTGTTGTGCTATAGTCCACGAATTCAGATTTGCTTGTTGTGTCCGAAGTAAAGTCACCCTCGACTTTGGTAAAGGTGTTACGCCTTACAGGGCTTGTTCTTGGAACTAACTCGCCAGTAAAGTCAACTTTTGAGGTGGTAATATCTAAAAATAAACAAAACAGTTAGATAGTATTCTTTTTCTACGATCGTTTTAAAAACTAGACTTTTTTACGCCTATAAGTGCTTAGAACACATCTTTTCCACCAGGTCCAGTAAAATCAAGTCGCTTGTGACAAGCAATTAAACAAGGCTGACGTGATATTTCATTCTAAAACTGTCAAAAAGGGGTCAAGTAGGCTACCGTGTGGTACATGGTATTTAGGCCATCCTTCTAAGGAGATGGTTAAAAATGAAGTGGATACAATACATATTTGTTCATTGACAAAAAACCTACCAGTAAATTCTCCTCCTACAGTGATATTATCCTCGTGGCGAACAATTTCAGCCCTATCTCCACGAATCACACGATAGTCTTCAACAGTTCGTTTAACAAATTCTCCTTCAGGTTTGAGGTTATCCTGTGGTTTCTTGGGAACGGACCTTTCGGCGGGTTGATATCCTGGTTTTTCAGGTCTTTCGAAGTCCCCTTCCGGTCTAAGGTTATCCTCCGGGCGTTTTTGTTTTGGCCTTTCTGCCGGCTTCTAAAAGTATATTGAAAAAAATTGTTCACAAAGCACTGAGATATTTCTTAAAATATTATTTTTAATAAAATTGCATTTCCTAACGTGTTTCATACAAGATTTTTTCTAATTTTGACAAAAACATGTAAATAAAATTATTAATTTTAATTATTGTATGAAAACATCCAAGTAAACATCAGAATTTCAGTCTCGTAAATAAATTACTGTCATGACCACTCGTGAATAATATACTATTTTTCAATAAAATGCTTGACAATGCAAAACTTACCCATTTTTCAGGCTCCGGTAACTCAAAATCTCCCTCCGGTCGAAGATTATCCTGAGGTTTCCTTACAGGCGCTCTATCGCCAGGTTTCCATTCGTCGGGTTTCCTCCTCTCAAATTCACCCTCCGGTCTTAGGTTGTCCTCAGGTTTCTTTTGCTTAGGCCTCTCGGCAGGAACGAACTTTTCAGGGGTGCGTCTTTCAAACTCTCCCTCTGGCCTGAGGTTGTCTTCGGGCCTCTTCTGTTTAGGTCTTTCTGCAGGGCGGTATCCGGGTTTTTCGGGTCGTTCGAAATCACCTTCGGGTCGAAGATTGTCGGTGGGTTTTTTTACGGGAGCGCGGTCGCCGGGGCTCCACTCTTCTGGTCTTGGTCTAAAAAGTTATTTTATTTTTATTTATTTTTATTTATTGAACAAGTATCAACAGCACAGGTGCCAATTATAGATACAATCATAGGCATATTCCACTTAATCTATGCAGTATATAATCAGAAAAAATGCAACAGAAAATCGACATTATAACACAGATACACAGAAATACGGCAATACATTAAAATACCCACTCAGACAATTACGTGGTTACATTAATCTGTAGTTAACTGTCTTTCAACTTATTTTCGATTACAATTCTGAATTGGGTAGGACTAGTCGTATCCACATCGACATCAGACGCGTACAGATTAAAATAGTAGCACATCTTGTATATTGGGGTATTCTTGTACAGATTTGTTCGAGGATGAGTCAGATAAAAATCATTTGAGGCTCGCGAATTAATTCTATTGATGGCAAATGGCAGTTTACCAAGAATGTCAGGGCAGTCAATTTTACCTTTCATTATTCTGAACAAAGTGTATAGCAATATTATAATTCTTCTTTTTCTCAACGAAAGCCTCCCAAAAATACCCAACAGGTATTCATTGTCACACCCCTTCTGAGGATATATACCAAATTTCCTATAATACATGCACTTCGAGAACCTTCTTTGCACTTTCTCAACAAGTGATACCTACACATTATATTGGGGGGACTGGCAACACAAGGCTATCAAAAAGATGCCAGCTAACATCTATGCTGAAACTCTTGGTATTTCTTACAATAAAACCTGCTATTTTCTGTGTACTATCGATTTTAGATATTATATGGTTTGAAAAAGTTAATGTTGGGTCAAAGATTACACCAAGATCCCTATGGTGATTTACACGCTGTAAATTGACCCCGTTAAGAGAATAGTCATAGCCAATAATATTGTGATTTAAAGTGAATGACATACACGCGCATTTACCTACATTTAACTTAAAGCTGTTTGCCATACACCAACCCGCCACAGAGGAAAAATCATTCTGTAAGGTCTCACAATCCTCAACAGAATTTACCCGGTAGAAGCATTTAAAATCATCCGCAAATAACAATCCCAGAGTGTTACTTGCATTACCTGATATTCCATTTATAGCTGCCAAAAACAACAGAGGACCCAAGTTGGATCCCTGCGGAACCCCCGACGTACTTTTAAAAATAACTGACTTACATCCCTTAACCTCGACATACTGAGTCCTACAACTTAAGTAGGACTTAATCAGACTCTGAAGATACTGAGTAACCCCCAAGCAAGACAAGGAACGCAATATCACACAAGTTATGTTCATTATAGTTGGCAACTAATAATTTGTTGGACCTTATTGTTTTCACACACACAAAATCAGAACAAATTTCCTGAAAGATAGGTAAATCGCATAAAAATTATTACACTCGTACCTAAAATTGTCGAGGAGGAATCTCAAAGAATTTACAATTTTTAGTACCTAAAAAGTCAAGCAATTCTGTTGAATAACTTTAGGGAACATTCTAGGTTGGATGACTTTCCTCTTACCTTTCAAAATCGCCTTCAGGGCGTAAATTATCCTGTGGTCTCTTAGCTTGTGGTCTTTCTCCGGGCTGCCATTTTTCTGGGGTGCGTTTCTCGAATTCACCTAAAATTTAACAAAAGTTTTTAAACCTGCTTAAAAATGAAAGTTCTTGAATTTGCTTTAAGTGGCAAAGAAATATTTTCCACTCAGGTTTTAATTTTTCTGTCACTGCTTTTGGAATTATAAAAAAAAGACAATCAAACGCAGTAAAAGTCCTAAAATTTCTACCAACCACTAACCTCTAAAAATTAAAAAAAAAATAGAAATGGACGGTTATGGCTTCAATATAATCCAAAATAATTTTACAAATATTTAGCTACACGATTTTTTGTCTATGAATATGCGGAAATCTCCAATCCAAACGCTTCAACTATTTTTCATAACGGAGGTAATTAATTTTATAAAAAACTAATAAGCTGAAAATATTTAAATTATTGCAAAAGAAACATGGTATACTTAGAGTACCTAAGTTTAGAGCTACGGCACACTCTATCTATTTATTCTGGATCTACGAAAAGCAATTATTTTTCGAAAATATATTTTTGTTAAATAAATTTTAGAAAATACTGACAATTTACATTTTTAGATATGCAATGCATTACCTTTTAAACCTAAAAATATACAGCCACTGACAATTTAATCTTTTAGATTTAAAAGATAATGCAATGCATATTTGAAAATTTAAATTTTCAGAATTTTCTAAAATTTATTTAACACAAATATATTTTCGAAAAATAATTGCTTTTCGTAGATCCAGAAGAAATAGATAGAGTGTGCCGTAGCTCATAACTTAGGTACCCTAAGTATACCATGTTTCTTTTGCAATAATTTACATATTAAATTAAATTTTACATCTGTAAAACATTGTATTATCGTTAGTTATAAAAAGTAATTATTTTTACCTTCAGGACGAAGATTATCCTGTGGCTTTTTCACGGGTGCCCTTTCTGCAGGTCTCCATAGCTCCGGTTCCCGTTTTACGAGTAATTCACCTGAGGAAAACAGAATACTTGGCTTAGAACACCACTGGTAGCATACACATGTAAGTAGGAATATTAAAAACAGAATAATAGGAATCATAATGAACTTAACATTTTTGTTTATTTATTGACAATTTTATCCGCAATTCTAGTCAAAAATAATCTTATTGAAAACGGTAAACTCAATAAGTGTCAATAATAATAAATAAATTCCAAAATGTTTATTTTATATCAACAAAAAACGATCAACAAACAATGTGTACGTGCACATTATACAGTGTGTACCACCCTTGCAAATATATACAGTTTGTTTCGCGAAACTCTTGAAGATAAAACACCCCCGAGACTTACATATTTCTTATTAAAGATGCACTTTAGTTTGCCATGTTATAACTAATGTAAAAAGTGAAATTCTTTAAAAATGTAATTCTTAAAATGTCAAGATTTAAATGGTCACATTTTTTTTTCTTATTAATATATTCTCAAAATATTAATATCTTAAAACATTTTGACATTAACTTTATTTATTTTTTACAGCAGTTGCTGATTATTGTTGCCAGAGAGCATAGACGATTTTTTAATAATTGGTACTCAAAGTCAAACCATCGATTTTTTAAACCTTATTATTACCCCAGGCTACCCTCCTATTACTTATTAAGAAAGAATAAATTTACAAAATTCAAACTTCACTATAGTCACCTTCCTTTTCGATACATACACCAAAGTGATTTTTTTTCAACTTTCAGTAAAAATTTTACATTACATTAGTACATACCTTCGGGATGGAGATGATCATTGTAGTCGTCAGGGTTGTGGGGGCAGCTATGGCGTCTGTAACAAAATAAAAATACATGAGGAATTTGATTTACCTTTTTTTCAGGTTTGCAGCAAACCTAAACACTGTCGGCATTGCCCGGGAAAAGTCCGCAGTGCTGAGCAGGTTTACTAAAGATTTGTTTTGGTTTGCTTAGGATCTTGTAGCTCTTGTTAGAAATAGCTGGAGCAAACAATATTGCGGATTTTGCCCAGGTAGTGCCCGGACAATGACAGCAATGCTCACTCTGCGGACGTTGTCCGTAACCTTATTTTATATGTAAATAATTAGAAACGACTTGTTTTAAATGGGCAACGTTCTATGTTTAATTTATTTAAAGAATCTTGGTAGATTGAATATTGACTAGATAATATCTATAATTGTAGTTCGTGACAGTTAGTATTTAATTTTTAATTTACTCGTAAGTAGCTGTTCCAAATTTCTATTATAATTTTCTTTTGTCTAAATTATTACGTGCAAGAAAGTTCATAATAGCGATAGCCGTGGCTCAATAATACCAAAAATACAGTAAATCCATATAATACGGCAGATTGTCGGGCTGTTTTAAACCTTATACTCCTCGGCAAAGTCTTGAGTGGTGTAGAAAATGGTCCGCTCTGTGGTGTACGACGGATTGGTAATACGCTTCCCGGACACTGGGTATTATAAACAACCGATGATTTTTTAATGAAAACTTGGCTTAATTCATGTGTCGTTCTCATATCGATTTTTATTTGATATTAATGCTGAAACTTTACGTGGTTTATATGAATATTTAATGATAGAAAATAGTATTTTTCAGCAGGCCACCTTTGATAATTTGTTTATTCCAACATAATTATACTGGTTTGGCCAAAAACTTGACAAAAACAGTAACCATAAAGGTTTTTTATACAGTTGATGACAACAGATGGGTAACTTCTTTTCATCAATTATTTATAAATAAAAGTTGATGTACTAAGACAAATTAATTTATGAAAAAAACATTAAAACACAAAAATGTCTATAACAAGATATACTAATATTTGAAGTCGGTGTGTTTTGACACTAACAGCAGCTGGTGAAATTTTAAAGGTATGTATCTCTGTTGCTACTTACGGGACCCATGCCAAGTTCAGGGGTTTTGATAGTGAGCCTACTAGGAATGTTTTGGAAAAATATTTTGTAATTTGCGAAAAAAAGTTGAATTGAGAAGTTGAAGAATGAACACGTTTAGGTATCTTATTTGTTATTGTTTCTAAACAAATTTTTCATCATTTTGTCGACAATTTTTTAATTTTAAGGGATTAAAAATTATTAGCAGATAGTTATAGTCATTTGAATTTTTTTAAACCTAAAATATAATTTTAAAAAATTTAAATGACTATAACTTTCTACTAACACATTTTTTTCTCTTAAAATTTAAAAATTGTCGACAACAAAATGATGTAAAATTTGTTTGGAAAAAATATCTAATATATGAAATACCTAAACGTGTTCATTTTTTTGAGAGGGGGGGCTCTGCAAAAATTTAAATTTTTTTCGCAAGTTAAATTTTTTTTTTATCAAAACATTCCTAGTAGGCTCACTATCAAAACCTATGAAGTAGCAACAGAGATATTCAATTTTAAAATTTCAAGTTCCGCCCCTGCACAAAGGTACAAATCACCTTTGAGATACCTACATACTACTTTACAACCAAAATAATAATAATTTTTGTACCTTTTTCTCCTTCTTTTATACTTGTGAAGAGCTTTTTTAAAAATTAAATTCATAAACTAAATGTAACTTTAATTTTGAATTTTTGATAACAAGTTAACGGATCAGGTTTTTAACCCCCACATGACAGGTCCTCCAACAATACACTATTGTTATCTATCGGCCCCCGATTTCACGCAGTTATTAACCTAATTTTTATCAATAGAAAAATAGGAAATAAGGTCGCGCGGACGGCTTGACACCGGCACGTCGCGACGCCGAAAACCCAGAGCGACGCTGGGCGTCCAACTAGACGTTCTGGAGTCGGCCACCTTGCAAAACGTGTTGCCCTACTAAGATTTTCGATTGTCTAGCGATAGCGTACTGATCATGCGATCGTTGGAATTAAATAGTTTTTGTGTAATTTTATTTATAGGCTAATCTAATAAACTCTTGTATTAGGGGAGGTGATGTTTTCAATTTAGTATACAATAAGTAAAACGAGCTAAGTTAATGAAAGTATCAAGGGGTGGAAATGTTTTAGAAAGTTAATTGGTCATGCAAAACGTTTTGCGAATAAACAGCAATCTCTGGATCTACTAAATTCACAAGAGCGGTTTAGGTTTAGGCGGGGTTTTTTATTTGAACCTTCTAGTGCTTCCAAAATCTCATGAGTGCTTATGAGATTCTCATTGATTTATAAATAAGAAGATACTATTGTTTATATTTTAAAACAATCAGAGATTCAAGGGCTACGCTTAATCTGGTCAACTACATGGTCCTTCACCTACTTCTGCAGAATGGCTGTTGCCAGGCTTTCAGTTATGTGGCATATTTTCAGACTGATGAGTTGTTAGTTTATAACTAGCCTTTTGTTTGCTCCATACATAGTGCGTGTATAGGATAAAGACCGATCGCTATAATTCCGTCGCGGCGCGCCACTGTAATGGCTTTTCGGGCCGTCTGTATTTCACCAAGCAAACCTCTGAAAACACAGTTCCATATTTTTTTTGTTGCATAAATCGTTAAAGGAAGTCATTACAAACCCAAAAAAATTATTTAAGAAAATGACTAGGATAATTTAGCTACAAAAAGTATTTACTTTTCGTTATAATTTATTATAACAATTGAAAAAGCAGCCGTTTGTCCTTAGTGAATAATGACGTCATGAGATCATCAAAAATAAGTATCAATCTACATGTTAACGTCAAGCTTAACCTAAGGTCAAACAGGTTTGTTTTTCTCGGAAACAGTCAGAGGGGGAGCAGTCGAATTTTTTGGGTTGATAGAGGAATAGTGCAACTAGCTTCGGTAAAAAATTCAGTTATACAGGATGTTTCGTTTCGGAGCTATTAAAAGTCAAAGTCGAAATATCCGCGATTTCCATTGAAATCGGGTACAGGTCACAAAAGTGAGTTAAATTCATGTAAATTTTCGGAGGTTGTAGAGAACCCGGAGTTTCACAACCTTATTGAAACTGGTGAGGATCGCAAAATGCGTATAAATTTCTGTCAGAAAAACCCAAAAGTCACTTAACCAACACACACTACAGACTTAAACTACACACATACATCTAAATTTAATGACAGTATAAAAATATGTCTACTTGAGTACACACAGAATTATAGTCTCAAGCTATTAGTATTGTTAAAGACTATTTTAGTCTCTGGTATTGTTTTAGAACAAGTATTTTCTTTTTTTTTTTCTTGCCTTAATTCTGATTATTATTTAGCGCGATTTGCTAAAATAACTCTCTTGAAAATTCACAGAATATTACAGAAATCATCGAAGACTGGATGTGGTTTTGTTTAAAACAAATGGTCTGGTTTATGATAATTTTGGTCGTTAAGAAATTTTTATCAATATTAAAACCCAGATCTTCGTACTATATTTTTATGGGTAATTATACAAAAATCGAAACTTCATCACTTTAAATTAACACATATGTATGTTCTCTTGACAAACTAATCAATAAAGCTGTGCAAAAAGCGCGTGGTTCCAGTGGCGTTACCGTTTTATTTATTAGTTGGTACTGTAATAATATATGACATATGACAGTTTATTCAGACCCGTATCATACAAAATTACGCCTTTTAGATTTATCAATGAACCAGACGACGCCACGTGAAGCAAGGTTGCCACTCTCACTCTAAATTTCGTAACCCTGCAATAGAAATAAATTAGCAAAAGTTTCTTATCAAGAAAAATAATGGTATATCGGTATATTCTATGAATTCCTAGTCATATGCTTTAGCCTTTGGTATTTATGATTGTAGATAAGTATTAACTCACAGTAGTTGCGTTGTTTTAGTAGAGTCTATCAATCTGCAAATATGTTACATAACTGAAAGCGTGGCAACAGCTGTTCTTAAAAAGTAGGGGGGGGGACCATATAGTTCGCGGGGTTATAAGTAACTTGGAAATCCAGGATTGCTCAAAAACGTAAATAATGGTATCTGTACTACTCAATTCTAAATCAATGGTCTTCAGGTTTCGACTCAACAAATAAACCATATTTTCTTACTTATCGCTAGGCTATGATTAAATCGGCTATTAGGTAGATTATAGAAGAAATCTATCGATATATCGATACACCTGGCAACCCTGTCAGAAAGTCAAAAGTCAACTTTTTTGATAGTTGTAGAAAAAGTATTTTTCCGAAATACTTTCTTATTTTTTTACTTCTTGTTATTATTAGCCTTGATATATTTCCAATAACAATAACACAAATGTTAAATCAATTGATTTGTGTAGAAATAATACATGTTATTTTATTTTGTTGAGGATGAATAAAAATGTCACTCGGGGCTTTATCACCATCATGATTAAACCTTTTGTCTAGGGGGGATCGATTTAACGAATCTAAAAATAAAAGGTTGCTTGATTTAGGTTAAGGGTAACCATTACCATACGCTTTATTTTTCAGAAACCATTCGTTTCGTTTTAGCATTGATTTTACATAAATCAACTAAAACAAGGAATCTCAAAATACTGGGAATTTAAAAATGTATAAGAAGTTTAATATGTATCACAACTCGGTTTCCGAAAAAGTACTGTTTATGGTAAATTTTTGGGGGCAATAAAGTGACTCATTATTCATTATTATTATACTAGTACCACAGATTATAATCTGTGCTAGTACAATAAAATTACCCTATTGCTGTTGAAGTATGCCAGTGCCACAAGTTTTCTTGATTTAATTTTTTAATGCATCTGAGCAGGAAAGTGTTACGTCAAAACGCAGAGTATTATATTGCCTAAACTATTATCAATGATTCTATGCCATTAAATTACACGGATCGCTTCTAAAAAGGTGCCATTAGAATTTTTGTTTAATATAATAGTTAGCCTTGGCTTTTTGTTAAACCTTTAGCCGGTAAATTAATAATACAATATTAACTTAAAAATTACATGAGCGTACAATAAACAAGATTTTAGTGTTAAAATTAATAAGTGTAAAAAGGCCAAGGTCTCTAGCTCTAGCTATATTATTGACTTGTTTATTGAAGAGTGAAGAAACTAAAATATTAAGCCCGGTCTACACGTAACGTTTTCTCTGACAGTTTTGCATGAACATGTAAGACTGTCAGACAAATCGTAACGTATGGATAGTAAGTTTGACGTTTTGCATGAACCGAACGAAGTTTGACGATGTCTCAAAAGACTGATGAATTGAAGCTTTATTTATGTTCCAGTAAGACGGCAGAATAATGAACAGGCACTGCTTGTCCATAAGGTCATTTGGTCAATGATCCAGTCAATTTTTATAGTTTTAAGAGACAGTTTATTTTGAACATTCCTTAGTAAGAACCGTACTGTTACTGCAAGGCCAATAAGGCAATTATTGTGTTTAATTTTAATTATTATTAATTTCAGACAGATTTGCAACAAAATTGTTTTATATAAAGTTGAAATGTACCAGTAATTTTCTGAATGTCGAAGGGAGATAAAAAAAATCAGTCTCTCTAAACATCATGTGTTGCTCATTGCAACCGCAGTTTTCAATCAATATAAAAAAGTTCAGAGAACGAATTAAATGGTTGGTAGTAGGAGGTACAGACATCTCACGTCTAATTTTAACTTTAAAAGCCCATCATTAAAAACGTATTACTGCAATTGAAAAATGGTCTTTTTTATTGTAAATTATAAAATTGCTAGGTTTTTGAACCAATTCAACCTTGAAACTTGTTGAATTGCTTTTTTATGAACGCAGCCAAATTAAATTGTGTACAAGTACAATGTAAGGTAATCTTCACGCTTATGGGTTTGCAATAATTAGATATATTTTAAAATTATTAAGGTGAATTATTAAAAACACCTCAACACTTTTCGTTCACAATACAAATTATATTATTTTAAGTGTTTATTAGTAATATAGACAAGAGGGAATATGCATAATTCTAATCCAAATATACCTGAAATATATACAGGGTGTTACAAAAAGTCGTTAATAAATTTTAAGGGCAGATTGTACATCTAAAAATATGAAAATAAGTTATGAATGAAGTCTACTTGTCAGGGGTACATATAAGTATGAAAAAAATTGAGAATCAATTCTCTAACCACCTGAAAATTCCTTATACAATAAGGATTTCAACAAATAATGGTAAAACAGCTATTCTCCGGGCTACATGCCCCTCCGAGCGCTGAATTACATACCAAAATTTGCCGTATTTTCTTCTAACACAGTTAGATAACAAAATACTAACGTTTCGAATGCAAGAAACTACCAGGAAGAAGGAAGCTTTTTCTTTAGTTAGAATATCGTCACCTGCAGACCGGTTTCGAACTCGTTGGTTCTCATCAGTACAGGATAGACGAACATACCAACCTTCCGAAAAGGTAATCCCTTGCATTACGACATTGTAGCTTTAAGGGATTACCTTTTCTAACTAAAGAAAAAGCTTCCTTCTTCCTGGTAGTTTCTTGCATTCGAAACGTTAGTATTTTGTTATCTAACTGAGTTAGAAGAAAATACAGCAAATTTTGGTATGTAATTCAACGCTCGGAGGGCATGTAGCCCGGAGAATAGCTGTTTTACCATTATTTGTTGAAATCCTTATTGTATATTGTATAAGGAATTTTCAGGTGGTTAGAGAATTGATTATCAATTTTTTTCATATGAAAATAAGTTTATATAAACATTCAAACGCTTCTTTTTCGAGATACAGGGTTCTTAATATATTTTTTCAATGTTCTTTTTAATTTCTCGAAAATGTGTAAAGATATTGACATGAATTTTGGTACACGCCAGTATGTAATCAAAGAGTACCTTTACGCGCAAAAATTTATTTTCTAAAGTACTGAGTGGCGTGCGTGCTTAAGTCTTTATTTTTAGCGAAAAAAATGACACGCCACTGGTTTTTTGCAAAATTGATATCGTTCTCTTAAAGCTCGATTAATTCTGCGTGAAAAGTGCTCCTTGAGCTTTTTCGTTCTGACGCACCGTTTTCGAGATAAAAATTAATTTATTTCGTACAATAACAATAAATAAATGAAAATGATTTTTTTACATAATTTTTGCTAGGAAACAGTTCTTTTTGATTTAAGTTTATAACAGTAGATGCTGGAAACGCCTTCTCCGTGCTTCAATACATGCTCTAAATCGTCTTCGCATGTTTCTCCTAACACTTTGGAATATTTGAGGTGTGAAAATATTAAACACCTGGTATCTCGAAAAAGAAGCGTTTGAGGATCCATGTTTATATAAACTTATTTTCATATTTTTAGATGTAGAATCCATGTTCCATGTTCTGGATATAAGGTTCCATTGTTCCAAAAAATATGTTAATAAAAATGTCATTAATTTAAAAAAAATCTGGTATAGAAGCAAAAAAATTCATGCTACTAAGAAATAATAAAAATAAATTTATTAGGAGATATAATATCAATAACACAAAGGAATTATTATTAGTCATAGTCTTTCCGAACATAATTTACGAACATAGGGATAGTAGGTGTAAATTTTGATTGTAGGCCGGTTGCTTTAACCAGAAAGGAGATTGATACAAATACAGAAAATAGTGGGCTGTACAACGGTTATAGTTAAACAATAAAGCGGTCGAAAACTAAAAGATATTAAACGAAAATTTATTATTTGGTTTCCAATATAATCTAAGGAAAAATAGAAACAACTGTATTGTGAAAAAAATTAAAATCTAGAAACCTGTGATAAATAAATAATTTTAAATCATTTTTGTGGAAAGCTGTAAGATACTTGACAATATTTCTTACAATTTATTAACCATATTTGTACAATAATAAATAAGTTGTATCGTTGGAATTTAATACCTATACCAGGATGGGATAAAAATTTACCGTAATATTGACACGTGCTTACGTCGCCACACCCTTCGTTAGTATACCTTGAAAGTTTCAAGAGTTCATTTAAGTTGTTTCAGTGGCGTGCGGTGATAATTATAAAAGGGGGAGCGATCCGATAAAACCATTGTAACCGCAACCCTCTATCTTTAATAACAACTGAGATACCCTGCAATTACAACGAAATCCGGACACCCTGTACATCAGCCACAATAGGACTTTTATTTAAATATCAGGTGACGTCACAACCAATAGGATCACGTTTTGCAAGTTTTGAATTATGTATGAAAATTTGTAATAGAAAATCTAAGCAAACCAAAATAAATGGATAAAAGCTTGGATGAATTAGAAAGGATTAGGTGTTCCGTATACTGTGAGCGTATCGAACGTGTAGCCTGTTTATTTGTTGTTTGTTATGAAAACATTTTACCCTAGAGGTCCAGTTCACGAACTTTAGGAAATACGTAAGCGAATCAAGGGTGGCAGTAGAAAGAGATAAAATAGCATTGGAGTGTTGGAGCTCAGAAGTGGTGCTGTCTCTGTTGGTTGCTTAGGAAATACGTCTGAACACTCGGTTACACGTATGTCTTTGTCTAATGAACTAGAAAAGAAAAAGTAAATTTATTATTATTTAGCAGAAAATAAAATATTTTAGGGCTTTTATTACTTTTAGTAAATCTTGTGATGCTTCTAACGTATTTTTTTTTTTACAAAAATATAAGGTAAAATAAGATGTGGCCAATGTTTACAAATTGTGTTTATAGTGTCGCTTAGAATGGTTTGTTTTGGCTTCAAAGAATGTTAAATCATCCCGTATCCATTCTTAATAAATCCATGGATAAAAGCAATCGCCATACATATTTAATATATGTAGAGAATACAAAAAATATTAACAGATTTATTTGGATTATATGCATATGGCCTATTCGAGAACTTATTGTTAGTAATAGACCACCGTCAGTCAGGATATTAGGGTAATAGGTAATTTAACCTATCGTATATAAATTAAGAGGGTAGTGACACCAAGTATTCGCGTGTATTGTTAATATTACGTGTGAAATTGCAATCGTTCAGGAATTTAAACAGGATTTTGGCAGGACCGGCTCGGCTGGTACATTATGCAAAAAAAAACAGTAATTTTAAGTACGTTATTAATTTTTTTTACCAGTGTGCGGAAAATAACTACTTTTCACACTTATATGGGTGCTGAAAGTTGCACTTTTCCGCACCGGTCCTGAACATTTTTTCAGCACTGACGCGGGAAACAATACATCAACAATCACATATCTATATCGCCACTTAATTTGATTTCGTGTGCTAATTAACGTCAGTGGATTCGGGCAGTCGCGTGCGGAAAACTATCACTTTCCGCACTTGTTAGGTAAATAGCTATTAAGTGGATCAAATCGATTGGAAGAAATTTTTTTACGAATCTGCTGTATACAAACACGATCGCGATAAATTACCACCATCGGATGTGGTGCTCCGAAATACTGTGGATAGTTGAATCGAAATATACTTTATTTAAAATTCGGAAGTTGCTGTCAGTAGTGGTAGAGCTGGCAATGTTGCATCTGAACTGTTTTAGGATTTTTGATTTTTTGAGCCATCAATTTTCTAACTACCTCTCACATGGGCGCACCCAGCATTTTGTCTTGGGGGGGACTGTTTTGTGTGTCCAGGATGTTGGTTTGGGGGGGCGGGGGGGCTGCAGCCCCTCCCCTGGGTGCGCCACTGACCTCTTAACAAACACAAACATTTTTTACTAATCCTGCCCTGTCATCGCAGTCACGAAAATCACCTGTGCTTCGAGAACTTTAATTGGCGGATATGAACAGAGGAAGTTTGCTAAAACGGAGAACAAATTTACATTTGCTGGGAGCGTTCACATAAAAGTCTATTTGAAGTAAATAAAGCGTTATCTAGAATATAGATATGAACCATCTAAATTTTAAAATTAGCAAAAAAATATCTTTATAATTATTGCTGGATGTGTAAAAAAAATTACGAGATTTGCGAAATAGCTATTTACCTATAAATAGTGATACTTTTCCGCACACGACTTTTCCGCTTTGCCTCGTTCGGTCAGCAGTCGACAAATTTCAATCGTCAAATGAAGGATAAAACAATAAAATAAAGTATTTTTAAACCAAATACAGTGAACAAAAGGTCCAACATAAACATTTAGAGTAAAATATCAAGAACACAATACATTGTGTATAGGTACATTTAATTACAATTGCATATATGTATTATTTTAGTCACTTTCGTTCAAGTAAATAGTTCCAGAGCACCGACTATCACGTACTAGTGGCTAGCTTTCCTTCAAGTAGCATGTGTGCAAACATGCCTCTTAACATCAATTATACGCGTCAAGAATAGATTAGAATAGACGTGAAATAGAACAGATTCAGTTTCATTGCTTGCTTAAGCAATGGTGCATAATATCATAAAAACTAGATAGTGTGTCCCAAAATGTTGGGACCAAAGGAATGTTGAAACTAAAACGAAATTTCTCTCGATAAAAGTAACAATCGAGCAAGAAAAAGCCTCGAGCGTCATAGGCATGAAGATATCACGCGTGCTCTGTCTCGTTTTAGAATATTCCAGGCTTAGTTGCTGGAAATCGATATACCAGTGGCGCAGTCCCTTTAAACAAGGCTTTTTAAATTAAATAATGATTGAATCAAAAAGAAATTTCAAAAATTAAAACTAATGATTCATTGATTGTGTGGAAATTGACAAAGATGCCACATAACACGATAATAAAGACAATATTCCCTGCTACAGTAGTTAGCAAATCATTCGATGAAGACGCAACGTTCTCAATTTCAGTCAATAACTTGCTTGAATACAAAGTTGTAGTATTCCTATTGCGTTGTGACCTGTTTTTGATCAAATTCATCGAGTCGCCCAGACAACGGTAATTGTGAAGTCATTTTTGGTGTCACTAAATATGGACAGGACACGAAGCGACCTCAACTTAAAATATGCAATAACATTCAGAATCGGCTTATAATAGAGAAGACAACCTTCTACTACTAAACCACAGAAATTATTGTAGAAAAATGATTTTTTTTTACATTGACATTGATAATATTTATTGTGTGGTTGTGAATTTGATTGTGAATTTGCACGTATTTATACATAATACTCGTAATATGATGTATCATCAAGCCTAAATTTACACAGCGTTTATTGGAAGTTATTCTTTCCAGGCGCGGCCCGTCCATAAGGTCATTTGGTCAATGACCCACCTAAAATTTTCAGTGATCTACCTAATAATTTATTTTTTAATTTTTTAAAACCAAAAAAGTATCTTTTGTTTCAAAGTTCCATGCAAAAACTCCCCAAGACAGAATCAAACCAAGCCGTCGTCAAAGGATATCCAATAAGCTTGCTCCGGGTTGGGTCATATTTTAAATTGATCTTCTAGGTTTATATGGACGATATAAATTCATTAAAAGTAAGAGAGAAACAGACATACGCGCTTCATTAAGTTAAAAAGAGACACAATTGGTCGACGACCCACCAATAATATCGCTTTCGGGGCGCGCGTGGTTGTCAACGCCACCGCGCTAGGTGTCGGGTTGTCCCAAATTCTGACTCACTAATTTGAGTCTGACCAATTTATTATTAGAACAATATTCGCAATTCGCGATACATTTATACATTTAATATAAGCTTATCTAATTTTATGTTAAGATATTTAGGTATTTACTACTAATAATAATAGAATAATTGTATTGTGTCTATAAGACATTAAAACCTACAGTAATAACAGCAACGTGGCAACACAGCATTCGACGCTTTGTCAGAAATGACAAGTGAAGTGAGTGATGGAGCAAACGTCAAGACTTTGTTTTTATTTATCGGTTTTATGTTCAAATATTTTGACTTTCAAGTTGGATATTATTGGTTATTTGCGTTATTTTTGTGCATTACTAGTACCTACTTGGGTACTTATTTTAACAATGGCTTTAACAGTGCAAGAAATACTGCAGTGTAAAATAATAATAATAGTTCATTACCATTTGAAAAACGTTTAGAAATTAAAGGAAAAGGACGCCCAATACCTCTTTTGGATGTAAAATCGAAGACCACTAAAGACAGAGGAGAAGACATTAGCAGGTATTTTAAGCCAAGTATGTACCATATTTCTGACTTTTACTGGTTGCAATTTCTTCACTCTGTTTTGCCTCATGTTGATATCTTTTTTGTCAATTGCAAAAATCTGGAATTGATGCAATTTTGATTGGTAAATATATTGCAGATTTTAATTCAAACATTCAAAAAATTAGAGAGAGTGTTATCTCTACAGACGCAAATATTAACATCGAGGCAAGTACATCTAAAAAAAGTCCGAAAGAGTCCAAAAGAACAATTTCTTTAGAAATATGGGATATAATTTTATTAATTTTGTCAGAAATCCGCTGTCGTTTTAATTATACAGAACATTTAATTGTCACACGTTTGTTTAATACAAATAATTTTGCTGATTTATTTGTATTAAAATACAAATAACTTTTGTATTTTTTAAACAGTTTAAAATGTTAAATATTTTTAACATTTTAAAACATGTTTAAAATAATTATGAGATGATAAACGTTTCCAAGCTTAAATCAGAATTGCTTGTTTTATTTAGTCGTGAAGATTTTTATAATAGTGCAGGTGCTGTTGCCATTTTATAGCTCTTGTTAGAAATGAATTTTGGTGAAACGTTTTCAGAAAGTGTAAAATTATTAGAGATTTTATGTACTATTCCAATGACGACAGTGGAAAGTGAGAGGTGCTTTTCGACTCTAAAAAGGATTAAGACTTTCTTAAGAAATACAATGGCGGAGTCGAGGTTAAGAGCTATGTTGAGCATTGAGAAACCTTTTATTAGAAGTATTTATAATTTTAATGAGCTAGTGAGTGAACATTTCTCCCAACAGAAGGATAGAAGGATCGATTTGATATACAAACACATTTAACTACATAAAAGGTGAGTAAATTATAAAAAAAAAATAATATTAAAAAGGCTTGCACTAGTTTCCCACAAAATTTGACCCACCTGTAAAAAAACTCACGGGCCGCGCCTGATTCTTTCTACAACTAGGTACTGCTCTGAAAATTCCTAAAAAACTCATTAAACTGGTCTTACAGCGATAACTACAAGCGTGTCCCTAGGATTCCTTGCCAAATAATGGGAAAAATCTACAAAACATAATATGTATGTTCCCAAAGATAATTATAATTAATAGTATTAAAGATAAAAATGATGATCATTTTAGAGATGAATTTATTCGAAATTGGGAGTAATAATGCTAATCACGGCAAGTAGCGCGAACTAAAAACCAAGATAAGATTTAACAAAATATATTATGATTGACAGATAATTAAGTAATCCAGAATCAAATACAATTTAATCTACAACCTAACTGAGGATTTATATTGATAACGCTGGCAAGCGCTACTTTAGGATTGATATTTTTTAAGATATTAAAACATAAAAGTTAAGCCAATTTTTATGGTTTGTTGAAATATAATAATTATAAAAATACAAATTAACTGACTAGTAGTTACTTCGCTTTTTTTTTTAGCCCTACAAAACAATGAAACGTTCGATCTTGTTGGAGTCGCTTTTGAATATGATCTCAGCTGGCACAAACACATTAGTTCAGTAGCCACATCGGCAGCTAAAAAGCTTGGTTTTCTCTTTCGAGCCAGAAAATCCTTCTCCTCTTCTAACTTATACACTCTCTATGTTTCCCAAATAAGACCTAACCTAGAGTACTGATCCCACATCTGGGGAGCGGCATCACCTTCGATGCTTAAGATCCTTGATTCTATCCAAAGGAGAGCCATTCGACTTATCAATGACCCAGCCCTCACGAGAAAACTCCCTTCTCTCGCTCATCGAAGCGCTGTAGGGGATTTATCTTATCCCTTTTCTACCGCTACTTCCACGGATTTTGCTTTGAAGAACTAGCCGGTATTATTCCCCCCTTGAATGTCCCTAACAGAACAACAAGAGGCGCGTTACGTATGCATCCCTTTACTGTCCAGCTGCAAAAGCCTAGGACAGACCACTTCTCTCGCTCGTTCATACCTAGGGTCTCCAGATTATGGAACAAACTGCCTGCAGATGTTTTCCCTTCCCGTCCCAACCTCCAATCCTTCAAATCCCGTGTCAATAGACTACATTTCCCTTCTCTTCAGACACCCACGGTACGTTAGTACTTAAGCTTGAAGTCTACGTGGGATGTCAGATAAAAAATACAGTAAAATATTTTTTCTAATTATATGCGTGCTGAAAGTTGCACAATAGTTGCATAATAGTTGTAATTTAACATAATATTTAGTAAAATGTTGGTGGGAAATAGCCAAAAAAAACATCCAAAAATAATGAATCCTCCGAATAATTACAGGGCATTTTTGCTATATCGTTTAGGGCTTGCAATCCCGGATGCTTATTTGGATCCCGGGACTTTTGGGATCGAAGAAACAAAATACCGGGATCTCGGGATTGATCGCGACAAATTGTAACCTTAATAGAGGTAAATTATTTTTATTTATAATACAGGGTGCTAATAAAAATGTTACTAAACTTCACGGTATTATTCCTTGAAATCCAGAAATTGAAGAGAATCTGATTGATGGAGTACCGGAAAACAATATCGAAGAAGCCAAGAATGTGAACGTCTAAGTGTTACCAGAAAAATACCGTTATGCCAAATAATTGGAAACATTTAGTAAATGATGTGCAAAAAAAAAACAATAAACAATTTCAAGAAAGAAGAGGTAATTCTAGTATACTTTTCCACCATTTCAAAAACTTGCACACCATCACCATGGTCAAGGTACTCAATGTTAAAATATATGTTACAATTAAAACATTATAAAGTGATTTCTCAAGAAAAAGAATGTTGGATTTCAGCCAAAAAATCTAAAACTCTAACAAGAAACAATATAGAACAATTTCTAAACGATGCTCTAGATGATGTATACCTTTTAACTAGAGTTGTCACATTAATTGGGGTGGCAGGCGCCCGCCGCCCGTAAAGAATTAACTTATTTGACCCCAGATAACATTAAAGACAAAGACTCCTTGATGCATATTACGATTCCTGATAATAAAACCCACCAACGCAGAAGCTGTGTAGTATGCGGGGAATGAAATTTAAACTTAATAAAAAAAATATGCATTACTGCGACCTCAAAGTAGGTACGCTCCATAGAAGATTTTTCCTAAATTACCAAAACGGAAAATGTTCTGCCCAATGTGTTGGAATTGACAAAATCGGCAGTATGCCCACGGACATGGCTGGATACCTGAAACGAGCTTGACACTGGGCATTCATTTAGGCGGTCTTCAGCCACTCTGGTAGTTTACTGTGGGGTAGACATCACGAATCTCAAGCGCCATGGTGGATGGAAGTCCACAAAAGTTGCTGAAGGATATAGACGAGTCCTAATAAAACAAAAAAAAAAAACAAAATGCATAACGGATCCTCCAAAACCAGGCTACCACTCCAAACCGCAGCAACAAAGACTAATTTAATTCAGGTACCAAAACAATCGCGCCTTAATTGGTGAAACAAGTTTTGGTTTTATGTAGGTACTCGATATGAAAGCTACTGCTTTATTTGACATAAACAGAAAAAGTAGATTAAATTGCATCACAGTCATGTAACGTTGATGTTTTATTCATTTTGATATGTAATATTGCCTAAAATGTACGCTTTTAGGACGATAACTTGAACGTATGTATAGACTAAATAGAAAAATATTAAAAATTGGGTGGCAACAAAAGTGCGACATGACTGCGTGGCATATAATTAAAAGTTGTTTTGGTATTTATTGCTAAATAACGAAAATATTGCTTTTAACTTGATTTTATCACATAGGCTTATGACATCTTTGAACCAAGTGCCAAAGTGCCAAAATATAAACGTGAATATCCCACGTAGTCCTCCTTGACATATCTGTGCCATTTATTAAGAATGAGTCTTATGGAAAGTAAGCTGTGGTTCTACCGTATTCTTTAAAAGCATTATTTTTTCGGAAAAAGGACAGTGAAAAAATGACTCAATGTTATGGAAATCACCCTTATGAAGCTTGGATCAAGGCATGCACCTATTCAACATTTGAGGGGAGGGCTTGCCCCCGGCTTGTTGACGCCTATGACATACCGTATTATATCACCCATGCAGACAGAACATTTTTTCTTGGTGCGCCACAAGCCGCAGATCTTAAAATTGCATCAATTTGTTCGTTTTCAATGACCTACTTAATCGTAACTGAAGTACTTAAATCAACATTAATTGCCAAGTATGTCTGCTCTGCTGTACAATGTTATTCGGAGAAATATAATTGCACTTGGTACACTACCGGTCAAAATTAAAACATTCTCTTGTGCATACGGGGCAGAGAAATCTTTATTTCTGTTCATTTTCATTTAATATACTATACACTGCTCAAAAAATTAGGGCAACACTTTTTGGTAACGCTGTAACTCTTTATCTCGTTGCTATAAACGAGTGAAATAGTACATTACATAACAAGTGTTGAAAGTGACATTTTTCACGCGAGTGGGAATGTTGTCGCACGAGGCGACAGCCGAGTGCGATAATCCCACGAGTGTGCGAAAATTACTTTCACACGAGTAATGTACAATATTTTTCCTACGACCACAAAAATATTTACAAAAAAACCTCAATTTCTGTCTTTTAAAACCCTCACTTTCAACACTAATATTTTCATCAAGTGTGCTGAAAATAAAACAAATGAAATTGGCACCATCTATTTCAATGTCATGTTGACAAGTACTTTTCAACACGCATGTGATATAAGGCACTTTCTCGCCAAGTTAACCGTGCTTTTTTTCTCACTTTCACAGGTGGTCGTAGGAAAATGATATTTTCATAATTGATGCACATTTTATTTTAGTGATTTGATAGAAAAGAAATGGATTTATGCTAATTATCTAAGATAAGTTTAAGATTTCAGAGCAAGTACAAAAAATAAAGTTATAATGAAAATATCCACATTTAGATTTTATATTGGAGCAGGCTTAGACAGCTTCACTGGGCAAAGGCATGACAGTTTATTGTTGTTGAATTCATTAATTGTCAAAATGAGAGATAGAAGTCGCTCATGCTATTGGCGACCCAAATTAACAACGTGGCGTTCTCTTCAGTCGATTTGCTAATTACTATAACGGGAAATATTTTTGTTTCGTCTTTGTCTTCATTATCGTGTTATTTGACATCTTTGTCAATTTCGTCGTCTAGTGAGCCCTTGATCTCCGGTAAAAATCAGCTGATTTCTGATTGCAGTTTATCTTATTCTTTTTAAAAGCTGCTCCCAAAATCGTTAACCAGAGAGTATGTATTCAGTTACCTTTGAAAATAAGTCTCCCCAGACCCCACAACAAATAGTGCACAACTGATAACGTTCGTTTGGTTTGAATGAACGGCACTGGACCACTCTTTAAAGTGTGCTGGCGCACTTAAAATAAACGAAGAACCATTCAGCTAGCTGGTAGACCAAAACTATGTTATTCTATAATAAATGCTTCTGGCATGGATAATATTCTAACTTGATTGGGGAGACGGATGAATAGCCAAAAATCTTTTGAACTTTGTCATTTTCTTCTTATTTTAAGATTGCCTTATTTGATTAGTATTATTAGCATAACCATTCCGCGAAACAACAGTGTGTAATTCCCTTTCTGCTTTCCATTTTCAGAATAGTCTATACCGACCACAATTCTGATTAGTTCCACACCATTTTTTTTATTCCTCATATTCAACACCTTTGTTTTCGTTTAACTGGTTGAATGTTGATCATCATAAATGCGGATAAAAATAAAAAGTTTCATCATTTCGTATGCAAACTGTTTCGTACGGAGATACGCTTTGATACACTTTAACAATATAACGGTTAAGGCCAAGTACCATATTTTCAGGTTCATTATAGATATGATGGTTGGATAAAAAATAAATAAAAAACGGGGGTATCAAGACATCCCTAAAATAAAAAATCTATAGCCCAATTCGAAGCTGAAACGATTGGAACAAAAAAGGAATTGATTCCTGATTAAAATTGGTTAAAAAAGTATCGATTACTTATTGATGATTACAAGTAAGAATTTAATCAATTCCCGACTACTTATGTAATCGTAAAATAATCACAATACATGACTACAATAATTGTGAGTACTTTCTTGCTCGAACGAAAGGAGAGCAAGTAATATTTTATATTCGAAAATATTTTTCGAAAATATATTTTTTTGAAAACAATATTTAGAAAATTACATTGTGAACTCTAGTAGCTTGAAAAATGTTAATGAAAAAAAAGACGAAAAAAGATCCTGAACAAACCTAAACGAACCTTTTTTGGGTTTAATCAGGTTTCCTTACGTTTGGTACGTTAATTTCTCGTAAATTACTTTTTCAAAAAGCCGTTGCTTGAATAACAACAAGATCATAAACTAACCTAAACGAACCTTTTTTGTGTTTGGTTAGGTTTACGATTCCTTGTTTGCTATGTTACTCTGTGGTATGTTAAAAAAGTATTGTTATTTAATATGAATATTCGAAGTCTTTTTTGAAACAATGTTTAAAAAATATTCTTTCTTAAAACATGTTTTCTTGAAAAAATGTAGTTTCAAAAAGTGGTTAAAAAAATTCGAAGTTGGTTTCAGAAAAAAAATTGAAAACATACCTAGTTTTCGAATATCTGTATTATTGAAAAAGAAAAATGCTAGAAATTGGTAAGTTAGGACGACAAACCGTTCTGTTTTCGCAAGAACAGGTGTAGATATTTCGTCCATTATGAAACAGTGTACATTTCTTAGAACCCTAACACTAAAAAAGTAATGTCGCACTCCGCACTCGAGCTTGCCCATTCTTTTTTTTGGTCTGTAGCTCGAGGTGACTTTACGACCCCCCCCCCCCCTCCCCCTAGAAGAAATTCTAAATCCATTGCAGTGAGTTGTATAACACTGTGTATATCGAAGACTATTTGATTCGTAATAAAAATTTATTAACATTTCAAAACAATTATTGCTAAACAAGTTCAATCAAAGCAATTAACCTCCAACATTCAACAAAAAAAAACGAGACTCAACAATTTTGTCATGGTTATTTAAATGTCATGCTTAGATAACAGTAAACCGGCTTGTTTGTAAATAACATGCTTTACCAGTAAAACATTGCTATTTTTATGTTTTAAGTAATAGTGATAAAAATGAAAGTCATACAGAAAATTTTCATTAAATAAAAATACTGCTGTTATGTACGCACAACAAACCAAACTCGCGGTGCATCGATAAAATCTACTACCTATGTACAAATGTACAGGGTTTTTGATTATATTTGGGCCAGTAGGTAGATAACTTTTTTATTTGAAGATACAGAAAAATGTTTAAATTAGGAAACTAAAACCCCACTACGCGAAATAACAACTGTAAAGTTAGAAAAACAAGCTTGTAAATAGGAATCATATTCGTATTGGTATTACAAATTCTTACATAGGTTCTGTAAAATGTTTGTCGTACCTATTCATAAAATAATCTAGCTTTAAAATCACCCTGTAGGTAGTGAAGATGCGAATATATTATTGTTGTTTAGCAAAAAATCGCAAAAAATGTTAAAATAGATTTTTGTTTAATTGCATACAGCTTTATCATTAACTTACATCATGATGTAAAAATAGATTGTTATATGCAAAAAAACAACTACTAATTTTTTTAATGGATTCTGAAAGCAGCCAGGGTCAATTTTATTTTAATCTAATTATAATTCTCCCAAATTACTTTTAATTTTAAATATGATCTTTTGATTACAATATGCTAATTTTATTTTTATGTAATAATTAGTAGTTTTATTGCTGATAAATAAAAAGTTTTGAAATGAGTGGTTATTTTTAAGTCTTATTTCAGTATATAGTTCTTATTTCATTCCTAGTTTTTTTTCTTTGTCTTGTATATACAGGGTGTTTGAAAAGACATGTGTCATCGTTTAATTTATTGACTACTTGGCTCCGAGATTTTATAACATTTTACCGAAAAAATTAGAGATATGTCTGCAACTGGGCTGTTCAGTAAACATAGTAGGGCGTTCATTATTAACAATTATAAAAAATTTACTACAGAAGTGTCATAAGCCTATTACTGTGTGGACTCATGAGTGGTGTTCTTTCTGTTCTTTTCTGATTTCCCTCTGATATTGTATCATAAACTGTACCTAATGGTTTGTGAAAATTTACATATTTTAGATTAAATTGTGAATTATTTGAAAGCTGTAGCTACCTAGTTGTATCATTGTATTATATTGTGTTGTATGGTTACTATTAAATAAATAGGACCATCTAATATTTTTTCTCCATACAAAGTTTGAACCCCTGTTTCACCTCAGGGGCTGAATTGTAAAAACCCCTTCCTTAGTAGATGCCTACATTATGTAAGAAACCTCTGTGCTTTGATATGTCAGTCAGTCAGTCAGTTTCTTCTTTTATATACTCTATAGATATATAGATGAAAAGGGACAACAACTTTCCATAACTTAATTGATCAACTAGAGGATATAAATTTTTAAGTTAGTTAAAGGTTAAAGGACATATTCATTTTAAACATTCAGTATAAGCTGTTCAAAGTCGCCAGAATAAAAAAAAGTATAAAAACTTGGTTAAAAATTACAACTTTCGTTATCTTCAAGTGAAACACACTGTATATCTTAAGTATTTAGATAGAGCTTAAAATTTCCTTGATATTAGCTTAGTTAAAAACTTGACCTTCAAATACGTCATATACATTAAATTTCACTGCAAAATATTTCAAGAATAGTGGCCTCAAACTAAAACATTGTATGCGTAGGCTCTTGCAGACTCATTAAAATATGGGGCCCAGCGTACAGTTATCATTTATTTAATTTTCTCTTAAGGCTAATCTAAAGTCGTGACTAACTGTATAATAGTATATTTACGTGGTAACTATGGAACATTTAAGATGCTGTTAAGAGACGTAATCAGCTACCATTCCTACTATTTTAGTTTTTTTACATTTTTTTGTTCAGTTATTTGCTATAAACAGGGCTGCCACATAAGATTCGAAAAACTTCCCCAAACTTGAATTTTTTCCCCAAAAACACACGATTTTAAAAAATATATATTTTTTCCCTGCTTAGCCAAGAAGGAAATTCTGTCCACTAGGAGCATGCTCATTTGCCACAAATAAATAATTGCCATATCAAAAATTAATCAGTTTGGCTTCCAACCAACTGGTTCCTAATGCAGGCTATTTGCCAGATTTGGTCCCATCGGATTTTAATTTGTTTCTACCCGGTTTTTAGAGGAAAATTAAATTATGGTTTCTTATGGTTTGTATAATGTATCTACACCGGAAAATCATATTTATAGCAACTGAGCAGCAACAGTGTTGAAAAATAACAGCAGGGATGGGAGCTGATTACTCCTCTGAACTCGATATATTTAGCGTTGATGTGTGAAAATCTGACAATGTGCCACGAGCAGGTCACGTATCACGTACTTTAGTAATGATTAGAACCATATCAAAATAAAGATGTGGTTGTGGTCAAAGTTTGGTCATACTTCATACTAATAGAAACTTTGTTCAAATTACTAAGAAATTCTAAGTCGTTTCTGGAATAATTATTTTACTCAGTATATTGCTCTACTATTGCATCAAAACGTATCCATAATTTCAGTGCCGTAGCTAGGTGCAGGTAGAGTAGGCCCTTGCCTAGGGGCGAAGGTGGGAAGGGGCGGCAAAAGAGTATATATAATTAGGTCTTGTTATAGGGGCGCCAAAATCCTGGCTTGTCTTCAGTCAAATTTAGCCTAGCTACGGCACTGCATAATTCACATCTTAGGCGATAGCAGCTCACGAAAATCTTTTAATATGCGTTTAGACTCTCAAGACATCCGCGCTGTTCTTTTGTAACTACCCGACTACACAGTACTCAGCCGTGGATTGGGGGGGGGGGGGGGGGAGGGGGGCGCAGGGCCCAAAAACAAACATATTCCGTCTATGTAAGGTCTTGCAAATGAGTTATGCCACAAAAATGCAAATAATAGATCAATGCTAATATGTCATATAAAAAATGCGAGCCTTTTTTGGCAAAAATGTCCTGGTGGTTTTTTCCAAGTTGCTTTTTTAAAAACCGATTTATGAAATATTTTCTCGAAAATACGTATTTCGAAAGTACATTTTTGTCTTCAAATAAATAATTTTTAAAAAATAGGTACATTTTCCGAAAATATACTTTTCGAAAATAGTATTTCAAAAATTAAATTATGAACTCTAGTAGCTTGGAAAATATTAATGAAAAAAACAGACAAAAGAAGATCCTGAACAAACCTAGATGAACCTTTGGGTTTGATCAGGATTCCTTAGGTTTGGCACGTTGCTTTGTTGTAAATTCCTTTTTTAAAAACCCGTTGCTTGAATAAAACAACTTTATTTTAACAAATTTGGCCAGTCAAAGTCTAAAAAAACTTCTCACAGTTAATTTCTGTCGAGCTAACAACTAATTAGGTTAAAGACACTATAAAAAAACTATTAAAACTTATAAGGCATCCTTCTTAAAATACAATCGTAAATAAAAAATAAAGTTCAAAAATTTGGTATTAAAATCATGTTTGAACAGTTGTTACGTTACAGAACTTGAAAATCTCATCAATATGGATTCTTTTATACCGGGTAGATCGTTTTAAAAATATTATGGTTACTTTAAAATTTACAGTTATAGATTCACTAAAAATGTTTAAGATTTAGTACTGGTTTATATTAAGATCTTCTAGTTGGTCATTTAGGTTTAAACAGGGGTTTGTCCTGTCATTGTAAATAAATCATTATTAAAAACTTATCAGTTATTCTAACATTTGAGCGATTTGCTTAGTTTCCAAATGATTTTTCTCTTGGAGCGTGTGGCTAGAACCATTCAATTTGGATATAAAATTCAATGCTAGAAGGAATTTAGTTCTATTACTGTGGAAACTATGTACTGAAATTGACCCTTTCTTTATAAATTTGTGAAAAAACGCAGAAACAAATTCAAAGTCTAACGCTCAGTTGTCTTATTCTTACACTAACTTGTCAGTTGTCAGTACAATTTTTATATTTTCACAATATTAGCAACAGATTCATATTCTATGGGTATTTTTTAACGTGTTAACAAAAGTTTCAAGATATTTTATGATTTATTTTAAGAAAACAATATTTAAAAAGAATATTGAGTTCCCACTGACAGAAGAAATGACACCATAGACCCAGTGCCGGCCGATCCGGCGCAAATTTTGATAAGATCGTAGTGAGATGTGTAAGGAATGTTTTTAGAAACAATCTAAGAGTATTTAAATCAAAAATGCTTGCTAACTACTTGAAATTCAATAGTTTTTTTTATAGCAATAACTGAGCAGCAACCATATGTTAAAAATATAGTAGACGTTAGCTGACTATTACTAAAGTGACCAGATTTTTAAAATCCCGATGCAGGACAAACACAAAACGCCGCACGCAAATCGCCGTAGACGAACATTTTCTGGTTGCCACGCCGTTTCTGGTCTATCAAAAAAAATTTTGTGCATTCACCAATTTCTTATAATTTAATAAAAAATACTAATATTAGAAATACCAAGTCACCACTATACTTTCCCTCTGATTGAATCACAATTCGTGGGTGGCATAGCTAGGATTCAAAAAGTATGTACAAGCGCCTCTGAAGATTGTGTAGTGATTATTCTTGGATCCTGAGGCTCGTTCTAATCTTATAAATCGAGGTAAACATTTTTCCAGATCTAACAATGATTTACAATTACATATAGAACCAGAATTTTTCTTTAAAATCTTCAATAATTAAAACTTTATAAGATTTATAAGTAATAAATACAGCCTTCAGATACGTATACGCCCGGTATATTCCAAGAATTCACCAGTCTAGAATGAGAATGACCATAGAACAAGTTCTTGCTCACGAATACCTTGCACGTTCCTCGATATTAAATTGGCAAATAACGATTTATTTTCGACGGTGATGTCATGATTGTTGAATGTTTTTATTTTAACCAGAACAGTTTTGCTGTGATTTTTTAGAATCATAGATATTACATAAATATGGTATTTTATACTACAATATTACCGGAAACATTTTAAAAAGTGTTTTTTTTTTCAAATTTTTGCAAATTTTGTTTAAAAAAATTTGGCATCTTTACAGTGGCCGATTATAACCATAAGGCACCCTTGGCTGGTTTGGCTCCTAGGGCCCCATCTCCCAGGGGCCAAGAAGGCCCCAAAATTTTGACCTCAACTCCCTAGTGTCACTCCTCAAGCTTTATTAATATTAACCAATAAGATACACTTCAAATTTGGTGTCTACCTTTACTAATAGCAAAGATATGTTCCCGTACTAATACTTTTCGGACACTCTGTATTTATACCATATAACAACTGTCCTGCAAAACCAACCACCAGAAATTAGTCACAACTTAGATGCTTTTTGTTTTCTGAACCTGCAGACCGACCGACTTAAATGAACTTTTTTCACTTTGCGGGTTCGTTTTTTACGAATGTTACTGTGGCCGTATTTTTTTTTAATTAGGTTCCTGTTCATATTATACTGAGTGTAATTAGAATTTTTTCCCGAAATTTCGTAACACCCTGTGGAATATATTAGCAATCATATCATAACGCAGTTGAAATTAAACTTTAGCCTTATGTGTCTTTAACATTTTCCATTTTTGATTTTCATGCTCTTATACTGTTTCTAAAAACATTCCTTACACTACACATGTGACCGCGATCTTATCATTTGCGGCGGAAAAAAACATCTCTTGAAAGTAAATTTTAAAAATAGGTACCTACTTACATTTTCCGAAAACAGATTTTAGAAAATTAAATTATGAACTCTAGTAGCTTGGAAAATGTTAATGAAAAAAAGACGAAAAAAGATCCTGAACAAATCTAAACGAACCTTTTTTGGGTCTGATCAGGATTCCTTAGGATTTTTACGTTACTTTCTCGTAAATTACTTTTTCAAATTAAAAAGTTATTATTTGATAAAAATTAATTTAGAAAAAGATGTTCTTTGAAAAAATGTATTTGTAAAGTGCTTTAAAAACCATTTGAAAAATTGGTTTTAGGAAAATTGTACTTTCGTAAGTACTCGTACTCGTAATTTTTTCGGATATTAATTTTTTCAAGCAACGACTTTTTGAAAAAGTGATTTACGAGAAAGTAACGTACCAAACCTAAGAAACCCTGATCAAACCCGAAAGAGGTTCGTTTAGGTTTGTTCAGGATCTTTCTTCGTCTAAAATATGCCTATTTTTAAAAATTATTTTTTGAGACATTTTTGAAAAAAATGTACTTTCGAAATAAGTGTTTTCGAGAAAAAATTTTCAAAATATTATATATCCTTTTTCAAAAAAGCACATTTGAAAAAGCTGTCAGGATATTTTTGAAAAAATATACATTTAAAATGTTGTGTTTTATTTCCTTTAGAAGCTAAACCGACCGGTGCAAATTTTGATAAGATCGCAAGATGTATAAGGAATGTTTTCAAAACAATCTAAGAGCATGTAAATCAAAAATGCCATCAAAGCCTTGCATTTTTATATTACATATTAGTATTGATCCATTATTGATATTTTTGTGGTAATTATTCATTTCAAGGATTCAAGGACCTTACACCTTACTTGCCCACGGCAAAGTTTGTTTTGTTTATATATAATATTGTATAGAATAATAATATATAATGGTTAATGTTAATGTTACAATATTTATTTTTATAAAATTCGCTATTGAAATCCTTTTTGTACAAGCTTTGGGGGGGGGGGGGGCTGCGCCTTCCCCCCTAAATCCGCGCCAGCCATACCTCAAGATCTAAAGAATACTTCAGGACCGACTATAAATACGATTATTAGTCCTCTTTCAAGGGAAGTCCTCGACTTTCAGATTTAAAAGAATACCAAAAAACAATAATACAAAAATTAACAAAATAAATATTGACGAACCCTGGTTGAAAAGGAAAATTGCACTCTTTATGATACAGACAAAATATAATAATTTTATGGAATATAATTAATAGTAATTTCACTTACCCACAAGTGCACAATTCGCAGATGCATTGTTCCTTAAGGGGGACCTTAATTACTGCTGGCTTCGGTTTTTCTTTTATTACTTTTTCGATGACTATAACCTTGTTGTCGGTGACCTTCTTTATGTTCGTTATATTCTCAACTTCATTCTGAAATACAATAAGCTCATTAAAATTTGCAAACGAAAATTAGACATCTTTCAACTTACAATATCCTTGATGTCCACAATGTCTTCTTTGATGAAGGTCTTATCGACACGGTCTACTGAATCAAAAGTCTTGACGTCTTTGATGATCTTGTCCACTTTTCTATCGGTCTTTACGTCTGTGTTGAAAATTTTTTCTGTGGTAAATTTCTCGTCGACCGTCGTTTGATAACGAATATCTTCAGTGACATTTGTTACGTCAGTCGTTTTCTTATCGGTAATTCTTTTATCATCAATTACAACATCTACGTCAGTACTAGAAGTATATTTAGTGAAATCAATTGAATCCTTTGGTCCTCTGGGACCTTTTGGTCCCTTAGGTCCTTTTGTATCTTTCGGACCCTTAGGCTTGGAACTGTCATACGTATCATGGGTGGTGTATTTCTCTACTGAGCTCTGATTGTCAACAAAGGTTTGTGAATCTTTAGTGACAACCGTTTTTGAATCAGAAAATTTAGAGACGGATTCGAGAGTATCCACTACAGTTCTGGAATTCGTTACAGAAAAATCTGTTGAACCAACAGGAACAACTTTGTCTCCAGGTTTGGGACCTCTTGGCACCCTTTGTCCGTCAATAATAACGTAATTTTCGTTGATTACGGTGCTATCTGATGATGTAACGTACTTTGTATCAACGAACGTCTTCGAGTCTCTAGTCACTGATGTTTTTATATCAGTAACATCAGTAAACTGATTCACATTGTCTACAATTTCGGTAGTTGTTGTTGTATCTTTAGGACCTTTAGGACTTCTTCTGGTAGGAGAATCATCCGGACGCCGTAGTTTATCACTGGGTCCTTTTCTAGTAGGAGAATCTCCTGGACGTCTTAATTTGCCTGTAGGAGAGTCCTCGGGACGTCTTGGTTGTTGTTTAGAGGATTTCCCTGACGGAGAATCATTTCTAGGATGATCTTTGGGTTTTCGTTGCGGAGATGTTCTATCATTTGGTTTTTTAGTCTGCGGAGTCTCGTAAACAAACTGTCCATTCCAACCTGTTTTCCCATAGAGGCGATCATTCGAATAAATTATGTCTGTGGAATCGACGGTGTGATCTATCAAAACTTTTCCAGATGTTCCTATGGTATTCTGAGTAGCTTTGGAGTCATAAACATTATCTACCCTCGTGTTTTTTGAATCTACAGAATGACCGTAGAAATCTTTTGAGTCAGTTGTAGTTTGAGATTGTCTTGTTTTATTCGTGTCTACATAATTTTCATCTACGTAATAAGTAGTTTTTGATCCTAACTCGTCTGTTTTGGTGGCATCAGTAAACTGCTTTACGTTCTCTGTTATTTCAGTACCTAAAAAATCCTTCGTAGGACTTTTAGGTCCTCGTCTAGTTGGTGATGTCTCCGGACGCTGCGGCTTTTCACTGGCTGATTTCCTGGTAGGAGACTCTCCAGATCGTTTTGGTTGGTCAGCTTTTCTTGTAGGAGACCCCGTTCTAGGTTGATCTTTAGGTTTTCGTTGTGGCGATGTTCTATCACCGGGTTTTGTGGTTTGAGGAGCCTCATAGGTAAACTGTCCATTCCAACCTGACTTTCCATAAAGACGATCATTCGAATAAATTATATCGGTGGTATCAGCAGTGCGATCCATAAGAACTTTTCCAGATGTTCCTATGGTATTCTGAGTAGCTTTAGAGTCATATATATTTTCCACCATAGTATTCTTCGAATCAACAGTATGCCCATAAAAATTTCTCGTGTCAGTAGTAGTTTGAGATTGGCGAACTTTATTCGTGTCGACATAATTTTCATCTACGTAAGAGGTAGTCTCACTTTGCGGTTTTCTCGTTGGTGATTTTTCCGTTGGGGATTTCTTAATTGGTGTAGACGTATCCTTCGGCCCCTTTCTAGAAGGTGACTCGAGGCGTTTGCCTTTATCTGAAGGCGTACGAGTAGGCGATGTAGCCTTTCTAGTCTTTGAGTCGGAAAGATCGGTTGACGTTTCAAAAGACTTTTTCTTTTGGGTATCTACAACATCGCTTGACGTTTGAGAAGACTTTTGCTTTTGGGTATCTACATAGCTTTCGTCTACGTAATAAGTGGTTCTTTTGGAATGATCTGAAGTACTGTCATGCTTAGTATCGGTACTAGTTATGTTACTGGACGAGACATTTTGTGTGGATGATCCAGGAATGGCATGAGTGTCGACATCAGTCAATGTTTTTATCACATTACCTTTGGAATCGTAATAAGTATATGTAGTAGTTACCGTTTCAGTTTGCCCTAAGTTTTTTGACGTTGCCACGTTTTTGGACGATGTTTGTTTTGTAGACGACTCCAGGCTATCGCTACGGGTATCTGTCAAAATTTGACTACTCTTGATGTTTGTGTCATGTTTTTTGCTGCTCGTTTCCTGAATATCATTTCTGGTACCTGTCAAAAGTTGACTGTTTTTAATATTCGTGTCAATTTTTTCACTACTGATAAAATCTTTTGTTTTATCACTTAAGGAATGTTTGGTGTCATGGGTGAGCAAAGTTGCCACATTGTCATGCGTTCTGCTTTGTGTTGACGCAATGTTGTCACCTATTTGGTGCACTTCTCTTTGGGATTCTGAAATGTAGCCTTTCGGTTTCTGTAGCTCTGGAACTGCGGTGTCGTAGCTTGTAGCACTTTCTTTTGCCTGTTGCTTGTAGTGCACTTCTGGAGTAATATTAGTGCCGCTTCTAGAAGATAAGTGTTCTTCATTACTAGATGACTTTGCATCAGCCGATTCATGGTGTTTTTGGTCCACAATTCTTTCTTTTCCGTCTACAGTTTCAATGACGTAACTGCTAGAAGAACTTTTGGCAATGGAAGAACTTTGCTGATGTGATGAAGAAGAGGTACTTTGTTCCACAACAGTGCCGCCATCTTTAATTATTGTTTGTTTACCGGGTTTTTTACCTTTTGGTGACGCGGGCCCTTCCATTACAAATTTACCGTTCCATCCCGAATCGTTTTTGTTGTACGTTAATTTGTATTCCTCCCTTGGCTCTGTAACTGTGTAAGTAGAGCCTGAGGCACACGACAAATTTGATGTTGATTCGTTAAGCGTAGAACTAATTTGTTGAATTGATGTGTTATGAGAACTAGATGCTGCGTCTTGAGCTACAAAATGCCGGTATTCGGTAGCAGTAACACCGCCTTCTCCGTACATTGTGATTTTTTCACCTGAACCGGTAGGCAACATTTCGGTGACTGTATATGATACAATATTCGAATTTACAGGTAAATGTGATATATCTGATATTTGCAAGCTAGAAGCCGAGGAAGACTTTGACAAGGCACCACTAGTTTCGGACTTACTTGTACTGGAAGATACAACTTTTGAGCTTTTGGAAGATTTTTGCTGTGTCGTGCTCGAACTAGTCGTCGCTGAAGCTGAAGTGCTAGTAGTAGCTGAACTTTTTTTCTTGCCGGTTTTCGAAGTCTTGTTCACAGTCATTTTATAAGGCACTTTATGTACGGCACTACAAAATAAATAAATAAAAATATGTTAGTTAAAAACAAAAGAAAAAGCGCGAATTCGTTCGTGCGACCGCGATCGCGTTCGATATAAAATTGAAGAGAGAAGAATACGCGGCGCGCTTTCGAAGCAAACAACAGGTTAGCTGGTGACCCGTGGGTACACAGCACCACGTCACTTTTCTGCTCCCACGTTTGTTAAATCTTATACTTATATGGATAGTCTGCGAGGTTGTTTTGTTAAATATTCGTCACTTTCTACTCTGAATAATTCTATTTTATTTTTAGAGCACCTTATGTCGCTTTTAGGATGATTATTTTGCTTAATGTGAATGTACAGTTATTAATAAATTTATCATGCGATGATATATGGAAAAAATAAACTAATTATGCAAAGAAATAATTTTAGACCATAGGCGATATGTCGATTTTTTAAAGACAAATTTTTGTTCTTCTAACAAAAACGTTAATCGCATCAAAATTTGTTTATAAAGATTGCAATTAATCATGAACGATAACAAAAGGCATCAGACATCGTAGGATGGTAAGAAGTAGCATAAATTTGGGTCGTCAAAATATTTTTTTATAAATTTTGTTCGTGCAGTTTTGAAGAATGCTTTGGCCAAAAAAGGGGTCATCATACAATACCTATTGAGTCAACAAAAAATTTAGACAACACAATGGATCAAAACGATCGAAAATCTTTACGTTAATGAAACTTACTTGCTAATACATTAAAAAATTCTTTTAATTCTATCCGTTTTTTTGCAAACGAGGATGATGAGGCTACGTAAATTTTTCGCAAATATTTTTTCAAAAACAAATTTTTAGAATATTTTTTTTGAAAGTTCCTTTTTTCCTATTTCCTATTTTTTAAAAATATGGTTTTTGGAAATACATTACAGAAAAACGTAGTTATGGTCTACCGGCCAAGTTTAATGGCAGGGTATTAGCTTTTTTTCAACATTTTTTTAGTAAAAAAATAAGTTTATGTAAAAATTGGCTACCATTTTAAAAAGTAGACCTAGTGTAATTAAGAAGTACCTTTTATTTCTGAATAGAAAAAATCCTGAGCATACCTAAGCAAACCTGCTAAACTCCAAAAATGCGAATCTGTGCAGGGTTTCTCACAGGAGCGTATCGAAAGCGCCTTAATGGGGGGGGGGGGGGGGGGTTGGCGGGGGTATGAAGGAAAATATCCAACTATGCGAAGATAAAAATCAAAAATTTTCGACCCCTTTTGCAAATTCACTCCGAGTAAAACTGTCGACGGTTTTTATAGCTGAATGCCCTCCCCCCTCTGCCCCCCATTAATACGTTCCTGTTGGCTCAGGTTTGTTCAAGAACTTTTTCTCTTTTCTAATTAATAACTCCTAAACTTAAAGTTAAAAATTTAATTTTCCAGAAAATGTATTTTGAGAAAAAAAAATAACAAAAATTCTACAAATACTATTAAAAGTGGGGTGTTTAACGTGACATCCTAATGTAATGTTTGCGTAAAAGCCAAAAAATATGTTCTAACTGAGATTATTCGCAAAATATAAAATTCAAACTCAAAGAAACCATACCTGCATGGCCAGAATTTTTTAAGTTTATCAACAAATTAACATAACAATCAGACTTACTGTCTTTATGAGTCATTTTGACATAATATTTTTTTCATAAATGTGTTTTTCTGTTATAATATAAATGGATAAAGATTAGATTAGGGGCCTCACACTCCTGGGCTGACGAGGCCCAAAAAGGCCGAAATAATATATTGTCAACAGGATTGAGGTGTAAGTAAATTTTTTAAATCATTTTATGATACTTTTTTTTACAATTCTATATCTTAAAACATTTCATTTTTCATGCTACTTCATTAAATTCAATTTTAGCTATGTACATTTAGATTTTCTTAGATCTTCATAAAGATTTTTCCTTTAATAAGCAATTAATGTCTAAAGTATTTTGTAGGAACAGATATATGTAGTTCTTCCAATACTAACGACATAAAATTTTTTCTTTCTCTTTTCTAATTGTTATATATTTAGAACTTTTTGCGTAAAAGCCAAAAAATATGTTCTAAGTGAGATTATTCGCAAAAAATAAAATTTAAACTTAAAGAAATTATATTTTAGGTTTAAAGAAATTCAAATGACTATAACTTTCTACTAACACATTTTTTTCTCTTCAAATTTAAAAATTATCGACAAAATGATGTAAAACTTGTTTAGAAAAAATAATAAATAAAATACCTAAGCTTATTAATTTTTTCCCGCAGGTGGGTCAATTCAAAAATTCAACTTTTTTTCGCAAATTACAAAATAATTTTTCGCTTTACCAAAACATTCCTAGTAGGCTCACTATTAAAAAACCTGAATTTGGCATGGGTCCCATAAGTAGCAACAGAGATATAGAACTTTAAAATTTCACGGGCCGCGCCTGGGTAAAACCAGGAGCAATAAATGTATTTTAAGCAATATTAGTATTTACTTTTAGTATCCAAAGCCCCAAATGACCACTTTGTAATGTAGTGTTGATGCTTAGGTTTGTAAAAAGTATTTGCGAAATTACTATGTTCATAACTGAATTTTATTAAAAAAGGTAAAAATATTTCGTTTGAAAATTAAGCTATGGAAGTAAAATCCCGTCCTAGTCGTTTTGAGGGGCAAAATACGTCCTTTAAACGTTCAAGGTAGCTTCTTTGAGAAAATTTTTGGTACTTCCATGGGTTTTCATGAGACGTTCCTGAAACGTATTAGGTGTACTTATAACTGAAGTCTTCAGTATGTTTATTGGACGTAAAACGTTTTAAGAACGTTGCTCACGTCCGTTTCTGGTACATTCTTTTTGTGGACAAACTACGTCCTACGAACGTTCGAGATAGGTCCAAGGTTTTTTGAAAACGTTCGTGGTACATCCACTGGTCTCTATGAAACGTTCCTTGAACGCTTTAAGTATATTTTTGTGTTATTAGGGGAACGGCTGCAGATTTTTGTCTTTGTCTTTTTGAACTAACACTATATTTTATAGGTAATTGCTCTTAAGCGAAACCGTACGAACGCTCCTGATTCTCACACCGGATTAAATAATTATATAAAGTGCAATTAATTAAGTTAATAATTGTTTTAGATATAACATAAATTATTTAAATATTTAAATTAGGTAATATAAGTAAAGTTATCTATTTGCTTAGTAGTAAAAACAATTATTCGATCTTTCACTCTACCCCTAAACAAAAGGGAAACTTACTTGTTATTTTCCTTATGAAATAACGACTAAAAATAAACTTCACGACCCGATAAAACAAAATAACCTGAAGTTCGTATTGAAGCTAAGTACTAACTGAATAATATTGCTTTTGTTAAAAAAAAGTGAGGCGATAAGGATATTTTTAATGGTTACAAACCTACTTTAATAATTTATCAAAAATCTAAACAGAATCACTCAAGATTAAAATATTAAGAATCCTTGAACATTGTTAATGCATTTGTTGGTTTACATGGAGTGTTTACATTTTTTAAACAAAAACGGGAATGTATGTATTGGTAAATAGATAACTGGTATTTGTTGTACATAAAATCACACGGTATAGTAAGTATTGTCAAAAACCAGCTAAATGGAATTAAACTGGCGCATCCACCAGCTTTTAAACGCCAAAAACTAAATAGTTATCAAAGTCATTGATTATATTTATTGATTGTTATTGGCGGAGGGCCGACTAGAAAAGTAGATGTCATACAAGGCGCGCCACTTTCGGTTCCTTTCATTACCGGCAGTATCAAATTTAAGGGAGCCCCCCCCCCCCTTGCGCCTACATTTTCCGAAAATGTATTTTTTCGAAAACTGTATTTAGAAAATTAAATTACGAGCTCTAGTAGCTTAGAAGTTAATGAAAAAAGACGAAAGAATATCCTGAACAAACCTAAACGGACCTTTTTTGAGTTTGATCGGGTTTCCTTAACTTTGTATGTTACTCTTTCGTAAATCACTTTTTCAAAAAGTCGTTGCTTGAAAAAATTAATATCCGAAAGAATTAAATTTCGAAGATGTTCTCCGAAAAAATGTATTTTTGGAAAGTGCTTTAAAAACATTGAAAAATTGGTTTTAGAAAAATTCGACTTTCGTAAGTAGGTACTCGTATATCCCCCCAAATGAGCAGAGGGCATAAATAAAAAAAAATGCCACAATTTACACTTTCATATTAATCAAACAATTTCTCCCGTGTAAGCTAAGATGATCAACTGCTCTGTTTTTTTTCAACAAACATCTTTTTTGATGTTAAATCAAGTAAATTTTTCGAAAAGTTGCTTTCTGAAAAAAAGGTTTTAAAACATCCCTAGTTTTCGAATAACTGTATTCGAAAATATATTTTCGAAAAAACGTGCTTTCAAAAAATGTTTTCGAATTTTTTTTTCTGTAATCGCACAAAGTCAATTTCTTATTCCGTTGATTCTCACAGTTGCTGATTTATGAACGCATAGAACTCCTTGGGTTAACCCGCCGCTGGTGGCGTGTTAGCACCATCTATTAAAAAGCGTTCGCACTACTAACTGCTGGCGCCTTCTATCAGTGTTCGCAGTTACTTGCTACACATCGATTATTGGCGAGTGTCCTTACATCGCCATCTACTAGTGATCACACAAACCGAATAAACCGATTCCGCGCCATCTACTATAGATCACACAAAGCTCATTTATTAAGGGGGATACAATGCTATCCTTTGTATAAATTATCTAGTTGTACATATATCTTTGATAATACGAACAATGAATTCACTTGAAATTATAAATTATTGTAACACAGCTGGCTATTTATAAAATCAACGCCTATAGAATGTAACCGAGTTGGCGCGCCTTAGTCATATTACAGTTCATTTTAATTTTATGTGAAAGTATTGTTCCCACATCTGGGGAGCGCCATCACCTTGGACACTTAACATCCATGATTCAATCCAGAAGAGAGCCATTCGACTCATCGATGACCCAGTCGTCACAAGAAAACTCCCTTCTCCCGTTCACCGCCGCGCTGTTGGGGATGCATCCCTTTTCTACCGATACTTCCACGTATTTTGTTTTAAAAAACTTGCAGCTATAATTTCCCCCTCGACTGTTCCTAACAGAACGAGAGGCGCGTTACGTATGCATCCCTTTACTACCCGGCTACAAAAGGCTAGAACATCCCACTTCTCTCGCTCATTCATACCTAGGGTATCCAGATTATGGAACAAATTGCCTGCAGATGTTTTCCCTTCTCCTCTCAACCTTCAATCATATAAATCCCGTGTCAATTGATTACATTTTCTCTTCAGACGCCCACGGTATGTTAGTACTTGGGCTTGTGGTCTATATGGGCTGTCTCAAATAAAAAAAAAAACATTACAGAACGTTTATTATTTATTTTCAGCAAAAATACAAGGCTAAATAATTAAGAAGCGTGGTATACTAATTTTCTGGTAAAATAAGCCGTGCTTAAAACTAATTACGCCAGTAAAACAAACACTTAACATACTAACTTAAAAGATAAATATCCCGGACACCCCACATATTCAATAAAAAAAAAACAAGGAACCAACTTATTTGTAGTTTTAGAAAACTTGATGTACTGGAAATAAATAAATATAATTGTTAACATATTAGGCATAAGCAAATAATATATTTGGCATAAGTAAATACCGGAGCACACATAATTTGTATTAAAAAAACACATTCACAATTTCTATCAAAACTTATTATGAACTTTAAAAAATTAATACAGGAGATTAAATGTTGACATATTCGTCAAATAACAAATAAACTGGAGATGAGCTGCTGTCGATAGTCTTTAGGGCTATGGGTCTTGTAAAAAAAGACGAGACTATTTTTGTATTATGTGACAAAATTTTAAACAATAAATCTTAAAAATTAGTAAGTTTCACGAGATTATATTGCTTCATATTAATCTTTGTTGTTCTCTTAGAATTAACAAATTTTTTAATTTTGTTATATGATTAAAATATATCTCTTTTTACCACGGTCAGTACCTACCTTCGTTTTTTTTCAAACAATTCTTGCTAATATAATTGTTTGCTTAAAAACAATAAAACAAAATTGCAAAGTTCCAAATTAATTGATGATACGATAATAAGCGATAACCTCAATCACCTTTAATGGCTTATGAACGAAAGTACTACATATTTTATTTCGGTCTTCTTGATTTACCTTTAAAACTTCTGTCGCTAAGACACATTGGAATGTTCTACGTATCATGTAATGTATTAGAGATAATAAAATTATAAGATACGTAGAACATTCCAATGTCATACACCTAAAATAAAATACTTATGCAATAATTTTGTTCGTGATTATAGTTATTTTAAATATCGTTAACATTTTTTAGACATGTTAGCATCAATAAATAAATAACTATTTTGACGGTGACCTATCGACAGTTCTTCATCTCTAGAATTTTTTTTATAAATAATAATAATCATACTAATAATATTAATAATAATAAACTTCATATTGTGAATACATAAGATATAAATCACGTGAAGTAATAGTTATTTATTATACACGTGAGTTATGTTACATATAAGTAACGTAAGAGAAAGTTTAGACATGAGATAGTTTTCTAAGTGACTTAAATGTAATAACTCACGTGTCTAATACAAAATTTTACCCAATACTTTCATTTAATAATGTAAAATTATTATTATTATTAATAATATAGGTACACTTTATATGAAAGTGTTGGATAAATACATATAACGATAATATCTCATATTTTAAAGGGTTTCATTGATATAATATGCATACGAATTACATGATTATTAAGCATCAGTAAATAATAATATTGGTCATGTCGTCAGGGTACAGTTATTACTGTTTTTATTCCCCCTTCCTCTCTTTATCTTGTATCATTTCGTATCACAGTGGTTACATTTTTTTGTACGCATAACCAGAAATGCGTCAAGGCCTTTCAATTACTTAAATTCCGAGTTTTGTCAACAGCACCGATTTCTAATTGTTTACGTAATATCACAGAATTTATTTCTAAAGTCCTATCATTTGGTTTGGGCAGAAAGACATCTTAAAGCTACAACTATTCGAAACGTGTAACTCCTTTTGCCCTTTAGAAGATATACCTTTTTAATATAAAGGTAAACAGATTATTTTATCCTGTAATAATTTTCCGGAATATTTCATAAAACATAATATTTAAGGTAAGTAGTTTTTGGGATATGGTCTTTTAAAAAAAAACATTTTCTCATTCTGACAGGCTGTGTGTCCAAGAAATTTATTTTTGGCCTAGGACTGTACAACTCTTGAGGCGATCAGGGCAAAAAGAGTTTGGATATATATTTAAAAAAAAACAGTTTCTATTACTAATACAAAATACCGCCATTACCCAGTCTTTTATACATATCTATGAGATTTGTTTTAGTTTCATAAACTAAATCAAAACATAATTCTTGAATCATTGTGATCGAAAAGTAAATAAAATAATAAAAAAACATTTTTATCGCTAAATAAAAACGTATGATATAAAAATATTAGTTTAGACAAAATACGAAGGCGAAGTCGGCAAAAAAATCGATAGCGCAAGAGGACCATTCTTGTATCAGCTTCCACTTATTATTTTGGGATATCAAGATCCATCCCAATAGACAACCTAAGTGAGACGTCACAAAGAGGCGTGGCTTTAAAAACCTTTCCAAACAAAGGCAAACCTTATTCAAGCCACACCCCCTCGTGACGTCAGACTTAGGCTGTCTATTACCTGAAGACCCAAAGAGCAATTACCTGCGGGTCTACTAAATTTTAGTATCCTGTCTCTGACATAAAACATATCCTTTTCTATCTAAGGATTAATTGCTGACACCACCTGAGAGGCAGTAACAGCTCGTCCGGTGAAGTGCTGCTTGACCTAACTTATATAAAAATGAAAATGTTTTTTGTATGCAATTTCCATGGGTCATAGTTTTTTATTTTTGTTTTCTTTTTCTACCTAATTTATTTCTGAGATTACTAATTTTATTTCTCTTCTTTTTTCCAGCTCATCTTTCTCTTTTTTTTAGCATTTTTAACATTTCACCTGTTTTATGTGCCTCTTGAGCCCGGCACTGCTAATGAGCATATATAATCCTATGTGGTAATTTATTACTTTATTGTCGAAATATACGATAAACGATTCCAAAGTTTCTCTAAAGACGAAATTATCGACATTTACTGATAGCCCAAGAGGCGATCGTCTTCCTGTGTATCAGACATACAAAGTTTTTTTGTGTGTTTGATACCTGGGAACTGAAACCGAATTATCTGTTTATTTTAGTTCTCCCTGTCAAAAAGTTCTGAATTTTAAAGTTTTTAATAAACGTAGCCAATAAACGAGATAAATGTCGCTAATTTCAAGTTTATAGGATCCTTCTGAAATCAGTACTGCTTTTTCACACTTCCCCTATCTCTATAAATATTAAAATAATATTATCTCGTATTATGTTGTCGTCTTGCATACGAAAAGGCTTTTACTTTTATTTATTTTAATTTTTCCCACGGCATTTACCGTAATCCATCAGAAAAAAAACAATAAGACAGATCGCCGTTTTTCTGTGAGCATACCTTGCTTAACACTGTAATTTGCAAATGCTTCTCCGATTGAGTTCGAATAGGACACGAAATATTTAAATATCGTGCTATGCTGTTTTGATAGTAGATGGAATCTATGTCCATGTAAAAAAATACCTCGAAACGAAGTAGTATCTGAAGTATTTACAAAAGAAAATTGCTAAATTTTCAAAGTGTTACGAAATTTTGCTCCCCAAATAGCTAGGAATACCGTAACGTTTATATAAATTGGTTAAATGGGAAAAAGTTGCGTAATTAAAGAACTAATAAAATGATGTTTCAAAATTTCTCAGATTATTTCTCATTTCCGAGTTATTTTGAAAAAACCAAATTCGAAAATTTAGTTTTTTCAACATAACTCGAAAATGAGAAATAATCTGAAAAATTTCGGAACATCATTTTATACGTTCTTTAATTGCGCAACTTTTTTCCCATTTATCCAATTTTGTATTTTTAACTATAAACCCCATGCTGGTCCTCCTTATCTTGGACGCCGTATATGTGGGCCTGTATATGTATACCTGATTCAACATAAAATTAGACTCTGTAAGATTCGCCTTTTCATATCCTGAGCGACAATTCATCGAAAGCAAAGCATTAAATTTCTTGCTTTAAAATATTGATATGATACTTACCACAGTAACTTAAAGTACGTTAAAGAACAAAAATAACAAATCTTAGTCACGAGCAAATATTCCGGAACGACTACACACGACAGATAGAAATATGAAGTAATCTGAGAATACTTGCTAGTGACCATCGATTGGTCAAAACAAAATTAGGTTTACGATACGTTTCGTCGCTTTACGACTCATCAGGTAGGCTGATAGGTTTTATATCAAAGAATGTTAAAATATTAACGATGGAATTCCGAAAGGGTTTCGCGGCCATTGTACAATATTCGTGTGGATTCTGGGTTGTTAGGCCGTCGTCGGTTGTCTCTTACTAGAGTGTGTCTCTTACTCTTAGGAAGAAACAACCCAGAAAACACACACATACTTGAAAATTCCTGGAAAAGACTAAAGCTTTTTTTGTGTTGTAAAACGTCTTTAGTGCAATCGTGGTTCAATGTGTAGATATAGAATGTTTTTTTATGTGATATGGTAAATAATATATTCTTTTCGTGTTTTTTCTAAAGTCTATCCTAACAAACCGACTAATATACAATTTTTTTAAATTATTTAATATTTTATAGATTTTTTTTACATTTCTGGTTTTTATTATACATGTGCAGTTGTAGTCCACTAAAAGACTAATTACTGACTAATCTATTCTTATACTGTGTGAATCCGTATCACAGGCAGCAAAAATGCGATCCAATGTACAGATTCCATAATACTGACTCGTAAACAAATCCTATACTTAAACTAATATATAAAATATAAATATAAATAAAAACTAACGAAAAAAATATATTTTCCAACCATTTTAAACACAATAATTAGTTGTGTTTATTTGTGGCAAATGTAATGACGAAACCTATGCCGTTACAGCATACACTGAACCCTTTTTAGAAATAATGTGCAGCTAAATATCAGTATAAAGCCTTTTACCTTTTACCCTTTGGCGTAGCGCTAGCAGGAGGAGTTAAGTAACGATCAAATTAAATGCATTTTTTAAGTAACAACAGTGGCTTTGGTCGATATTAGGGACATTACAAATAGCAGTGGTTGTAAATTCAACACCGTAAAATCTGTTATTGTTCGTAGAACCCAAATCATATTTGAGGGAGTTTAAAAATGTTTACTAGGAATATTTTTGAATCTAAAAAATGGAACAACCGCATTTGATTTACCATTTTTTTTTTACTTGAGTGGGATGCGATCAAATTTCAAAATTTATGTAAATTTTAGAATATTTTTCTTTATTCTCAATTCTTTCCTTTTTGAACCCCTCAGCTTGGTGCGGATCTCACGCTTCCTAGTCCCCATTTTTTTTAGCCTTTTTAAATATCAGAGGCAGATACCTATAACGCTAATAACCACTGCTTGACGCAAACTACAAGGTAGATTTTTTACGTGTTCTTATTAAACCTACTATAGTTGAGCATTTTCCTGAACATTTAGTTATTTGGGAGATAGTACCAATCAACGTTCCATTCTTTTGAAATATTCTGCATCAGGCGCGGCCCATGAAATTTCAAAGTTGTATATCTGTTGGTACTAATGGGACCCATGCCAAGTTCAGGTTTTTTAGTAGTGAGCCTACTAGGAATATTTTGGTAAAGAAAAAAATATTTTTCAATTTGCGAAAGAGTTGAATTTTTGAATTGACCCACCTGGGTAAAAAATTAACACTCTTAGATATTTTATTTATTATTTTTTCTAAACAAATTTTACATCATTTTGTCGACAATTCTTAAATTTTAAGAGAAAAAAATGTGTTAGTAGAAAGTCAGTCATTTGAATTTTTTTGAAAATTATATCTTAGGTTTAAAAAAAATCAAATGGCTATAACTTCCTACTAACACATTTTTTTCTGTTAAAAATTAAGAATTGTCGACAAAATGATGTAAAATTTGTTTGGAAAAAATAATAAATAAAATATCTAAGCCTGTTAATTTTTTACCCAGGTGGGTCAATTCAAAGATTCAACTTTTTTTCGCAAATTACAAAATATTTTTTTTCTACGCGAAAACATTCCTAGTAGGCCCACTATTAAAAAACCTGAACTTGGCATGGGTCCAATAAGTAGCAGCAGAGATACACAACTTTAAAATTTCACGGGCCGCGCCTGTTCTGCATTATTATCCTAACAATTAGTAAGATTTTTTGGGATTGTTCTGCTTTATTTCTTTGTACCTATATTAACTTTTAAAATCAACAGCTTCCATATGAAAAGAAAGTTTTTTTTTAAATTTTACGTTATTAGAATCAGTCTGATTATTTTTACAATACTGGTACTTTAAAAGCTAGTACCAGTACTTCTCTTTATTCATTTTAAAATTTTATGGGATATTAGTCTTGTTGCTTAGGTCAAACAGTCGTATATCCTATTTTTTTAACTTTTAGTAGGCGGCTGCTTAGTTTAGGACATGCAGCAACTTTTATCAAGAATAACATTTTCTGAGAAATTAATAATAAAAAAAAATACCATATGGAGCGCGAATTCTGCCGGTCACTGTACAATTACATATTACTGAACGCATAGTTTTAATAATTAACTCAACCACCAAGTTATGTTGATACAAAATAAAATAACATTTAATTTGATAGGAATCAAAGATCGTGGTTTTCCAAGTATCGCGTGTATCCAGATTAACTGCAAAAAGATTAATTTAAAGCTACGTCTCCAAATGTGTTTTTTGAGTTTAAAAAACCTACAAGTAATATAAATTACACAAAATCCGGCCAAAGTCTTTACCCAATATCTATATTTGACTGAAACTAGTTTTAATACATAGAGGATTGGAGCACGAGCACGAGAGGATGTATAGCACGAAAAATATTTAATAAGACCTTGTGGTAGGTCTTATTAAAAATTTACCATAATATACCTAAACAAACCTGGTTGCCGAAATGCATTAGGAAACTTGAAGAGGTGATTCTACATGGAAAAATAATTGTAGTAGTTCTATAAAAGAAATTTGGAAATCTCAATATTTTCAGAGTTATAACTGTGCAACAATTTTGTTTTAATACTTTTTTTGTCAGACCGAAATTAATCTGTCACGTATTACATTTAAATCGTGGACACAAACTAAGTTTAGTGGACTCTGTAATCCCGAGGTAAAAGTACTTCACTGCTTTACCGCTAGAGGGCACTTTACCTAAAACTTAAATTTTATTTTTATCATAACTTTTTTGTCTTGACAGATATTGCAAAAATAAAGACGTCATTTTAAAGGCAATAAAAAACATAATAAATAAAATCAGCAAAAGAAAATGTTGGTGGAAAAGCAGACGAGAAAGACAGTGAGTTATGCTCTTGCATTAAAGTACGGGGAGTCCCCGTACTTTAAATGATAAGCAATGATTACGCCGCACCGCCAATGGAAGAATGACCAAGACGCTCGCTATCGCCACTTGCTCTCGGTACATTTCTGACCAGCCATCATTTCTTTTGCAATAAGTGGATTCATTAATTAAGAATATTTGACTGGTCTTCATTACGTTACCAGTTATGTATATCAAACAATAATTGTGCATTATTTTATTTTTGTTTATGGATCATCTTAAATATACCTATTTAAATTAACAAAATAAACAAAAATAAAATAATGCATTAAAACAATTATTGTTTGTTATACATAACTGGTAACGTAATGAAGACCAGTCAAATATTCCTGATTAATGAATCCACTTATTGCAAAAGAAATGATGGCTGGTCAGAAATGTACTGAGAGCAAGTGGCGACAGCGAGCGTCTTGGTCATTCTTCCATTGGCGGAGCGGCGTAATCATTGCATTAAAGTACGGGGACTCCCCGTACTTTAATGCAAGAGCATAACTCACTGTCTTTCTCGTCCGCTTTGCCACTAACATTTTCTTGTGCTGACATTATTTATTATGTTTTTAATTGCCTTTAAAATGACGTCTTTATTTTTGCAATATCTGTCAAAACAAAAAGTTACGATAAAAATAAAATTTGAGTTTTAGGTAAAGTGTCCGCTAGCGGCAAAGCAGTGAAGTACTTTTACCTCCGGATTATAGAGTCCGCTAAACTTAGTTTGTGTGAAAAATGTCAATGAAATACAAAAAAGATTAAATTCAGTATGGCAAAAAAGTATTAAAAAAATTTCGCGCAGCTAACACTCGGAAAATATTGAGATTTTTAAATTTCTTTTGTAGAACTACTACAATTATTTTTCCATGTAGAATAACCTCTCCAAGGTTCCTAATGCATTTTCCGAACACTGTATCGAACTATAAATTTCCGAAATCTGCAAGAGGTCTATCGTTTAAATGAAATATATACAGAATGTTGTTTTTGATAAGCTCAAGTTGCATGTTTTTTTAACACTGTAACACTTTTTGTATTTTACAACTCAAAATGTGTTGAAATTCCGAAATTGCGGTGTGAAAATACATCTCAACATTAAACATTTCGCGATTTTCAAAACTGCACGCCATTTTTTAAGTTACGCACATGTTAAAAATGGAAAATATTGAGAAAATAAAATAAAAAGCCTTGCAACTTAAAAAATGTCGGTAACACTGCCCAAGTTAAGCAAAACGTTTAATTTTATGGTAACGCCATTTAAAATTACACAATTTTTTAAAGATATCGGGCTTCACAGGACCTTTGCATATGGCTTGACTTACGATTATTTCCTTTGAGCAGTAGCAGGCTGTAATTTCTGTACCAGGGCTTATATTCTCGTAAGTAGCATCATAGGTGGATCTATTTTTTTCGAAAAATGTGGAAAAATAAGTTGCTAAGCAATTTCTTTAACAAATGGCTGGAGTGCTGGTAGCGATAAAAATCCAAGTCGAATGTGACTATTTTTGCCATTTGCTCCAAATATTACTTTGCACGTATTTTTTGAAATTTTTTCAAGGGAAAATTAATTAGATGAACGAATGGTATTTGATAAAACTATTTTCTAAGTAAAACATTTACAACATACATACTATTACTTTGTGTAATTTTTCTTGGCATCTGATTGTCAAATTTTGACACTGGAGCTGTGAAACAATTTTTTCACTTAAAAATCATTTTTAATGGGAATTAAAACGAAGGAAATAGTCGATGAAAACGAACGAAATACCTCCTAAAATAAGGACGCTGGTACAGAAAGTTCAGTTGCATTAAACTGACCAAATAGTAGGTATTTTTAAAAGATAATCGAGTTCAAATTTAAGGTATCCATTAAGACGTAAAATTTGCAGAAAAATTCATCATGTTGAAGAAATCTGGAGACACGCTGATTAGTATAATCTTTTACATTCCTCGTTACAAAAACCACTCCCACTACGTATCATAAACGTAATGTTAATGACTAACCGTTGTTACTTTTGTTAGTTCTTTGACTCCTTTTTTAACATCGTCTGAATTTTTAACCGTTTTTTCTTTTGTAAGTTTTTGGACTCCTTTTTTAAAATCGTCTGAATTTTCGGTTTTATTTTCTCTGGCAACATCTAAAAACACGTCTTCTAGAGACGCTTCGCTTATTGAATAATCCTCGATCACTTTGGGAAATTTATTTTTTATTTCTTCGAACTGCCGAAATAGTTGTGACCATCTCTTTGACTGTCCTTCTGCTTTAATATAATAATGAATCAAACCCTAAAAATAAAAAGATCAGTTAACTCTGTAGAATTTTCAACAAAAAATTAGGAGGTAAAAATTAAACTTGTATTGACAGTTATAACTTTTACCAAATAAAACCCTCGAGTTTGACAGATAATCTGCATATTTTTGAACATTTACGTTGGCGTCCTGAAATACATTAAGAAATACACGAAAAAAATAAACTCGTATGAAAAGTAATTATTTTTCTTATAAAATGAAAAAAAAGGTATAGCAGCAATTATATAAAAATACTTACCGGATGTTCATCTCTTATTTCAGCCCCTGGATACTTGTATTTAATGTCCTTTTTAAGCATATCTTTAAAGATTTTTAAATCTTCAATAGCACCAGCCCTTGTTTCCAGACTGCTACACTCGCCGTCTACTTCATCGACTACCAGTTTATCTGCTGACTGCTTCAATTTAATTTTAACAGCAAATCCGTTCAGCCCACTCTTAAGCTGTGCAATTGTTCCATTTTTCTTGATTGTACCGTGACTCATTATTTGTAAGCTACAATTGTATAAATATTACCACTGGCAGCAGTTATTTACAAAAATAGAAAAATTTCAGGTTTTTAATGTTGACAATACCGACTTCTATTCAGCAAAAAATGCATCACGATATTCAGATCTAAAAGAGCATTAGAAATTACCGATATTTACTAATTTCTAATATATCTGTTTGACTGGGCTCTTTCACTAAATTTTAATTTTTTTTTTGTAATTCTTTATTCCCAACCAACTTAAAGTTTATTACAGGGAATATAATATAATATAATATATATATATATATATATATATATATATATATATATATATATATATATATATATATATATATATATATATATATATATATAACATAACATTAAAAAATATAACAGTATTAAGAAAAACTAATAAAATTCTAAAGAAAAACTATTAAAACAAGTCAATTTTGTAAAATACAAACTGTTAAAAAGAACATTCAAGTTTTTAATTAATGCTTCTTCTAATGTATCAAAACTGTAATTTCTTGATTTTCTTTATCTTTTTTGGAAGGTCATTATAAATTTTTATGCCATTATGTAATAAAGACTGCATGCCAAAATTGCTTTTTACAGGTGCTGTTTGCAATAATTCAGTTTGCCTCGTGTAATGATTATGTAAATCATTAATGGGATAAATCCATGGATTTATTAGGACTGGATACGGGATGAGTTCACATTCTTTGAAGCCAAAACAAACCACTCTAAACGACACTGTAAACACAATTTGTAAACATTGGCCACATCTTATTTTACCTTGTATTTTTGTACAAAAAATACGTTAGAAGCATCACAAGATTTACTAAAAGTAATAAAAGCCCTAAAATATTTTATTTTTCTGCTAAATAATAATAAATTTAAGTTAAAAAGGTTTTATTATTTATAGGTTATGTTATTTCTAAAGGTGTTTATTTAAAGTCGCTCCGAGTCATTTATAAATCTATATAAATCTATACGTCGCACTTTTTCTTTTCTAGTTCATTAGACAAAGACGTATGTGTAACAGAGTGTTCAGACCGAGGTTCAGCCGTTTTCCTAAACAACCAGCCAGACAGCAACACTTCTGGGCTGCGTTCGATATCATCGCCGGGTGACACACCGGTGTGATTTTTCAACCTGAGCTCCAACACTCCAATGCTATTTTATCTCTTTCTACTACCATTCTTGATTCAATTACGTAGTAATTCGTAGTCTTGTCTATGTTCGTAGTTCGTAAACTGCTCTCCCAAGAGAATAACAAAAACAAAAACAAACAACAAAATATAAGGCTTCACGTTCGATACGCTCACAGTATACAGATATCGAATCCTTATTATAATAAATCCATGGATAAATCTGTACGTTTGTTTGTTTTCTACTTAATATTAAGGATTGAATGAATATACATGTTTTTAATTTATACAAATTATCAATGATTAAATATCGTAATGGTTTATATAAGTTTATTTTTGGTTCAAGGTATGGTAGTTTGTAAAAAATACACTTAATAATTTTGTTTTGAAGTATTTTTAATGGTTTTAGATTTATCTTATTTGCTGATCCCCAAATTGAAATTAAATGTTGCAATTTTGAATGCACTAAACAATAATAAATATTTTGTAAATATTGTATAGGTATATTATTGCAAATCTTGAATAATATTCCAATTAGTGGTGATATGTAACTTCTAAGATTTTCAATGCTTTCGCCAATTTAAATTTTCATTGATGGCATTGTATACAGTATGACCAATGGACTAAATTTGCAAAGATAAGAAAAAAGTAATTTTAAATAAAAGTTCTTGCTTGCCGGAAAAATAAGATTCACGATTATATATTTAAATTTTGTGTACGGGGTGCTCAAAAATACACAATATAAATGTGTCTACCTAGAATTTATCATAAAGTATTGTTCTAACACGAGGTCGTGCTTCAAACAAGTTACAGTGGCCATCAGATAAATTCGTACATTTTTCAAACATAACCCTATTTTATCATATTTTCTCGTCGGAACATATAACATTTCAACAGGGTTTGAACCCTGTTGAATTTAATATCGGACAGGTTTCTATTTCTCGGTTAAAAATTTGACTCCTCAAGATGGCACAGAACGGAGTTTTTAAAACCTCAGGATTATTTTTATTATTGCAAGATACTTATAATATATTTGTATCAAAATTAGGAAATTCAGTTATAGGGAAAGAACCCATTATTGCATATGTCTTTGATAACAAAGAACATAGAAAAAAATTGTAAATGCTTGAAAACTGCTTCACAATGAGCACCTAAATGGCACCTAAATCATATTAATACCAAAGAAGAAAAAATCAACCCAAGAAACTTACTCATTACATAAGGCTTCACACTCGGTCATGCTGTGTGATGTTAGAACAAACGAATTATTGCATTTGTCTTTGATATTTTTAATCAAATTCCAAAATTTACGCCTCGCCGATGGGTCAATACCGTTCGTCGGTTCATCGAGTAAAATGACCTCCGGAATTCCTATGACGGCCACGGCAAAACTGAGTTTGCGTTTATTTCCTCCGCTAAGATGTTCGCAAGGAGTATCTTTATATGGCGCGAGTCCTGAAAAAAAATGTGTAAATCAAAAATTCAAAGTTGCACAAAATATGGGACTTTTTATTAACAGATGTTCTAAATATATACAGGGTATCCGGTAAGTATGCGGCATCCTACAGGAGGGGAGGTCAAAATAATACAAAATAATAAAATACAATTTTTTTTCTTGTTTCCTCCTAAAGGTGGGAGTACACATTTTTTGGCTAGATTTTTCTCTGACTAGTGTCGACAGATTAAATCTACTTGTGTACATAAAACCTATACGAATCTATCGAGATTTTGTCTCTGATCTCGGTAGATGTCACTCTAGGTAGCGTTGTAGTTAATACACAATTAACTGAGAACGCGCCGCTAGAGTGCTCTCGATCTATTTGTCAGTTCAAATAAAGGGTGTTATGAAATTCACTGAATATATTGAAACCGGTAAATTCCGATTTGAATTTAGATTGGGGAAAAATAGTCATAAATGGCGCTTCGCGATAATAAGCTAAAGTAAAATTAAAAGCAAGAGAACAAAGATGTAAACAAATGCACGCATTGATTGCCCAATCAGGGCAGGCGCTCGACAAGAAGCTACAATTTAACGACGATTTGACAATGGGAAGCGAGGCGGGCGGTGATCACGATGTTTACGTCTGGCCTGTTGGATCTGTCTCGACTTTAGCTATCGTCCTTCAAAAAAAAAGGTCCTACCGTAGAAGCAAGTACACTGCCTGCGAACCAGTAGATCAGTTGTGATTGTCTATCAGTCAGTAGACTGTCAAGCTGGGTGTTAAACAAAAGGGTAAGTCGTCCTCTTTTAAATAAATTAGGGTTGACTTTTTGTTATTTTACCCTAAGATAAGGTACACCCTGTTTTTCAAAGCGGTAAGATAAATTTAAAATTAAAGAAGTTTCACCGTTTCAGGGCCGGACCCAGGGACAGGCGACTGCCTGGGGTGCCAACATTTAGGGGCTACAAAATCACTCAAAAATTGTTTCAGGTACTTACGATTTTATTAGTACTTTCTTCTTGTTTGTTTTCTTATAACCTTGTTACTCGTACTTTTACATTACCTAATGCGTTGTTTAATTAGCACTCTTTTATATTTTTTATGTAGTACCTATATTATTATTATTGTTTTTTTGCAGTAGGTAATACTTGTTAAACTATTAAAATGTAAGTTTGAATATTTTGAATTACAATATAACTAAATTTTTTAATAAACTTATTTTTTCTTTATTAATTTTGTTTTTGTAAAAATTAAATGAATTGCACAAAATAAAGAAGATTGGACAATTTTGTTTATTATGTTCGAAATTAAGAATTTTTTGATAAATATGACCCTTTTTTGTAGGTATATAAGTAGATATATACAGCGTGTCCAGAAACCATCTTAATAAATGGAAAACTTTTTTATTATTGATTTTGCGAAAAAAAGTGCCTCCTTATAAAAAGTTCTGTATCGTAAGAAAATATCATTGCCATCTAAAAATTTGATCTAGGATATACAGGGTGGCTTAAAAATGTTTTTCTCGAAAATAGGCAAATTAAAAAAAAATCTTATAGGTCACACGTTCAATTTCTATTTTCTAAGCAGTGTAGCCCCCTATCTACATGGTGGATTTTTCGGATGGGATCGCAGACTATCGTACATCCGGAAAAAAATTGTTATTTGGATAAATAAATATACAGTCTTACCGAATTCGGTAAGATAAGTGTCGACCACTCCCATATTTTTAATTCCACGCAACCTTGCCATTGTTTGTAGAAGATCCGTGACGGTCAGTGAGTAGTTTAAGGCGTCGTTTTGAGGACAGTAGCCCAATTTTCTTAAATACTAAAACATAAAAGTTTATCAAAAACAGTAAGGCACACGGTGGTTATTATTCCAGCAACTTTTTTGAATTTATTTGTCAAAAAACACTTACTGGGTTAAAAATTCAAAACGTAAAAATCTATGATCCGCTTTATTGAAACAAATTTGGTATAAAAATTTTAGTACTGCCTATATAAAATAATTAAAATCCGATATTAACTAAAAGGTGAAATTCTTTTCAGGGTCATGTACCCTTTGACCAACCCAAAAGAATTTTTAGGACGGCACTGACTTAGCTTAGAAGATCGAATATTGTATAATAACTCACCTCGTCCTCGTCAATATTGAGATCATCAATCTGTATCACGCCATCATCCTTTACTTCCTCTCTGGTTAGCATTCGGAACGTGGTAGTTTTTCCAGCCCCATTTACCCCCAGTATCCCCATACACTGGCCTTTTTTCAAGTTGAATTTGATGTTATTGACGACATTTCTTCCAGAGGAGTAGGACTTTCTTAGTCCTTTAACTTTTAAAGTACCAATATCGTTCACACCTAACCGGTTATTTTCTTTCTGACCGCTCGATTTTCGTATTAACAGTTTTCGTATTAACAGTTTGTTCCATAGTTTTCTTAACGGATACCAGTGTATAAGAACATTAATTGAAAAAAATATTAGAGCGCCTAGAATGATCCAATAGAAGTCGCTCTTTATTAAATTCCCATAGCTCTTGAATTCCTGACAAGCAGCTCCATCTCCCGCACAACACGGATTCGGTTCCTCTCGACTACATTCGCTCAAAAGTTTTAGTCTGGGCATGTGATCGAAATTGTAGTTCTGTATAACCTTTCTGGAGTAATTTACTCCAAAGTAGGTGAGACCAAATTGCGGGCAAAATATTAAAAATATTATTTTCAACTGGTTGCCTTTATCCACGTAATAACTGTCTCCGGATTCTTTCAAAACAGTTACAATTACCGTTAAGATGACACCCAACATAATACCCACTATTACGAATAATGCGTAAGGGCCAGAAAATGATTTTCTTCGGCTAAATAGGTAAGCGAATGGGATACCGCAACATCCGTACAGGAGCAAAATTACGAAGAGTGCACCTAAAAAAGAATAGCTTATGAAAAACACAAAACTAAATTAAAATAGTGACTGTGTTGTTAGAAAATAGTGACTGTGTAATATAGAAGGTTCTATCTACTCATTGATCATTGTCATTATTGTTGAATTTGAAGTTTAGTTAGAAAATTTACTTTTTTGTTCGTGGGTGTAAAATTTGAAAAATTTTCATTATTATTGAGAGGTTCATTTTTTGTAGTCTATTTTGTGAAATTTTTAGGGAAATTTTTGTGAAGGAGTAGATGTCTTCAACATGTTCGACAAGTATTTCACTGTTTCACTAAACTTAAATTTCATAATTTTAATACTAACATCATAAATCAAGGTACGTTGCAGTAAGAATCAAACAAGAAAATGCCACGAGCATCATAGGAATGACGACATCACTAAGATTAACCTTTCTTAATATAATGTTAAGAAAACATAAGTCGTCAAAACATAACAAAAAAAACTATTTGTCATTTTATCATTGTTCAGAGGTCATGGTTGGGTCAAATCCCATATATTATTCGAAATAACTCAAAACAAAACGAGCCTATTTTGCACGTCTAGTGAAACATTTTATTTAATAATAATAAGCTGCAGTATAGTAAAATAAGTAATTTTAATAAAATAGGATTAAAAACATAATTCGAAAATCGAAAATTTTATCTTTCGGCAGAAGTCAAAATTGGGTCAAATTGCCTCTATTAAAAGAATTAACTCAAAACAAAACGGGCCAATTTTACATGTCTAGCGAATATATTTTATTTGAGAAATAATAAGCTGCAATTTTTAAATATGAGTACCCAGTCTTTTTACGACATATTTAAGATTAACCTTTCTTAATATAATGTTACACACTTACCAAACTCGTGCATGCCGCAGAAAGGAGTCCATACCAAAGTGAAAAGAGCAATAAATAAAGCAAAGATGATGTAAACCAGAAAATCGCTCACGTACGTCGTCAACCAGTACAGCCACGGCGACACATTGCACATGAACTGAAGTTGCGTAAAATTGGTAGACAATTCCACATACGGGAAGTAAATGAAACTCCCCAAAAAGAATAAGACACCGAGGGGCATAATTGTCAGCCACAGTAGCCCTATTTGAACCTCGGAAAGCTGATCCACTGTAGCGTCCGAGTTGATGTAGTCTAGAGGATGACTAGTCGCCGTAATCGAGTATTGTTCACCAAGAATGGTCTTGGCCAGGGTATTTGTGATAAGGTTCAGAGAAATCGGTGCCGAATGCGTGGCTAGATTGTTGTACATCGCAACAGCTTCGAGCCCGTAACGGTTTCGTGTAAATTCGGCTGCGGCTACCATGTGATGTCTGTAGTACGGCAGGTTGCTAATGCCCTCGTTTACGATTCCTGGAAAATAAAAGGTTTTTTAAAAATTAGTGCGACGTTTAAATACGTGGTTCGCCAGGGAAGTACCTAGTGCACAACAGTGATTGTTTTCAGTGACAGTACACATTTCTTTGTATTTCAGTAATAACGGTTATATTGAAAAGTTTGTCTTATGCACAGAAATAGTATGAATTATAACAATGCTCAATATATATATATATATATATATATATATATATATATATATATATATATATATATATATATATATATATATATATATATATACAGGGTGTCTAAAATAGGTGACATGTAAAGGTTGTTTGTAAAATTTACCTTGCTGGTACTTTTTTAGATAGATAGATTGATAGATTGTCATAATGTTGTCTATAGAAAACTAGAAAACTAAAATTGTCAGACATAAAACGGAGTAATTTTATTGAAAAATTGAGCGTTGAAAAGTGAAAATGGTTTAAAGAAACGGCTTTTCTACAGGTCATGAGCAGACTTAGTAAAAAATCAAATCTGCTCCCGTTATGTATGAAGAGAAAACAGGAAATGAAAAAGAGCGTTATCATTAGTTAATATATTCCTGTTATATTTTATTTTAAAAGATATTATACCTATCATCATGTCACATCAGTATCTGAAATTAAGCATAATTAAGAATTATTATAAAATACACAATTATTTATTACAATCATTAAATAGTAAAAACATATATATACTCCCCTTTAAAAACATTTCTCCAAAATTTAATTCAAAATTGAAATCTCTCATAAGAATCACCACATACATATATTTCTATACATTTTTTTTTAATTAAAACTTAAAAAAATTCTTACCACAAACCTGAGGTTTAGAACTACTATAATATACATATATTACTGTAAATTTCTAATCTAGTCACCTGTTACAACTGCTTACCTTGAGAAACATCACCCACAACTCTAAAATCGCTCTTCTCATTAGCCACAACCTGCCCATAAAAGTTTTTCATTTTCTGTAATTCCGGATCATCCGAGTTATTAAACATAACAGTAGTTTTTCCGTAGGTTGTTAACCGGATTTTTAGCGGAGGTCCGCCACTTCTGGTGTGGTCGTTGGCGCCCTGGCCCAGATAAATGCACAAACCCAAAAGCAGAAGCGCTATAATAAACTGAAATAAAGAAGTGGGTAATTTTATTTCGAAATCAATTTTTGGCTTAACAGAGACATCTTTTATTTTTCATATTGTTCTACTAATTTTATCTTCAGGTTAAGGACGTTGCTATCTGGCAACATTTTAGGGAAATCATCTGTACTTAAAACTACTTTTTGAATTGGGCCACTCTTGCACTATACTATACTATAAAAAATAGTGTTAAGCAATTCTATTACTAAAAATATCAGTAACTTACAGGAGCCACATAGGTTTGGTATTTTCTGTACATAAATGTGTATCTCTTGATAATTAACGCCTGTAACGTAAGTGAATAATTCGGTTTGCGATCTAAAACAAAAAATATAGTTACACTTTATGTAAGATGTTTTACTCAGAATTCTACACATCTAGAGATATAAGAATATAGGTTACAGGTTACTAATGCATGAAAAATAAACTTTTTAATTATTGTTGTAAAATCAAACTACGACACCTAAAATGTATTATACAAATTGTTTTAAACATCAAGTAGTACTGGATAATTATCGTCCATGACAGTTAACCAGGAGCTTATCGAAAGCACTATGATGGGCGAATGGGGGGTGGGGGTGGTTTTCTCAACTGAACTCTTCTGTCCACGCGTGGGACGCTCCCCCCATGAACACGCCCCTGCAGTTAAAGTCTAACCAAAAACGAACTTCAATCCGGTCTATCTAGTAATTAATACGAATCGCACCGTATTCCGTCTTATCTAATACTAAATACCGACTCTCGTGCGCGACAACGGGGTTGGACGGTGAGACAAGGAATTTCACAACAAAGCTATTTATTCTTGGAATACAGTGATTTTGTATCGATCTAACCGAGGACATTATATATATATATATATATATATATATATATATATATATATATATATATATATATATATATATATATATATAGCAGCGGCACTCCATCATTTCTCTGCGATCTCGACATCGCATCGCACCAACGAATGTATACAAATATAACTTTTTGAAAAAACGCGATTGTTTACTGGACATCACTAGAATAAACATAAAACATAGAGTAAATCAATAAAATACGCGCCATAATAGCGATCTGACGCAACTTAGGAAGGTGGTAGAGGAATTCTTCCTCGACCGAGGTGGTACCACCCCACACATCCTCCTAAAGGGCTGGTGAAATCCCTAGGGATGTTTCCAGCTCTGGATGTGTGAGTCGATTCCTCAGTACACCCACGGTACATAGTACTTAGACTTCGGTCTTCGTGGGCTGTCAGAAGATAAAAAAAAACTTCACCTGAAAAAAAAACGGAATGCGAAAACGATCGGAAATATTGTGGATGAGATCTATTCCGCATCTTTGTCTCATATTTAATAATTTCTTCGTCGTTCTGATAATAACGAATTCGATTGGTCAGAAGGACGGGACAAAATATCCACTGCACGATGAATGATTTATTTTCTTTTTTATTTAGTACATTTTTAGCGTAACAACTTTCTCTGAGAATGTGAAACTATATGGATGGTTAACGTGTTGCCTCGAGATAAGACACATACGAGGCGGTACCGCAAAATATCGTACCTACTAATTTTTTGTAAAAAAAAAATAGTTTTAAAAATAAAATTAACGGAAGTTGTCATTTTCCCCGACTTTAAGAAAAATATCTTTATTTTTACTGACTATTACTAAAAATTTTCGTTTTCCCTGACGGTTTTTGAATCCCCTGACATTTCCCTGACGCTGGGAACCCTGAAAATGTGGAACAGATCCATGAGTTTTAAAAAAAGCCTATGAGATACCATAATGCAGCTATTTAGTGACTTACCACCACCAATTTACAATTAGTAACGGCAAATATTAAGCTAATAGATTCTATATAATAAGAAAATTATTCATGCAACTTGTGCTACTGGTTCTAGTGCCTCAGATTTAGAACAGAAGGGAAAGTGTTATTTAAAGAATACTACGATCCTTTTGAAAAAGCATACAACAGAACAGAGTCTTACTATACTAAGACTTTCTACAACTAAATCAAAAATACACACTTAGTAACTGTAACCACAGATTTACGTAGCCTCTTTATAACGAGCATTTTTAATTATTTTGCTGTGCTAGGGAACACGTGGTGTAACAGTATTGCATAGATTAGACCATGGTGAGTTACAAATGCCAATGATAAAGAATAATTTTGGTAAAAAGTCTGTTTTATATCAAGGAATAAAAAATTACAATGATCTGCCGCAAAAATTAAAGATATAAGAAATTTGATGAAGTTTAAAAAAATTATGAAATTTTTTTTTAAATAATGCCAAGAATGATACTGAAATGTTGTTAAGGGAATACTAATTCTCTAATGTGTATTTCTGATTGATATTAAGAAGTACACTGTGACTACCACCGGTGCAATTAGTGCAATACATAAATTTTACGTTTTACCTTTTGAAGCACCTCCAAGCAGCGCTAAGGAAACAAAAGATAAATATTATTACTAATTTGAACGCACAGATACCGGGTATTTTTAGAGCGGCCAATAGGGTTTTACGTTAAACTTTTAACCCCATGTTAGGCCCTGTTATATTAGAAGTATAGATATACAACTTAAAATAGTTAAATTTAAGAGTCACGGTTACGCTAATTTGCCAATTATACCTAAAGACATCCCAAAAATACCAAAATGCGTTTAAGACCTTCTAGGTCAGTGGTTCTTAACCGGTGGTCCGCGGACTACTAATTATGCAAGTATAGCTTGCACTTGACCGAACTTTTTTATATTAATATTTAGCAAGTCACAATCTTAAGATACCTACAACTAGACTTTAAAAATTGGTATTATAAAAAAAAACTTACTTATACTATCAATAGATGATGCGTCGCTCAGGTCGGGTTGGGTTGGGTTAGATGATGCGTTGCTCTGTTTCCTCGTTTTGTCTCCAATATCTTCAGAAACACCCTTGGTACTGTAATACAAAAAAGACATTTTCACGTTGTAAAATAATTCATTAGAAGAAAATTTAAACGGGTGATATTTTTAATAAAATGGGAACTAATAATAATAATAATAAAGTTTATTTAAATTAATTACAATTTAAATATGTTATATTATATATGTATATTATAAATAAACTTGATAAAACCCCCCAAGACGTACTTGTTGGGGGTAAATCTTATATTTAACATTACATCATTTAATTATATAAATTATTCAATTGAAAAAAATATATATTCAAATACATACATACAATTTCTTTTTTAGGACAAGAGAAATCCTTAGAGAAAAATAAATAATTTTTATATTATACAAAATAATATCAAAGTAATTCCAAAAATTTCTTTAAATCGCTTGTTGTTAATATCCAAGCCTTTATTTGAATTTTATATTTTTTTAATGATATAATTCTTTTAATATTTACTGGTAAATAATCGTTTAAATAAAAACAAATATTTTTAATTCGTTTGTGCTATAAACTTATGTATTTTTGGTTTAATGGAAATTTCATTTTTCTGACGCGTGTCATGGTTATGTTTTTTAAATTGTATTAGATTTTTATTTTTAAAAACGTACACTAAAATATTATAAATATATATTTGCCTAACGTCCATTTTTTTTGTTTCTGAATATAATTCCTTTGAAGGATAAAAATAGTCTTATTAAATATAATTTTTAGAAATCTTTTTTGTAATACTTCTATTTTTTTCACTAAAATTCTACTTATTCCTCCCCAACCTAAAATCCCATAATTCAAATGAGTTTTAACTAAGGCACAATGTTTCTAAGTGTTTTATATCCAAAAAGGTTTTAACATTTTTGAATATTGGTAGCAAACTTCTTAATTTTTTAATTAAGTAATCTACATGTAAATCCCAATTTAATTTACTGTCAAAAATTATTCCCAAGTATTTAACACTGTTAGCTTTTAAAATCTGAATATTATCGTCTATTTTAATCCCAGCTTCTGATATACTTACTTAAGGAAGACATCTTCGAGCGTAGTGGTTGTGCATGAAATGTTGTCAATTTTATACTGCTCTTTATTGGCCTCGAGGTGCTCAAACATCTGTATGTAATTATTTTCAAACGGCAGCAGAAACACAACCTCGTTTCCATTAATGCTTTTCACTTTTGAATCGTTTATAAATTTGTCAATTTCGCCTTTCAAATTCTTAACAGCTTCTTGAACGTATGCATCTTTTTTAATTTCTTGACCGTTTGCATCTTTTCCAATTTCTTGAACGTTTTCATCTTTTTTAATAAGCAAGTTTAAGTTATAGCCAGTTGCTAAAAATAAATATATAATTAGTTAATAATAATAATAAGCTAATAATAAAATATATTTTAGGCTTAAAAAAATTCAGATGACTATAACTTTCTGCTAACACATTTTTTCCTCTCAAAATTTAAAAACTGTCGACAAAATGATGTAAAATTTGTTTGGAAAAAATAATAAATAAAATACCTAGACGTGATAATTTTTTTCTTAGGAGGGGCACACCAAAAATTTAACTTTTTTTCGCAAATTACAAAATGTTTTTTTTCTTTACCAAAACATTCCCAGTAGGCTCACTATTAAAACCCCTAAATTTGGTACGGGTCCTGTAAGTAGGAACAGAAATATACAACTTTGAAATTTCACCGGCCGCCCCTGCCGGTATTTGAACACACCAGAACTAAACTTGAACAGATAACAAACTAAAACTACTTTAACCCTAAGATCAAGGATATTTTACTACTCTAAAACTAGTCGTTATTTGTCACGTGATTGAAAGTAACCAATCACATCAGGTGGGCGGGACCAACCGCCTCGGCAATTTTGACGATATATAACGAACGTTATTCCCTACTGTCCCGTTAATTTAATCATGTGTTGTCGAGTATGTTTTTGCAACCAGTCATAGAATAACAACACATAATCTTAAATTGCTGAAATATGTAATTAACAGGAGATTGAACGCATGGTAAAACATTAAAATTGTTAAATGTAAAAATAGGTTAAACACAGATTATTTATTATTTAACAGAGTCTGCAAGAAAACACGTTCATTCTAGATCCTGCACACCTGCTGTAAGTGCAATCTCCTGATGATGCCCAAAAGGTTCGCGAAATCCGCGTCGACTGCAACAAAAAATTTTTGGTGTGTGGTAATTTTATGTGTAGGCACATAAAAGAAGACATAACAACAAAAACAAACGCAAAAAAAGTACAAACCATGTATCTTTTTCAGTTCCATAGAGGTTCCATGGCAAAGGACTTTGCCCTCGCCCATAATAGCGATAAAATCACCAAGGACGTCGGCCTCTTCCATGAAGTGAGTCGTTATAAGGATTGTTCTGTTTGTTCTCCAGCTTAATAGCAAATCCCACATGTGTCTTCGTGATTCTGGATCCATTCCAGAGGATGGCTCGTCCAAAATTAGAATCTGCAATAAAAATGTACTTGTGTTCAAGTGCTCAATGTTTTGTATGTAATTTAAAAATTTTAGGCGATTTTAGAGCTTCTTTATAAATATGTTATATATGTATATATATATATATATATATATATATATATATATATATATATATATATATATATATATATATATATATATATTATATATATAAATAAACTTCATAAAACCCCCGAAGACGTACTTGTTGGGGGCAAATCTTATATTTAACATTACATTATTTAATTATATAAATTATTCAATTGAAAAAAATATATATTCAAATACTTACATAAAATTTCTTTTTTAGGACAAGAGAGATCCTTAAGAGAAAAATAAATAATTTTTATATTATACAAAATAATATCAAAATAATTCCAAAAATTTCTTTAAATTTGTTGTTAATATCCAAGCTTTTATTTCAATTTTATATTTTATTATCAAAGGTATATTATACCATAATCATCTCACATCAGTGAACTTATGTTTAAAAAGGCATATTTACTTTTGAAATGAAGCATTAGTATAAAACACGTACAGTTCTATATTAGAAGCATAGGTCCAAAAGATATGACCAACAACGCTTACTCCTGAGATATAAAGCAATAAATTTATAATATTTTTTATTTCCACATTATTACTACTTACATTTGATCCGCCCACAACAGCCATTCCAAGGCACAATTTTCTCTTCATGCCCCCTGACAAAGTACGGGCCAGATCGTTCTCCTTGTCTTTTAGGTCTAATTGCTTCAGTAGCCGCGCGATGTCTTCGTCAGACTCAGCGCAAGCCTTGCCCTTTAACTAAAAATAAAACCGTAATTAACGTCTACAGAGAAGTTTTCATCAAGTTCGCAGATAACGAACATACCCTTTCCCATTGTTAGTTTGCAATATTTATTGGCAACTTAAATTAAGCACTGCAAACGGCTGATCGTCACTAGACGACAAAATTAATAACAATAATAAAAACAATACGAAAATACCGCTCACTACGGTAGCTTCTTAATTTCAGTTGCCAATAGTCTAACGTAGAGAGTTGGTTACCAATGCAAAGAACTTTAGATGTTCTGCGACTGTCAAATCTGGAAAGAAGAGGTTATGTTGGGTACAAAGGCCGATGGTGCCACTAACATCGGAACGGGACTCGATGCTCCTTCCGTTTAGGGTAATTTCGCCGCTAGTTTTCTTTACCATTCCTGAAATAGAAAAAAATGATTACAAGAAAAATAACGTCTTATCTTGAAGCAAAATGATTTAATTATTGACATGAGAAATGTACAAAAAAATATTTTTTTATCGTGTATCACTGTAAAAGATTGCATTATTATTATTATTATATTATATTATTATTATTAATCATTATCATTATCATGATCATGAGCATGAGCATTTTTTTATACAAAAAAGTATAGAAACCTATACTATACAGGCTGTGTATGGTACAGACATTTAAAATAGTTCCGATACTAAACAAAAACAATTCCGAAAGAACTGTAGTCAGTAGAATTCTGCACAAGGGACAAAAGACCTTATAAGCACATTAAAAAAGGCTTTAAAGTAATACCTGTGATCATTCCCATTGTAGTTGTTTTTCCAGCGCCATTGTGGCCCAGTAAGACAGTTATGTGATCCTTATAGATGTCCAGATGTTTAATGTCAACAACAGTCTTTTTGCCATATTTCTTAACGAGATGTTTTAACTCGATGCCCTTGCCACATATTTGGCCACTTTCTACATCTTTTTTTAAGGGGTGATTTTCTGAATTATTTGTCGCTGCCACGTCATTTCTTTTTCTGATGCGCTAAGAAGAAAAAAAATAATAATAAAGCAGGCAAAAATCCCTGGCACGGTCCTGGTATGTACCTGCTTTCGTTACTTACCTCTATAATCACCTTTAAAGGCCAGTTGAAGGGTTCGGGAATCCCGTATTTTCCAGGAAGTATACGGTCCAAATAAAACGTTAACCCCAAATAAAGGAACAAGTCAAAGATTAGCATTGCACAAACAGTAAACATTGTAATTTCATTTGAACCTCCCCCGCCTGGTAGATGCCAATTCGTCCACTTTATACCAATTTCTAAAAACATTAATTGCAGTTTTAGGGAATAATTATTTTTGATAAAGAAACAAAATGTATTAACTTAATTTTAGTGTATACTATTGTAAAAACCTAATAAATAATGCGTGATAATTCTATTTATCGCCTTCTCTGTTTTTCAAATGACGAAAAGGCTTTTTTTTAAGGAATATTATTTTTATTGCTTTTAATTATTTCACATTTTATTAAAAATAATGTTCCCTTTAATTGTCCCCTAAGAAAGTGTGCAATTTACCTCTCTCCTCGTAATACGATATAGCTGTGTAACCATAATGTAACGCCATGTTAGGGAATAACAACAGAACGTAGTTGAAAGACGAGGGGATGTGAGCATTACTGTCCAGAACAAATTTTGGTACGAAATATGAAAAAATCCAAAGTAAAAGTCCCACTAGAGTTGCTAGCGTTGCTAAAAAATAAATACAAAATTGTTTTTTTTTTGTTCTCAATACATTATTATGTAGATACAAGGAAATCATGTCCCACCAGTGGCGGATGGTAGCAAACATAGGGGTTCACAATTTCCCTTATCCATTATTAATAAAAATCTACTGTTGGGGAAACCCAACCGTTCGTTTAATTTCTATAACTCTATTTTCATTTCCAATAAATATTAATAACCAAGCAGGTATAAAATCCCCTTCAAATAAAACAAGCTCAAACTTGTCTCCTTTGTAAATTTAACTTGCATAAAAATACGCAGTCATCGGCAAAACATAGACTATTTCGGCTAAAATATCTAAAGAAAATCTTTCCTTTAATGTAGTTCTTCTAAAGCACCGGCACGTTGTCGGCGACCGTCAAAGGCTTAGTTTCCGTTGAAGATTTCTTATCTCTTAGTTTTATTACTGTACCGTGCTAAAAATAAATTTCTGGTAAATGCAAAGATGGCCAGTAACCATATCAACCCCTTCACCAATAAGATAACATCTGCTTAGATGTGATTCGTAAGCGTCATAACAAAGTGATCGGCAATTGGCCAAGTCCGGTCATACCTATCTCCGAAGGGATTGTACATTTCATTCCAAATTAGTTACCGTCGGGAAACCAAGTTAGTTGACTAGAAAACTCAAACTAAGCCTGTTGTGCACACAATAAAAGTCGGTCAAGTGTATGACCAAAACGTACACAAATTAGGTGTAATCAGTGCGGGAATAATCCCGCCCCTTTGTCTTAGGCATAGTCCTAAGTGCATAACCAGTGCGGGAAAAAGTCCCCCTTTTTGTTTCTTAGGCATAGTCCTGTATTATAGTTTGTAAAACAAGGAAATTCGGTATAAATGAACCACAATAACATCTCGTACTAACAGAAATGAAGAATACGTGTCATTTGTACTGCTGTCAAAAATAATAGTCATGCATATTTACAAGTAATAAATAAAAGTTGTTTAGTGAAACAGATGTCTTTTACTGACTGCAAGTCGCAACTGCCAGAGATTGCACAACTAGATGAAGCTGAACAAGCCTCCTAAGGAAATAGTTTACAGGAAGGTGGAGGTAGGGTTAAAATAGAGCCTTATCCACCCATCTACGAAGGCATCGTGTTTGCATTTTGAAAGTCGCAGGGCCGTTGTGCGTAGATAGTGATATGGTTATTTGTGACATTTACGTTTGATAGTTTATAAAATAAATAATTTACCATAAGGCTTAATAGGTAAGATAGAGGTACGCGGGGCATTTTTATTTCTTTAATAAAATATTAAGTGATACATGGTTGTAGTCACAACTTAATGGAATTTTTGTCCTATTTTAAATACCTCTCAATCTCTTATGGTTACCAAGATGGCAATGCTAACGTATGGAATTTGTAACAAACTGTATATTATTTTTATTGCAACATGTTATTGTTAGTAAATTTTTTTGTGCATATGAGAAAGTCCGCAAAAATCTGGTAACACCAGTACTATTTCACTTACGTTTTTTAAACAGCGTGCTAAGGAGAAAACATGCCACAGTAGCCGTGGCACAATATAAAATCAAAAACAGAAACAGAACGCTGCCAGATGAGTGCTCAATCAAGGGATAACTGGCTCCGAACCAGTCAACTTTCATAATTAATACTAAAAGTAGCACTGAGAAGAACGTGGGAAGCATGCTGTAAATAAACCATCCCAGCCACAACATCCACGATTTCATTCCAACCATTTTCATTAGTTCCTGAAAATTAAAAAATGGACCATTAACTTTAACTAATTTTTAATATATTATTTAACACGTTTCCAAACGAAAACAGTGATTTTAAAAAATTACTCACAACATTTTCGGTTGACTCAGCAACAATCTTATATTCTTAATATAATTAGAAATCTGCAGTATCAAATAAAATTAAAAATGGGTAGTATTTAAACGTATTAAAACGCATTTAACAATGCGAGTAATGAATTTACTGATTTAGGAAATATTTGCGTTTTGTGCATTTGTAAGAATATATATAAAACATTTAAAAAACTCTCCGTAAAAAATGAAGAACAGAATCTAATATTGCATAGGTATTCAAATATGGAACCCTAAAATCAGTTTCAATATATCAGTATCAATAAAATAAATCAATATTTTTCACAGAAAATAAAAAAAACCGTGGCTCCATCGAGCCGATTGTTAACTTTAAAAAGGTGCTAAATTACTTTGGTGGACTAGTATTGTTTTTTTTTTTTGGGAGGGATACAAATATTTTGGAAATATTTGGTGTAAAAATACAGAATAACTAAGAAACAACATTAAAAACAGGTGCACCCAATGATATATTAAAACCAGGGGCGACTGGTACATAAGAGCTGCAGAAGCACCAAAATTTTCAAGCCATTTGACTACTTTTTTCATACTTTGCAGTAAATAGTCCTAAAATAAAAATAAATAAAATTAAAACACGGAATTTTCGATCGAGAATGGTATAATAGGCCAGCGCTCAACACACGCCGCGCCGCGCCACCCGACACCGACGTAGGTACAGGGATATTGGCCACATTTTGACGAATAGGTAACTTTTTTATTTAAAGTTTTTGATATATGGTTTAAAGGTAACATTTATAGGTCCTTTTGAGAAGCGACAGTAAAAGTTGGTTTCGGATATACAGGGTTCCCCATTACGAAATGTCAGAGCAATGTTACTTTTTTAAAACGGAACACCATGTATATTATTGAATTTTTAGATTCTCCAGACAAATCCAAGTATATTTCGTGTATAATATCCTATACCTATCTTCAACAGTTTCCGAGATATTCATAATTGAAAATCGGATATTCGGACTTTTAAATTGGGCTATTTATTGGCATTTATTAACATTAGTTCATTTCTTTACTCATACTTTTCAATTATTTCATTTCGCCGATTCGTTTAACTTTTCATTCATTGCTTTAGTAGGCTTCGTTGTTTAATTTAATTAAATTGAAATAAATAATAAAAAAATCCGATTTTCAATTATGAATATCTCAGAAACTGTTGAAGATAGATATAGGATATTATACAGGAAATATACTTGGATTTGTCTGGAGAATCTAAAAATTCAATAATATACATGGTGTTCCGTTTAAAAAAAGTAATATTGCTCCGACACTTCGTAATGGGGAACGCTGTATATCCGAAACCAACTTTTACTGGCGCTTCTCAAAAGGACCTATAAATGTTACATTTAAACCATATATCAAAAACTTTAAATAAAAAAGTTACCTATTGGTCAAAATGTGGCCAATAACCCTGTACAGTTGACCAAGTAAAGTTAATATAATTTTCTCGCGATGTTACTCGAGTGCCGGGCTGAAGTGCATTTATTTCTGCACAACACTTTTCAATCTTTTGAAAGGTTTGTTCTAACACAGAGTCCGAGAACTGTTTTCGATCAGAAATAGAGTTACCCAGATAAAGATTACAATGATTACATGGTGCACAGCGACAGGCGCGTTTAGTGTATATAAATGACCGATTGTTTCGGATGGTCAGAAAATAGCACAGGGTGCTTAATTCATATAGGCAAAAGAAAATGCGTTTGGCAGTGCATGTCTCTAAGTATAACTGCTTGAAAAGTTTCAGCTTTCTAGGACAGTTTTTGAAATATTTTTGGTCGGAAATCGGACTCCGAATATCCGATCCCAACTAAGGTTTTCTTCGATTTGCTTGCTTTTTAAAAGAATTCTTAAACTGGAACGCAATGTGAAAATGATTTTAATTGTATTATTGACAAGAAACAATCTGTCGATTTTGTCGTTTGAATTCGCGAAAAAAACAATTAAACATAGGACAACAAATTTAGTTTCTGGCACTTGTCAAAACCCTAACGTCGGGTTTTAATACAATGATTTAAGATTCAGTACTGGTTTAAATTAATATTTGCTAGTTGATCAACACAACATACTTTTCTTAGTGTTTAAATTAAATAAATTTAAAAGTTTCGCTGTCATTAATTCTGACATGAAAACTCGACAAGGTATTTTTGCTTTTCTGAGAATTTTTTTCGAATTTTTTGTTCACGTGTTTTAGTAATTTATAACTTATTAGCTGCATGATAATTTCTTTGTACAGACATCCTTGGAAAAAAACTTTGCTCTTGAGGTCATGATAACAAATTTGATAATAATATCAGTCATAAAAATCGTTAAAATAATTGGCAAGGTTATCACTGATGACCTATTTAATTATGCTTTTGCAATACATAAAAACAAATAACCGAACTGTGTATACACAGACCACACGAATAAATATATTATATTTATTCGTGTGCACAGACCTTCAGCAAGAAAGTAAAGTCTAAGCTCCAGCTAATGGATAGTGCGTGACAAGCTACGCTTGATGTCAGTTTAGTCATTTTATAACAGGTCGTTTTTAGAAATTCTTTAAAAATAAAATACAAAAAGGGAGGAAATAGAATAAGAATAAAAAATTTGATTTGATTTAACAAAAAATGGAAAGAAATATTGACAAATTTTCGTGCAGTGGAACTAAGCAAAAGCAAAAGTTCAAAATAAAATTTTGATTTCGTACGCGCCGTAGTGCTTCAGCGGAAATGTATCTTTTTATACCTTTATCACTGACAAATTATTTGACGTCACTTGAATAATTTGTAAAAGTATATTTTAATTTCGAAGCTCAACATAAATATGCCTCATTTAAGCGTATTAGAAAAAAAATAGTTGCTTTAATACAAAGAGTGGCAGATAGATATGGAAAATCAAAAAGTACTATCCAAGAAATTGCGAAAAAATGGCGACAATAGCATACAGCGAGAAGGTCTAAGTCTAGAGGAACAGGGTTAAATAACAAAAAAAAAATGCCAAACGAAGAAGATGCAAACTTCGTAGATTATTTGCAGAATAACCAGTTCGAAACTGCTGTGATCGCTGCGCATAACACAGAATTTCCAGTCTCCTCTAGAACAGCGCAGAGGCAGGTACTGCAATGTTCCGACTTAAGAAACCGTGCCACTGCTCAAAACCCTTTTCTTAAAATGTTCACAAGGAACAAACAGTTGGTTTTGCCATGCTTACCTGAGAATGAAAACTTCTGGCAAAATGTTATTTTCCGACTAGAAAAATTTTCAGTCAACGTACACAGTGGAAGCCGAGAGTTTACATACCACCAAATCTCCGTTAAAACAAAAATTATGCCCAAAAAAGGAAACTAATGGCCGTTTTTCAGTTAACGTCTGGGCCCAGGTTTATGCTGTAATATTAGTGGGACATTAAATACCTAGGGTCTCCAGATTATGGAACAAATTGCCTGCAGATGTTTTCCCTCCCAACCTCCAATCCTTTAAATCCCGTGTCAATAAACTATACGTATTTCCATTCTCTTCAGCTACGTAGGCTGTCTTAGATAAAAAACCAAATATCTGAGCTGTTAAAAACCAAACTACCAGGGAATCCTATCATGAGCGATCAGTACTCTACTGGTCAAGAGGTCAAGCTAGGGCCAATCAAAATAAGATTTGCCGACCGTGTAAAATGTATAACTGTTTGCTTGCAGGATTTTCAAAAGTTATCTAAAATTATACGATTTTTTATCTGAAGTTTTACTTACTTCTCGAGATTAAAACATAAAAACAATCCCAAAATTGTGTTGCCCACAAACATGAATCAACTATCATTCTATAATCAGAAACATTGACCGAAATGTCACGCAAAAAATGCCCATTTGTATCCGCTTAGTGGTGCGTTGTATATCGGATTTTCTACATCTGTCACCGTCTTTCCATTCCCACCTTCCATGTTTTCCAGCTTCGTCTAGTCTAGGACGTCCGCTCTTTTGTCTTTCTGGAGGTACCGATTTAAATATTTTTTGCGGCCATCTTGTCTGTTGCATCCTTTTCGTATGCCCAAACCATGCTAGTTGTTTTGTTTTGTATCTACGTCATCTACGATATTTTTTGTTGATGTCCATCGTTTCTTTGATTTCTACAACTACTCACCCTCATTTCATTAATGAAATGAGAGTGAGAGATGAATTAAACAGTACTGTTAAGTTAAATAATATAGAGCTATGTTGTAACGAAATAAATGCCTATTCTGTTACATTTTTGGTTTATTCTTATTTTGTTCCTTTATTAAGCCATCTAAGAATAAATTTATAACTAATCGAAAATATCGATTTTTTCTTTAGCAATTTCATTCATATTCATAACTAACGTTTAACATTAAAAATAGTCATCTAAAAACACTAAAAACACATTTAAGACAATGTTTTTTAAGCAGTTGTGCAATTTTTTTTAAAGAAATTAGTATAATATGTTAAACAAATATTAAAATATAAACAAACAAAAATCATTCATAGCTAAGATTCAATATTAAAAAAAGTATGTACGAACACTAAAACACGTTTAAGACATTGTCTTTTCAATAATCAAGTATTTAAAAAAAATTAGTGTACCTACCTATAGTGTACTTACCAATCCAATACCTAACAAAATAAAAAGTAAAAACATACAAAGTGTAAACGTAACAAAAGGCAAAAAGAAAACTAAACAAAATTATCCTATTCACTCTATCACGGTGGTCAAACCTTAAATTAATTTCTGGTGTGTTTAAATCAGGTTTTAAACATGTTTTTCCATTAACAGTTTAAAACAGTTTAAAACAAAAAAAAACATGTTTTTAAGTTGTAACCCTGGTTATTTTAAGATTCTCCTTAACTTTTTGATGTTTTAGCGCATGTTTTATGGCCAATCTTTCGTTTTTACGGTCATTTGATGACGTTGGTTCAATCCAGATTTTGGAGGAGAGGATTGTTCCATTATTTTTAAGCTGGACAGATCGATGTTGGCAGAGGCTAAGGAAGTCTCCAATATACTGGAAATAAAGGTGTTTTTCTTTCTTTTCCTTTATTAAGAAAATTTAAATTGAATCTTTGAGAAAGTTACCTCAGTTTCCTACTGCCTTATTGCCAATATTATCTCAAGCTATTTAATTTTAAAGATAATGGTTTGTGTTGGCGAGCAGTGCCGGCTTATGAAATTTCAAAGTTGTATATCTCTGTTCCTACTCACAGGACCCGTACCAAATTTAGGGGCTTTAATAGTGAGCGCCCCGGGAATGTTTTGGTAAAGAAAAAAAAAACATTTTGTAATTTGCGAAAAAAAGTTGATTTTTTTAGCCCCCCCTAGGAAAAAAAAAATGAAGGCGTTTAGGAATTTTATTTATTATTTTTTCTAAACAAATTTTACATCATTTTGTCGACAATTTTTGAATTTTAAGACAACAAAATGTGTTAGTAGAAAGTTATAGTCATTTGAATTTTTTAAGCCTAAAATATAATTTAAAAAAAAAATTCAAATGACTATAACTTTCTACTAACATATTTTTTTCCTTTAAAATTTCTCGACAAAATGATGTAAAATTCGTTTAGAAAAAGTAATAAATAAAATACCTAAACGCCTTCATTTTTTTCCTAGCGGGGGCTAAAAAAAATTAAACTTTTTTTCGCAAATTAAAAAGTGTTTTTTTTCTTTACCAAAACATTCCCAGGGGGCTCACTATTAAAACCCCTAAATTTGGTACGGGCCCTATAAGTAGGAACAGAGATATACAACTTTGAAATTTCATAAGCCGGCACTGTAGGGCGAGCACTTATGAAATTTCAAAGTTGTATATCTCTGTTCCTACTCACAGGACCCGTACCAAATTTAGGGGCTTTAATAGTGAGCGCCCGGGAATGTTTTGGTGAAGAAAAAAAAATATTTTGTAATTTGCGAAAAAAAGTTGATTTTTTTAGCTTCCCCTAGGAAAAAAAATGAAGGCGTTTAGGTATTTTATTTATTATTTTTTCTAAACAAATTTTACATCATTTTGTCGACAATTTTTGAATTTTAAGACAACAAAATGTGTTAGTAGAAAGTTATAGTCATTTCAATTTTTTTTTTAAATTATATTTTAGGTTTAAAAAAATTCAAATGACTATAACTTTCTACTAACATATTTTTTTCCTTTAAAATTTCTCGACAAAATGATGTAAAATTCGTTTAGAAAAAGTAATAAATAAAATACCTAAACGCCTTCATTTTTTTTCCTAGGGGTGGCTAAAAAAATCAACTTTTTTTCGCAAATTAAAACGTGTTTTCTTCTTTACCAAAACATTCCCAGGGGGCTCACTATTAAAACCCCTAAATTTGGTACGGGTCCTGTAAGTAGGAACAGAGATATACAACTTTGAAATTTCATAAGCCAGCACTGTAGGGCGAGCACTCACCTTCTCAAGGCGTTAGCTTTGATTGGCTGTTATATTATTCTCGATTGGTCTTTAAAATTAGATCATTCATCATTATCGTATTTTAGATAACCTTAAAGATTGAATTGTTTGAGGTTATCTTATCACAAGTGCAACAACAACTTGAAATTGCTGTTGTGAATTATATTATTGTATCGTTAATATAAGACAAGAGGTCCTCTATTTGCATTTTTTTATGTACTGCAGTACAAAGTATCCAAAACATCATTTGGATGCTTGACGAGTATATGTTTATGATTGTTTTATAATTTGTACTATATACTGAAACTATTGTACTGTTGTATTTTTCTTAAATAAATAAACTAATCTCTTGTATATTTGCAATTATATTTGAAAGTATCGTATTATCTTTTCTCGGAGCAGCTGACTAAGTTATTGTAAGATTTTAAAATCTTACAATAATTATTCACTATCTCTATTTGACTCTACCGAATTGGACATTTTAAACTTTATCTGCATACCATGCTTGGCAATTTTGATATTTTAAAAACATATTTCTCCACGCTGACATAACTGTTTATAATTTATTAATCATATTACAAACTTAAATAAGTCATTAAGCAAATTTAAATATTTAGATTTTTCATATTCTTATAACTTGAGTAACATTTATGAATTTGTAAAGAAATATTTTGTAATTAAATAATGCCATTCCTTAACTTTCTAAACGTTTATAATAACGTTTCAGGTATAAGTAACTCTTAAACTAACATATATTTTTTGTATTTCTGTTTCTTTCCTTCTGGTCTAATACAACTTTTTATCCTTTCATGTAACATCCCGAGATTGGCTGAAAAAATCACTGGATTGTCAAGAATCAACATACATCAGCAAAGCCTAGAGTCATAAGTCCTGTAATGGTATCAAAGCAATACCAGATAACAACTTCCTAAGGCAATAATCCGGCGAAGAACTCATCTGCTAGTTTAGTTGTCACCGATAAGAGCGATAAGTATTGCCAATATGAAGACAAACTTGTTAAGACCAGAAAACATTTCACATTTAAAAGTTTCCTTTTGATATTATTTTTTTTTAATAATTTTAATTGTAATAATAAAACATAACATAAATATGTAATATAATTTGTTTTTATGTTTTATTTCTTGTAAGGAAATGATAGTTTAACAACAATATTTTTGAGCTTTTTGGTGGTCTAAATAAATTTTTCATATCAAATCAGACGAATTCACTCCCGAGTTACATTTCTCAGCAGAGGTACGGCCGTAGAAATATCCTATGAATAAGATACATGAACAACCTTGTGTAAGTGAGTAGTACTACCACAGACCTAAAGGGAGACACCTTTTACATAAGCTACTTTTGCTCGCGTCATTGAATCTCACGTCACTTCCGGTTACGATTTTTAATGATTTCTTAAGTCATGACATACATGAATTAAAATTACGTCAAAATGTAGGTTTAACATACGGAATTATTAAAACAAAAAATTTTAAGAACGATCTTCGTTAATTCGATGTGGCAAAATGCAATGAACGTACATTGCATTTCGTTTGATTTAACGGAGTGTGGTTGGATTTACGACGAAAATGGGTTTGTTTCTGCAGCAGTTTCAAATCAATCAGAGCCAATGAGATTGCCCGGTTTCGATCAGCAAACTGTTTTCCTTGAATATGATTGGGTCTGACTAGTTTCAAACTGCTGCAAAAACAAACCTATTAATTTAGTAACACCTAATTTGTTTGAAGGAAATCCAACCCCACTCCAAATATATGACATTATCGTATCAGATAGTACTAACAGAGAAAAATAAGACAGAGAATATCTCGTACCGATTTCATTCATAAATACGATTTGCTTTCGATGACCTCCAAACCGACGTTCAAATATGCTGCTACGGGCGTGCACTGCAGATTTTGAGTTATTATAAAGCACAGTGAGAGTGAGTATCGAGACGCGCCGCAGAAAACTCTCTCTGCATGCCGTGTTGCTACCGCACTGGCTAATGTCGGGGTGTATTGTGAGAATTCTACGCGCCAATCTCGGGGGAAGAAGAGATATTATTCTCTCTGTCTTATTTTTCTCTGGTACTAATGGCAATGATAATGACAACATTGATGAAGATGAAAATACCCATGTTATAGATTGGAATGCGGATGAATGAAAGTAAGATCCTGAATTCGTAGTTTTGTTTTTGTAATAAAAAAAAAATATATACAACAAAATCATATTTTTATAACCCTATGTTCATTCCTAAATATTGTCTCTTCCTCACATTGTTTATCTGATAAAATTAATAAGATAATAATAAGATAAAATTGAAATTAAACAACACACAAACACAAAACAAACTTTATCAACAAATGAAATATATATATATATATATATATATATATATATATATATATATATATATATATATATATATATATATATATATATATATATATATATATATATACAATCTGTTTATTATTAAAGTTATTAATAAAGCTAGGGATATTCTATTGACAATTTCACATGAAACGGATTAACCGATATCTCTCAAATCCTTAATAATTAATTACAGTATTTTTAGAACTGTAATAATAAGCGTAATTAGAACACAGGACCCTAATTCAATTAGACCGGCAATATAGTTGTTAACGTAAAGTTAACGTAAATGGTACTTTGCCGTAAATATTTCCAGGGATACATCAGGAGAAAGCTATAAAGACATTTTATGAGGTTAGTAATTATTATTATTACAAGTTTTAAGCGAAAATATTAAAAATACAGGGTTCGGCAAAATGTATTACCCATTTTATTTCATTAATAACACAAAAACGATTCGGTTAATTTGAATGAAAATAGTTTTAAATGGACAAGTAGGCTTTGGAAATTTTTTAGAATTGTTGTTGTCAAAATGGAGCGTTGGTCTACACAACATCTCGTCTTTTGTGTTGAGAAATTGATTCATTTTAATTCAGTAATCGCTGTTCAAAGGTGTTTTCGACGTCATTTTAATGTCCGTCGCGGTCCTCTGCGTATGACTATTTTGGCTTTGCGCAATAAATAGAGACAATTGGGATCTATTGTAGACAAAAAGTCAAGCGGAAGACTAAGGACTGCCTGCAATGAACGTAACGAAGAAAGGGTAAGAAATGCAGTTATTGCTAGTCCGAAAAAACCCGCTGTTAAACATGCTTCCGTCCTTGGTTTGAGTGATCGAAGCACGAGAAGAATGTTAAAACGTATGAATTTTCATCCATATAAGATCGCAATAGTTCAGGAAATAAATGATCAAGATAAGATTACTAGACTTGAATTTTGTCGTCCGATTCATGATAATCACCAAGGTATCGAAAATAACCTTTTCATGAGTGACGAGGCACATTTTTATCTCAACGGCGATGTAAATAAGCAAAATTGCCGTTATTGGGCTCAAGAGAATCTTCGGGAAATTCATCAGCGCCCTTTAAATTGCCCTAAAGTAACTTTCATCGTCTAGAATAATTGTGCTTTATTTTTTTTTGAAGACAACGGTCAGACGGTAACGGTTACCGCTGCGCGCTATGTTCAAATGCTGCAGACATTCTTTTTACCTCAAATTAAAGAAGAAATAGGACATTACTGGTTTCAGCAAGACGGGGCAACAAGTCATACGGCGAGAATAAGCATGGACATTTTAAGAGAATCCTTTCCAAACAGACTCATTTCAAGGAATGGTACGATTCCATGGCCAGCAAGATCCCCAGATCTTTTAGCTCCGGATTATTTTCTTTGGAGCTATTTAGAGCTTAAAGTGTTGCAAAAATTTGCTAATCAATTAGAAGAATGCATTAAGAACAATGGCGATCATTTACGAAGCACTATATTTAAATCATAAAAAACTCCCATCTTTCTAGTTTTAAAATGTGTATTAATTCGTTTTGTTATTCAAGTTAATAAATTTTTATAAACTGTTTAAATTGGGTAGTTCATTTTGCCGAACCCTGTATTTTCAAGAAAATTGAAATTTTTTTGGGAAAAACTAATAATGACATGCTTCTTTTATAATGTAGGTAAACTTCCAAAATTTGAGAAAAATTGTTGGAGTCATTGTTGAGAAAATGGACTTTTTTGATAGTTTCTCGTTTTTTGGAGAAGTTGAAAAAAGTTTCGAAAAGAGTTGTAAAATATTTTTTGTCAGAAGAACCTAGATATCGAATTTAAATGACATCGGTTAATTAATTTCGGCGCTATGCTAAGCGACGGACATTTGTAGAGACCCACACACGCACATACAGACATTTTTTTCCAAAACCTCTTATTTGGTATCTAGGAGTGGTATAGAACCAAAATCCATCAAAATCGATTACAATCTTTCTTCACTGGTGCCGCTCTAAAGTAAAATGCAAACTATAACATCTGGACATTAAGGCCGGCCGTACTACAGTTGCAGGTTGAGTTTTACAACGAAAATTGCACTGCACACATATTTAACACTTGGCAATACTTTTTGCATTAACGCGACCAACTGTAAAGTTCGTTTTGGTGATAAATTTTTTACCACACAATAAACATATTAAATCAATTTTTACATTAGCAATCAAGACTTTTACCTTAATTCCGGAATATTTTTCCTCCACAACTCTCTTTAGTACAGCTGGACAGACGAAAATAAAACTGAACAGCGTAATCAATGGTAGGTAATACATGAACATACTTGACATTCCTACATCTAATTTGTATGGTGGGTAGGGAAATTCCAGAGTCTCTATATCTATCTCAAGTTCACTGCCGTTGACTTTTTCGATGAATGACATATCCAAGGCTTTCTGTACACAAAGAAATCCTTTCCATAAATAGGTACTTCCTGCAAAAATAAGTATGATTGGTACATTAGCATTTTTCCCTTAGCATTTTTACTAAATAGATTTTGGCTATTGTGAGTCTTAAGAACAGCCTTCCTTCCTTGCCTATTACTACTGTTTCAGTTTTGTTTTTTCAAATTGCTGTTACTCTCAGGCGCGAATTTAGAGGGGGCCCTCTTCAAAGCCATGTACAAAAAGCAAATAGCAAATTTTATAAAAATAAATATTGAAACATAAATAAAATTAACCATTCCTACATATTCTACAAAATATTATAAACAAAGCCAAACATTGGCCGTCTATGTAAGGTCTTTGAAATGAATCATACCATCATTATTCTCATATTAGTCTACCAAAAATTTAAACACTTTCTCTTACTGTCCAAAGTATACAAACATTAAAGTATGACGACTGATGACGTGGGCCAAATTTTCTGGGCAACTAGTGATATCAACGTAACAAGCAAAATATACTTTTTGAATTAGGGAAAGGTTTTCAATAACATGGCTAGTTCTGCCAAGAAATTATTTACCTAGAAATAAACACCGCAAAGACATAAAATACTAAAATTGAATTTTTGCCTGAATTTTAATTTTTTAAATTATATGCAAACAGTTTCTTGCACGGTTAACGGCATTGTTTACACAAGTACTCAAGTACTAGTACTACACTACTTCACAAAGGACACAACACAAGTATCAAATAATATCCAAAAACATATTACACGACAAAATTAGGAAAGCCAAAACACCTCTTAAACTAATAATAAGTGCGGGCGCGACGTTATGAAATGTAAACAAAAGTTGTGCACATAAAATGTGCATATTAGGTAATTAGATTTTCTTTGTCTAACCCAAATGTTTTGCAATAGTATGTTTTACGGAGCGGTTCGAGTGTATTTCCACAGTGGCCCAGGATAACTCGAGAACCGTCGGCGTCGACGGTCACGCGCGCGCCGAAAGCGATATTATTGGTGGGCCGTCGACAACTTCGTCATATATTTGCCTCTTTTTAACTTCCTAAAGCGCGTATTTTTGTTTCTCTCTTAGTTTTAATGCATTTATATAGTTTCCTATTTCCATTTAAACCTATGAGGTCAATTTAAAATACAGCCGAGCCCGGAGCAAGCTTGGCTTGATTCTTTATTGGGGAGTTTTAGCATAAAACTTGCACTATTTTGAAATAAAAGATAATTATTTTTTGGTTTTAAAAAATAAATTATTAGGTGGATCACTGACCAAATGACCTTATGGGCAATCCGCGCCTGGTTAAGAGTAATCTTAAAAAATCATTTGATCCTTAACGACGGAGCAAACCGATTTATACCCTAATTTAGGTTTGCTTCAGTTTGTCTTTCCTTTTACAAAAATAAAGCCTTAATCGCAATCAATATTATCATTATGTTCTGTAGTGTAGCAATTTCATTTTAAAATAATGTAGGTGCCTAATTTCCTATTAAATTTATTTTAGGGATATTTCCTCTCCACGTAAACATAAGACCCTACGCATGGGTGAGTGGTTTTCAGCGCGGTTCTTGTCAGCCACCGCCCTCAAGTATAAATAATAACAATGGGATCTCACACACAAAAAAAATACAGTGACCTCAACGAACTAAGTAGAATAACGGTTTATTTTTATCAAAATGTCAACAACAATATTATGCTCTTATTTTTACTGGAAATACTTATCAGAACCATATAATATTATTTACTTCTAGACAAGAGGCATTGCGTGCCAGCAGATTATTGGTTTGTTGTGTTGCCTTATTTAGTTATTTATCATATCATCACTGTAAAAATAATTCAATGTAGCTAGTAACAAAACGGCTTTTATTCTATTATTCATCTATAATCTATATATCTGACCGATTCATGGGCGCCCATAGGGGGGGGGGGCAAAGGGGGCACCCCACTGGGTCGGGTACCATGGGCGCTTTTTAACAACTGCGCAACTGCAACTGCTACATGATCAAACCGTTGAGCTGAGAAAATTTTTGAGTTCTCGAAACCCATCTTTGCGACACATTCGGTATATTTAACGGGATGAAAGTAACCCAAGTATGTCTCATTCCAAGTAATAAATGCGTTCAAGAGGGTTGGCCAAATACGTCAGATTTATTGGTCTTCGGTCTGCAACATTGATCAATAAACTTCGTGAGTGCATTAAAGAAAAAAGAAGAGGAAAGTTGTCTCGTGGAATTCTCTATCAGGACAACGCTCCACTTCTTCTTGAACGCAATTCACGATGCTGGTTTCGAACTGATGACGCATCCACCATATTCAACTGATCTAGCTCCAAAGTCAAAAGAAAGTCTTCGAGGAACTAAATTTGAGAGCGATGATGACGTTATGACAGCAGTTCAAGAATTCTTCTGTAATCAAAACCCCGAGTTTTTTGAAAAAGGTGTTTCCATGTCAGAACATTGGTGGAATAAGTGTCTTCAAGTGCACGGTGATTACGTAGCAAAATAATTTTGTTTTATATGCTAGATACATACAGTAAATACTGTACAGATCGTACCGCGTACTTTATCCCTAACTGGTACCTCAATTTGGCATTTTTCATTTTTTAATTATATATTTGCTATGCTACGTCTATAGTTCCAACAATTGAACTGATATGGTAGAGAGAACACAATAATAATATGAATACCTATTTTATGAAACAATCACTTATCAACAATAGATAATAAAAAATTTACAATCACCGACTATAAAAAATTGTATTTTAGAGTTCCTGAATCCTTTTCAAAGACCTTACATAATATGTAGACGGCAAATGTTTGTTTTTGTTTATAATATTTTGTAGAATATGTAGGATCGGTTAATGCTTATGTTACAATATTTATTGTTATAAAATTCGCTATTGAAATATTTTTCGTACAATGCTTCAGTGTCCCCCCCCCCCCCCCAAATCCGCCACTCCAAATCAGACATAATAGGATAAGTTGTCGGTATTGTAATGATTATTTATTATATCAAATTAACAATGACAGGACAAAAACCGATCGACCTGGTCAACTGGTTATAACTGATCTTTTCTAGAAGATCTTAATTTAAACCAGGACCCATTTAAGCCCTTTAGGTGAATCCCGGTCTTATTTTTATTCTATTTTAGATTATTAGGTTTCTGAATCATTCGCCTGATATGAGTCGACACTGGATAACCGATGATTTAAAAATAACTGGCTAATTTTAGAGTTCCCGGAAATCGCATTAAAACATTAATCACTGCGGGAATTACTGTAATATCCTGTAAAAATTAACGGTCTCATTTTTCAACGCTAGATCGGTTTAAATATTTTGACAACCAAAATATTTAAACAGACAAGTGTAAGAATAAGACAACAAAGTTTTATAATTACTATGAATTTGTTTCCGAGTACAGATAAAGAATAAATAATAGAAAGCACCTTTCTTAAGTATTAATTTAGTGTTAAAAATTTAATTAAAATTAGAAATAAATCAAAACAAATAAATTGTTATCGCTGTTATTTAATTGTCTGATAATCTTCTAGACATCTTGAATTTTTAACCCTTATGCACGGATATTGGGTCCCAGGGACCCGGGCCGTCCGATTAGTCGCATTATCTTAGTTCGTTGGTGGGGCGTGCCGCCTACGAGTCTACGAGCTGTGTAGCTTCCTGTTAGTATGTGCTTTATAGTATAGCAGTGCAGACGTTTTTCTCAAACTTACGTGTTACGAGTTAATCGCGTGGTCGGGTCCAAGGGACCCATATTCCATAAGTTTGTATAATGGACAGAAAAAAAACCGTTAGGTCAACTGACGACGATTTTGCAATAGTTGCTAACAGATGGTTGGATGAAGTTGACAGTGATCTTAGTGACATCGATGATCAACAATTGGATGCAAATTACGCCCTTCAAAGTGACCACGAATCCGACACTGAACAGGAGTATAGTGGCGACGAACTGACGAACATATATATATATATATATATATATATATATATATATATATATATATATATATATATATATATATATATATATATATATATATATATATATATATATATATATATATATATATATATATATATACGCTACCTATGCCCATCAGGAAAGGACAGAAAAACTCAAACATTATGCGAAAAATGTAGGAAACCCATATGCATGCAATGTGCTACTAAAGTATGCAAAACTTGTATAAGCTAATAAAAAAAAATTATAAATACGGTACTGTAGTTCACTCATTGTTATTTTAGAGGTCTAGATGAATTTTTTCAAAACAATTTTTTTTAACCTAGTACTACTTTAAAACACTTAAAAAAAATGGTTGCATCCCAACTTATTAAAAGTTTTTTGTTCTAGAATTTAGGGTTTTAATGCAATGTTATTTTTCGATTAGGATATCATGTTGTTAAAAATATATTTTCGTTTTTCTTTGATTTTTTATTTTAATAAAAAAGGGATGATAAAATACATTGTTTTATTATTTAAAACTAATTATTGATTCTTTTTTATTGCATAAGGCACTAAAATATATATATTTCTTTTTGGGTCCCAAGGACCCATAATCCTTAGCTATGAACATTTAGGTCACATCCGTGCATAAGGGTTAATAACATTTCGATTAGGTTATTGTCAGATTTAACTTAATTTGAATTTTAATTGAAAAATATATGGGAAAAATAAAATTTGGGTTTCAGGTAAAGTGCCCTCTGATGGCAAAACAGAGAACCATTTTTAAAACAGAATGATATAAATCACTAAGCTGTGTCTTTGTGCCAAATATCAATTTGATTAGTTAAAAAATAATCGAAATGAATATGTTAAAAATAAGAAAAAAAAACTGAACTTTGATAGGCTGTAACTAGGAAAATATTGAGATTTCAAAATTTTGTTACGTGGCTTACTACCTTTATTTTACCAAGTAGAATCATCTGTCCAAGTACCCTGATGCATTTTCCGAACATCCTGTATATGGATCTCAAAATAAGAAAAGTACCAAAGAGTGAGTTTTGCTTATACCCGCCTTATACATCTTCTTGAACCTTTAACTTGTAAAAAAAGGAACACCGTACCAAAGTCAAGTACTATCTTAAAAATGAAAGGTAATATTATGTTTGCTTACCAACTTCAGGCACGAAGCTGTACTGATTTTCATAAAGTTGATCTGTATTCCATGAGAAATGTTGCTCATGCCATCTTATGGTATAATCCAAGTGAGTGGATCCTTTAGGCGAATTAAATATAACTGCAATAACACTGTGGTTATTGGTTCTTGCATATTGCTCCAATAACTGATCCTGGTTATCGAAGCCTTGTACATCTGAAAATAATTCACATAACGTAATCCTTTGTAAAATGTATGTATGTATGTACAGCCACTGACAATTTAAACTTTCATATGTTTACACCTGAAAGTTTACATTGTCAATGGTTGTACCTAATAAATAATAATATTATTAAAAAATAAATTTTTCAGATAATCCATTACAAATGTGCGACATTCTGACAACAATGTTAGCCAACGTACGATGACTGGGGATTCACAAGTTACATCGCGGGAAATTGCCGTATCTTCAAAAGACGTTCCGCCGCCGAAAGAACGAAGTTGCCTAGTTTGGTTTTATAGGAGAATTTTAGCTAAGGATTGGAAGTTGAGAGGGGAAGGGAAAACATCTGCAGGCAGTTCGTTACATAATCTGAAGACCCTAGGTATGAATGGGCAAGGGAAGTGTCTAGGGGTGTTCTAGGCCTTTGTAGCTGGAGAGTAAAGGGATGCATACGTAATGGGTATCTTGTTGTTCTGTTAGGAACTGTCAAGGGGGGAATTATAGCGGCTAATTCTTCGGAGCAAAATCCGTAGAAGTATCGGTAGAAAAGGGATAAATCCCAAACAGCGCGGCGATGGGCGAGAGAAGGGAGTTTTCTTGTGAGGACTGGGTCATTGATGAGTCAAATGATTCTCTTTTGAATAGAATCAAGGATGTTAAGTGTCGAAAGAGATGCCGCTCCCCATATATGGCAACAGTACTCTAGGTTAGGTTGTATTTGGAAAACATAAATAGTGTGTAAGTTGGAAGGAGAGAAGTATTTTCTGGCTCGAAAGAGAAAACCAAGCTTTTTTTAGCTGCGTATGTGGCTATTGAAGTATAGTGTTTGTGCTAGCCTATTTCTCTATTGATCTGTAGAAATAATATTGGGTACATACTTTTAAACAAACATAAAGTATAGAGGAAACCAAAAATTTAAATAATGTAAATATTTTATATCAAATATAAAAGCAGGGGGATTCACTGATGCCTCTGCGGGGATTTCCTGACCTTAATGTGTGGTTTCGCTATAGCCAGAGTGACCCACAACTGCATAAATGCACACATTTGTTATTATACTTTTTTACTCAAACAATTCTGGGATTGCTGGCTTAAAAAAATTAACCGCGATCCCGGGATTTTCCCCTTTGTTTATTTTTTTAAGTTCAATATCAACGTGATCACCGCGACATCATACTAAACGCGTTGGCGAAAAGATAATAAAGATTAATGCAGCCATTCCAGAGCATTTATAAATAAAAAATTAGAGTGAAAACTAAAATTAGAACAGGCGTTGTCGCCATAGGCGTAACTAGTGGGGGGGGGGCTTACATTGCTGTCGGCCTACAATAGCATATGTTTAGTAATTATATAGTATAATACAAAATGGAATTAAAAATTTACAACTACATTTGTTAATGTATGTACATGTTTAATAACCAATAACTGCACCTATTATACCATATATAAATTCACAGGGCCGTAGGGCCTCTTTTTGTTGTACGGTGTTCAAATGTCATAGTTAAAAAGGTTGGAAAAAGTAACACAGAGAAAAATAACATAGAAACATGTAAAATATGTAGAGCATTCTTTTTTTTTGTCATTACTTTTGATTGAGGGGTGTAAAATTATGTACAATTTTAGTTGTTTGATTCTTTTTAAAAAAAAACTTGCAATTTTAAAAAATAAAATGAAACTCAAGCAACCCTCCACACCGCTTGTATAGTATTGTAAATAGAAATCTTTGAAATTTCCGAAAGATTGGAAATATTGCAAAATGGGTTTGATAAAGTAAACAGATCATAAATATGTTCACTTAGGGTACTCTAAACTAAAACAAACATCGCATAGTGGGTAACAGTCAGTATACAGGGTGTCTGAAAAGTCTTGGTATGGGCAAATATCTTTGCTAGTAGTAAAGATAGACACCAAATTTTCGGTGTAGCTTGGTTAATAAATCTACTTTTTTATGTAATTTAACTTTTTTTAACCCCCCTCAGGGGTAACGCTAGAGAGTTGAAATCAAAATTTTTAAATGCAACCCTATGCCGCGCAGTACTTCATTTTAAGGGTCTTCAAAAAAGAAACATTTTACTGCAAACCCGAGGTCTTAACTTAACTTACACTTACGCTATGAACTGAGAAGCTCTTTTTGTGAATCCAGATAAAAAAAATTAATAAAAACCATAAGAAATACTTACTATTATTAGTAATCTGAAATTTCTCTTGTACTCTATGGATCAAATCAGCAAAAAAATCATTTGATGGAGCGTAATAGAGCTGCGTTTCTTCCAAATTAATCCCACTCGAAGTATATAGTATTGGAATTTTTTCATTGTATGTAACATTGGTTACTTCTGTTTTATTCAGGCCACTAATCTTACTTCTACCATAGGCAATCAGTAAAAATAACAATGGAGGTATTAGTATTTCACATAGCGTTAAGAACCAATGTCTCTTTCTTATGATAATATTTTTCCATAGCACAACTCGAAGTTGGAGATACAACATCTTCTCGTTGATTTTCCCCCTTACTTTAAGCTTTTTGGGAGGCTGTTGCTTATTTGCCTGCAAAAAAATGTTCATTATGTGTAATGTTGCAATCTGTATACAGGGTATTCGAAATTCGATTTTTAGAGAGTGAACTGCTATTAATTTCTTAGCTCCACAGTTTATCAAAAATTTACAAAACCTAAACAAAAAACAACTCTGTAACGTGTATAACGAACTGCACAACACTGTTTTTCTAGTAGAAATCTATACCAAATTGAGCAAAAGCAAAAAAGTATAACTCTGTATATTGCTTATCGTGCTTTCCTTATTTTCTCTCGTTAATTTTATAGAATTGAAAAGAGGATTAATGAATCGAATTTTTTTTGTATCACAAACTTTATAACAAAACATGGGAGTGACCGAAATGAAGCTGTATCTGCTCGATTCCATCCGGATAGGATTTCACAATGTATGTACAGCCATAGACAATCCAAACTTTCAGATATGCATTTCATTTCCATTTAGACCTGAAAATTTGCATTCTTAACAGCTGTACCTATGCTATATAAGTACCTATGCACAACCAAATAATTTTGGATTCAAGTTTACAAAATCAGTCGTTTTCATCTGGATGATATTAAATTTTACAGTTTAAACCTGTTACTTGAAAAAGTATGTTTGTTAATTATTTATTATTGTTATTATTGCCAACCCTTATTTACAGTAAATGGATTTTCAAGGAACATTATTAATAAATAATAAGCTATTTAGATATTAGTGACTTATAGTTTAAAAGCCCCCGAGAGAAATATAACATTTTAGTTAAATCAAAATTGTATGTATTAACTTGAATCCTTCTTATGACCCTCAAGGGGTGTTGGGTGTTATAGTTCCTTTATTAAACAACAATTTTATATTTCCTATTTCGCATATGTTATGTCTAATTGCCAGAATTTTAGTTATACGATAATAAATAGACAAGAATTGTACAAAATAGATAATAAGTTTTAAAAATGTAGCAGTTATATTTACGTGCCAGTTGTCTGTAGATAGATTAGTACTCAGATTAGTATCTTAATGTAAATATAATAAAATTGTAACAATTTATATTTAAGTACTTGCTACAATTTTAGTTAGTCATGTCTGTAGATTGAGAATCATTCAGATTAGTAGCTTAATGTAAATATAATAATAAAAATGTAACAACCTTATATCTATTTACTTGCCAGAATTTTAGTTAGTTATCTCTGTACTACAGAGATACCTATTACCTATCTCCAGAGTCTGTAGATAGGTAAGTAGTCAGATCCAGATCAATATCTTAATGCAATATATACTTACTTCCTTAATTGTAAAACAAAAATTTAATAATGTTTTTTTATACACTTCCAGAATTTTAGTTATTTATGTTTCTTGACATATAACTGAGTATTCTGATAAGTATTTTAATGCAAAGTCGGTAGTTACTAATGTTACTATATCAGAAATTATATTATTAGATTTTTAAAATGTATGGATGTTACATACTTGCCAGAATTTTAGTTACATTTTGTAGATAATGCAAGTAAGTAAATTAAAAATATGTAGTGAATAAATTTTAAAAATACAACATTTATTTAATGGCCAGAATTATATATATTATATATTATATAATTCAAAATATGACGTGAAAAAATATGCTAAGAATTATTATCAAACAACAATAAAGTATCACAACTCCACTACAAGTCCTGATATTAATGTCATGAAAGATCTATGGAGTCTTAAAAGTTGCAAAAATGAATCTCCTGTTTTCTTATATATTTTATGCAATAACTTCAATAATTTTTTTTATTATCTTTGAACCCGTAAAATTTAGGCTTTATTTTATTTTCTTATTGCTTATTGTATGTTAAATTATTTGTTAAATATTTTTTTTTGTAAATACATTGGAATTAAGGATATTTTCGTTAATAAATTATTTAAAATTAATGTGTATGAGTTTCACTTTTACTAACTGTAGGTACTTACTATGTACTTATACATAGTATATACTTGAACATGTCACAAACGGTACACATTTTTACTTTTTATTAGTTGTTTAGCAAGGAATTTTTTATTAATCTTATAAATTATGGATTTCTTAAAATAACTCGAGACGTGAACCTCATAAACATTGCATTTTGAGATATTTGTAGTGGGATTAAACACAAAAAGGGTACTTATTACAGTGTCTTGTACAAAAAAAAGTGTAGGTTAGTGCAGTGCACCACGAACAGGCCTTCTGTATCTTGGAAAAATATTTACCCATGATATTCTCTACAACACAAAAATGACTAAAATATGTATTATAGGTTACCTTTTTTTATACATATTATATATTCATTATATTTACAATATATCAACGCCTCTGTCTTAAAAAGTAGGCAAGCACAAACTGCTCACTTCAATATTCAATATGGTACAAGACAGGGGATTTACTGATTTACAAATTGCAAACGAAGATAAAAAAAAATGTACCCAACCATGTTCGTTTCATTGATAGTGTATAAATAAAGTAACGGATTATGACGTTGTTCTCCCGTTCCACCGTTGCCATTGGTAGGGAAATCTCCCTAAATCTGGGGAAAAAAGCCAAGCAGCAGGGGAAAAAGGGAAATATACGATAATTTCGGGAATTTTTATCATAATTTGTAGACATTCGCTAAGAAATACACCACCTTGAAAACCAACCACGCAACTATTTATCATATAACGTAAAAAAATTGTATTTGCCGTTAAAAGGCATGGTGCATCTGATCAAAAGAAAATAATATTATTGTTTAGTTTTGCTCCACCAGTTTGAAAAAAATGTATCTAGAAAAACACAAAAAAAATGGTCACGTCACGCGATCATTAAATATTTTCTTATATTATCATTAAACGGTTTTTTTTTAAATCTAATATAAAACAAAGCAAAAAACAAAAATAAGTTTTTTTAAATATGTCCCCGGATGGATCTAACTATACTTATAGACTTTCTTATTTCGCATTTTAGAAGAAAAAGTCATTTTCATAACAAAATTTGCTTATGCTAAAAAATCCATAGCCATATTCAAAATTTCGAACTGACATACAGGGTCGTTGAAAAACGAAAAAGAGTGAAAATAAGTCAAGAATAAAGTACCAGTTATTTGAAAGAAAGGTAAAAACGTTAGAGAGAAAAGATGTTGGTAATATCAATAAAACTTCAGATATCAAATTCGAACCTTGTATCTCAAAGTTGATTTCTTTGCCTTTAATAGGGTTAAAGCAATTCAAGTTAGGAGTGGCTAGATAGACATTTTGCTAACAAATGGCTTGGACAGGTCGGTCCTATTAGATGGCGTCTACATTCCCCAGACATTACCCCAGCAGATTTTTTTTATGGGGACATCTCAAACAGAAAGTTTATGTGAATGATCTTCACAATGATGAGAATCTTTTAAAACAGAACATTACAGAAGCATTAGCTGATATAAATGAGCACTTTGTTCATCTATTATAAGAAAAAATGTAGGGCACTGACTGAAAAATGTGTACCAGTAGAATGACAACATTTAGAGTAATGTTTCTTTGTATTTATGTTTTCATTGGTCAATATAAATTATAAACTTTGGCTAAATTTCTATAATTATTACTTTAATCATAATGACATCAAAAAAATCAACTTTGAGATAGAACGTTTAAATTGGATATCTGAGCTTTTATTGACACTAATGAGATCTTTTTCCTTTAACATTTTTACTTTTCTTAAAAATAAGACACTTTATTCTTGACTTATTTTCACTTTTTCTCGTTTTTTAACGACCCTGTATGTTAATTCGAAATTGACAATATGGCTATGGACTTTTCAGAATAAGCAAAACTTTTTATAAACAATGACTTTCTTCTAAAACGTTAAATAAGAAAGTTTACAAGTATTGTTAGGTCCATCCAGAGACACGTATATAAGTTTATGTACATTTTCTATTATCGAGTATTTTACTTATATTAGATGTAATTACTGTTTTTTCCCTAAAGCTGATATTAATAAACATTATTATAAATAAAGGCGTATTTTGTCTGTTTAATAAGTTTCAATGGTGAATAGAGTGAGTCAATTATTTTTCTCCTAAAAATTATTTCACAATTATACATTTAATATAACATAAAAAATAGTTAATATAATTTGAGAAAAATTAGGTGGAATAAAATGCCTTTTTGAGGAAAAAAAACTGCCCAAAATGGCCAACTTAACAAAAGATTCGATACATTACAACCTGAAAACTTCTTTCTGAAGTTATTAAACAAATTATTCCCCATTTTAATATTTTTAGGGAAAAATCGACAAATTTAGGGAATTCTTGGACATTTCAATACGGAAAAAAAAATTTTTGATCTGGCAACACTGTCCCGTTCTTTCTTTATTGTATTTTTAATCGACATCGACATCAAATATGTTTAACAAAGAACAACTTAGCGTGTATTGGGACTCAAGTGGCCCTCTCGTTTCTAGCAAAAACACTTTTATCAATTAAAAAACGATTTGGAAATGAGGGATTATAATAATTTTAACACTGCTGATGCGATCTTCCTCTAACTTTCTACGTTGAACAAGAACAGTGCTAACGACCATCTTTAAATCACAACTTGGGCGTAAATTTGTAGTTATAGTTATATCTTTTTACCTCGAAATCTCCTATATAGAATTTATAACACTATTGCCTGGTCTTTCAAAATAATTTCCCCATAATCCCCATATTCTTTTCAAATTATTAAAAAGCTTGCATTTTGACTGAAACACTGAAACACATTTAACAGATGACAAGCACCCAGTGTTGCCAACCAGAAAATTACGAATACCGCAACGTCACTACAAAAATTCCGTTACTCTCCGCTATAACCGCGCCTTTTCTAATTCTGTTACACCCATAGACAAGATATTTTCTCTATGGTTACACCCCGCTCAATTTTGAGCTTAAAATTTGGATATTGACTAGAATTTGTCTAATTTATATTTAATTTTTTAATACATATAAAAACAAGAAAACAAAACAAAATAAACACTTTATTAGGGTTGCCAACTTTTAAAAATAAAAATAGAGGACCTATATAAAAGCTGTGATAAAAGTTAATTTAACTGAGTCCATAGGCGTGCGCAGACTTCCTAATTAGGGTGGGCTAAGGCAGTGGCGTATACAGGATTTTGTTTTGGGGGTGTCACCCACTAAATGGAAAGCGAGAAGGGAGAAAAGCGCTCCAGGTGAAAATTTTTCGGGGCCACGCCCAAAGTTCGTCAAGAATTCACCCAACTATTATCTAATTTCGACATAAAAATCTTTTTCTTTTTTAAAAACGTAGCTTTTATATAAATTTTTATAATTAAAACCTCATTCTTCTTGTTCCTTGAATAAGGGTGTTAAATTCATCTATTACCGAGTCATAATTTTTCACATTTTTTGTTTTGTCTTGTTCTATATAGAATCATTAAATTTGGATACCTATTACCTTTTCCAAATTCAATGATAGAAAGCAAAGCAGTGAATCCAGTCGCTCTTGTGGCATACTACTTCTTAATTTTGCGCGATTTGTGGCAATTGCAAATAGATCATGCAATAAAAATATTATATACCTATGTTTTTTAAAATTTGTTTTATCTTTATGATATGGTATTAGGGGGGGTCATGACCCCCCCTCCGTGGACACGCCTATGAATGAAACGTGATATATTTTCTAAAAACTTTTTATTTGAACAAAAGATAGTTAAAAACAAAAACTATAGGATGGAAAAAATATTTATTGCTTCCACAAATATTTCTTTTGATTCTTTCTTGTCCTTACATTCTTAAAATTCAAAATAGAAATAGACATTTGCAGCATTTGCTTCAGTTTAGTATCCAGGCGCGGCCCGTGAAATTTTAAAGTTGTATATCTCTGTTGCTACTTATAGGACCCATGCCAAGTTTGGGTTTTTTAATAGTGAGCCTACTAGGAATGTGTTGGTAAAGAGAAAAAATATTTTGTAGTTTGCGAAAAAAAGGTGAATTTTTGATTTGACCCACCTGGGAAAAAAATTAACACGCTAACGCTCTAATTTTTGTAGTAGAATGTATTGGTCGACTCGGTCAAACGCTTTCTTAAAGTCAAAATAAACTGCGTCGACTTGTAAACCAGCATCAAGGGCAGTTGCCAGAAAATTGCTATAGACATAAACTTGATTGGCACGACCTGCCAGAGAAAAATCCATGCTGATTCACCGTGATTATTTGCCTAAATGACGCGCAAAGGGTGTCTGTCACAAGTGACTTCAATTATGGAGATTCTTAAAAGAAAACGTCTATGCCCACAGATCCTTATTAATAATCAAATAATGTTTCCAAGAAATTTCCCCTCAGATTGTTAGAAATGCAGTGGCTGAATTTTCACGACGTACCTACAATAGTTTCTATGATTGCATGGAAAGAAACGGTGGTCATGTTGAAGCTTAGTGTAGTATTTCATAAAATGTTATTGTTGTTTATTTTGGTAATAAGTTATTTAAAAATCATGTATTTCAAAACACTTTTTTAAAAAATTAAAAGGTTCATATTATGAACGACCACAGTTATTTTGTGAAATTGCATATTCGATCACTTTTCAGTTCTGGATGACACTTTCTTCCGTTATTGTCCTTTGCAATTAAAATTAAAGATAGTTTTCCTTCTACGGCATTTATCGTTTTTACTTTTTTTGATACCCCGTATATGCTGGGTCAAAATTTTTGATTTGCGTGTTATTTTCTCAACAAACCGAACTTTTTATGAAGAATAACTTTTTTCCGTAAAGTCAAAAATAACAAAGTTTCCTATGTGTTAAGATATGGCTTCTGGATACGCTGTATATTTAAATAAAAAATATAAAAAAGATGAACATTAAAACTAGAGAAACGTATATAAAAAACCAAGAATATATTTAAATAAAATAAATATATATAAAAAGAACGATTAACATTAAAAATAAAATATGTATACGATATTTTATATTGCCAATAGGAACTGGTATAGAAAAGGGACTGATAGGCCAAATCAGTCTTTTTACAAGAGTAAATATCCCTGGAAAATACGTGAATATTCCTTGGTCCCTAGCCCTAGGGGACCTGAAAAATTCCTCGAATCGGGATATATCCCTCAAGTTGGCAACACTGGTTCCCGGTCAGTTGTTGCACAGCTCTAGTAAAAATGGATGACGATGACTAATCTAATAAAAAATGTTAATATGGTGTAACCTTTGTAAATAACAAAAAATTCATTTTGAAATAATTAAAAACGATATTCGCAATTTGCATTTGTATGAAATAAAATTGAACAATGGATATCATGATACAATAAAAGGAAGGTATGATACTAAAAACCGTGCCAAATTCGTCCGGGTTCGCGCATGACGTCACGCTGTGTCCTATTTTTGAAATTTATAAAGCGCAATATAGAGGTTACGTTAGTTATAGGTGATTTCATATAAATTCTATTGGCAATATACTTTGCCTCCTGCTTATAATACAAATTTTATAGTATATAATTTAAAATAATCATATAAATAAAGGGATAAATACATACATTGATTACATTGATTGATTGATTGTCCACATCACAACCATACACAGCACATCTCATTTTTACTTTTAAACTCCTAAAAGTAATATAAAAACACCAAAAAATAGTTGGAAACACAACGCGATCTTAAAAAAAGACGTGTTTCGTTTACAAAGTATCGCGGAATTGGTCACGGCGTGACGTAAATGGCCACGCCTACCTACCTTTTATTTGCATCTTGAATAGATATGAAAAGTCCGTTCAAGGCAGTGGGACTCCCCGAGTCGCGGTCAAACTTCATTTTTAATGCTTTTTCTAATGTAAAATAAACTTTATTTTGGCTACACACCTAATCTTAACTTAACTTACTTTTTTCTTTTGGTTTTTTGAATTTGCGGATTGTTGGAGTGGTTCAGCCATATTTTATATTTATCCTTTTCTGCTAAGTTCAAGATTCTTTTAGTAGATGTATAAATTTTATTACATTCATGTAATAAAAGAATACGTCTGAAAATGTTTCTTTTTCGTACCAGGGTACATAAATTTAATTAATAAATTGATGCTTAACCATTGCACCTTGGCGATGCTGCACTGCTGCACCAATATCTGCAACGAAAATAAAAGGATATTAAAATCAGTGTGGAAATTTTGACATTTTATGGCCCAGTATTTTTTAATTTGGCGATACTGAAGTGCTGATTCGAATTAAAAAATAGCACCACAGCGTCGCCGACTAAAAGTTATCTTCGGCGAATTTTCCATTTTGCCTCGAAACGTCACATAGGCACTCATGATACAAATAAAAGAAGGTATTATACCAAACCGTGTCAAATTCGACCAGGTTCGCGCATGACGTCACGACGTGACTTATTTTTGAAATTTATAACGCGCAATATAGAGTTTACGTTGGTTAAAGGCCATTTTATATAAATTCTATTGGCAATATACTTGGCCTCCTGCTTATAACACAAATTTTATAGTACATGATTTAAAACAATCATATAAATAAAGGGATAAATACATATATTGATTACATTGATTGATTGATTGTCCACATCACAACCATACACAGCACATCTCATTTTTACTTTTAAACTCCTAAAAGTAATATAAAAACACCAAAAAAATAGTTGAAAACACAACGCGATCTTAAAAAAGACGGAATTGGTCACGGCGTGACGTAATGGCAACGCCTGCCTGCGTGGTATCACATCTTCTTTTATTTGTATCATGATAGGTACTGTTTTATTCAGATTTGGTTTTAGACACAATATACCGGGTTTGTAACAAACGGAACACTTGCTCATTACTGATTTCCCAGAGAATTTTATTCTTAATAAAAGGCAGACAAGAACACCAACAAAAAATAAATTACCAGTCGTGATTTATCCTTAATAGAGCGGTACATTAAAAAAAAATTGAAAATGACTGGAGATTAGCTACGCCTGTTTTTTAAAATATTAAAAATATATATTAAGAGAGATTTCTTAGCATTAAAAAAATAACCCAAATTTATAAATGGTCGGGTTAGAGATCGTGAAACACTTTTTTGGTAATTGTTTACTCTTTGTGGTATCCTTTGGAACTATTTACCCTACAAAAATATGCGGAAAAATTAGAGCTCTCTTGTAGGTATGTTATGTGTTATGTGTTACATTAACGTTTTCATTTTTAGACAAAAATCATGACACCGCATGTTTCAATGAGCTTTTACAAAATAAAAAGTCATTAAAAGCTATGCTATTCTAATATTTCAGCGATTTGCTTAGTTTCCAAATGATTTTCGTCTTGGAACCTGTTACTAGAATGGATTTAGTTCTATTGTTATAAAAAGTAAGCACTAAAATTGACCCGAAAAAAAATGCATAGTATAAAACTTAGGTGCCTTTTTTTACACCTGTCAGTTCAACACTTTTGGTTGTAAAGTTATACCGGTCTAGCGATTGAGAATCTGGCCGACGCGACGCGACGCCGCGACGATGTTGAAAAGTTTATTTTAACTTTTAATTAATAACCTATGTTAAACGCATTGAAGAGATGTCATAAACGTTTCTAAAAAAATAAAAACACTGATGTAACGTAACGTACCTACTAGAGTACCTAGTAGTTTAAAGGGTCCCTGAAAGAACTAAAGTTTATGTTTTGAATTCGATTTTGAATTTATTTTTTTTTTAAATGTTAAGAGCTGTAGGATATTAAAAAAGGAACCCATACAGAAATTATATTTTTTTTTTGCAAAAATACATCCTGTACCTAATTTAAGTACATTTTAAATACGTACGTACATGTTGATGCACAGTGGAGTATGGGCGAGTGACCTTAGAAAGTCAGCGCCATATTTCAGGAACTAGTGAACCGATTATCATGATATTTTAATCAGGTAATAATAAGGTCAGTTAAAGACGAATCACGTGACCAAAGGTCTATAGTGCTATGGCAGTTGTGACCCATCACATAACTTTTTGTGATGTGAGGGGACAGTGATACTGCAATAGCAGTTAATTTATGTGCTTTTGTGTGACAGTATTACTGCTATTGCAGTGTATGTTTTTTGCAAGTAAATGAATAATCTGAAATAAATTGGCATCGTTTTTATTCCATGTAACAAATCCTAAAATAATATAAAAACTAGTTATTCATGAAAAACCTCAAAACAAGTAGGACAATGCAGGTTTGTGCGTATGTTCCCCTCGGGGGACACAACACAACTGATCACATGTAAATGTAAACTAAATCAGCCGTTACTGCAATAGCAGTAGGCGCGCGCATTTATTCCTTCCATAGCACCACAAACACGTGTCACTAATCAGAACAATTTCTGCTCTAGAGGGACAGTGCCCAAAGTTTTATAGTTGCCGGGGGACAGTAAACATAAATAGATATGGATTACAATGGATAAACACATAATTACTGCATTAGCAGTGAGTGTCCAGTCAGATCACTTTAAAGTTACTGCTATTGCAGTACTGTCCATCAACGTGTTCAGTATTTTTTTGTGGGGCGGAATACAAGTAGTGTGATTAGGGTTACACGACAGATTAATAAAATCACTCCTCGAAAAACTAAAAAAAAATCCTTTTCACAAATTCCAGATAAACGCTGTTCGTTAGAATAATAAATATTAAGTATATTCATTTGTTCTGTTTTATATATTTACATACAAAAATTGAAATTAACCCATAAGATACACCTAAAATGTGGTGCCTCTATCTTTACTAATAACAAAAATATTTGCCCGGACATCCTGTAGGTATATCTTTATTTTTGCTTGGTTTGTTTATGTTCTTGTAATGTGAAAAATATGTAGTTTTCTTATTAGGTACGTGTATGTCTATTTGTTTTAATTCTATTTTGTGAGACTTTATTTTACTTTTATGGTTGATCTCACATAGAATAATTTGTAAAGGGTGGTTAAAATTTTTTCTCCCCCCCCCCTCCAGAAAAAAAATTATCTACGCCCTTGCTTCAGCCACATACAATGTGAATGTGACCTTACCAATTTTATTAAACAAACAAATGAGCCCGATTCGTGTTACACACTACACACAGCACTTTGTCGCAGTTTGATAAATACTGGCATTTAGATTCACCAACAAACCTCTTATATATCCAAAGTTTACAGAATATAATATTATATTATTTAAAACTGTGGTAATACTAATATAAAATAATAATAAAGATTCCCCTGCGTCCAGCGGCGCACTATAGGAAAGAGTAAGAAAAACCTGGCCAAAAATCTTTACTTGGAATAAAAAAAACGAACCATATTATTTGTTTAATAAATGATTAGAAATAATTTATTTAGTGGAATTTAGTATAAAATGTGGGTTACAGTAAGATATGGACCACTACTTAATAAAAAATATTACTAGTAAAGTATGTCACGATTTACAGGATTATGTTTGGTTTGTAAAAAAAGTAATATAATAGGCAGAATCTCAAATAATTATTGTGATGCACTAAATCTAATACGTTGAACATCAAATATTATTATACATTTTACCAGAAATAAATTTTTAGATCAGTATTAATAACAAAATTATTGAGTATCTGCAAGAAGATTGATTAGTTCTTTTGAATATTTTTTAGCAGTTTGTTTAATTTTCATTTGTTGTGCGATTGCATTTGTCTGAGCTTACTAATAATCTTTTTATGACATCCTCCATGTTTAGTTTTCTGGAAGATTTTCTTGCGAAATTTTCCCTATATTTTCGTATGTCCTTATTGCGCGCCTCTTGGGCCTCTTCTGAAACCATTCCTATGGGAAGGAGGCATGCTTTGATCACTATTGCACTATGCATCATAATTTTATGCATAGTTGTGGTCATTGGATACCGATTGGCAATTATATAGACTGACGTAAAGCTGAGCAGTTTCTAGTGTGTATTCCTCAAAATTTTCAATGTTAATTGAATAACCACACGAGATAGCTTGTAAAATTATATGACACCTATCAATCAAGCATTTATGTATGTATTCCTGTTATTGTTGAGGATATTTCGGAATTTTCAAAGAATCGCCGGGCAGTATTGCCATCAGAGTTTCCATAAGATTGTTTAGGCTGGTCAACCACCAAGCCTAGCTGTATTCTAAATTCCTTCTGTATTCTTTGTTTTTGTTCTTCGACTTTTTATTTGTCGTCGTCCCCTCGGGCCTGCCATTTTCTTAGGTTTAATTTATAGGATACATGTAAAAGATTTTCAAAAATGCGTATCCACGCGTGCAATGTCGATAGCCCAAACTTAACTGCATCTGCATTTATCTTTGTCTGCCTTACTTTTTCTAAATTGTTGTAATTTGTTGAAGTTAAAGAATACAGATAACATTTCTGTGCTGATTTCGTAGATGTCACTGCATTGCAGATTTTTCCGTCTATCATCGTAAACAATAATATATGTGATATTTTAAATCCTTCTACATCAGTCGGTGTTAAACTCATAATTTCATTTTCAACACGTGTAACTTCTTTTTTTGTCACTTCGACTGTCTCATGAATAAACTCTATCTTCAGTGGCCGACAAAATATTGGAGAAGATGGTCGAGGATTGCGCCAAATTATGATGTTATCTTTTGTTATCAATTCAAGGGGAACAAGCGATGTTAAAAATATAAATTCATCTGTATCACCCTCATTTTCAAACCTTTGTTTATACATGGTACCATTGGTTCCATCACATCCCCATTTTGAAATCAGAGTTAAGTTTTTATCATCACAGGTCCTATTTTCGAAGACTTCCTTCACATATAACATGATACCCTGCGTAGTATTATTTAATAAATCTTGCAGAGGTAATTGCCCCCTTGTTTCGGTGATCTCCAACACTGGTGGATAGCATCTTTCTTTACATTCTTTGATTTTATTGTACGAAGGCAATACATTACAGTCACTGCCTCTTAAGACTGATGTAAAATAATTTCATCTTAGGATGTAATCAACTCATATTGATTCTTTGATAAACCAGCATCAATCATCATCGCCAATGCTTTCTCAACCGGAACTTGGGGTAAATTTTGATCCCACTTCTTAAACCCTTTTCTGTATTTAGTATCTATGTTAGGTGATAATGTTAAGTCTTTTGAAACCTTAGCTGCATCGGTTTCTCCGCAAGAGCGCAGCTTCATTTGAACGGCATACTGCATTTCGTGTAAGTTAATGTTGTCACGAAGATCTTTCGTTTTTCTTCTTGGGGTCCTTTCACTGCTTTCTTCAAAAGGTTTAGATGGTCGGCTACGTTGCTTTGTCCCACTGTTAGTAGGTAATAGCTCAGATCACGGTCTTCTGCTAATTTTGATAGCACCATATCTAACCATGACGTATTTCTGTTGCAAAACTTGGAATGGTTTCGTCCAGTCTTACGCCGTCTTCGTACAAGTTCGCTTGTAAAAACGTGAAAGAACTCTTTTTATTTCTGCGTAATCGGATTCTGATGCACTATATATAGTTAAGATTCGTTGGAAAAGATGGTCTTTCTGTGCTTTATTGGGCTAAATTTATAAAATATATCCATCCATTTTCCACTTAGCAAGCATAATTTGCTTCAATTCAACAATTTGTTATTTGGATTTATGACCAGGTTTTTCTTACTTCTTCCTATAGTGCGGCGTCGCGTCGTTTACATATTTACATCAAATATTGGCAATAATCTTATAATCTGTTGGCAATATAAAATAAGAAACTGACTGACTGCCTGACTGACTGTCGTATCAACTCACAGCCCACACCACTGGGTGTGGTAGAAACTTGAAATTTTTCACAGAGGTTTCTTATATGACGTAGGCGTGCACTAAGGAAGGGTTTTTCAAAATTCAAAAAGAATTTTTTTTCAAAAATGTTGGATGTATCATTTTTCGGGTTATTCAGGTCTGAAAATTTAATTTTGTCGAACATATGGTAAAAAAAAATAACGGGGAAGAGGGGGAGGGATAAAAAGAGAGCGATTGACAATTTCTTCCAAAAATGTGAACCAATATGCCATTTTCAGGGTTCTTAAGGTCCGAAAATCTAATTTTGTGTAATAGATGTTAAAAAAATTAGCGTGTGTGTGTGTGACGGGAGAGGGGGGGGGGGGGTAAGAAGCGACTAGCCATTTCGTAAAAAACGTAAACTAATGTGTTCATTTTCAGATGTTAAAAAAGTTATCGGAGAGGGATGATAAAAGGGAACGGCTGGAATTTATCTAAAAATGTTAATTAATATGGCTGAATTGATTCGGCTTTTACTTGGTGGAAATCCATTATCAAACTGAAGTTTTAATACTGTGGTAAAATAATTTTACACTTTCCACTAATTTGAGATCTTTATTTTTAAACACTCGACATGTTTCGAAACACTGTTTCTTCTTCAATACTCCTTTAAAGAAGAAACAGTTTCGAAACATGTCGAGTGTTTAAAAATAAAGATCTCAAATTAGTGGAAAGTGTAAAATTATTTTACCACAGTATTAAAACTTCAGTTTAATTAATATGGCATTTTTGGGATTATGGAGGTCAGAAAATCTAATATAACATAGCCATTACAAATTTAAAGAGGTGGAGATAAGGTGAAGGGAGGGGGAAGGAATAGGGGCACTAAAAAAACATAAAAATGAACAAAATTAAGTTGACCATTAATCGCAGCAATAAATACGTAACAGTATTATTACATACTTTTCAGTGCTTGGAAAAATGGCTTTGAGAACTTAAAAATCCTATGCTTGTATCTGTAAACAGTACGTAAAGCTAATACACATTTGGATGCAAACATATTACGTGTACAAAATATTATGCTTTTACCTTAAACATCGCATCTCACATACATAATATATTTTTATTATTCCGACTGAACATTTGTAGTACTTGGTAAGTACTACAAATCTCCTTCAGAGATGAGCTTAGGTTTTATGACTCTTCAGACATGAGCTTAGCAGCGACTTTCAGGTTACCAGTATGATGGTGACAGCGATCATCAAGTGACCAGTATCTTTAGCAGTGACTTAGGTCATAGCACACAAAAGTACAAAGTTAACATCGTGTCCAGTGCCGGTTTACCCCTAAGGCACTCTAGGCACGTGCCTAGGAGCGCCGAACAAAAATGAGTATTTTATCTGCACTTTTAAACAAATTGGGGGGCGCCAAAAGACCTAGTGCCTAGGGGCACACAAATTCATAAACCGGCACTGATCGTGTCTCAGGAAGTTGGAGACCAAAAGGATTTTTTTTTATTTTTTGAATTATGGAAAAGCTACTGTTAAAAAAGTTTAGTTTTGATTTAGAAATAAGATTACTTTTTACAAATAAAAAAACATAAATTTTCAAAAGTGGATTTGTTAAAATATATAGTGACATAAACTTCACCCTTTGAAGATGCCAAATATAACACAATATTGAAGACAAAGACGAAACGAAAACATTCCCCACTATAGTAGTTAGCAAATCGGCCGATAGCAACTGAATAGCAATTAAATAGGGTACACATCTGGGCATAGACTTGATTTTGAGGGAGAGCCTTATGATTTTCCGTTACGCCACTGGTTATATATGTAATTTTAAGTCTTTGTTACTACATATGCAAAGAATTATGAATTTGCTGCTGGTTTTAAACCGTTAATGGTCTATAAATAATCTTTTTGGCTCAAAGGGTCAGAGCTAATCACCCAAGTAGCAGAGATAGGTCCAGTTACGTAAATATCACGTCATAATGACGTCAGTTTCGGCAAAATGACCAATAAATGACGAATAGTAACGTCATTTTAGGGACGTTAATATACGACTAAAAATGACGTTACAGATTACCGTCATATAACGTCACCTATCGTTATTTTTTCTGTTACAATTTATGACGTCAGTTGACGTAAACGGACGAAATTTCTAAGAAATAAATTTGTAAAGATCTGTCAAAACATATGGCGCCATTTTGACGTCAATCTGATTAAATAATCCAACCAAAGCGGAATGCTTTAATCAGATGACGCGATATTTTAAATCGCTTTTCTTTACAAAAATTGTCGCTGCAATTTTTAATATATTCGTTTAGCTTCATTATTTTTTTAGTCGAGCAGATATGGAAATTTACATTTTTCGGTCGGCATCGCGTAAAAAAATGCGATTTAGTAGAAACATGTTAATTGAAAACAGTAATACTTTATTGCAGCCCGGCCATAGTCTAGTCACGATATTGTACTGGCCATAGTTACGCACCTAACCTTGTTTTTAGTTTTAAATAAATCGTTTCTGTAAACAAAATAAACGTTTTAATTTAGTTATGCAACAAAACTCTTTCCAAAAGTATGAATTCAATTGATAAACCAATATTTTTAAAGAATAGTAAATATACATCTTCTGTAATTTTTAATACTATTCCTCCTAGTCTAAGGGGCTTAAGCTATATAACTTTTAAAAATAATATAAAAAATTATTTAGTAGGGGTAGGATTGGAAGAATGATTTCTTATAAATCAAAATCCTACCCATTTATGCCAACTATATAGTATACTACTCATTGTTTGGTTTTCTTTTTTACTTTTATCAATTTTATATTTATATTTTACATTGTTTTTATTGGCATAAATAAACATCTTTATTATTATTATTATATTAGTAAATGTTAAAACTTATTCGAGAACGTGAATTAAAAATAAAAAGGTTTGTTTTGAATTTGGCGGCAAATAGTTGTGGAAGATTTGCTTGAACACGATTGGGTTAGTCATGTCACATTTGCGAGTCTGTATTCCATATCCTGATTGGTCCGAGTCCGGACAGTTTATATTGATAACTCGTGTCTCCTGCATGGCAACAAGGTGAAGTTTGTTTGGTGTAAGGTTCGGCAAAATTGTTTATTAAGGAACAAAACAAGGATATTCTACAAATTTTAAAAAGAAACAATTCAGGATTTACTCTCAAACATCTTCCTTTAGATTTACCGGAGTCAGAAGCCGAGCTTGTGCTTGAAATATGAGGAAGATATTTAGATAATCAGGAGTTGGTATGTGTTGTTTTTATTTGTGTACTAACGTGTGTAGGTACTTTAAGAAAAGCAATGTTCTAGATTTATTTAAAAATTATGATTGGTGGAGTTTATAAAACCAATTAGTTTGATTTCCTCAAGTTTCCATAAAGTTGACAAGTACTTTGATGAGGCAAACATTGCATATAGTGCAATCTATAAAGCTCTTTGAATATTATAGAAAAATATCATAGGAGAAACTTATAGTAGAGAACAAAGACATGAAAATATATCTCGGATATGTTAACCTCTAAAAAGTCTCTCGTTTTGAATTTAGTATTGTTGTTGGCTAAGATATAGCCCCCAAACTACTGACTCATAAAATAAAACCTTTTGATAAAAAAACATATTTTTGTTTATTTGAATTCGTCTTTTGCAGTGATATTAATAAAAAAAATTATTTTTAGATTGTATATTTTTCTGGTGATGGAAGCGAATTCCATTATCAAACAAACAAGATTTTAAAAAGCCTTCTAACAGACTCTGTTGCTAGTAAGTACTTATAGTTTTTATGGAAAAAGAAACGCCAAGAAAGCTTCCGGAAAACTTGCTTTGAAGACCATTTTAATAGGTTAGCAAACTTTGACTATTTATTTACTTTATAATAACAATGATAATAATAATAATATCATTTATTTATCCAGTTGAAAAGCAGTACATCATAATAATTGGACAATATTAAACATCAACTTGAAAAACTACAGAATAAAAAAGATGTTACTTAATTTGTATTTTGGCATTCCGTGTGTCGACTGAAGCTTGCCCTGACATCAATTTTAAGAACATTTTATTTGCGTAGAGAGAGTTTAAAAAATATATAGACATAATACCAAGATTTTTATATGTCGTCTTACACTTTTTTATCATTTTAGCTGCTGTGCAGTCTAAATCCGTGTCTGCGACAGATCAGTACATCGAAGGCATATAAAGGTGTGGTTAAAACACGCCCCACAAAGGTTAAAAAACAAAAATAATTCATAATTATAATTATTGTATAAGAATTCAACTTAAAATTATATCATAATTGTTATAATATTTTCTTACCATGCAATTGGTTTTGTATCATTTTTATTACTTTATTCAACTTAGTTGTAAAAAAATGTATGTATGTACTTTTTTAGCTTCTCTAAGAGTATCAATAAATGTTTGGTCAAATTCTGTAAAACTGGTATTAATATCGTGGTATATATAACTGTAGTTTTCATATATTTTTACATTTTAGTTCATGATATACAATACTTTTACTTTATAAAAAGATATATAGGTATAGTAATTTTGAGAGATATATTTACATTTTATGAAAACAACTCTTACTGTTACAGCTCTGTCTACAGATATCATTTCGTAAGGCTATAGCCAGAGCTCAAAAATGGCGAAAAATTACGTGCTTCAACGTCAAATTAGACGTAATAGACCGTTAAATATAACGTCAAATACAGTATATTTCAAACGTAAAATATCGTCAGTTTTGACGTCGATGGGCTGTGACATTCTCACGTCGTCATTACGTCTTTTTACGTCATATTAGGACGTCATATGGGTCGGGCTATGACGTAATTGCTACGTCATGTGACGTAAGTTTGCTCACTGGGCAGAATCACCATCAGGCGACAGAGCGATATATGTATATATAGTGAATATAAACAATGCATAATTTTTATTTCCTTTTATATCTATATATACATATAATTAAGAAGTTATAATTTAATCTTTCTTATTTCTGTTTAATATGACTTAGTCTTACTAAATGCTCGTTTGTATTTCACTTTTATCAACGCAACGAGACTACAAGGTGAAATATTGAAGCAATAAGTTCTACTTCACAAGGAAATTATCATTAGACATATCTAACCTCGTGTTCGTTCGACCACGATCACTTAAGTCGCGTGTTCACGGGTCGACTTTAGCCGAACGAGCGTCGAATCGAAAATTAATCGAAAAAAATCGAACGTAGGTATAAACCCACTTTCGACTTGGTCGTTCGGCGATGTCATTCGATTCGACAGAAGTCGAATAACTATCTACTTATGCCGAACCGACTGCTGCCGAATGTATGTCGAACAGATAATGTTGAAAATGTAAACACCTTTTCGGCTTGCTTGGGTTCATTTTGCTCCGGCCGCCGGTCGCTATCGCTATTTTTCATACAGAGTTCGGCTTCTGGTTTTCCCTAACCAACTGCTGCCGAATGTATGTCGATCAGCCATTGTTGAAAATGTGCTTGCTTGGGTTCATTTTGCTCCGGCAGAGGAGAGGTTTTAGAGTTTTTCAAAGCACTGTTATATTAATATTTTTTATAGTTATTGCAATGAGAAAGTGGTCTGATGCAGATATTGATAAATTTTGATACGACTCCGGACCTTCTAAAACTAATTCTTTCAAGAGACATTCTGATGCCCCGAATAAATTTAGTATTAAAATCAAAGGTTCAATCCACCGTCGCCGTCTCATTTCTTCTTTTTTGTATTTTGTGATAGTTGTATGTCTTCTCGTAATATAGAACATATGATTTGCACCCCTGCAGGACAGACTTTCGCTTTGGCAGGTTCCCTTGGAGCCATTTTGATTAATACTGTCGATTCAATTACGATTGAAATATCAATCATTCATGCAATGTGATTTCAATATACATCGAAGCGACAGAGTACGGATTTTGTCACAAAAGATCCACAGCTGATTAGCTGATCTCCTTCCCTTTGTAACATATAAATAACTGGAACAAGTCGCTCGAATTTCATGGTGAATCCCAGATTATTGCTCTTGGTATTTTCAAGTCCTTTGACCAAGTATGACATGCTGCACTCTTCAACAAACTACCTTCTTAATGTCTTCCTCCCAAACCATACCTGGTTCGGTATCTGTAGCTTTCTCTCTAATAGGCGCATAACTGTCGTGGTGGACGGTTACTAATTCAACTTCTATCCTATCAATGCTGGCATACCCCAACGTCCAGTTCACCAATCGTATTTCTTCAGCAGTTACTCTGACGATAATACTCTTCCTTCAACATTCATTTTTCAGACAAGTCTTGATTCAAGAGCTGGATAATAAACGCACCTTATGTGCAACTATCTTTTTCCCAAGATCTTTAATTAATTTTAGACTGGGGTGCCGAAAACCTTGCTCAGTTTAACGCCTCCAAAAAAAACAGTCTTGCTCCCTGTCGCGCGAAAATCCGGCAACCCTTACCCCATTCACATGAATGGCCAAGCCCTACAGAACAATGAAACGTTCGATCTTGTTGGCATCGCTCTCGAACATGATCTCAGCAGCACAAACACATTACTTCAACAGCTATATCAGCAGCTAAAACGCTTTGTTTTCTCTTTCGAGCCAGAAAATACTTCTCTCCCTCCATCTTATACACTATCTATGTTTCCCAAAGAACCTGTTCTCACATAAATATAGGAAGCGGCATTGCCTTGGACACCTAACATCCTTGATTCTGTCCCAAATAGAGCCTTTCGACCAGTGCCGTAGCTAGGCTAAATTTGACTGGAGGCAAGCCAGGATTTTTGCGCCCCTATAACAGGACCTAATTAGCTTATAGACTCATTGTTTTCCTATTTGGCGCCCCTTGCCACCGGTGCCCCTAGGCAACGGCCTACTCTGCCTACACCTAGCTACAGCACTCCTTTCGACTCATCAATAAGGTTGGCCACTTTTGGTCTGTCATCGACGCCTTGTCGATGCCGGAAATAAATACGTGCGTATTTATTTCCGTATGTATTTGACAAAAATAATTTTATTCATGGGCGTTGCCGTGATCCCATGAAATGAAAAAATCGGCCCATCAGTGCAAGCTATTCTTGGACAATTAGTGTTCCGCGTCATCTATTAACCTTAACCTGAGCACAGTTTAAAAAACGGGCTTTTCATCGCGTTTACGCGTTGTCTCAACTGTGACCTGAGCAAAGCTCGACCGCGCTACCCGCCGATCACTGATAAATTACCTTTAGTTCGTTCAGTTACGGTCACTTAAACAACTGCGTATTTAAATATGATGTTCAAAGGAACAAAAAGTGTTCCTTTCACATCTATACCACTGATAATAATTGTCTTTAAGTTTTAATTTTCTTCTTAGGTTTAACCCACACCTGACACCAAATGTCTCGAAGGGTTTCTGGAGAACCCCTAGAATGTTCCTGAAGAATTTCTATACCTACTAAAAAATGCATTTACAAGAAAATAATTAAAGGTGCTAGTAGATTCTAGACCTAGCAAATCCACTATTTCCAAAATATTCAAACCCAAACAAGGAAACTTTAATAAAGGTGGTAACTACAAAACTAATAGAAAATGACCACACAACTTTAAAATGCATACATATAAGCTAAGGCTAATGCAACTTTATAAAGTCTAACTGATGGCCAACCCAAGTAGTTATTTAAAAACTCAAACAACGCTTGAGATGGCCAGTGCTCGGGTTTTAAGGTATAAAAACTATGTATCTCGATATAGTAGATTTTCTAGAACAACAGAAATTTAATGAGAGATGATTAAGAACAAAATGATCGAAAAAGTATGTTCTTTTCGTCATCTTGTTACCTTAAGTCTTTTGGGTAATATGATCTATCTATACTATATGTACATACCTTTTGCTTTTAAAATTAATTACATTTTTCCTACACAACACATATTTTACTAAGTATAACGTGAATAAGTCCATAACAAAGATATTTTTCTTATTTGTACGCCTATCTTATCATTATCTTTTAGATATACAAATACTCTAAGTATTCATTGTGTTATTGTTTAAAATATAAAAAATTATTTAGTAAGGGTAGGATTGGAAGAATGATTTTTTATAAATCAAAACCCTACCTATTTATGCCAACTAGTATACTACTGTCATTTTTTGGTTTTCTTTTTTACTTTATCATTTTTATATTTATATTTTTAATTGTTTTATTAGCATAAATAAACATCTTTATTATTATTATTATTATTTATAAACAGCTTATATTCAAGAAATATTAATCTATCACTTTTGTAGACGCCGAACTGTTTTCATCATCAGTATGAAGCAGCACTAATGACTGGACAGAGGGCGCCACTTATTTACATGGCTGCATCAATTACGCCGGGTACACACTAATACTAGGCAAATTAGTATCTAATAAAACTAGTATCTAATACATTCATTAATATATAAATAGCCTTTTGTTTTGTTTCACAAATTGTGCGTGTTTAGAACAAAGAAAGAGGAGAGACAGAACTCCAAACATCTTACTTCGCGCGCCGTCGTTATGGTTTTACGAGCCATCTATATTCCGCCGAGCAGTCTATATTTCACCGAGCAAACCTGTGAACAGACAGGTCCGGATATAAAGAATCTATTTTTCCACATGCTTGGTACCGACGCACCATTTTTCAAACGGAATCACTTATTTCACTATAACACGTCTATTCCGACTTGTCAAAAACGTTGCACACAACTGCTTAAGCCACGAATGAACGGGACTAAGGTACGTGCTACTTAAAAAAAGCGACGTTGCAACTTTCACTCTAAATTTCGTTATCGTGGACTGGAAATAAATTACTAACAATTGATTATGGTAGAATGGGTATATTTTATTAGCCCTTAGTCATATGCTTTTAGCATGTCGTATTTATTTAGGATAGCAGGTATTTACCTGCAGTAATGGCGTTATTTAAGTTATTTTAGTATAGTCTGCCAACAGCCGTTCTTAAACATTTGGTGGGGACCATATTGTTGTTGATTAAGAGTAACCCCTGAATCTGTGATTGCTTTAAAATGTAAATATCGACATAATTAGATTAGACAAAATGTAGATGGGGAATTCCCGGCGCTAACAATTCCAAATCGTGTGAATCCCCGCGGCTCGAGTATATGTGATTCTTATCTGTACTTAATTTACCATAGAACAATAGGTCTACTATTTTTAGTTATTAAGGTGGCATTTTCCAATCGCGTCTATGGTGGCCAACTTAATTTCTTTATGACATGGTTTTTCGGCTTTAGAATTTTTAACAATATAACAATATCATTATGAGTACATTAAGTATAGATTCATATCCTGCAAGCAATTTTCAGTCAATTATTTAAAGTTTTAACGTGTAGGTATGATGATTTCATTCAGAAGATTAATATTTTAAGAGATCTGCGGTGCAGTGCCGGATTAAGCCAGCACGGGGCCCGTCGGAAATGCTAACAAGAGGCCCTTGGTTTGTTTTAAAGATCTGGAATATGATTTCATAGGTTAGGCACTTTACTCTAGAGTTAAAAGTTTTTTTTAGTATTTTTTTGTAACTTCTTTTATAGAAAAAATGTTTTATTTCGTACCATAAAATAGCTTTTTTATTGTGTTCCATGCCTATTTGGTTATTTGTAATAGGATTTTTTATATGAATATTTTTATACAACCATACTTTTAATAAAGGTTTTGTACACAATACTTCTGCATTTTTACTTTTTTTTTGGTCCAAAATGAGTTTTATAATTTTTAAAAACGCTTTTTGTGTCCAACCCAGCTTATATGGACACCCGTAGTTAGTTTTGTGTCGAATTATAGCTAATGCCAACTTGACCCCACTTTGCGGGGAAAGTTGGAAACTAATTTAAAAAAAATAAACGTCATTTTTTTTTACCGGAAACCGCATAGGCATGATATCATAGGTAACACTTAGAGCTACCTTCGTGAATTTTTTCAGATTTTTTTACTCAAAACTGGCTGAAATATTTTTCAAAAACTCAAAATTTTGTCCAACTACACCCCAGATGACGCTATCCATTAATTACTCTCTTATTGGTAATCAATAGAACCCTATTCTAATTGGTCGAGTTATTACGACTAGCTCGTAGACAACATAAGGACAACAAGGGAATTTCCCTGTTAGTTTTGCGGCGTTGTCAACTTGCCTTCGGTGCGGTGCGACACATAATTTATGGTGTTCCCAGCGCTCACTTTTAGAAATGTGCTAAAACCAATGGCCAAAACTATTAATAAATCGTTGGACACCACCATCTTTCCATTGGACGGTAGCGGTAGGTGGTATATACCATATCTATCGTGCTTGATAGATTTTTTTACGATCAGGCGCGAGGCCCACCAATGCGCGGGGTCCGTAGTTTTTGCTACTCTTGATACGTGGCTAATCCGGCACTTCTGCGGTGTCATTTTTCCTGTCACTAAGACCTTAGTATTCTTTCTAATTATTGTTTTCCTAAAATAAATCATAAAATATCTTCAAACTTTTATTAATACGTTAAAAAATATCCATAGAATTTAAATCTGCTGTTAATATTGTGAAAATATTCATACAAATGAAATATAAAGCAAAAAATTACACTAAAATAATGTTAAGTTGGCAATAAATGGGTGTGGTCGACAAATGTAGCCTTAAAATTAGTTTACTGTGGTGCCAAATACTATAGATAGATATTATCTTTGGCTTTGCAATGTTTAATCTTATTTTAAATATCGCTTAATTTTTTTTCTGTAATCCTTGCGTTTTGAATTAGATAATTCTTTTTTGAAAATAATATAGTTGGTTCCTTTATACAAAGGATAAGAACTTATCTTTAGGTTTTTTTAAGTCATTCTTTAAACACGAGTTAAGTCTCCTCCAGACCAGTGGCACAGCGACGGGATTTTTGGGTTAACCTCCCTCCCGAGGCGTTACGAAAAGAAATCACTTTTTTAATGTTCCCCTTCTATTTTTTTATAAGGATTATTATTATCATTAATTATTATTATTATTAATTATTATTAATTATTATTATTATTAATTATTATTATTAATTAAGTTATCGTGTGATTCAAACATTACTATAGTACCTACTATTATTATTTTACTATATTACATAGTACTTTAGTTAAATGAAAACGCCCTAATTATTATCATTACTAACGTGTAAAAGAAGTTTTGAAACACCTGTGTAGCGATTTGATCGCTTTGATCACATAATGTGTATTTCCCAAAATTGAATTCTGGTAACACAGGCAGCTGTTGGGAAAAAGATGTTATTTATGGTAAGGTACCTAAGTGAAAAATAGATTTCATGGTGACCATGGGCGCCCATAGAGTAAAAGTAAATTTCGAGGGGGGGGGGGGCAACCAGCCAAAAACCATATGTTACAAAATCACTAAGTTGCACAGTTGTTAAATAGCAGCCGTGGAACCCGACTCCAGGGGGAGGCAACTGCCCCCCTGCACCTCTATATGCAGCGCCGGTTTTAGGCCCTATCGGGCCCTAGGCGGTGTAGTCAGGGCTGGTGAAAATGAATTCAAATTAGCCGATCCGTAGAAAAGTATGTGGACAGGGCAATAAAAGTAGCGTCGCAAGCGTAAAATTTTTTGAATAGAGGACAAGGTAATTGTCAATAGCCGGGTTTTCGTGTACCGTGTACCTATGTGTTAGATCAAAAATAAAATAAATCATATAACACAACATAACTTTTTTTATTCAGCAAAACTAGTTAAACAGATATAATAAGTCGAAAAGTATACATTTCTTTTTCTTACTTTCTGATAACTACAAATACTTAGGCATAAGAAAGTCAAAACATGTAATATTTTAATAAAATAGGTAATCCCTATCTCGCGGGCCCTAGGCGGCCGCCTAGTGCGCCTAATGGTTAAACCGGAGCTGTCTATATGGGCGCACATGAGGTAACCAAGTTGAGGACGAGGGGTGGGGGTTCTGGACAAAAATAGCTGATAACCTGTAAACGAATTTTAACTGTTGCTTTATTCCTGTAGACACCACACCGATAAAACTAAATATTTTCATTTCATAATTTTCCTTCCAGCCGCATCCACATTTTAATGGCTTCATAATTAGAAGATTGTAATTGTGTTAAAATGTTATGATCTGAAACAGAAAACAGAAATCGTCAAATTTGTGAATTTTAAAAATATGGTTCAAGGGCCGGGATTCTGTATCAGAAATAATTGCTTGTTTTTTTCTGTCACTGTAAGGCTCGGGTGTCATCGCTTTAACCGAATTTCAGAAAGAAAAGAACGAACATTTACGTAATTTATAAAAAATTTAATAATTAAATTTTATACTGGAGTTACAGTACCTACCAATATTTCCCACTAACCTTTATATTTTATGTACTCCGAAATGACATCTGAAACTGCCCCATACGATATAGCCATGTTGAACTTGGGATAAGTAACATCGATATCTGTAAGTCTGGTATTACAAACGATAATTCCAAGAAGTGTTCCTTCTGAATTTAACACAGCTCCGCCACTGAACCCTGGATAAACTCCGCAGGTGGTTTTTATCATGTATGGATTACAATCGCTGATAATTCCACGAGTTATTGTAACTCCTTCAGGTTTGGAGAGAGTGGACAGCAGCGGATAGCCGGCGCAGTACACTGTATCACCTAAAAATACACATAGGTAGGTACTGTATGTGTGCCGGAAAATGCGTTTTACGAATGGAACACGTTTTTTTTTTATTAATTTTACAAAAATATAAAAAAGGCCACTCTAAAAAGTTCTGATTTCTGAAAATATACGGTCAGATTCACCAACGCTAGTCTGGTCTAATTTGACAACCAAAAGTTTTAAACTGACAAGTGTAAGAATAAGACAACTAAGTTTTATACTTTGAATTTGTTTCCGAGGTTTTTCGCAAATTTATAAAGAAAAGGGCAATTTTAGTAGGTACTTTTCACAATAATAGACCAAATTCATTCGATCGGAATGGTTGATCAACAAAAAATACTCTACTTAAATGAAAACATGTATAAACACCTTGCCTACTAAAAGTTACCCTTGCCCTTACCCATACTCAATCAAACACTAATGAAAAATGTATTGTTAAAAGTAAATATCTCAATTAGAAAAAAAATTACGGAAGAAATACAGTTTATTTCAAAAGATGTTAAAAATGCTCTGCATTGGGGACCCTGACATTATTAAAAATAATGCAAAAAAAAAACTTAGCAAACGTCTCATATTGAATCGCCATCTGGAATCGCCCCAATCTTAGCAGTAATTCTAGCCTTTAGCTCGTCAATATGCATGGGTCTTTCTCGATAAACTCCCATGGAAAAAATCTAATGGGGTGAGATCAGGTGATCTAGCTGACCACCCAATCTTACCTTACCTCTTCGCCCAATCTATGCATTCGGGAATGTTCAATCACTGCCGAAATTGCATACCAAAAAATGCTGGAGCACATCTTGGTAAAACCAGATGCGCATCTTAAGTTTCTTTGACTTTTTTACAATATCAAGAAATACTATTTATAACTAAAAAATATGCCGAGAAAAATTTATGGGCGCTGTTGGAAGAAAATGTAAGCAACTATTAGCCATCAGCTTTTATACAGATAAAGAATGTATCATATCACTACAGTGACGTCAGTATCTACTTGAGGTAAATGTTTACACACTATTGTTGGGTCTGATAAAGGAATTGCGTACGTCATATCTGACGAGGTCTGAACAGAATAACTTTTTATTAACTTACCAAACTTGTAGGTGGCTGCGGTAATATCACATGCCGACATTGACACATTTGTGTTGCACTTGACAATAGCCAAATCAAAAATCGATTCATAAGGGGTCTTATAAATTAAAAATGCTGGCACCATCGTATCTTTCCAGAAAATTCTAATATTCAGCCCATGCCGAACCTACAGCGTACAAAATTTAAGAAAATTAATTTTTAATTTTTGCCTTTTAGGGGTCATCCATAAATTACGTCACACAAATTTTATCGTTTGTTGACCCCCCCCCCCTGTTTCAATTTGAAATTTATAACATAATTAAAACAGCACTTCCAATATTATTATTTTTTAAAATTATTTTCAATAAAGTAACAATTTGTATGTTCTCAAACAATAAATAGGTACTCAAAATCAATAGAAAAAAATATTCTTACATTGTTTTTGGCTTAAAACTGAACTGAAAAAAATTAATCATCCTGTGTCCATGGACCAGAAGAACCTGAGATCATCTGAACTTTCAGTTTTAACAACCTGTAATACCGGTCGTAAATAGGTAATATCAGTGACGAAGTAAGATAATGGTATATAGATACAGTGTCCGCAAAAAAGGCTGCACCATATATGAAACTTTTTAAAATTTAATTCATGTCAAATTTGACTTTGGCGTCAATTTTTGCTTGACCAAGAACCTTAAATGACATATATAAAGATATTCACGTGATCCATGTTAGCTGTCAAAAGTTACATTTTTAAAGAAAATGTCCTGAAAATGGTATTATTTGCTAAAATTTCGAAAAATGTCGTAGGAAAAAGTTATTTGGTTTCTCATCGAGATTCTATCTGTAGTTTTGTTCAAAAATTTTAACTTTTAATTTTTCACGTATTTTTTTAGTATAATAAATTTGTTTCAGTTGTTAACATTTATTTCGTTATCGTAGTTTTTGATTTAAGTACGTAAACATGTACACAGTCGTAGTCGTAGACCTTATAAACGAAGGTTTTACTTACCACGTGGGAGTTTGTAAGGAATATTCCTTGGTCCTTCGACAACAATATGCAAGTTCCCCAGTCCGCGCCACAGTTAATTTGAGCAAGACTCTTTTCCGAAGTAACTAAAACAAATTTAAAAAATCGGTTACGTGCAAACTGTACTTGCACAGTTAGTGTTCCGTGCCATCACACCCCCACTTAACCTCGGCCGCCCGATCTCCACCCATCTGCCGTGCTACCCGTCGCCGATGGCACCAACGACGTATCACATCGCGTATGCGCGGAGCTGAGTGGGGGAGCGTTTCGACCGAGTCAAATTAAAAATTTTGAAAAACGTGTAAAGACAAAAGTTGTTCCTTACATTGTGAGAAATATTTTTTGTCGAAAAACTTTCTCTAGAACCAATGGTTCAGCAGATATAAGGAAATAAACAATTAAATTGTTTATAACAATTGACCGCGCTAGAATTTTTCGATCCTAATAATTTCCGGTCAATCTAAACCTAATTTTTAATGTTCATGATTTTTTTCAGATTTTTCTGAGCGATCCTTTTGTTGATTATGGTGGGAGTCTACGAATAACAAATAAAAAAAATACCATAATATGTATTGTTGAATTCGTGCTTCAATAAGCTTTCATTTGACGATGCTTCATACGATGCCCTTGAAATGTTTTTTTAATTTCCTAGTTTACCCCCTAAAATTAACCCCCTGAATCAAATTTCAACTTTCATTGAAGTCATTTAGCTGCATTTATGACAGTCTTTACTGGTAAATTTGCGCCCATTTTATATCATCAGGAAAGACAATTATTTGCAGTTATCGTTGTTAGCTGTCGGTAGTTAGTTTTGTAAATTGTAGATTTAGAGATAAAGTGTTTGTAGTAGTAGTAGAGATAAAGTAAAAGATAATGGATGTTGTGTAAAATTTAGTGAATGTGAAAGGTGTTAGCAGAGGAAAACCTTAGACGCGCCACTTTAAGAGATATTTATTCGCGAAATTCAGTAAGGTTGAAATGATGAAATGCGCCCCAAAAAATTACAGGCTATTTATTTCGGTATTTAATTTTATTGCAGAACACCGCCACTGGAATCAGGGAAACAATCAAGATTGTGGACAATGTGGACATATCTAAGAAGACACTTTATGTATGCTCGCTACGGGCATCTGATAAAGAAGAGATAATTATTATTTCGGCAGATGGTAAAATAAGTGGGAGGAAAGGTAAAGGAAGATCAGAGCAGAGATGGGTAGGTGGAGTCAAGAATGAATTAAGGGAACAAGGTTTAACAGAAAAAGCAAATCAGGACCTAGGTTAACCATCTGGAACGAACGAATCGATATTAAGAGAAAAAGACCTTGAAAGAACTTGAACGCTTAGAACCTTGGTGTATTTTTATTTTATTCTTTATCTAAACTTGAACATAATCATTAATCAATCATATTAGATTAAGACGATTAAGAAATAAATTCATAAAAATATATAATATTTTTGAGTGCTTTTTTTTAGATATAACGCGACGTGGCTAAAAACTGGGATTTTTAGGTACTGAGTCAAATTAGAGTCACACTGGTGCATCACACGGTGTAGTTTCGACCGTGACTTAATAGTAATAGACAAACTTATAAATGCATCGAACTTGGAAAATAAAGTTTATAAAACAACATTGTACAAACACTTGTACTTAAGTACATCGCTTAATAGCTTTCTAAATAAGTAAACCAACCTATTAAATTAAGTATCCATAAACATGTCCATTTAAGGTAATTACGATAACATTGTTTCTCGTTTCGACGCAATAACAAATTATCCATAGTCGTATAATAAAGCTGTGAACCCCCGATGTTAAAAGGTACTTCCCCATTGGTTACTCATATTGGAGTCATGACTCTCACATGGGTGGGGTGACAGGACTCTACCCTGGGGCCCGAGACTAGGGGGCACAATTTTCAACCAATTTCCCGTTATTTAAAAATTTGCACCGACAAATGCTAAAAAAATACACTTTAAGATAGTTTTTCATATTATTGCCTAGTATGTAAGTCTTTATAATGTAGATTTTCTCTCTGTTACTTCTAATCATATTCTCTCCCAACTATACTGTTGCGGGCCGTTTGACGTTTATGACATAGTTTTGTTTGGAATCTCTGGGGGTACATACCCGATAATCCGGAGATTCCACGGAGATACCACCCAATCTGGGGTTCGTGTAAGAGTAGCTAGGGCTCTGGTTAAGCGCCAAACCGGGCGGTGAGGTGGCAACCTGTCACATGGACGAAGGCCAAATGTAGAAAGAGAGAGAGAGAGAGAGAGAGAGAGAGAGAGAGAAAGAGAGAGAGAGAGAAAGAGAGAGAGAGAGAGAGAGAGAGAGAGAATGTCAATTAGATTTAACACACCTCCAATCTCACTTTATATTAGGCACCCCCGGTAGGTACTGTATTTTATTTAATTAGTATGCTCGTACAAACCTAGAACTCTGTTTAAGCTATTCAGATTCTGGTCACTATGTACCAAATCTAAGTCAATTATCTGACATATAATTGGTTTAATATTAGCTATAAGGGTGAAACCAGACCAGTCTTTTCTCCACCAGTTTAAAGACGAAACAATTATTCCTATGGGATAAGCAGGATTTTTCCTAAAAACAAAAAAAAATGGAAAAAGGGATCATTTAGTACGACCAGAAAGCAAGAGTTCTCAAATAATTACTACTAATATATAGACAAGGGCGCCGCCCTGTTCTATAAATATTTTTTAAATTCTGTATTATTTCAAGAGTAAATAATTCAAGACATGCGTAATTAATTCCACGGCATACTTTGAGGATGTTTTTTTATCCTACGTTACATGACTATCGATAGACAGATACTTACATGGAGCTAACAAGACCTCCTTCACATCCTGGAGTAGAAGAGCAATCACTTAGCAACAAAAACGAATTTAATCTGTTGCTAATAACCCCTTCGCTTAATGAATTTAAAAAATCCCTTGTTCCAAAGGGCGTTGATTTGCAAATAATTCTGTCACCTTTATGTAAACTTGCTGAATTAATATGAAGCAACCAAGCGTGAAGTAACGCTTTCAGCTCATCTTCGTGTACAGGTTCATTTTCAATTACAAATAATACAAATACTGACAACAAATTCTTAACATTTAAATTATTTTCTTTAAAATCCACAGACCAGTCTTTAAAATTGTACTTGCAAAACGTTTCTATATTTTTGCATTTAATAAGTCCAAAAATGTTTGCCTCCTTTGAAGTTAAAAGAGCGTCATTATCATTTTTCCAGATGGCTCGAAATTTAAAAACATTCTTTCCTTTGTACAAGTGCAATTTACCAGCAGTAATGTTCTCTACCAATTCCCAATATTTCTGAAGAGCACTAGTTAATATGTTGGAAGTTGTTAGCACATATTTCTTTTCTATTAATATGCCCGATGACGATATCACACTTGAAGAAGTTTTATCTTCTTTTTCAATTAACACCGGTCTAATATCCATGGATGAGTCTGAAAATGTTATTACAGATTTAGGCGATGAATCACTGTACAAAACAATTACAATTTCTCTTCACTAAAAAGATCTGTGTCACGTATTATTTACTATACTATGTTTAAAAACTTGAAATATTGCACACAGGTTTCTTATATAACGTAGGCATCTATTAACGAAGGATTTTTTAAAAATTGAACCCCTAAGGGGATGCAACAGGGGTTCAAACTTTGTATGGATAAAACATATTAGATAGTCCTATTAACTCGAAACTTCATAGAAGTACTCTAAAAAATAAATGTTTAAACACGCGACAAAATTTGTTATAAAAAAATAGGGGCGAATATGAGTTAAATATTTTTTTAAGTTTAAACTTTATTTTTTTGCGAATAATCTCAGTTAGAACATAATTGTTTGGCTTTTACGCAAAAATTACTAAATATATAAAATTAGAAAAGACAAAGAAATATTCTATGTTGTTGGTATTGGAAGAACTATATCTGTTCCTACACAATTCTTAAAACATTAATTGCTTATTAGAGAAAAAAATAAAGGTTTTTTCTTCTTCTAATACTAACAACTTAGAACTTTTCTTTGTCTTTTCTAATTTTATATATTTAGTAATTTTTGCGTAAAAGACCTTTTCTAAATTCAATGGTAAAAGCCAAACAAATATGTTCTAAATGTTAATAAAAATAGTTAATAAACGTTCACCGCTTCGTCAAGAATATGAAAGCCCACGTCAATATGAAATGCTACCGAAATAAGTCAAAATAAATTTCTTTAGAATTTTAACCTCAGTATTTTTGAAAGATTCAAAGTAGAATTTTTGTAAATGGGCTTATAATATCATTTTTTCAAGTCAAAATATATGAAAATATTCGCAATGGAATCATGTGCCATATTCGCATTGAAAGCTTACTACTCCGGACTCCCTCACCCCCAGAGCAACCCGCTCAATATATTTTTACTGGGAACTGGACACAAATGTACATGGAATGCAGTAAGTCTGATATTTCTCTATAAATATAATCAAAATAAATAAAATATTTAAAAGAAATAAAATTTAACTGGTCAAAACTCTTCGTGTTGTTCATTCATCCAATATCAACAGAAAAATAGTTATTTTTAGTTAGTAAAAAGTTATTTTAGCCATAATACTGGTAGCTGTAATTTTAGCGTGTGGCAAAATTACATAAACAATAAATTACAAAAAAATATTGGCCCATGAGGGGATCGAACCCGCGACCTTCGCGTTATTAGCACGACGCTCTAACCAACTGAGCTAATGGGCCCATGCTAAAAACGGATTCGTAACTGTAATAAAAAAATTGGTAGGAACGTAGTGGTTCTCCTAAGCCCAAGATGTAAAAAGTATATAATGTCTAAATTAATAAAAAATGTCTTTTATTTTGCTGTCCAATATCTACCTATTGCTCTTTGGTCTTTGAGGTTAGGTGACATAGTAAATCACGTAGGTATATGTAGTGTAGTAAATAAGTAGGTCGGTTTTAAGTAGGTACTCTCCATCAATCGAAAATACAAAAATTAATTTTGTTACAACGATAAAAATATGTAGGTACTTACAAAAAAGAATCACTTATTATTTAAACTGTTGTGAAGATATCAATACTTGTTTTAAAATAATTTTATTAATTTGTTGTAGGTAATAACAAATAATAATAATATAATAGTACTGTTAGTACGTATCTCTCTTTCCTCGTCTAAGGTACTTATAGTACCTCCTGGAGTATTGCTGGTTGCAGGGGATTAATATTTGATCTGCCGATGCCGGTCACTGCAAATTTTTGAATTCGACAAACTTCTTATAGTCCGAGAGCTGGCGACAAAAATCTTTGGCCAATTTCATAACATTTCTTTTGTCATTAATCTACTATTTTTATGTCACAGATAGTAAAAAAATGGGCGTATGATACTATAATCTATTAATATAAGAAGTTTCAAATATAGTAATTTCAGTTAAACTTCTTAGTTTTTTTAACGTTCGTGCTTGACTGATAGAAATACTTTGAGCCGCACTGACTTTGACACTTGACTTGACCTTGCTTAGATATGATAATAAAAAAAGATTCCATTGGACGGTCCATTAGAAACATGGTAAAGTATGTTCAAAGATATACCGTCTGATTCTTAACCGCAATGCCAGTTATAAATTGTGTCCTATTTACCTGATGGCGCAGGGTCGTACCCTCCTTATATAAGGAATCCAAGGAAAATTGGGTAAGGTACCAAACCTAAGCAAACCTAATTTTAGGGATTAAGAGGTGTTAAAATAAAATTGAAGCTAGTTTTTTAAAAGCTTTTGAAACGTCCATATGTTAAATTGCTAAATACTTACAAAAAGAAGAAATAAAAATGTCGCATTATTTGAAAAATTCTACAAGAGAGACATCAAAAAAGTTTCATAGAAAACATTTGTCGCCAGACGTAAGACAAATTATAAAAAAAAGTTTATGAGTCCTTGGTGAAAATGGACTGCGCTGGAATAAGTGCAGTGAAAAAAACAAGCGATATCCACAGTAAGTGATATAATACGAAAACCACGTTTGGAAAGAAAGATTCGGGGTGATGTTGGTAAAGCTAAGGGTTTCGATGGAAGTGAAACAGATCTTATTCGAAGAAAAGTGTACGAAATGTTCAAAGAAAACATTGTACCCACACTACAGCCTCTACAACATATTGCTTAAGATGGGTTCTAAATACTATATATAGTAAGTAAAAGATCAACTATAATAGTCTCAAAGGTTAGGAAAATAAGGTTTGAATACCTATAATCTATAAAAAGATACAGAGATACGTAGAAATTATAAATTTATGCCATTGTAGGGATTTCAAATAACAAAAAATATAAATTTAATTCAACCCCCACATGTGTTACAAATTACGCATTCTTCCTAAACCAAAAATAATTTATTTGGATTGAACAGAAATGCCATAAATAACGAAATACATGGATGTTTTTTCTCCAATTAATACGTCCTACCAAGCTGGATTACAAGGAAGACCCCGTGCTGCTCGTCTGTCTGATTAGATCATATTCAATTGGACGTGTCATCAAAAGGGCGAATTCATAAGAAAATTGTAATCAGACCAGTTTTTTAATAAACCTATTTTTGGATTTGAGAAAACAAGTATATTTTCACCAGCTACGGGTGTATATTCGAAAGTTCGTTTACTCTGAAGCAAATTATATAATATTATTATGGGAAAATATGGACCATACACTCGTAAAATTAGGTTGAAATTGTAAGCAGAACCAAACAGGCTATGTTATACCTTTAACACATAGAATTATGACTTACCTACTATGTTAATAATGAAATGTGCATTATTCCTATTAGCTTAAACTTTCTGCCTATCACACTAATTAAGCACAACTGTACTCAATATCAGGTAAAATTTTAATGGCGGCCGTTGTCAAAATACTTGCCAAATTATAGTTTAAACGTTCCCTAATTCAGAAAACACCTCGCTGACATAGACAATCGCTGAATTGATGAGAGGCGGATATTTAAATGGCTATATATTTACATGTATGCGACGAAGATACATAGTCCGCATCTAATCCTTGCCGCCGGAAAAGCGTCAACAGATATGTGCAGTACCTCACATCGAATGCCGTGTAGCTGAGCATCCTTTTCTTACGCTTTTGCACCGGTATATTATCTCTTTCCGACAGTCTTCAATCCGTCTTGTCTATTCCGCGTTCCTTCGCTATTTACAGAGCAGTCCCGTCCGATTTTGATTTATGACGTGTGAAATCAAAGTTTGTTTTTAGGAATATTATTGTTGGTTTTTCAGTGTTTTCAGAAAGCATTTTGCCATTATTTTGTGCTTACTAGACATTTTGGTAGTATATTGTTGGACTTTGTGTATCTGTAAAGTGTTTCTTTTTATTGAAAAGTAAGCAGATAAACATATTTTATTTGTTTAACAATTATCTAGAGAAATATTTCCCCAAAATTAATTAATGTTATAGGAATTATAAGTTTTGCGGCGTAAACTACGAATCTAAGCGGTAGTTTAGTGGAAAGCTTATAGATTTTAGAATTTACTTTCTAAATTACCATATTTTTTAGAGGTTTCGCTCATGTAAAGCACCTCCGGCGCGTTCAAAAATGACGCGTCTTGTTTTATTATTTTTTACTGTTTCAGCACATTCAGATTTGTAATATACGCCTCAAAATTACATAATTCCAGCAAAAATCATTATTTGTGGAGTGGTGCGTTTACTTTTTATTAACATTTTTAGATATTAATTTATTATGGATCACGATTACTGCATTCCTAGTACATCCAGGCCAAGTAGTGAGGATTTGGTAACTTTAAATTTGTTTTTATTAAAAATTTGATATTGATATGGTAACTTTACTTTCATATTAGCTACTTTCATATATGTATGTAATGCAGTGACTGCCAGAAAGACAAAAAACATTTGTATTAGTGATTTCTCAAGAAAAAATCATTTGTGATAAATGTTGGTTGGCGCATTAAAAAAGATTAATATTGCCTTAAAAAAACTTTTAAACAACTTTAACATTTGAAATGGAGATCTTTCTAATTTAAAATGGTTAAAACTGGATCGAGGTTCGAAATCTTACATGATATTGAGTATACACACACAGTATTATAAAATGATAACCAAAATTCTTTGATAGCAGTAGGATATTTAAAAAAAATATATTATTCTGTTAAATACAAAATGTGCGAAGAGGTAGTTGACCTTTTAATCCGACACCGTGCCTCCGGCCTCCACCTGATTGGTCGCTGAACACGACAGCTGTTCAGGTGACAGAAGTGAAGTAGTATCATGGATGTTAGTTGGTATTGATGAGATGAATAATGCCGTGTAAGTGTTTGCTTTCCTTTTATTAGTTACTGGAGGAGAATAGTTTCCAGCTCTTTAATAGTGTTATTAGTATTAACAAAATATCGTAAGCTATTAATGGTGTGTATAAGTTAATAAAACATAACTTTTCTGGGTGTTTATGAGCGTTACTATTCTACTCTTGATTTGAACAGAATTGTTCTCTGGATTGTTTTATTTGTATTATTACAGTAGTTATAGTATTTTAATTTTTGAAATTGAGAATTTTGGAAGAGCAAGTAGGATTTCTTTCTTCAAAGGTAACAAAAACAAAAATATCATTTCTTCAGACTTGTTACATAAAATTATTGCGGAGAGACTTGGCAACACAACAACCTAGCTCTATGTTTTCGATATCTAGCATATTATCGTGAAGCGCCATTTATGACTATTTTCCCTCCATCTGAATTAATTCATACCAGGATTTACCAGTTTCAAAATATGCGGTGAATTTCATAACACCATGTATAATACACAAAGTACAATTTTCTTAGTGAGTGGCAAACTCATAATAAAGGGCAAAATATTGATATATAAATATTATTTTGATTTATTACTATATGAATGGGGTTTTACAGACGTTTTATGTCTTATGTGATGAAATATCATCGATCTTTGATAGGGTAAAGAGTTACTTATATAAAAGAGTAACCCATTTACCCTTTGCTTTTATTCTTACATGTTTTATCGCTATAAGATAAAATATTTTCAAGTTTCATACATCCAGTCGCTGTTAGACTAAGAGAGATCGCAGCATCTAAACCTACAAAACTTTGTCAGTTTTTTCTCGAGTCCCTTTGTGTTGTAAAACCAGTCTCAGTCAATAATATCAGGGTCTCGCTGGCGAGCCCCGTTGCGCGTCTACAGGGTGATTCTCAAACTTTTTTTTTTAATATGTAGGTACATTTTCCAAAAATACATGTATGTTTTCGGAAACAGTATTTAGAAAATTGAATTATAAACTCCAGTAGCTTGTAAATCGTCAATGAAAAAAAGACAGAAAAAGATCCTGAATAAACCTAAATGAACCTTTTTTGGGTTTGATCAGGTTTACTTAGGTTTGGTACGTTACTTTTTTGTAAATTACTTTTTCAAAAAGCCGTTGCTTGAAAAAATTAATATCCCAAAAATTTAATTTCGAAAAATATGCTCTCTAAAAAAATGTATTTTTGAAGTGTGCTTTAAAAGAAATTTGAAAAACTGGTTTTAGAAAAATTGTACTTTCGTAAGTACCTACTTCTAAATTAATTTCATATTTGTTCCAAATTTCTTGGGCCACACTGTAGACGTGCTCGCCAGCCAGACTCTGATATTAGTGATTTAAACCGGTTTTACAATACAACGGGGCTTGATATTTTACGAAAAAATTCTGTAGATTTGTCGTCTTTCTCTTACATTAGTCTATTTTACTTCATCCAGAAAAAAACCACAATATACGTTTGAGGCCTATTTCTTTATGTATGTTCATATTATGATTATTTCAGGATTGGCATAGATTAAACAGACCACGCAAATCCTCACTAATTTGAGGGTATAAAAGAAGACAAAATGGCGCGGAGATGGCAAGTGAAACGAGATCGTCGCGGTGCGTGGTGTTTAGGCATCATCCGACACTTTTGGTGTCATCGTTGTCCTGGTGCTGCTGGTGTCATATTTTTGGACATTTTTACAGCCGAACGTCCAAAAAGGTAGGCTGATTTTTTTATTGGCTTGTTTGTTAAATAAGCAATACCATGGCGCGCAGAAACCTATACATACCATATACAGTAAACTTATTAATTTAGATACACACAAATATGTATTATTTATACAGAGTGTTAATTAATTCTGGCACATGACTTTCGGGAAAGATTCATTATTCGTTAGGCAGAGTCAAATGTCATCAAAATAGGGATTCGCAAATGCTTAATTCTATCATTCACGAGGTACAGAGAATTTAATTTCAAATTCCGTGTGGACTTATCATTGTGGACCCTGAAAAAAAAATTATTAGGTTTAGAAAAAAATTAATTTTCTTCATAATGATTAGAGATATGCAAAGCTACAGATTCATTAAATAAAAAAAGGCTGTTTCCGCCCGGGATCGAACCGGGGACCTTGTGCGTGTGAAGCACACGTGATAACCACTACACTACGAAAACTTATTGAAATACGTGTTCAAATTTGCTTCTAAGCTAGCCTTGCAATAATATTCTAAACTAATGCATAGTGTTAAACAAGAAGGAGAATTAGGTAAATATTTCCATTTTATCGAACACAGGTTACAAACTTTAGATACTGCCAGTGCCGGACTTCGGACTATTTAAGGAAATGTACCTAGGTGCCGAAAATTTCAAAATCTAAAGATAATTATAATTTTAGGTAAAACAAATTTATAGACAATATTATATTATGTACATATATAAAAAAGCTTCCGTGTGATGTATCATTTCCAGTTATTTAATAGATTTGTATTTTTGTAGAATATGCAACAATATTGATGTTATACTTCTTCTAAACCTATTGTTCGATTTGAATAATTTTTTTTGTGTATTATAGGCTCATTCTTTATAGGTCGGGAGCCGGTGACACTGAAAGTACCGTCATCGCGGAATCAAAAATTTTTTATGTAAATTGATAGTTAATAGTCATACGAACAAAATGAGCTCGGTACGCCGGGATTCATTAAGCCGAAAGTATTTTTAAAACAATTAATTATTATAAAAAAGCAAAAATGTTTTTTTACCCAGGGTGTTTTCTAATTGAATGTCAATATTTAAGGGGCGATTTTTGGGTCCATTCTAAAAAGAAAACTTCATATGAACGTATGTCCTAAACGTCTTAACTTTTGAGATACAGGGTGGTAAAGTTTTCAAAAATAAATAGTTTTTTATTAAAATCTGTAATACCACTTTAGATATTTTAATTAAATTTGGCATACATGTACTGTGTATCAAGAGGCATTATTTAGTGTACCACAATTTTTTTTTCTTTAAACCAGTGGCGTTCGTACGGAATTTCACCTGCCTATTTTGGCAGATATTGATGGTACGCCACTGATTTCTCGTAAAATTAAAATCATTCCTGAAATTCCCAATCATTTCTAAGCAAATTTGATCTCTTGCATTTTTTCAATCCGATGCACGGTTTTCGCTTAAAAAAATAAAAACCTTTTCTCTGCATGATCATAACAATATCGTTCATATAGCAGAGAAAAGGTTTTTATTTTTTTAAGCGAAAACCGTGCATCGGATTGAAAAAATGCAAGAGATCAAATTTGCTTAGAAATGATTGGGAATTTCAGGAATGATTTTAATTTTACGAGGAATCAGTGGCGTACCATCAATATCGGCCAAAATAGGCAGGTGAAATTCCGTACGAACGCCACTGGTTTAAAGAAAAAAAATTGTGGTACACTAAATAATGCCTCTTGATACATAGTACATGTATGCCAAATTTAATTAAAATATCTAAAGTGGTATTACAGATTTTAATAAAAAACTATTTATTTTTGAAAATTTTTCCACCCTGTATCTCAAAAGTTAAGACGTTTAGGACATACGTTCATATGAAGTTTTCTTTTTAGAATGGACCCAAAAATAACCCCTTAAATATTGACATTCAATTAGAAAACACCCTGGGTAAAAAAACATTTTTGCTTTTTTATAATAAATAATTGTTTTAAAAATACTTTCGGCTTAATGAATCCCGGCGTACCGAGCTCATTTTGTTCGTATGACTATTAACTATCAATTTACATAAAAAATTTTTGATTCCGCGATGACGGTACTTTCAGTGTCACCGGCTCCTCACCTATTAGGAATTTACTGTATTCGTAAATTTTGCCAGAAAGATAATTTTCATTGTATATCGGTTGTAACAAACATATTGTGTGTTTTCCCAAAATTCGCAACACCCTGTAGACTATTCTAGCATTCATTTCAAAAGTTGGTAGTTTATTCCACTTTTAGAATTATTACTACAAATTCAAAATGTAAAATGGTTGGTCCAAGACCATGAGATTCTGATTTCTCATGATAATTTTCTATATTCAATGATTTTTTTCTTTTGGTGATGATCTCACTTGCGAAACCCGATCAAAGTTTGAACAAGTCCAATTTTTTCCGCTTGTCAATCATTCCTAATAAGCTAAAAACGTTTAGCAACAGGTCACTTTTCTGAATATTAAAATTAATTCTGTATGACGGAATGTCTATTTTTAGATGCTAAATCAAGAATTTTTTAAATTAATAGTTGCAATATATCTCGCAAAATAGTAATTAATCATAGAACAATCAAACAACTGCTCTTGAGTGTTCCTTGCATTTTAGTTGACGTATGTATGTACTACATGATACGGTACAATATTTGACAACAAATTTTGAGAAATATTGCTTTATTTTCGTTAATTTGGGAAATGGGTAGGGTAATCATTAGGCCTTTGGGGGGGGGGGGGGGTTAACCCCAAGACACCCCCCCCCCCGTGGCTGCGCCACTGCTCCCTAGCATCACCCCTCAAGGAGGTTGAAAAAGCTAAATTTCATAAAAAAGTAGATTTATTAACCAATAAGATACACCTAAAATTTGGTGTCTCTATCTTTACTAATAACAAAGATATTTGTCCATACTAGACTTTTCGGACACGGATATCTTTATTTTTCCTTGGTTTGTTTAAGTTCGTGTTATGTGAAAAAGTTATACTTATGTTTATTTCTTTGTTTTAATTCTATTTTGTGAAATTTTCTGTGTGTGTACTGGAATATATGTACATTACGAAAATGAAATTTAAAAAAATCGATTTTTTGAAAATTCTAACTGTATATAACCCCTTAAAGCTCAACAGCCAGATACGAAAATTTAACAATAAAAAGTTAAGGCTTTGAACATAGTCTTGACAAAGTACCGGCGACACTGTCGCGGTCATTTTGAAAATGTACTTGTACTAGTGTCTACATCTACGAGAGTAGATCCCAAAAAATCGCAGAAATAATCGAAGTTATGACTTTGCTGACGACTTATAAAACAATAATAAAAAAACGTTTTGTCAGAACCAATCTAATCAATCTGAGGATCTAAATTTTAACCAGTACAAATTTTTTTTCACTCTTTAAAAGAAAATTTTACATTTAATCAATGTAGAAACAAAGAATTTAGGTTTGAATTTTATCTGATTTCATCGGTACTATTAAGTTATAAAAGTAATAATAATCTAATCTATTTTTTATATTGTCACATTTAAAAATTATAGGTACTAAAAGAATTTATTTATGACTGTGACGTAAATAATGACGGTGCAAAAAAGCAAATACATAATATAGATATACATTTTTGGCATGCCAGTGTTATAAAGCGAAAAATGACTAGGCAGATCCAAAAATCTTAAAATGTGAAATATAACTTAGTCATCTAAACAATACTCAGTAATACCTGCGCTAGTTAAAAGGTCCAACCTATTGTAATATCACCGTATACAGACACTGTATACGGTGGTAATATCCACCAGGTGGAAAACAGGTACAACGGGTAAGAATGTTACAAATAAAAAAATAAATACTCATCAGAAACCATCAATTTTAACTGGTTATAAAATAAGCCACAATTTTATTATTTAGGTATTCGTCACCAAAGATCCTCGGCTGATCCCCTTACCCCTGTCACACATGACTGGAACAAGTCCCTCGAATTTCATGGCGAATTCCACATTGTTGCTTTTGATATTTTCAAGGCCTTTGACCAAGTATGGCATACCCATAGACAAAATAATATATATATTTTCTCTATGGGCATACCGCACGGTCACAGTACACGAAATCTATAGGAAAGACTGTTCGCCGTTCCAGCGCGAAACTGTTAGCTTAGGAATACCGATATCAGGGGGCGTTGATCGTGGAACTCGCCTATCGCTACCTACAATAAAATTTTACTTTCCTTTCCCCTACTAAATAAAAGATGGCACCGCAAATACCAAGAGGGGTGGTTTTTAACTTTTTGGCGAAGGGAAGAACCGAAGAATCGCCATTTTGTTTCCTGTTTGATTTGCGCTACGTGCCGTTTTTGTTTGATAGTGTGTGTTAGGAAGGAAATATAAATAAAATAGCATTTTATTTGAACTTTTTTTTTGTCATACGGCTATTTTTATTATATTTTTTTTGTGCTTTGTATTTAAGTTACGTCTATTTTGCCGAGTATAATAATATATAGATAATACCTTTAGGTATCCACATTGAAGAAAATTCCAAAATCAGATAAAATTAAGATACGATTTTTTGGCTTAGGATAGCAGTTATGCAGATTTAAAAAAAAATCTAAGAGTAATTTTAAGAATACCTACGCTACTGAAAGGGTTCCAAGAACGTAACCTAAGATACATTTGCATAAATTAAACCACAAATTAAAAAAATTAAATATAATCACGCTACATGATTTAGCCAATGAAAACTTAATATTTTAGTGACTGAATTACCAAAACGCTTCATTACACCCAGCCGTGTCGCATATCAAATTTCTTTCAAGTGTTGCATGCATTTGATTAAGGCTACGATATACGGGTTTTTTCATATAAATTCCAACTGAATAATTTGGCAAGATCATTGACAGATTATATATCAGCAGCATAATTAATGGAATAATATAATGGCAGACAATGGACGCAACTCGTCGTACTTTTGCTGATACCGGTACCGGGAGGCTAGACACTGCGAAAATAATATGTCGTTTTTAGGATTATTTCAGCCAAAAAAAATTCAGTTAAACGTAGCAAGTGCAAATAAATCTCTCCGTTAATTTGTTTTAACATGTAGACCTCAACCTTAATGAGCGTTACGTATACCATGTGATTGTCTTACGGAAAGCTTAGACTGATTGTCGCCAGCTCAGGCCCAGGTTAATTAGTTCCTATGACTAATAGTTGATTAACAACGCGGAATATTTCTAATTAATAAATTAATAAAAAACGTTTGAAATTAATTTCCAAGATTGCATCAGTTAGAAGTTTTATAAGGGTTTAGTAATTAATAAGTTGAAAACTGGTAGATACAAGATAGGAATTTAAAATGTGAAAAAATGACGCATGAAAAAGGATTTTTCCAAATATCTTGATGACCTTGCATTTTAGGCAAAAGCAGTTTTCTCCAGAAATTGTTTCTGTATAAAAATTAAACATTTTTTTAACTAAAGTTTGTAATTTTAAAGGCACAGGCAGCCTGGGAAGGGTGGTAATTTTGGAAAAACGCCAGATATCGAGATAAGTGTATATTTGAAAAATCCAAATTTGAGCGTCACTGGTTCATTATTATTGCTTCAAAAATTGTTCCAGTGTTTACTATTTCTCATGAGTATTTTTTTTACCAACATGTACTCTTTTTAAAAGTATTATCCTTTTTGAACCAGGATACTTTTACTTTTTTTTGTTGTTTTGATCATATGCCTTTCTTTTCTTTCTTTCCGAAGTTAAGGGTAATTTGCCCCTGATCATTCCTAGCTCTATTTAATTTTCTATTTACTATTTGATTTTTTTAAACCTAAAATATAATTTAAAAAAAAAATTGAAATGACTATAACTTTCTATTAACATATTTTTTTCTTTTAAAATTTAAAAATTCTGGACAAAATGACGTAAAATTTGTTTAGAACAAATAATAAATAAAATACCTAAACGCCTTCATTTTTTTCCCAGGGGGGGCTAAAAAAAATTCAAATTTTTTTCGCAAATTACAAAATGTTTTTTTTCTTTACCAAAACATTCCCAGGGGCTCACTATTAAAACCACTAAATTTGGTAAGGGTTCTGTAACTAGGAACAGAGATATACAACTTTGAAATTTCATAAGGCGGCACAGGCCCTTATCAAAAAGTAGGTGGGGGCCATTTTGTTTGGCGGGTTATAAATAACTTGGGAATCTCTGATTGCTCTAAAATAAAAAATGGTATCTATAATTGATTCGAAATCAATGGTTTAAACCAGGGGTGGCCTACCTTTTTGTAAGATGTGCCACTTTTGAAAACAAAAATGTTGAGCGAGCCACTCATTTTTCGGAAGGCAATATTTTATGTTTTTGTATAAGGTTAACGGCGCCGCAAGCAAATTATTTGTGCAAAATGTATTTGTGACAAACGTTTGCGTGCCACTCTAGAAAGCCAGGCGTGCCACTATGTGGCACGCGTGGCCACCCCTGGTTTAAACCATTGATTGGTAAAGTAGACCGGTCTAACCAAGGGCGTAGCCAGGATTTTGAGCAGGGGGGGGCAGAATTAGGTGACCGGGAGGGCAGATTTTCTGGACCCCAAGGACGCAACATAGTAGTACGTAGTCTAGTTTTTTTAGTTTTTTTGTAAAGAAATATAAAAAAATATATATTCATAGATAATGTATAGTATATAGTACATACGTATTATTATTGCAAATTAGAAACTCGAATCAGTTAAAAAAGAAAATAATGAATACCTGCTAAAACAGAACATCGCTTAACAAAAAGAATGTATAAAATTTATCTATATTTTATTTTTGCGAAACATTTTATGAAAACAAATTATTTTGCAAAAAAAAACAATAAATTGTTTTCATAATAAGCCGGTAAAAGTTTGCGGTTTTATTTAAAATAAATTGAAATAAATTTAAAAAATTTGAAATCATGCTAAAATTGTCGATTATGGTGCAGGTATAGTATAGGATATTGTTAGGCCAATTTTGTAAGAAAAATTATATTACAATTTGATAATTATTTTATATCTGAGATCTGCGTGAACACAAACAGAGTGAACAGGAACAGCGCACGGCAGCCACCTTTAATTAAGTTATATAGATTTTAAATGTAAACTTAAAAAATATTTGCGTGGGGTAGGATTGGAAGAATGATTAATTTTAATCAAAATTTCTACCCATTTGTGCCAACTAGTATGTTCCCGTAATCTTTAATTCCTTTGGCTATTACAGTTATTGCTATTGTACTTGTTATTACAATTCTTTATTATTGTACTTTTATTTTTCTTTGGCACAAATAAATGTATTTATTATTATTATTATTATTATTATTAATTAACAGCAAAAGCTTTCTTACCACTTCACACGTTTGCGCCACATGCAGCAGTGCTGCCATTTCGGTACAATTGTACTGAATTCAGTACAAAGTGGCCAAATTCAGTACGTCAGTACTGATCTTGGAAAAACCACTAATTTTAGTACGAACTTTCAAAACGAAACTAAAACCAAATAAGCACAAAAAATTTTGGAAAATTATTGTGACTGAAAATATATTATGAATTAAGTTTAGTGGCTTTTCGATTGATGAAATTAGTGTGATACGAGTACTACTCTTTCTTGTACTTTGTGTCGTTAAAGAAAATATAAATTGCCTGAATATAACTACGATGGAGTACTGTAAACAAATATTAAAAAACAATACTTGTTTTTCATTGGAGGCTGCCGATGAATTGATCGATTGAAAAAAAAATCTGAGGAAATAAACTGATGGTAATACATAAAACTACTGATTTTTTAAAATTTGTAATTAAGTAGTATAAGTACCGATTGTACCTGTCTATTGGTATAAATTAAAACTTTTTATATAATGTTAATAATTTAATACTATTTTTTATTTTTGAAAAAAAAAACAGTGTTTTATTTAACCACCCTCAATGATTTTAAACTGCAGATAAAGGTATTTTAAATGTTTTAAATTCTTAAACGTTTCGATTTTTGAATCTTCTGCCCTACATTCAGTACGCTTTGAAAATCAGCTGCGACAGCACGGGAAATTTGAATGGCACATTGGTAAATCTGGGCTTTTTGCTCGTGCCAGGGGGGGGCACGTGCCCCCCCGCCCTCCCTTGGCTACGCCCTTGGGTCTAACCAAGAGTGAAAAGTGTTTATTTTTAACGACAAAGAGGAGGCACCGTGATATGCTATACGTATATATTATTAGAAATAAAAAGAATAATGGCTATGTTTCATTCATTCGCAAATTTTCACTTTTTAATACAAATGCCTTTGGCAAGAAGGCCTACGGCTTTTAATTTAAAAATAAACCATGATGTAATATTGCGTAAAGTAAAAGGTGAGGCTACTCCGTAAAAGTATTATTGCGTGATGATTTTTATCGCAAAAGTTATGAAAAATTTTACAACCGTAAAAAACCAGTCCCCACATCCTAAAAATGTTATTTCTGCTTGAACAAGTATTAAATTGACAACTAATATCTAGTTTGTATCATTGACTAGAGGAAAAAATATGCAAAATATAGGCATGTTAAATTAATTGAAGTAAAAATCGCGAATAATTATATTAAAGAATTTTTGCTAAGGGGCAACAGGTGGACCAACATTGATGCTAATAGGGGAAGGTAGCCCATATTGTACCAAAATATTACTTCTGTATTTTAAGTACTCAGTTGGTTCAAATAGTGTGAAACTTTTTGTTTTCACTTTAAAATTATATTTTTTACACTAGTGTGTAACAGGGTTTACAGTGTAAGTTAGTTAGTTTGTTATTGTCTCAAAAAATGTAAAATAATCCCGAATCCCTCAATTTCTTTAATATCCTTAGTTCACAGTTTTAAATTAGTAGGTATATGACTTTAAATCAAAGAGACTCCCGAAATATTAATCTGGTGCAATTTAGGAGGCAGTAGAAAATGGACCACTCTCCCCTATTAGGAAGGTGTGTCTGTATAGCGATATGATTATACTATTATTAGCATTTATAGTTGTTACATCATAAATTAAAATCACTTGTATTAGTTGTTTTTAATTAACATTTTACAACCGTATCAGGTGTTATATTTTGTTCAATTTGAATATTACGAAGATTTTGGTTTTCTGATACCTTAAACTAAGAGGCACGGAAAAAAGGGTTTGTTACTAAGAGGTTTTCACTTTCCTATATAGGGTATGTATGCGGGTGTAAGAGAATGCCCTTAGTAAAAATGCATTAAGACAGAAATACAGGGTTTGTTAAAATGTACTAATAAAATGTTCTCGGAAACAGGCAGAGGGGGAGCAATCGAATTTTTTGGGTTGATAGAGGAATAGTGGAACTAGCTTCGGTAAAAATTATACAGGATGTTTTATTTCTTAGCTATTAAACGTCAAAGTCGAAATTTCCGCGTACCCTTTGAAATCGGGTACAGGTCGCACAAGTAAATTAAATCGATGTAAATTTTCGGAGGTTGTAGAGGACCCCGGAGCTTCAGAACTCTATTGAAACTGGTGAGGATCGGAAAATGGCAAGTAATTCTTTTGAATTTTTTTAGGTCGAAAAATGCCATTTGCGGACCCCTCTTTGGTACCTAATAACTTGAAAACAAAACGTCGGATCGAAAAACGGATTCATAAGTGAAACTTTAAAGTCTTAAATACCTTCCTTTTTGCAATACATTTACCTACCATTTACCTTTTTGGAATCCATTATGGATTTTAGCTTACCTCGTCCAAGTTCCTTATTATTACGCGTTAAAAATATCCCTAATTGCTGGTATTTGGGCACCTACTGAGCCAGATACTTTTATTCTGTTATCAAATTAACCGTTATAATCCATAACGTAGTTTAAAAACTTCCTGGACAAGTGGAAGAGATCGGAATGTTAAAAATAAAATCAGTCTCTACCAAACAAGGACCACATCGGGTCATGAGACAGATCGGCTAATGGGCTTCATCCTGTACATTGTGTATACGTTTTCATTAGAACGTACGCCTTTATATGTCGAAATCTACCTATAAAGTACATTATCTTATTGTCTGAAGGACAATATTCCCATATGGAGCAGTTACAAGTGAAAGTTCCCGAGAAAATGTTTTCCGAAAGTGATAGGGATAGTGATTTATCCTAAAAAAGCGATTCCAACTTGTATTTAGGTTAATGTATTTTTTGTTGGACTTGTATTTACAAATGTGCCCATGGCTGCCGGATAATAGTTATAGGTAAGTCAATTACCGAATAAAGACAAAACTATCCCAATATTTTCTAAACGCTTAAAATAAATATATGTATTTGTAGGCTTAAAAAGCCTCGGCGAGAAAGCTACAATACAGCGTGTCCCGTGGAAAAAATGTAGAAAGACCCATAGTATACAGGGGTAATTAAAATAACGCGCGAAAGCGAGGACGGGCCGAGAATATTGACGATATACTGTACAACTTGTTAATTTTTCAGATCCCTTCAGTTCCGTGCTAAGATTAGCAAACACTTATGAAATCACTTTGGTGTCCGTCCGTCCGTCCGTCCGTCCGCCCGTCTGTTACAGGCGATTTCTAAACCTACCAACGTAAAAATTTGAAATTTAGCACACAGATAAAGTGTGGTGGCATAGACGTCAAGTATAAAAAGTTGAATTTTGATTCTGGGGCTTAATTTAAGGGAGTAAATTGGGAAAAAAATCAAGGGCATCGTGTAGGGCAGCGGATCCCAACCGGCGCGGTGGTTCGCGAACCACAAGAGGTTCGCGTACACAAAATTGGGGGTTCGCGACAGAAAAACGGTAATGGCGGACTACTTTGGAGTAATTGGAAGTTCGACTTTTATTTTTTGTTATAAGTTAAAGTTTTCAATATTTATAATGTCATTTGTAATAGAAAATACGAGAATATATGATGTCTTCTTTATGCATTTTTTCAACCATTTTTTGGGAAAAACGCTTAAAAATTGCTTTTCGTCACCCCACCACCAAAAGGATCGCTCAGAAAAATCTGAAAAAAATCATGAACATTGAGAATTAGGTGTAGGTTCACTCAGAATTATCAGGATTGAAAAATTCTAGCGCGATCAATTGTTATAAGCAATTTAATTGTTTATTTCCTTATAACTGCTGAACCATTGGTTTTAGAGAAAAAGTTTGTCGACAAAAAATATTTCTCACGATGTAAGGAACAACTTTTGTTCGTACAGGTTTTTCAAGATTTTTAATTTGGCGCAATCGAAAGTCTCCCCACTCTCTCCCCACTTGCTCAGATTAAGTGGGGGCTGATAGCCCGGAACACTAATTGTGCACGTATAGCTTGCACTTGACCAAATCTTTTGCAATTAGTATTTAGAACTATTAAACTTAGTTGCTTTAAACCAAAAACAGTATTTTTATTCATTTTGTTGAAAAATAATTATATTTTTTAAGCGACCGGTACCTAGTCAGGTAATACGTAGGTCGAAATTTAGCACGGTAATAACGTACTCTAATATAAGTTTTTAAATGCCACAATTTTTGCAAAACAGCGAAGTAAAGTACCAATGTCCACGAATTTTCGATTTCGTTACACTGTGACTGTGAGTCGTCCGGGAATGTTCGGCTTTTCCTGCTAGATACCCAATATTATTATTACTTAATAAAAACCAAAATATATGGACAAAACGACCGCCATAATTATTTAATTTATGTAGAGAATAAAAAAAAATATTTTAGATTTACTTGGATTATATGTATATTGTATTAGCAAGTCAACTATTAAGTTTGGTGCCATATAAAAAAAAATGATTTTAGCAGTTTTCGTTATTTGCGACTCATCTTTTTTTGTGTAAAAACATTACTCACTATCATTTCATCAGAAGCTGTCTGAAACGCATGTACTTATACATATGTTTTTAATAAATATTTTATAGGAAATGATGTTTTTTTAAGAAACTGAACAATGAATAAGTATAGCAATTATTTCCTGTGGACTTCAACAAATTATTTTGATACCCGGAAAAAAACCTAATCCCTACACAGATCTACATCTGTTAAACGTTGTGCTACATCCGGCGTCACTGTTTTCGGTGAATACGATGTTCTACAGAGATCAAACATAAAATATATCTGCGTCGACATAAAAAATAAAGGATAACATCTTCTGACGTGAACAACTGACCCTGACATCATCTTTCAAATATGTCTTATACTTGGGTCTTGTACGCTGTGGGTAGAATTAGTCCGATCCGGCTAATTTTTATTAAAACTAGACAAGTTAGCGACAAATATTTGAGATAAAAGATAAAAGTTCTAGGGCTTTCCCCCTTTTGCCCCTGACTGTTCGTAACAGAACAGAGGCGCGTTATGTATGTATGCATCCCTTTTCTAATAATTCTACCGTTGCTTTACTGTCCACCTGCAGATGTTTTTCAAGATACTCCCGAATTCGCATATGGAGTCAAATCCATTCGACTCCTTCTTTTACCCCTTCCAAATTCCCGATGTCGTATATATTCAGCATTTTCTTGACAATCGGGTGAAGGAATAATATTTAAGAAACGGATTCGCGATCACTGAATAACCACCACATACAATTTTTGTTTCTGTGTCCTTTGGCACCATTTTTCAACAACCGAACCTAGAAATTTTATATTTTTTTTTTCAGGGGCATCGTGTATAGTGTCAAATGAAAACTTATTGAAGCATGAATTCAACGATATAAATGATGTGTTTTTTTATTGCATTATTATAAACATTTTTTCGGGAAAAACACTTAAAAATTGCTGTCCCCACCCTTATTACCAGAAAGATCCCTCAGAAAAAATCTGAAAAAATCATAAACATTGAGAATTAGGGGTAAATTGATCGAAAATGATCAGCATTGAAAAATTCCAGCGCGGCCAATTTTATACGCAATTGTCTATTTCTTTATAACTGCTGAACCACTGGGTTTAGAGAAAAAGTTTTTCGACAAAAAATATTTCTCACGATGTAAGGAACAACTTTTATCCTTACACGTTTTTCAAAATTTTTAATTTGGTCCATTCAGCTCCGCGAATACGCGATGTGAACGGCGTTAGTGTCGTCGCGTCGGCGGCAGGTAGCGCGGCAGATGAACGGAGATCGGGCGGCCGAGGTTTGCTCAGATTGATGGCACGGAACACTATTTGTGCAAGTATAGCGTGCACTTGACCGATTTTTTTATTTGGTCCCTTTTTCTAGAGAAAAAATTAAAATACGTTTCAGTAGACATACCAATTGTTGGTGCTACCTTCTTATTAAAACCTAGATGATTAACTATGACCTCAATTAATTGGCTGGTGTGCCATATAATCTACGGTTTCACGGCGGGAGTTAATTCGTTTACTGGGATTCAATTTTATGACTTATTAAGGAATCAACGTACACAGAACCAGACTATTTACTTTTCATATTATATTAAAATATTCTAAAATAATAAGCAATAATGCCCCTTAAATTATAAACTTTTTAGAATAGAAATATCCTGAATCCTTTACGCATGACTTTCTAGCATAGTGATCCTCTACAAGGATCAGCAGTTCTCTAAATCACGCTAGTTATCATGATACAAATAAAAGAAGCTATGACACCGCGCAGGTAGGCGTGGCCATGTACGTCACGCTGTGAGTAATTCCGCTATATTTTGTAAACGAAACACGTCTTTGTTAAGATCGCGTTGTGTCTTAAAGTTACTTTCTGGTATTTTTATATCACTTTTAAGAGTTTAAAAGTGAAAATGAGGTGTGTTGTGTATGGTTGTGATGTGGGCAATCAATGCAAGGGCTTTATGCACGATATTAAAATTTTTAGCTCCCCCAAAGACAAAGAAACACAAAGTGCATGGAAGCGTCTGTGCAAACGAGAAGATAAGTTTAATGTGAAAAATGCTAAAATCTGTTCTAGACATTTTAACGAAAGTGATTATGAAGGTAATTTAAAGCATGAACTGTCATGTCATGAATGTCAAATGTGTTAAATGCTTTTAGAAACCCGCTTCAATATAAAAGTTTACTGTGACAAACAATAAAATCGCTAAAAATCTCCACGGTAACGAATCAACAGACTTTAATCGAAAAAATACGACAAAGAGACTGAAAAAATGCTATTTTCTCAAAAATAATTTCTTGTTTTGCCTAATTTCCTAAATTTAGATATTCTTGTCTTGTTTAGAATAATTTTTGGAATTTTAACATTTTTTTAAATTTGAAAAATCAACGAATACAAAAATACAATAATTTTTAATAATTTAAAGTGTAAAAAACCAAAAAAAAACTACCCTAAAAACATGTTTCCGTCACAAACATACAGATCTTATTCACCGGAAAAAATATTTGACAAATTATGGGAACAAACAAAATTCTTATTTATAACATATTTTCGGAAGAATCTGTAGATAAGTATATATATTTTAATAAGAATATGCCTCTAAATAAAAATTATTAGGCATAGTTTTATTTTATAAAATTATTTACATTTTCTTTTCACGTAAATAAATACATAGAACCATAGACTAAATAATATCTAGACGAACACTGCCGTGCAACGAAAAGCAGGTCCCCCTTGAGACATTTGGTGGGCTTACTGGTTTATCGTTTAAAAATGTGTTTGTCACAACTTCTAGAAGATGTTTAGCACGATTTCTAAGGGACATCACGAGAGTTTCTCTAACAGACTGAAGAACTAAAACTGTGGCAGCATCGTTTTGGTCATATTTCTTCTTCTGCTTCTTCTTGAGATTCAAAACCGAACCAGTTCTTTGGAACTTTTTATTTTGTTGTAGATTGTCATTTCAGTTATTGGGATTCCTACAAATTTCGCGCTAAATTGTTCCATGGTGTAGCGGTATGATACTTGACCATCACCATTAACACTGGACTATAAAAATTCTTTTGTTCAGTTGATAGCATTTTGATGAGAAGTATTTATTAAGCAATTGCTTCATTTAATAAAGACTCTGACAAACATGTCCATAGGTGTCATTGTTTAATATGTAGACACTAGTACTCTGGTTAAAGGTATAAGAAAGAATAGTTGGGAAACAAGGTAGGTATGTTTATTCTTACGCAAAATAACATATTTTACAAGCAAAAACTTTTATTAAGAGTGACATTTTTACGTACCTTGCAAAATTGGGTCCATTTGTCCTCTTCTGTACCCCCGTCCGCGGACATACTGGCAGCAAAATCAAAATTTCGTGAAAAAACCCATTTATTTTCTTAAGTCCATCTCTGCATTATTTATCCAAATCATAATACGTTTTCAAGGTAGCAGCCACGGCAGCGAATAATACAGCTCAATAAAAGTAATTGATAAAGTTAGTGAAACTAAGTGATGGCATTTATTGAAAAGTATCGCCCTAGGAAATTAACTTCGTTATAGAGAGATGTGTTCATTTCGTTTCCACAAACAAATAATTTTTATATTAACCCACGTGCTACCCACGGATTGATTAACTATTGATCTAGATGATCTTGGGCGAAATTATGTACTATACTTTGTTTTTTTCGAAACAATTGTCTGAATTAAAATTTACGAAAAAATTAATGAACAAAAAATTGGAAAACAAAAACCAGAATTTTAACATAGAATGGGGGCTAAATAATTGACACCGAAAAATTGACGACAAAGAGAGAGATAAAATTGCATAGTAACACAACAATTAGTATTACGTGAATTTCGGGATTGGGTAAAATTGTTTCCGAAAGAAACATAAGCTTTTTGTCCAAACTCTACGGCATGTAAGAAACTACGCTTTTGAACACGTTAGGTTTGTTAGCGTAATATCTGTCTACACGGAACAAGAGGAGCATTGACGTGTATATCATACTTTAACAAATTATGAGGAACAAAATCAGAAAAAAATGTGGTCTGCATCCTCCCAAAATAAGTGGTTCTTGAGATACGGGTGTCATTTAAAAGCCTCCAATGATTCTGGATCCAATTAAACCATCATAATGTTAATGAAACAAAAATATAATATAGAGTATAATAAAATTATTTAGATTAGTTATTTTTAAATGAGCATTGACGTGTATATCATCATTTAACAAATTATGAAGAAAAAGTCAGCAAAAATTTTTGCATAAAACTTTGCTAGGCTACCCTGTATATAGACGACCAAAAGTGCTCTTATTAAAAGTTAGAATATAAGTCCAACTATGCGCAAACCATTATTTCTGTAGAACATGTAATTTGCAAAAATGGTCTAAAGTTAATTTTTTAAGATGCTTAACCTGTATATTTCACTTCAAGTAAATCCGAATTCAAATAAAGTAAAGCATAATCTATGTTCAAAATACTGCTTGTTGACCGAGGAATATGGAAAACCATGTTTTTCGTAATTTAGTGATCGCAAAACGTGACAATCTAAAAAAGATTTAAAAAGTGATTTTTTCATAATTATTATAATTTATTCTGGAAAGAAACAAAAAAAAGAATTGGTTAATAAAACAATTTAAATATCAGCCCATACAGCAAACCGGATTTTACCTCTAATTCACTAAAAAAGTGTAAATTTCTAACTTGTCAGTAAACAGTCTAACATGACAAATATATATTCGGTTAAGCTTACTAAGGTTTAATAATAACAAACAAAAATAGTGACACAAGCAAAAGAAAATTCGACAATTAAGAATTATTATTGTAATTTCCAAGGCAGCTGGATTGAAACTTATTTTTTTTTTAATTATTTTTGGTCGGGGAATTAATAATTACGATATGGTAGTGCAAGTTTTACTATAATCATTTACTTTTTACCGAATGAGTTAGTTTATACAGTGCGAGCATCTAACATTGAATCAATTTAGTTTTCCAGACACAACAGATTTGTAGAAAAATCACGCCATGTTGTCTTTGAACACATTACGTTTTAAAAAAGCTGGGCTTGGATCAACTTGCGTTTTTTAAATAGGACCACTCTATTTTTCACACATTTTTGAACGACCTATAAAATTCTAAACATTTCACGTAATGCACCTAAAGGCAATAGTGTTCGGATGTACTGTTACAGCACTGTCACAGTACTGATGCACTGTTACAGCGTACAACTTACTAATGGTGAAATGGATTCAATCATGGATTCATCAAAATGGATTAAATCAATCGTGTAAAGTACAATGACGTTGGTGCCGGCGGAAAAATTGTTCGCGCCGACGCCGTCTCTCTCGAACCTTGTGTGACTTCATTAAAAACGAGAGGTTAACTAAACGCTTTCCCTCCGACCTCACAGACTTTGTAAGGAGTAAGGTGTACTAAATAGATACTTAATAATGGCTTCATTGCCAAAGTGGGCAAAATTTAACCAGCATATTTCACAACAGATCCGCTTTTTCCAACACTGACATTTGGCAACCTATTCGCAAATACCAACTTCCGTATTCCGATCATCGACTGAAAGACCGTTTGTTGACATTTTTGAATAAATTACAGTAACATGTAAGTTCTCTCTCTAAGAAGTAAGCTGCAGGCTGTAAAAGGAGAATAAACACCGTTTTTCTAATGTCAATATCTCGGAACACATTGATTTTAGTTTTATTTATATACACGCTGTCCAAGATAAGGAGGGCCAGTATGGGGATCTCCTTAATAGTTAGAGATAATTGGTTAAATTATCTTGGACACCGTGTATAGAATATATTTATATAGCACCTGGCTATGCAGGATGATTTTTTCAAGTGTTACCAGGCGATACCTCGAAATCGATTTAAAATATTTTCATGAAATTTTGGGCAATTATATGGCATTTAACATGTATAAAAAATTAGGTGTTTCGATTAAAAAAACTAATTTATATGCAAGGCCAGCTTTCGTAAACCTGTATAATCAAAAATAATTTTAATTTTAATCAATATTAGCAACATGGGTTTGGGCGATTTTTGAAAAATCAGTTTTTTCTGGAATACTAAATTTGTTCCATGTTATAGTAATGTATAAAAAAATGAAAGCAATAGAACAACAACAGTAGCATTTCTTGCTAATATGAGAGTAAATAAAAAATTTTTTAGACAAATTGTATTTGCTTGTTACAATTGACATAAGAAATTTTCAAAAAATTAGACCTGAATGACAAAGATAATTTTTTTGATTAGATTTATTATCACTCTGCATTCAAAGATGAGGTATTTGTTTACATTTCATTTATTATATTGCGTTTAAACAGATTAGGCCAACATTTAGCGGCCGATTCACTATCGATTTCTATATTTTTCGCAAACTTACTAGGAAAAAAAAAACGTGAAAACTTAAAAACCAATTAATCGATTAAATGCCGCTATTCTTTTACTGTCATGTTTGAAATACTTTTATTTAAATGTTTTTGCTCACTCTAATACGTTACCTTTTAAATCTGAAATTTTGAATATGCAAGATGTAATACCTAAGCGGCCAGCTCTTAAGAAACACGCGACTCTTCAATGCAAAATATTTTATTATTACGTGAGATTGACCTCACCTACCCATTTATTAGCAGTGAAAGTATTACCTTTATTTTAAAAAGCGTGGCAAATACTACGTCAAAGAATTACAGAAATTTTGCTTTTTTTAACGTTGTTGCTCACTTATTTACTGTAAAAAACCAAAAAGTCTTAGTGTGGGCAAATATCTCTGCTATTAGTAAGGATAGAGACATAAAAATTGAAGGTGTATTTTATTAGTTATTAAATCGTTTTTTTTAACTTTTTCAACCCCCCTGAGAGGTGACGCCAGGGAGTTGAGGTCAAAAATTTTAAAACAACCCTATGCCCTGTGGTACCATATTTTAAAGGTCTTCAAAAAAGAAACATTTTACCGTAAACCCGAGATTCGTATCTTAATTCCTTTTTACATGGCATTAAAAATTAAAAATCTTGAAAAAATTAAAAATTTAAATACGTACCTTTATTTCTCTTATTACTTTAAAAGTTGTTTAAAATGATCACCATGACCTTCTTGGCAGTAATAAAGTAATTTAAAATTACATTTCCATTCTCTTCAGACGCCCACGGTACCTTAGTACTTAGGCTCGAGGTCTACGTTAGATGTCATAGATAAAAAAGCTACAATCAATTCCAGTCAAAAGAAAACAAAGTTCTGCGGCCCAACTTTATAATGATTTTCTAAAGCGGGTTAATTGGTGCGACGAAGAAACGCCAGAGGGTTTGATAAAAAAGATTTTTTATATATTTTCGTACGAGCTAGCCTAGAGAGGAGGTGAGGCTGTAAAGTGCATTATTAATTATTTTCAAAGGGAATATGATAATTTTGGTAATGAAACTGAAACATAGAACTGAAAGAATCGAATATGACCCAATTTTCGCGAAAACAGCTCAAGGCGAAAAAAAATGCACCGATTCCAAATGACTACCAAAAACACTGCAACAATGGTCGGTCTGGACATTAAAAAAAATTACCAACCATTCCCATCGTGCTTCAGCGGTCTCAGAGCTAGCAAAAAATGGGGTACTAGAAGAAGAACAAAAATTACGGGGCACTCATCAACAAGCTCCTACTTACAACTGGACGAAGAACGTCACAAAAAATGTCAAGAAAATAAGAGGTAAAAATGTAAACAATGCTCAAGAAATACAAATTCAAGAAAATAAGAAAAATTCTGTTATGGAGACAATGCCATCTGTACGAGCCAGATTAATAATTGTAATTACATATTTGTGTTTTTAATTGTAACACGTTAAATTGTTCTAAATAAATTTGTATTTTTAAAATACCATGATTGTCTTTTTTGTATGTAAAAAAATTAAATTTTTGTTTTTTTGCACTTTTGTTGTTTCGGGAAATAGTAGGTACATCAAATGGACTAAAAAAGTGCCCTCAACTTCGTATCGGGCACTTTTTGTCAAATAACAATAAAAATGAATTCAAGCTGTTTAAAGACGACACCACATGTGCCTTATTTGGTATAGTCGTCCACAAATACCGCAAGTGAGGCGCCGGCTGTCGAGAATTCGCGAACAGTTTGTCAAATAGTTCGCCAAACAGAAAAACATTCGGATTCAGCGAATGCCGCATGTGTGTCTTTAGGCAACAAACCTTAACATATTACTACAAATAATATTTTGCAGCCGATTGACCATTCATATTTTTCGTAAAGCCCCACGTGAAAAATTCAGGTGAAAATTTCTCGTGAATTTTTTTACCGACTTTTCCCCTTTTGTCTCTATAAATTTATAGGAACCATTGGTCTGGTAGACTTAATAATGTCACACTACATACGACATAAACACAGTCTAAATTATTATCCACACACTTGCAGAAGATGGTCCTTTGCAAAAATAAACAGAAATATACCCCGAAAAATCCGTAAAATACACTTAAAATATGGAAAATTTTCCAAGCGAGCTCGCCCGAACAAACTAAAACTCGTGGAAGGCGGCAGAAAAATCGCTTCCCTGGCTATTAAAATTGCTCTGTTTCTCGCATAACGAGAAAGCGGGGCCAATAACCTACATGAAGACAATAAGCGAACTGCGGTTGCTGCGAAACGCATTTCCAGGCCTCGGCCACGACGGCGACGTGAAATAAACTGATTGCCTGTAAAATTTTTGCGTTTATGTGAGATTTCAGATAAATTTATAAGAAATTAAATCCATATTTTTATAAAATTATAGTATAATGTTACAAATTATGTATTATTAATGTATAAAAATTGATTTCTTTATTTCCAAAATGTTTAAGGAAGCAGTGTTTCTCCCGCTTCCACGAATCGCATGCCCCTGCTAAAATTCCTGTAATTCGCAGGAGCATGTTACAAGAAATAAAATTTGAATTTTTCTTCTAAATTATTGCAGTTTTTGTATACAAAAATCATAGGTTTTGAAACTTTAAAAAACGACAATTGTCAGCAATTTTCATTGCTTTTTTATGTCTTAATCTTTTCCTGTATAATCATTGGAACACCTGCAATGACAAATACCAATTAAAAAATAGAATATCGTATCCTGCAGGCAGTAAATACGAGTACAATAAAGTTTTCCATGATTTTATGAACTTGACGGGATTTAATAATTTTCCGTTTTTCCTGAAAACACATAATTTTCTCGGTATGTGAGTTCGATCGACATGTCGGCAATTAGCAAAAGTTGTAATTATTTGGAGTAATTACTAAGAGGAGTAGGGTGGGGGCAATACGTAAGACTATCAGAAGTACTATAATAACACCGACAAAGTATCTCCACTGGCAGTGAACGCAACAACAGCATCATCTGAAAATCAGTAATTTGTCGAATCGGGACATAAAGAACGAACGCGAAAGTCTTTTTTTTTCAAATTCGGCTTCGCTCGAGAGAAACGGTGACTTTGCTCTTCAGTGATTTTTGTGTTTATTGCTGTTTCTGTTTTTCCCAAACACTTCAGCTTTAGTGTCTTCGTTTGAGGTACACCTGTTGCTCTTCTTCGGCGAGCTTCTTTTACTTCCGGACACAAAAAAACAAGTAAGAGGTTCAGAATTTTGTATTTTTCTAATGTATTTTCTATCTTCTTATTTAGTTACGTAGGGTCCTCTAAAGTTAATGGATTTTTGCAGTTGTTGCAAATTCTGTTGGATAGGTCAGTGATCGCAATAAATAAGTCAATTTATTTCAATGTATGTTGGCATTAAAGTGAAATTTTTGTGGAGATTAGTTTATTTAGAATAGACATTTTTCAATTTTACAAAATAGCAACTTGTTAATAATAGTCAAGTTAGGTATTTATTGTATTTGTTTGAATACTTATTATTTTTTTATGGGTAAATTTTAAACGAAAGGTATTTTGGAAACTAAAAAATTGTTGCTGAAAGAAATTAGCTATAATAAAACACATATACAAACTTGAAGTACCAAATAATGCGAAGAAGAATATTTCTTTCGTAAATCTTGACTGAAGTAACACACTACACTATTATTTTAGACGAATTTCGATAAAATTTAACCGGGGGTTTTTTTTACTTAGCTTATATTGTTTCGGCCTTATTTTCGTAATTTTTAAGCATCTGTAAATAATGGTAATTTTTATTTATCACATACTTTCGGTAAATTTGAAACCCTTTTCTTTGTTTATCATAGTAAGAGCACAATACAAGAGTCTTTGACGAGAGTTTTTGACTATATAGTTACTTGCTAATGAGGTCGTCTAAGGGAACACCAATACGAATTGGTTCCTTTTTATAACCAACTTTTAGAATAATAAGTCGCTTTATGACAATATATGACAACCAAAAGTTTGAAACTGACAAGTATAAGACAATTATTTTTTTCTCAGTTTTTTCGAAAATTTAAAACGAAAATGACAATTTTAATACGTACTTTCCACAACAATAGAACTGAATTCATTCTAGCAACAGATTCATTTAGAAAATCGTTATAACTCAAGGTAATTTTTGTTTTTATTTGTGGTTGATTATTACAGTAAGAACTATGAAAAAAACATACCAAAATTAAGAAAATCTGTTAAAAAAACTGAATAAAAAATGAAAACAAAAATACGTAGTGAATAAACACAATGTATTTTCCCGCCATTTTTGATTTTTGCTCATTCTTTCCTCTAGCGATATTAAAAACCCGCTTCATGATACAGAGTTGAAAAAAGTTGCATCAGCGTTATCCACAGCCTCTTTATTGTGGGAGACCTTTCACTGTTAAAGAAACCCATCGAGGCCTAGGGTTACTATTATCAAAATTTAACGATTGATTATGTATTTGTTTAATAATTAAAATGTGAAATTTTGGATAATAATAAGGGAAAACAACAATTTTCTTTAATACATTTCTGTCTTTTTTGTTGCTATTGAGTATGGAGCATGACAGGTCCTGGTATCTTGTCGTTGTCAAGTATAGCAAGAGAAAGAAGTTTCATGCAGAGGCTTTTGGAGTTTTTTTAATTTTGATTTTTTTGTGCACTAACATAATAGCATTTACATACATAAATATTTACAATCTTATAGAAATTAGGTGTAATAATCATCGCTCCTGATGAGTTATGTGTTATACAAATTACATCAATTTTATAACTAGTTACTTTGTCGTGATATTGCAAAAAATTACTTTAACTAAGGGTTTTAATTCCAGAAAAAATTAATTAAAATTATCTAATATTTTTCACCATTTTCAAGGTCACTACTATTTTATTTAGAATTTATTCAAACAAACACGAAAACTCACCAATATTAGAGATTTGTTACATAGCAAAATAGAAAATAATATGTTAAACATTTTATTAAAACTTATTTGCCAATACCCTCTACTAGACAGTATTCGACAAGCGATGAAGAGTGAAACCCTATCCTGTTCTTATTTCACTTCATCTTTAATACGAATCGTTGAAAAGAATACAGATATTTCTAAAAGTTTAGGTTAAGAGTCACTAAGAAGGTTTAATATTTAGTACTGGTTTAAATTAAGATCTTCTAGTTGATCAGTTAGGTTTTGACAGGTCTTTCTTCTGTCATTGTTAATAAGTCGTCATTAAAAACATGAATTATGCTATTTCAGCGGTTTGTTTGGTTTTCAAATAATTTTCATCTTGGAACGGGTTTGCTAGAATGAATTTAGTTCTATTATTGTCAAACGTGCATACTAAAATTGCCCTTTTCTTTATAAATTTGCGAAAAACCTCAGAAGCATAGCATAAAACTTAGTTGTTTTATTCTTACACTTGTCAGTTTAAAACTTTTGGTTGTCAAATTAGACCGGACCAGCGTTGGAGAATCTGGCCGTTAAATTTTAATTATTAATTAATTATTATAATTCAGAAGGGCTTCCTGATACTATTTAAACAGTTCTTTATTTTTAATTTCATTCTTAGTTTTAATAAATTATAGGATAGACCGAAAAATTCAAAATTTAACTAAATTTTTCATTTGCACACTTAGAAGTACCCACTCTAACTCTCAGTAGTACAGCTTCGAAGTATTATTTCGTATATTTTTATAAAAAAAATGTAATTGTTACTAAAAATAGCAAGTGTGTGAAATAGTAGGTATATTACAGAACAAGTGTTGAAAGTGACATTTTTCATACGAGTGGGAATGGGAATCCCAAGAGTGTGCCAAAATTACTTTCACACGAGTAATGTACAGTTATTTTCCTAGGACCACAAATTATTTACCAAAAACGCTAATTTCTGTCTGTATTTAATACCCTCACGTTCAATAATAATATTTTCAACACTTGTGGTGAAAAACATTTCAACCCTATAGTGTTGAAAATAAAAATATAATGGCTAAACGTTTTTATTCAATTATTTGAAGAATACTGGAGAGAAACCTGTAACAAATAAATATTTTTAAATTTTAAATTGTGACCTTGTTTAACAATTTTTACTTCTGGTCCACTGTATGGTAAAAATAAAATTTTGAAAAAATACTTTTTAAAAACAAGTCTTTATTATTTAGATGTCCTAAAACGAAAAACATAAGGATAGTTTTTTTTTGATTAGGGTAATGCTGAATGCTATTTATAAGTGGATGTAGTTCGCGTGGGTGGATTCTAATAAAAGTAGTATCAAAGTTATCACTGAAACAGATATAATATATTATGTTAAATTTATTGTCTTAAAAACAGAAGAAAAATTCAAAACTTTTTGATGGCAACCTAAGAACGACGGAACAAAAACTTGTCAAAACCTAATTAATTAACTGGCAGATATAAACGCAAACCAGTACTACGTCTTAAGCCTTTTTAGAGAATCCCGTGGTTAGTCTTTACGGTGACGTCAAAAGCAGTATTATTCGACGAAATCTGATAGCAATCAGTGTGTTGTGTAATGTCTAAAACTCCAAAACCACATGTTGGATAAAAAATTTGTGTTTACGAGTACATCCACGACTTGCAGTGTACGAGAGAGAATTGATAAGTACTTAGCCTACCATATAAAACGCCACAATGTTTTAAAACAAAATTTTATTTATTCAACATAATCTCCTCTAAGACTGTTCATAACGCAGGTAATTCTAAGCCCTTTAAAAACTGCTTTGTCTTGGTGTGCAAACTCCTTCTCAACGACACATATGGCTTAGTCATTTGTCGAAAATCTTTTACCTTTCAAATGTTTTTTGAGTTTTGGGAACAAATAATAGTCTGACGGTGCTAAATCCGAATAATAGGGCGGGTGGTCAACCAATTTCATCAATTTTTGGCAGTGGAATCGACGACTTGTGAGCAGGAGCGTTGTCTTGCAGAAAGAGCACACCAAATTTTCGGCGGCCTTTTTCAACAATTAATTAAGATAATCCCAATTTGCTCATTATGTCAAAAGAGCACCAAAAATACCTAAAAATGCTCCTACTTTTTAAAAAACAACATACATACCTCGTAATTATTGTTTTTACCTATTACTCAGGTTTGACCTCCATTCACAGCCCTCAGCAGTCATAAAAATGGCTTCTAACGTTAAGCGACTGGTATATCATGACGCTGCGTGAAAACTCGATAATTATATTTTTTAGTTCTGTTAGATTAATAAACTTCTATATTACATAAAAATTTTAATGTTTGATATTCCAATAAAATAATTCTTTGCCTTGGTCTGCAAACCACTCCTCAACGGCATATATGGCTTCGTCATTTCTCTAAAATCTTTTCCCTTTCAATTTTTTTTTGAGTTTTGGGAACAAATAATAGTCTGACGGTGCTAAATTCGGAAAATATTGCGGGTGGTCAACCAATTCAATACCAATTTCATCAATTTTTCGCACTGCAATCAACGACTTGAAACCAGGAGCATTGTCTTGCAAAAATAGCACTCCTTTGGCAAGCTTTTCGCGGCATTTTTTCACAATTTTTTTATGTAATTGAGTTAGCAACTCAGTATAATATGCTCCCGTGGTACTTCTACCCTGTTCTAAATAATCTATCAGAATTATTCGATCTTTGTCCCAGAAACCTGAAGCAAGAATATAGCCAGCCGATTTTTGAACATGGCATTTTTTGGGTCCTGGAGAACCAGAATGCTTCCACTCTTTGGATTGCTCTTTAGTCTCTGGGTCATAGTGATGAACCCTGGCTCACTAGATATCAATCCCCCTCGTATGTTACCAAATGTAACCCAAAACTAAGATAAATATGTTAATTTTGAAACATACCTAAAATTAGCCTTATTTGAGTTTAGATTAAACAATGATTCATCTAATTAAATAATTATTTTTCCACTTTTGCGAAAATCTGACACTCACGAAATACACTGAATAGCAGAAAAGTGGTATACCCTATCTAATCTGTATTTCGCAACTTTTATTCAAAATAATGATTATTTCATAACATACATAGGATAGATATTTAAGGCATTTTTCAAAAATTAATTCGTCGTTAATAACTCGCAGGTTTTAACTTTTATTAATAGTATTATTGGGATCAAGTGATCATCATAGCCCAAAAGTACCCTTAATACTAAATAGTTTTAATCAAAGTGTAATTTTTCGTTCAGTGTATATTAATGTAAACAAAAAATCTAAAAATTCGATATGTAAAAGTAACTAACCCGCTATAAATCGAAGGATTTCCCAAAATTACCAAACAAAATTACGTTGTTACTTCGTCACTTCCTTGTCTTAATCTTATCATGTGATATAAGCTAGACAGATATCATAAATTAAGACAGCTCCAGTTAATGATACAAAGTACGTGAAATGTTACATCAGCCTAACTTAATTTTTTTTTCATATACATATGTATGTATATACAGTGTCCGCAAAAAGTCTGCACCAAATGGGAAACTTTTTTAAAATTTTACTTTGGCATCAATTTTTGCTTGACCAATAACCTTAAATGACATATATAAAGATAGTCTCGGGATCCATGTTAGCTGTCAAATATGACATTCTTACAAGTTACCATGTCCTGAAAATGGTATTATTTGTTAAAATTTCGAGAAACGTCATAGGAAAAAGTTGTTTGGTTCATCATCGAGATTCTATTTTTAAAGTGTTGTTCAAAAATTTTAACTCTTAAATTCTCAATGCTATAATTATCTATTCTCTACATGATCTTATATAATTTAGCTATATATATTCCGCTCATTTTCATAAACAACTCAGTAATAGTCAAATATGACTTTAAACCTAAAATAAACATTACGCCAAACCCAAGCAAACAAAAATTGAAAAACCAACAATAAATAATAATTTCACAAAAGTGACAAGTGCTTTTGTTAAATGGGATGTCTCCCATTTTAACATCTAGTCAAAACTTGATGGTTTGATAAAATCTTTTAAAAGTATATTTTTGTAGGCCACAATCTAAACCCTATTCAGCTTTAATCCCTTCGGGTGAGCTTTTACAGGATCCTAAAGACATTTAAAAAAAAAAAATAATTTCGGCAAAAAAGTTCTACGTAATTTGAACACTACGTTAGATAGAAAACGTTCCGTGAACAACTAAAGCCTCAGCTTCAGTTCCCTAGGGTTATTAAGTAAGAAATCCTGAAAATTAATTGTAGTCCTGCAGATCAAATCTCAAATTCAGCTTTAATCAGGCTTGATGAGAATTGAAGATTAGCTGAAATTAAATTTGTTCTTTTTCGGACTTGTCTTGTTCGTTGCTTGGAACTCGGGATGATGCACCACGCGAAATTTCAAATAGTCCTCAAATATATTAGATACATACGTTGATGAATCAGTAAGTCCTTACTCTTATACCATCCCAGCCAGATTCACAGTGCACTACTATTTGAAAAAATCCATCGAATTGCACTATTAAGCCCCCCCCCCCCCAACACAAAATCCTGGGTGCGCCACTGGGAGTAAGTACTATATTTTTTGCAGTGTTCTATATTTTTGTCATCAAACCCAATCAAACCTGCAAAATACTATATTTTGTTGAACAAAAGTTGGCAACCCTACCCGGAACTGTCTTTTCAGAGGTGTGCTTGGTGGAATACAGAAAACAGGGAAGCCATTACGGTGGCGCGCCGAGACTGAATTATAGCGGTTGGTATTTGTCCTACACACGCAGAATGTATGAAGGAAACAAAAGGATAGTTTTGAACGAATGGTGTTGTCTTCTCTTGCTGGAGGTCAAAGGACTTCCCTTTAACGATTAAGAAATTAGAAGAATAACCTGTCATCAAGTGAATGCACAGGAGTTTAGGTGTTATGTGCTCTACACTAGACAGATGCATCTTTTTTATCCTTCTGCTTTTTTTCCTACCGTCTCTAATACTAATAAGACAAGCCCGATCTTAAACTTGATATAAAAAACAGAGTAGGTATGTAAATTGACACCTGCAAATCACGAAGCAAAGATATGCAAATTGTTGAAATGTGTACCCACTATGAAAGATAAAAAGGTACTAGGAAAATCGTTTAAAGAGAACACCTGGGCAGATAATTCTATTAATTAATTCGCTAATCAGTAAACACCGTTAATGTCGTACAAAACTAGGAACAATTATGGTATTGATATATTTATTAACATAATGGTACGTTTGAGATATAAAACTTGTTTTAATATAATGGCAAAATTGGTATTAAGATACTTTTCAAATGGTCGCTTTTTTGCAAGATTTGCTCGGGTTGCTTAAGGTGGAGCAATACTTATTTATTAAACAAAATATCGAGCTTAAAGTGAATTTTTATTTGGAACACGAACACAATAGGTGTTCTTTTTGATCGAGAAAAACTAACTTCCTAACTTTTCAACTTTTAAAGAAAAAATTCTAACAAAAGAAAATTAAGTTTGACTTTCCAAGATTTAGAAAGCTATATTACAGGGCAAACTCAAATATTTTACCCTCTAATTGCTTCTCGTAAATTCTATGTCGCGAAAACCAACGTGAATATTTACCCCCTTGCTAAAGGGCTGTTGCTATCAAATTTAAAAATAAATAGAACTTTGCGATGTAATAAATATTTATCTCTCTAGGGACACCAAATGTTCATATGACCTTTCTGTCTTTATTGAAAAAATGCTTTCCAGCCCCCCCCCCCTGAATTTTTCTTCTAAAATAGGCTAAGCCCCATTATCATCACCCAGGCCCTCCCTAGCCTCCCCCTAGGTCAGATAGATGGCTAGTTACGCTACTGTTCGTACATCTAAATATTTAACATGTTTTGATTGTTAAATTAAAACAATTAGCGAAGATTGCATATGACAGTCCCATTCAGTGCACGGTCTATAAATGCATGACAATGTAGTCTGATATATTACGGTATACCTTATATGACTGAAAACTATTGATTTTCACGGTTTCAATGACAATAAAAAAAATTCTCTGGGAAATGCATCGATCGGTCCAGAACAAATTGCTGATTAAGTGATAATTTGGTCATATTTACTCATGACATAACCTGGAAAAGAATCTTTATGAATTTAAAAAAAAATTTATTAAATTTTTTATCAAGTTCAAGTTCCTCTTCGAGCAATGCAAAGAGCGTTCGAGTTTTTCGTTCTGTGGAACTAGTTCTATAAGAGTTCAGAATTTGCATCAAGCGTGTACATGGTCCTGGGCAGTCCTGAAATAAGTTTCCGGTTTTTAGTACTCAAACAACTTAGTAACAAACCCATTATATCACCAGGGGCGTGTATTAAAAGCTCCGTTTCGGGGTGGGGGGTGTGTGGGGAAGATATCCAACTATGCGAAGATAAAAATCCGACATTGTCGACTTTTTCTTGCACATTATCTCCAAGCAAAACTGTTGACGATTTCTTATTAACTGGTCGTTTCCTTGGTACGAGGTCCTAATAGCTAACTTGCTGCTCTAATTAGCCAACTCGAGTATCCACGGGGAGTGGGTGCGCCCCCCTCATCCCTCCAACACTTCAGATCTGACCCCTGTTTCATAAACCCATCTCCGTCGCACTGTTCTAAAATCCCACACCACACTGGAGATTTTCTTTCGATTCTTCCATCGCGCTTGTATCCTTTCCAAATACAAAGCACCACCTTTCACCTACTTCTGTTCATCCTTCTCCATTGCACTTCATGTACACAGTTTTCGTTCTACTGATTTTTAGGTCTCTTTTAGGAATCTGCTCTCCTATTACATGCCTGGAACCATATTTTACTATTTGTGTTTATTTTTCTTCCCCCCCCCCCCCTTACAATTAAATTTTCCCTACGCTCATGTCTATCGGAAATTCTATATACGACACTGGTTCAGTCATTACAGCTGCAATAAATTGATATCTCTCTCGTATAGGCCTGGTGGGCGTGGGAACATGGGATACATAAAATCGCAAGAATTTCTTTGCAGAAAGCTCGAATAAGATCTTATCTTTGCCCGTACGTGATTTTTTCCTTCGTAAGTAAAGAATGCCATAAACGAAATATAGCGGTGAATGTTTACTTTGTGTGTTCGCGGAAATAAAGCTTTTTGCTAAGGTAGGTATATCAGACGTTACCTAAGTTTTCGCAAGAGTAATTGTGCCGAAAGCTAGTGTATTTGCCACTGTCTCAAACCTGAAATCGGAGAAAAATGCTGTAAAGCTGGAAACTGGTTTAGTTAATGCATTTTTGGCGTTTTTATTTAACATACCTACTAATTTCACCACCTTGATCGCAATCTGTGGAGTTTACACTTAGATGTTCTAGTTGATCAGTTAGGATATGACAAATTTTTGACCTGTAATTGGTAATAAGTAGGTAGTCATTAAAAACGTATGTCCAATTTACTCAATTCTTTAGTTTATAATTCTTATTTTTTAGTGCGTATTCAGGCAATTCCTTAATTTCTAATTTCTATTTCCTAAAAGAAAGTATTCTGACGATTGAAATCATTAAGTTTGTTATTTTATAAGTATATTATGCAACAATTATGTAATGAATAATGACAACTATCTACGAATTCTGTGCGGGGTGTATCCATAAGCTTCTTATTTATTTTTTTTACGACAAATTTTCAGTTGTCAGTTTTACGAAAAATGCCTCTTTGCGTGTTCGCCGCTTAGAAAAACCAATCATTATTTTTTGTAATTTTTCAATTTTAAAAATAATACAGTAGTTATCTGTGAGGTAAATCATGTACTTTCAGATGGTGTAATTGGTTTTACAAAACCTTTAATTTTTTAGTGAGTTTTTATTGGCATAAACTTGAAGTTTTCTCGAAAAAAATTAAAATATCGCTATAAAGAAATTTTTATAACAAGATAATGAAAAAAGATAATCGACTGAAACTTGGTAAAATTGTCGATAAATATGTGTCCTATATTTAACCATAGATATGATCATTTTTGAATAATATATTTTTATAAATTTAGTTTTTTCACAAAAATGCGTGGATTTTCATATTGGGCGCCAAAGACAAAATATACATATTTCTTAATTTTTGTCTCAGTAAAATATTTGATAATATTATAGGAGACGATATTTTGGGAGTTCAAATAGTTAGTCAACGTTATTTTTTTTTAAGAATAGATACTAAAATTGAATAACTTTTTCATTAAATATGCAATTAATATCATTATTACATATATAAAAAACCATATTTCATCTACGTATACAATAATTTTTTGGGCCTGTGGCTGCCGAAAAGCAGACTTAAAATGTTTTGCTTAAATGATTGCTTGACTTACGACAATTCCTTTAAAGATGCGTTAAATTTGCTGTGCAGTGTTTCCAATGTGCATGTTTCAAAAAATACATAATTATTCTACTATTTTTAAAAATAAATTAAAGTGTATCCCAATTATTCAAAAAATGTGTCGTGTGAAGTCTGGCATTAAAAAATAAAATTTTAATAGGCTACAAATATGCGTTCTCAAATTAAATTTCTAACTACATACATGTCCACTGGTGGTATGTGTAAACAAATGGTCTCTTAAATTTAGCATTCATATCCTGTTTGATTCCGCAGTTTCACTAATACATGAACATAGTAACTTATTACTTGCGTCAATAGAAAGTTTTGCCAAGACGCAACTGTCCTGTCATCGACGGCAAAACATCAAAAGGTTTATCCGGGGGTTTATTTTTATCAAACTTTTCGGAAAAGGATTGGTATGAGTTCTATTTTTATAAATAGGCGAATTTTCGGAAATTGTATATTCAACTCCTGCTTAAATTTTTTACATACGAGGGCTCCTCGTGTAGTGACTTCACGAACTAAAGATGACCGTGTGGTCTGCTTTTGTGTTAAAGTATGGCGAGTCAACAACAATTGAAAAGTGAAACAAATTATCGAAAGTTCTGAAAAAAGGTGTGTAGCATGAAAACTGCATGAGTTTATTTTTTCGTTGTTTCAGAGTATAAATATTTCGTAAATCCTTTTTTAATCACCCTCGTACTAACGGGTAATTAGCACGTAAAAATGTTATATGTTTTCGATTTTATTATGGTTTGTGTAGGACTAAATGAGTTTTTAACAATATTTTTGTGGTATTCGTTTTCATAGAAATGTTTTTCGTACGAATGTTTCGTTTTAAATTTTTGCTATGCATTATTACATAAAATATGCAGAATGTTTGCTAGTTTAGTAAACTGTTACTGTTATAGCCGAAGATTGTGGTCACATTTTAAATTTAAAACTCTATCGGCCAGATTCAGTATTGCTAACACCGCTCTAATTTGATAGTTGAGGGTTTAATAAATATAAGAATAAGGTATAAGACAACTACGTTTTGTTTTGTACTATGAATTTGAATAAGTTTTTTCAGAAATTTATTAAGAAATGGGAAATTTAAATATATATTCTCATCAGTAAATCAAATATGCTGCAAGTTGCACACTGCTGTTTTGCTGCTGACAAACTTATTAAATACACTCGCTGTCTAGACTAGCGGTTTATTTGTTTTGGCCAAATTGTAAGTTATTCTTATATTTTAAAAGTTAAAAGGAGCATCAACACGCTGACATTAGTAAATTAGCAACAATAAATAAAAACCTTCCAGCACATTGCCAAGAAGTACATTTGGCGTAAAAAATATTCTTGCGAAATTCGAAAATACCAGTTTAAAAAATTAAGATTCATGTGCTTTTAAGATTGTATGCCGTGGCCAAGTTCCAAAAATATTCGTTTTTATGGAAAAATTGGGCATTTTTCATTTATGTTCTTGATTATAACTTTGTTAGAGCATTATTCGGCGCCCTATACTATTATTTTATTTAACATTGTATGCCTTTCAATAATAAAAAGGACGGCCAAATTGTTTTAACAAAATATCTTGCATGAAAGAGATGTTTTGTTTGCTTCAAATGTACACAAGGGCGGTCCTGGACCAAAATATTTACAGACTGCTTTGTTCGCGGTCCGTACCATGGCATGGGAAGCCCAGGTTCTGGGGGGAGAGTTGTCCCCCTCCCGTAGGACCGCGGTTTTATTTTAGCTAAATACAAAAATTGTTTATTAATGATGTATTTTTTGGCCTTCTAAATCAGCCCCTCCCTGCAACTGCAACTGCTTTATCCTTTTATCCCATAGAAAACTTGGGTGCACTCGTTGCAGATGACAGCATTTACAAGCAGGACGCAAAACAATTGCCTTTCGTTTAAATTCGACGGCGGTCCTGCAGCTTGGCTCGCCTGCAGCAGGCCGGCCGTTGCGTTGCGGTCGCGAGAGGCTCGTCCCGAACCGCGCCATGCTGTCTATCGTCGCGACCTTGAATGTTCCTGCGAGCTTAGCAAACGAACTGCTCTGAAATGGTGCTTGATAGCAGGAAAGTACACACTAAAGATACGATGTGTTGGCGTTGTTTAAAGATTTTATGTTTGTTACCTTTTGTTAAAGTCCAGCCTTTTATATCCTTACAATTTAAAAGCGCCAGCTGTATAAATTCGACAGAGATATCGAATTTTTGCGAGGCGCGGTTTAAATGGAAGAGTGCGAAATAGAATTTTGATGCCTTTTTTAATTGCTTGTCCTAAAAATAGTATACTGTAAAACGAGCACCGAATGATACTCATTTCCCACAAGTATGAAAGTTTGCGCCACGAGCTGCAGGCGAGTAATCTAGGGGTTATATGTATAAAATATTAAAAATAAAATCAATAGACGTTTTTTAACGTTTTACATACCTATTAAATTGTAAGAAAACAAAACATTTAAATCAAATGAGATATAAAACTTTAAGTAACCAACGAATCGGTCAATACATCATAAAAACCAAAATAAGAATAACTTTTTATTTTTTTTAAACAATGTAAACCGTCTTGCACATTCCACATCTCACGTAAAAAAGCTTTGTTGGCATGTATAAATGGGAATCGAATTTTCGGGATTGATTTTTATAATCCCCGGATTTGCAAGACTGAAAAATGCTCGGGATCCCGGAATTTCGGGATTCTGGGATTGGATGCCCCAGTGTCAATTAAATAAATTCTTTAGAATCGCTTTTGTTCGTTTTTTTTTTAAATAATTGATTAAATTTAAGGCGAGAAATTTAATTTTTTTTCTTTAATACTCCTGGCTACATGGAAAACAGAAATAACATCCCAAAATGATTGTATTATTTTTTACCTGAAGTGTAGGTTTAGCTTTTGTTTTGCTGATTGTGTTTTGTATTATATAAGAAATTATATTTTTTCAAGCGAATTCGTGAAAAATATCCAAACCAAATAATGTGACACCCACGTATCTGATTTCATCAAAAACAGAAGTATTGAATAGCGTTAAATTAGCTTGGTTCAAGAGTTCAAGGTTCAAGAGTGTTCAAGGAAAAACTACCCACCTGAAATTACGTGAAAACACGCAGAAAAAAGTGAAAAATTTTTAAACATGGACGCTTCTTTTTCGAGATACAGGGTGTTTAGTATTTTCGCATCTCAAGTATTCCGAAGAGCAAAGAGAAATATGCGGAGGCGATTTAGAGCATGTATTGAAGCACGGAGAAGCCATTTCCAGCATCTAGTATAAACTTAAATCAAAAAGCACTGTTTCCTGAACAAAAAATATAAAAAAAAATTTTCATTAGTTGTCCTTATTGTAAGAAATAAATTAATTTTTATCTCGAAAACGGTGCCCCAGAACAAAAAAGTTCAAGAGACACTTTTCACGCAGAATTAATTGGGCTTAAAGAGAACCTTATCAATTTTGCAAAAAATCAGTGTTATGGCATTTTTTTCGCTAAAAATAACGACTTACCAGCGCGCACGCTACTGATGCAAGTACTTTAGAAAATCAATTTTTACACGTAAAGGTATCCTTTGATTACATACCGGCGTGTACCAAAATTCATGTCAATATCTTAACGCATTTTCGAGAAATTAAAAAGAAACATTTAAAAAAGAAAATATTAAACACTCTTGAAGCTAAGGTTTTTCTTTTCGCACAATTATAGTATATTACATAACAAGTGTTGAAAGTGACATTTTTCACACGAGTGGGAATGTTGTCGCACGAGGCGTCAGCCGAGTGCGATAATCCCACGAGTGTGCAAAAATTACTTTCACACGAGTAATGTACAATATTTTTCCTACGACCACAAAAATATTTACAAAAAAACCTCAATTTCTGTCTTTTAAAACCCTCACTTTCAACACTAATATTTTCATCAAGTGTGCTGAAAATAAAACAAATGAAATTGGCACCATCTATTTAAATGTCATGTTGACAAGTACTTTTCAACACGCGTGTGATATAAGGCACTTTTTCGCCAAGTTAACCGTGCTTTTTTACTCACTTTCATAGGTGGTCGTAGGAAAAAATATTTTCCCATTCCCGGTCGGATGATGTCCTTTTCTAAATAGGATCAAGATCAATGATTTGTTAATGCGTTGGCTCCTGTTCCCTGTTCATTATTTTCTGAGCTTGATATTTTAAACACGGGGCCTCAACACAAACTAGAAGGTTCTATTAGTCACCATCGTCAAATAGATAAATGAGTTTTTAATTTTTAATTAATTATTGTTTTATAATTAATTTTTTCAAGTAAATTTAATTACACTTAGGTACATTTAAACTTAACTTTGGATATTCCGTCAATAAAACGGACTATTTTAAGTTATTACCGGTAATATAATTTTAATTGGTATCGCCTGAGAATAGGCATCAACACTTGACATTAGACCTAAACCCAGTGGATATTTTTTGAAAGTTTATCTTGCTAGCAGCTAACACACTAACCCCAGGATTGGCGCTGAATTTAGTTCTAACCGGAAAAAAAAATAAATTCGGACGTTGTGTTAAGGCTTCATTTGCCAACTTAATTTTATTTTAGTATAATTTTTTGCTTTATTTTTTATTTGTATGAATATTTTCACAATATTGACAGTACATTCAGATTATATATGTATTTTTAACGTATTAATGAAAGTTTCAAGATTTTATGATTTATTTTTGGACAATAATATTTAGAAAGAATACTGAGGTCCTAGTTTCAATAAAAAAGTCAAATTAATTTATAATTTATATGTCTGTAATAAGAACACAAACACAGCTCCAGTTTGTTAAAACTTTGCAGACTTCGTACTGTTTCCACATTGGCCAGCGTCGTTACAGGCAATTGAATATCCTAATTAAATATTATACAATTTGGGTTTATTTTAGAACCTCGTCGCCAACTTAAAAATAGACTAGCGACGAAATATTTTAACCCTTAATTTGATTTTGTATCCTATAGGATACGCTGTATTTATAACGCCATAATTTAGAGTATATTAATATATTATCTGCTATAATACGTTAAAATGCTCTAACGCGGTCTATTTTATTCGATATTACTATATGTGTTGCCATCTATGAATTAATAGTGAAAGTAACTCATACATATTCAGCCATGGCGGCCGGCTGCAGCAAGTGGTCAAACAGTCAGGTAAGTTTTAACAATTTTTAGAATAATAACTATGGTTTTTATTTCAAAAATTGTGTAAATATGATAGTTACTGATTTGTAAAATAAAATAAGATATATTTTAAACCGTCGCAATAATTTTTATAGCAAATAATACCATATTTTTTTATACGTATCTTATAATCCACATTACCAATTGTTTAAAAAAATAGATCACTTTTGTTTTGTATCCTATTTTCCACATTACCAAAAAAATGTATGAAATAAATCATTTTGTTTTGTATCCTATCGTTAACATAAACAAATATAGGAGGCTAAATTTTAAAATAATTTGTTAGGTAAAGTAAAAAAAATAAGTAATACTGGATGAGCTATTTTACTTACAAATAACATTTTTTAGATATACTCAACAAATAAAATGCCTTTGACCCGCAAGGATAGAATTCTAGCTTTAATTCCACCTGCTACATCAGATTTAGATGAATCAAGCGATGACGATGAAAACATACTAAGAAAAAACGATAAAGACAGATACTCATTTTCGTCAGAGGCTCCTTCACTTCCTAGTTCAATTGCAGATCAGCTGGATGACGCAATTTTTAATAATAATAGTTCAGATACAGATACTGCTTCTGAAGAACATGATGAAGAAGATATATGCGAACTGAAAATAATTAAAACACCAATTAAAAACAATTTAGAGTACACTCCAACACATAAATCTATATTTACACCGTTAAAAACACGATCACATTCGAAGAGAACATGTACGGAAAGCAACAAAAAAAAGAACGAAGAAGACAACAAGAAAGAAGATTTTCAAGCCATAAAGCAAAATAACAATGTAAAAAAGAAAAAAGAGAATATAGACCTAAAATTCACTTGGACAAATAAAGAATTTGAATATCCAGTAAATATACCTAACGACGCATTTTTATCACCGATCGAGCTGAAGACGCCATTTGAGTATTTCAAAATGTTTTTTTCGGACGACCTTACACAACTTATAACTGACAATACCAATCTTTACTCTGTTCAAGAAACAGGAAAATCTATTAACGTTTCAGAAGAAGAAGTCTGTGATTTTATCGCCATCCATATTTTAATGGGTATAGTGGTTATGCCATCTTATTTGGATTATTGGAGCAATAAATTTAGATATGAAGATATTGCAGGAATAATGCCTTTGAAAAGGTATCAACAAATCAGAAGATATATCCATTTTGTTAATAACAGAAATCAGAATGATGATCCGTATTTTAAAATAAGACCAGTTTTGGATATAGTAAGGCGAAATTGTTTACAAGTTGAACACGAAAAGAGGCAAAGTATAGATGAAATGATGGTCCATATAAAGGTAAAAAAGCAGGATCAAAAAGGCAATTTATAAAATCTAAGCCAAAGAAATGGGGATTTAAGATATTTGTTAGAGCTGGAGTATCCGGATTTGTCTATGACTTTATTGTTTATGGAGGAGAAGGTACATTTACACAGAACCAAAAATTTTCGAAACAAGAAATAAATATGGGATTGGGAGCTAAAATTGTCATTGGTTTATGTCAGACCATAAAAAATGCTCCTTGCACAGCAGTTTATTTTGATAATTTTTTCTCTTCATTGGAACTCTTGTATGTTTTAAGGTGTAACTATGGAATTTTGTCTTTAGGTACTATAAGAGGAAACAGATTGAGGAACTGTGATTTGGAAGACGATAAAGTTTTACGCAAGAAAGGTCGAGGATCCTTTTGTCATAGAAATGACAATGAAAATAAAATTACCTGTGTAAAATGGTATGACAACAAATCCGTTTCCCTAGTAAGCACCTATGTATCTACTGAGCCAGTTACAACTGCAAAAAGATATGACAAAAACCAAAAATTAAAAGTAGACGTACCCTGTCCCAACATTGTCAAACACTATAATGCTCATATGGGAGGAGTAGATCTCATGGATATGTTAGTTTCTCTGTACCGAATTCCATTAAAAACACGTCGTTGGTATTTATCGATATTTGCTCAAATGATAGATATATGCATAAACAATGCTTGGTTACTTTACCGCAGACATAGACATTTATTAGATACAGAGGGCAAAGAATTGTCTCTAAAAGAGTTTAGATATTTAATAGCACAAACACTGAAAATGAAAAATAGAATAAACAAAAGAAAAGCAAACACGGAAAATGTGGAAAATGTAAAAAAAATTAAAAAAGCGGTTGTTTTGAGACCACCACTAGAGGTATGTAAGGATAAAGTTGACCATTTTCCTATTTATTCCACTAAAGGTCGGTGTCGTGAGTGCAAAACAGGGGAAACTCATTGGATTTGCTCTAAATGTGATACAAGACTTTGTCTAGTTAAAAACAGAAATTGTTTTTATACATTTCACCGCTAAAAAAGTTATTGTCATTACTTCTTACTGTTATACTACGATATATAATGCCGATTTTATTATTCCTAGGGTTTTATGTAGCCTGTTCTTACTGTATAACACTTATTATATTATTTAATAAATCAAACTTAAAAAAAAAATTAAATATAGTTTTTTAATCTGTCATTGGTTATGTCGCCTATAGTATACACAACATAATAAGCTTATTGCTCCGATTTTTTAGTAATGTATCTTATAAGATACGGCCCTTATTTTTTTTACTATTTAATGTTTCAATACTTTTTTGTCAAAAATGTATTAAGTTAAACATAAACGAAGTATTTATACCACTTTTTGAAATTTTTTTAATTTTAAAGACGTCTTGCCAAATTAAGGGTTAATGTGAAACCATATCTCAGCAACTATTATTTGTTGATAAAGTTCATGAATGAGTGTATACTACGCATAATAAAACTTCTGATGCAATATCTCTGATAGTTGTATTCTTTTTCTAATCTCCATGTGTAAAAGAAGAAACTGACTGACTGACGTATCAACGCACAGCCCACACCGCTGGTTCTAGAAACTTGACATAGATGTTTCAGAAATAGGTACATCTCTTCAGAGAACATCTTTTTCGCAATTCAATTTTTTCGGACATTAATATTTACGAGAACGTCACGTACCTAAACCTTAGGAAACCTGATCAAACCCAAAAAAGGTTCGTTTAGGTTTATTCAGGATCTATTTTCGTCCTTTTTTCATTAACATTTTCGCCACGAAAAGCGGCTCTCCCTTGAGACATTTGGTGGGTTGACTGGTTTATGGTTTAAAAGGTTGTTTGTCTACCATTATATAAATATGTATGTATGCTATGTATTTACGTGTACATATAATGGTGAATAAACAAACTTTTAAACCAACCAGTAAACCCACCAAATGTCTCAAGGGAGACCGGCTTTTCGGTGTATTCGAGTGCCTGTCTATATTCTTTATAGTCTCTGCCTATACCTACGCTAAATTTCAACTCTTAACGTTTAACGATCTTGAAGAAAGAGGACTGTGACAGGCAGACTGTCACAATTATGATAATTTTTGTTACAGGACTTAAAACAAAAAAAATGTCCAAGTTTCCAAATAATGTAAAAATAAAATTTGAGAGAAAAATATTTCGAGGAACGCCACGTGGTTAAAGTTTTTACTTTTTTTACATGAGTTTCTTTCCCAACCTGTATAACAAAATGTGGTTCCTATTAGGCGAAAGCCATGCCTGCCTAAAAATATTTTGACTTATGACCTATTGCCGGAACCACTGTGCAGCGCATTAACCAGCAATCTTCACAGTCGTCCGGAATTTCTACTAGATACCTAATATACTATTATTATAACAGCATAAAAAAACAAAATATGTGTACTTGAATTTGGCGATACCGACATTTAATATTATTTATGTAAAATTTTTGATTAGTTTTGCATTCCTTTCTTAAGACTGGCTGTTCTTAACATGTGAATAAAGAGTTTGATTGGAACACAAGTGTGGACATGACCAACCAACCTAAGACCTGCTTTATACTTGGCAACTTTTCATTGCTGGTCATGTTAATCGCAGCAATTTTTTGTTGGGACTAATCATTGCATGCGCTTTACTTTTAACGGCATTCGTCGAACGAAACGGGTTATAGATTTTGACACTGCAATTTTGAATTGGACCCTTCCGACGTTGTACCAAATACAATTCTGCTTCAAGAACTGAGTCCGACGCCGTGCCGATTGCTTTAATATCACCAGATACTCCGTATCACTGATGCTATTAAACAACGAAACATCTGTTTCTAGATTAATTTATATTTTTATTGCATCAATATATTACGCGTAATAATACCAATGGACCTGATACAATTAAAACTGCATTTCAGATTTAAATCGTTCCCAATCTAAATGCTCTATGAGCGAAATGTTATCTAATATACATAATTACAATAAACGACATTTTGGGTAATACATACATAATTTTATGAGTGTCGTAAAATTGACAAAATGCCTATTTGCGTCAGTGTTTTATAACATTTTATGAGCTGCAGCAAATAAAGTTGTGACAGGATAAGTGTGAGAAGAAAATGCCAGCTGGATATTCTGGTAGAATAATAAACGAAGTATTTCTCATGCATAAACTTGTAGTTCTTATGGATGTACGTTACATACATACGAACACCCCACCCATAGAAATACAAATGTATCGATGTCGAGTGCAAGAAAAGTCAAAAAATCTAAATTTAATCGTCGATTGCTTCCTTCTTATAAAGAATGAAGAAACTAAAAAATATGGACTTGACGTATTTCGACGAGCTCTTTCCGACGAGATATATGGAATTTTGGTTTGGATCCCTTTTGACCCCGAAAAAAATTAAAAACGGTGAAAAACTGGATCAAAAATCGAAATTTCCAGTTTTTACTAAATAAATCAATTTTCCAACCGTTTTAGGTATAGGTAAATGTATTGCAAAAAAATATAATTAAAAAAAATCAAATTACTATAACTTTCTGCTAACACATTTCATTCCCTTAAAATTTAAAAATTTTCGACAAAATGATGTAAAATTTGTTTAGAAAAACTAATAAATAAAATACCTAAGCGTGTTTATTTTTTTCCCAGCGCGGTCAAAGCAAAAAATCAACTTTTTTCGCAAATTACAAAGTATTTTTTTCTTTACCAAAACATTCCTACTAGGCTCATTATCAAAAACCCCGAATTTGGGATGGGTCCCGTAAGCAGCAACAGAGCTATGCAACTTTAAAAGTTCACCAGCCGCAGCTGCTGTTTGTGTGTAAAACCAATGGTTCAGCAGTTATTTATAAGGAAATAAACAATTAAATTCTTTATAACAATTGATCGCGCTAGAAATTTTCAATTTTGATAATTTTGGTTCAATTTACACCTAATTCTCAGTTTGATAATTTTTTTCAGATTTTTCTGAGCGATCCTTTTGGTGATAAGGGTGGGGGACAGCAATTTTTAACCGTTTTTCCAATTTACCCACTGAAATTAACTCCCAGAATCAAAATTCAACTCTTTATACTTCACGTCTATAATTGGACCACCACACTCTATCTCTGTGCTAAATTTCATATTTTTACGTCGAATAGTTTCAGAAAAAATCGCCTTTGACAGACACACGGACGGACGGACACCGAAGTGTTCCGTTTTACGGAACACTACAAATGCATTAAACTTAATTTATTTCCTATGAAACATATAAACTAATTTAGATTTACTAGTTAATAGTTTACCTATAACTGACATTTCATTTAATCGTAAAAATATATACGGTGGGTTAATTTAAAACGTATTATCTCATTTACTAACACATGGTCATTGGTCACCTGTACATTTCCGCGCGCACTTGCACTAATGGCCTTGCCTGGCAGTCTTATTTTTAGTTTATTGTTGGTAAATAAAAATAACTGCTTTCAATTAAAATACTATTATTGTATCGGCAGGTGAACGAATCTTAACCGCCTTGATTGTTTCGTAGTACTCGCAGTACTTGGTTTAGATAAGAAATTTTATGTTAAGGTTGTTGCAGCTTTGCTGGACAGTTCAGCATTTTATTGTTCTTTATTATATATACATATATATATATATATATATATATATATATATATATATATATATATATATATATATATATATATATATATATATATATTCACTTCTTTCCTGTTAATAACTCAATTATAGTGGTACAGACTTTTTACAAATGATTACTAAGTTGCTATCAAATTTGTATGTATTTCGGTAAGACCGTTCAACCTTAAAGAATGTTTGTTTATTACTTAATGTGTGTGAGGTCCATTGGGATTATCATGTTTAATAAATTAATACAATAAAAATAAAAACTGATCCAGAACCAGATGTTCAGAGAGCCTGTTAACAGCAGTAATATAAATTATCTGATGCAATTAAAGTTGTTCAAAGGCTGCCTACTGCATTTATATTTATTTTTCAAAATCTGTATAATTTTTTTATGTCGAACGTACGAACGTACGTAGGAAAGCATGGATTTTATAATGTTGGTTTCAACAACTAATGGTAATATGATGTCTTTTTTTCAAAAACTATACTTTCTAGAAACATGTTTTCCGAAAAAAAAGTTTTGAAAACATCCCTAGTTTTCGAATAACTGTACTCAAAAACACAATTTCGAAAAAACGTGCTTGCTGCAGAACTTTATCCATAAACTTTGCTGAATAATGCGTCAGTGCTATCTGTGTGGAAAAACGGATTCTTTTCATCAGGAACTATCTTTTTAGAGGTTTGCTTAGTGGAATACAGACGGCCCGGAAAGCCATTACGGTGGCGCGCCGAGACGGAATTCTAGCGGTCGGTCTTTGTCCTACACACGCGCAATATATGAAGCAAACAAAAGGCTATTTATAAATGAACGACTGGGTCGCTTCTTGTTGAAGGTTAATGATTTATACCAACGACAACCTGTAGCTTTCGGTGAAACCGTTCTCAAATGATTCTTCTTTCGAGGGAGGGATTTCCAGGTTAACCTCTCCCCAGAGCAGTCTCGAAATTGATTACTAAAGGGCGATTTTTAAAATTTATGAGTTACTTTTATTTTCTTCTTTAGTAACTCCCTTTCAGAAGCAACTTCGTAAGTAAAGTCTTCAAAAGCAGTTTCTGGTGTCTCTGGTTATAGGAAACAATCAAACAATAAAGAAAATAGAACAGCAAAAAAATCCATTTGGCAAAAATGCAACTTGCCTGAGATAAAAACAGCGACATACAGTAGGGAGATTTATTATTCGTCCACTTGTAATTTTTCAAAGATATAGATAAAACTTCTACATTAAATTTAGTAACATTTTAAAAATAAGTTGACCGATTTGATAATAAAATTATATCAAGAAGTAAGATCTCAAAGAAATATAAGAAAAATTGTTGGAAGAAGCCGGTCAACAGTTGAATATATTATAAAAAAATATGAAACAATCCATACAACAAAAACTTTGTCAGGGAGAGGAAGAAAAAGTACTGAGTTTTCGAGAGAAACAAGCAATACTAAGAAAAGTTAGTAAAAATCCGCAAACTACTGCGACAGATACAGTGAAAAGTTAAGCCAGTGATTTCAAAAAGGTTATCCATGAAACAATAATAACACAATTTTTAAGAAGCCGGGATATACAGGCACGAGTTGGTCGAAAGATACCATTAGTAAATAATAAAAATAAGAAGAAGCATCTCGAGGTTGCTCAGAGGCATTTTGACAAAAATACTGAGTACTGTAAAAACATTCATATATACTGACGAAATAAAAGTCGAGTCGTTTGGCAAAATAAAAAAAGGTTTTGGTGTACAGAAAGCGCGGGGAAACCTACAAACCTAAAAATTTAATTCCAACGGTAAAGCACGGAGGGGGTTCCGTTCTAATCTGGGGTGTATGTCATGGCATGGAGTGGGCCAACTCCATTTTATTGACGAAACTATAGATCCGTTCGTCTACATGGACCTTTTAAAAAAGAATTTAAGACAAAGCGCGGAGAAAATGTGAATTGGAGACAATTTCTTATTTCAACAAGACAACATTCAAAGCATACGGCGCGGGTCGTTGAAGAGTGGATACTGTATAGCGTACCAAGAGTGTTGGAAACGACACTGCAATCCCTAGACGTTAACCCGAATGAACATATATGGTGGGAACCCAAAGAAAGGGTGAAAGAACATAAAATTTCCAACAAAGAGGCGTTAAAAGCAAGATGTCAAGAAGAATGGTCAAAAATTGGCGTAGGTTTTGTTATAAAACTGGTAGAGTCAATGCCTAACAGGTTACAACAAATTATAAAATCAAAAGGGTACCCCACACGTTATTAGTTTTGGCATGTTTGGACAAATTTCGAAAAAAAATGTAGGTGGACGAATAATTTTTCTCCCATGGTTTTTAACAAAATAAATTATGTTTTATTATTAATTATATTTTTAAAAGTCATAGTCTAGATTGGACTTTATATTACAGTTTTTAGTACCTACATGAATAGTTGTTTTTATTCTTGTAATGAAAATCAAATAAACTTAAGTAGTTTTAATTTTATTCCAATTATTTAAAAATTTTATGAGTGGACGAATAATTTATCTCCCGACTGTAATAGTAAACGTTTTCATGAATTAGATGCCACAAACAATGACATGTTGTAACAAACCAAATATACGTCGTCGTTTTTTTAACGACCCGTAGCGTCTGCACCCTAATTCTATTTTTTAGATCGTCTCGCGGACTGCACCAAATTTGGTGCATTCGCATTGCACCAAATACATCGGAAATAAGATTTCGCAATCATACGGGATGCGTATAATTTAAAATTTGCATTTGGAACACGTTAAAAAGCTGCCTGGCTATTTAACAATCTCGGCATGTTCCAAGTATTGTTCTTTATGTTAATTTTGAAATACTTAAACAATATTAGCATTCATCAAATGTTTGTGCAAATAAGTTTTATCTCCGTTTGAATCGCAAAAAGACCAGAGTTTCCTTCTTTTCAAAGCATTTATTTGTAATTATTTGTTATGTGTATGACGTGATGCGGTGTGGCGATTTAAATAATTTTAATTAGCGTAGCCTTAAGGAGCGTAAAAAAGGCTTAGTAACAAATTTTGACTTGTTTTCTTTCTCAAGAGATTTGGATACTGACCGTGATCTGACCGTGACATCTTTATATCACTTCGTTTTTGAAAAAAATGAAGAAGAATATTGTTAGTATTTTTAAAACCCTTGGCAAAAACCCATTTCTACGGACTAACTTTTTATTTGTTGTTATTATTATTAAAGAAGATTTGGGAATGACAACATAAATACCATAAAATTAAAACTTCTTAAAAAGTGACCTACATCAAAGGATACATCATCTCTACCTGGATCCTGCTACAGACGTTATACCTTATCTACCTGCAACTTTGACAAACAACCTGGCATAAAAACAATGTTGATTTCGTGCAAATTGTTTTGGCCTTAGGTCCCCGACAAAACACTCTTAAGTCTTAAGACTCCTATAAAGTCAAAAGTACTGAATTTTTAATATATTTTGCTACGTTTAGAAACCAAGGACTATCGTAAAAATTTCTATAATTTTCCTGAGGAATGCCCCCGTGTGATGTAAAAAAACCGCCATAAGCGAGACCCATGCAGCGAGTCAGGTAAATGCACACTAGGCACTGGGCGCCTGCAGTGAATGCATGAATGTATTACTGGCCAACCATGTCTTATTTTCAGTAAAACTATTTTGACGTTACTGACGACTTTTAAGTTTTAAAGCATTACGCTTTTAAAATCGAAATTCAAGTCACATTGTCACCTTCTTATTTATTCCAGTGAAATCGATTCTATCGCTCTTATCTTTATAGAGTAGGATATTTTTTCAAATATTCGATAATATTCTTGGTTTTAAATAAAATATCCCTAATTTCTATTTTATAGGACTCTTAAATGATCGTTAAAAATAGCCTAGAACCAGTTTAGAGAAATCAACATCGCCGGCATCGTACGATTACACCTAGCCTATTGTGAGCCGCAGGATATCGCTATGACTGCAGCCTGCAACAGGTGTGCCTGCATCCAAAGAACGAGACCGGCAAAAACGACTAAATTGGCAACTTTATTACACACTGCTTATTTATTTTTACGGTTTCATGTTGCTCGCTTGCAGTGGTGCACGGCACATTTTTTTCTGTCTTTTTAGTATTGTTGACAATAAATTTTCTTTTCATCGCAATTAAAAAACTAGGTACTTAGCTTGCTGTTGTTTAAAACCTCGGCCCCGGATCATCAATGAGTTGTCTCTATTATTCAAAAGGCTTTGACGAGAACACATGTCCAGGACTTATCCAAACACACAATCCAATCACCAAAACGTCATCAAAGGAGGCAAACCTCACAAAAGGGTGACTCGATAAAGTTCACAATATTAATTGTAATTAGAACTTTTGGTAAAACCATAAGGTAATGTACTGGGGCTGGGGTTTACTAAAAAAATCCGACAACGTCAAATTCCAACACATTGCAATTTGGTCAGAATTTATGTCCATATAAAATATACGAAAATAATCAGAAAAATCGTCCCTACTTACCCTTTAGAGTCCCTAACAAAGGATCATCTGTTCAATCAGGAGGGATGAAACTAGATTTTACTTTGTTAAACCCTCAGGGTGGCAACAGACAAATGACGGACCATAACTCCACAGTCATAAACGTCAGGCAAGAAGGTGTGTTCTATTATTACCTCGGGTTCATGCCCTCGTGAATCCATGCGACTGGCTCAAAAATATCATTACAGCAAAAGTTAAACTCGAAATCCCTCATCAAAGTTGAGTTCATACTCGCGCGAATCCACCCGATTTTGCAGTAACGAACGCTACAGTGTGTTGGACAAAAACAAAACGCTATAATTCCGTTTCGGCGCGCCACCGTAATGGCTTTTCTGCATTCTGTATCCCATCAAGCAAACCTCTGAAAAGACAGTTCCGAATGAAAAGAATGCATTTTTCCACACAGTTGGCACGGACGTATAATTCCGCAAAGTTTACCGATAAAGTTCTGTCAGGAAAGCCTGGCAACAGCCGTTTCCAAAAAGTAGGTGGGGGACCGTGTCGCTTGCCGGGTTATAATAGCGGCATCGCCTCGCCTCTATATCCTCGATTACGCCTGTATATCGGATAAGACCATCCACTGACGATCCGTTGCTTACACGTGAGCGCCCTTGTTGGAAACTCCATAAAAGCAACCCCCTAATTACCTGTTCCACAAACATTTACAATGGTCAAGGCAGGACTATAGTAAGTCAGTCACACCATACCCTGATAATAAAATATCTTCTACGTCACTAACAATAATTTATTATATAGTAATTGGCTATAAACATGGATAAATGTGTGCCAAAACTAATAACATCATATTTCATTATGTCTGATCATCGTATCGTATGTATTTTAGTACACGTTCAATTTCCATACTTTACATTATCAAAAGTGCATATTTACCAAGTTAATAATTAAATTTATAGCTTGTCGGGTCTATGTACGTATACTGTACGTTAAATTATTATTACATTAAACGCCTGTAAAACTCATTATGTACTTGTCTGGTTTTGCCAGGCTAAGATACGTCATTGATGACGTTACAACATTACGCGATGTCACATTTACCAAGTCAATCATTTTAGGACTGCTTCTGAAAAGGGATAAAGGGAAATGGTTGTTATTTTAGTTACATTTCGCATAAACCTTCTTTCTAATAGCTAACATATACCTAGCTCAGAATTTACTATAACTGAACCACACCATTTCCAATTTAGTGGTGCTCCATGTACCTTGTCTAAAACCTACCACTGGCATTTGAACTGCACTTCACAATAACTTTTTGGTAGACACAATTTTATATTATGTACAGTTAGTGATAATAAAGAATGTTGAATGCACGTCAAATAAACATAATACGTACGTTACATAAATTTTGCGAGCTCCTGCAAGTGGCGTGCAGTCGGGGGCGGAAAGCCCCCGGCCCTCGTCGTAACGGCGCCCCCGTGCCACCTTCCATGAAACCATGACTGTTTTGGTACACAGTAGCTTTTTTGGATGCTGAGTACTACTTATTATTCTCTAATACCTTATATCTTTTATAACAGTGTTTATTTGAATTGAAATGATATAAGGATAATTCACTTAATTTTTAGATTTTATTATTTAAACTGTAGTTCCTGTTCGTTTAATAAAATGTTTTAATTTGAATCGCACCGCCCACAAATAGCCATTTTTCACCCAATTATATTTGAGCATTCTCATCAAATATTAATGTTTTAGCTTTTAGCAATTCTATACTCTAAGGAATAACAGTAATTTATTGTTTTCCAATAGTATTTTTGTAATTGAATAAATGGTAATACAGTTTTCAAAGAAGTAAGACTGCTTTTCAACTCTAATAATAAGTCTATATTTAAAGCGATGTTTTTTTTATTATTTCAATGATGTTTTGTTGAGACAATATTAACTTTAATATAACCAAAGTGCGAGTGCACTACTCATATTACAAAAATATGAATTACCACGACTGTAACTAGACTCGCTCCTTACCGTTACTGCGTTTTAACTTTTCTCACTCTCTATTAATTTGTCAAGGGATTAGTTTAACCCCTCTCGCACCTTCCAAAAACTCGAGCCAACGCTCTTGTTCTAATGACTTAAATTGTACTTACCTTTTGCAGTGGTTCTGCTTTAAGTTTAAAAAAAAAGACCACCTCTTAAACACAGTAAAAATAGACAAAATAAAAACAAGAAGCAGACTAGCCAGACAAAAGCTATTAGCAAGATGTTTTAGGCAATTTAGAAGGTGAAATGAATAAATCAAGATTCAAATTTAATTGAACAAAAACAAGAAGGTCTGGGAGTCGACTAAGGTCGACGAACAAACTTATTTCAGCCTCGGAGCTAAAAACTTCACCACATAAATCCCGTTAAGTTATATCCAGTTGCGTAAGTTGGGCATTAAGGAAACCGAAATACATCCACATGTCGTACCGCGAATATAATCAACGTGCGTTGCCAGAATAGTCTGAGTGTCTCTCGACAGATCAAAATGAGTTATAATTGCTTTTAATTGAGATATTAATAATAGAGTCAATAAACGCGTTTAGACGACTCGTGCGTTTTCCGGTGGCTTTTATTTCGTATTTTCATATTAATTTTGAAATCATTCTTTGTCTCCGTCTTTCCCTAACTTTATATCGTCTCCACAATATCGAGTCTTGAGTTTATAGTGTCCTGTTCAAAGTAATTTCTTTCATATCATTCTTCATTCTTCCTCTACATCTCCCCGAGACGAGAGATTCTCGTCTCGTATCGTCTCGATGAGACGAGAGGACGAATTTCTCTCGACAGAAGGCTTGAGACGAGACGAGAGATTAATTCTCTCGTACTTCAAGACGAGACTAGGCAAGAGCGCTCCTTCTTTCGTCTCGTCTCGTCTCGCGGCATCACTAATCTCTCCCCATACACTTCCATTGCCGTTACTCTTTTGCCGAGATAATATATCTCTTCTCTATCTATCTGTTTTTACCACTGCAATCTTATTTTCTGTACCTTTTTACGTATTTTCACAACCTCAGCTGTTTCCCATCTATTTTACTCTCCAAATTAATCAAATCCATAGATTTAGAACCGAGAAGGTGCCACTATTTACAATTTAGACAGTGGCGGCTCGTGGCCTAGAGCATAGGGGTGGCTACAGATAATTTTTTTAAAAAATCGCATTCGATATTTTGCCAAAAATAAATATAAAATAAAAAAGGTTCATTGGTATTAGTTTTTAGATACCACACATATGCTTTTACTGGAACATATTTATTTCTATCCACTTGTTAGTTGAGTTTATTGATACTTTGACGGTACGCGGAATTTAATTGAGAGGCGGTCAAACAATGCAAAACTTCGTGTTTCTTAGTATTTTGATGTAAATATTTCAAATCTGTGTATTCGACCCTTGTCTATGTTTTATCCATACCTTTTGAGTAATACAATAAGCATAAAAAGCAGAACAGTGCATTCAAAGTTTCACAACCGCGTATCCATTGGTTTTCTTATACACCTCTTTAGAGAAATATCTTGTAAAACAACGATTTGCTGTTTTATCCAATCGCGAAAGGTTCAAATCAGGAGTAGGTCTTCCACGGGAGGTAATCTGAATTTTTCAGCCAACAAAATCCTCGAAAAATCACTTTTTAAAATGTTTTGCACGCTATCTGCCATTTTACACACAGTGAAAAAATGTCGGGAAACTAATATAAACACAAATCATCCACAACACCACGAAATATAACAATTGACTACTGGGCTGGGCTCACCTGCCGAGCGCCTTTTTGCGTGCTAAAATCCCGTTTATGAAGTATCGAATTAACTCGCATAAAATCGAATGAACGTCAACGAAGTTCAATTCTGTGGCTCAAAGAATTGTAGCCTCGATGCCAACAACGGAGGGATCGAAAGAAACCCCAACTAGCAGATAAGCGCAAAACCTTTGTATTGTTTTTGAAATAAATGTAAATCAATACAAATATTTAGAATGTTTTATTGAAAAATCGGTATGGATGTTGAAAATAAACAAATATTGTTTATATCAGTTTATTATTATTTTGGAGTATTTATCATCGCATTAATGGCAGATTTACAGCGGAAGTATATATAAATATATATTAAAAAAAGTTATGCAGCGTTTAGTGAATAATATTTTTCCTCAAATAAATTTTATTTATCAACATGAGAACTGCCCTGTCCGCACGGCAAGAAGGATTTTGTATTAAGCGCCTGAGAAGAATATTCATTTAATACTTTGGCCTCCAAGAAGTCCTGATATAAATCCGATTGAAAATGTTTGGGGCTACATTGATAAAAAAATTAATAAAACAAATGATTTTCATCCAGAAAATAGTGATGACTTGTGGAACAAAATAGAGAACTATGCAGCAACTATAACCCGTAATTTTTCGTCTGCAACTGTATCTATTGGGACACCCTTTACATAAATGGCGACAACTAATATTGGATCACTAATGATTTATAGACTAGATAGAAGAGAATTTTTTCATGAAAATTTCAAGTCTATTAGATACCTTGTCTGCACTGTGGTCCAGCCACATAATAACTACTATAACCAGCGTATGGAGTTTTCGTTTACTTCTTACATTTACATTTTGATCATTAAAATAATCGCAAATCGGTCGACTTTAAAGAGCGGGACCAACCACAACGCGAGGCGATAAAAATGGACTCTTGTGTGGTCAATCGATGATGACGACGACGACCCGGTGTTGTGTTTGTCGGTTGTCCTTTTTCTCATGCAAGGCCGCCTGGTATCGTTGACTTTTTCTTTTGTTTTTATTAGGATTGTGTTTTCTTGCAAATACCCGACATAATATTGTTATTTGGAAATAACTGGAACCTCCAAAGGTCGGAACGAATCCGTATTAGAATTATGGTGTTAACGGCTTGGAAAGAAACGGTTTTTTTTAAAACACAGCGGTTTTTTTGGTTTTTTCCCAGTGGTTTTCAAAAAAACCAAAACATGAAAAAATTCTAAAAATAATTGAAGGGAGAAGGGAAAGAACAAGGAATGTCACACTATTTTTGTTTTGAGATAATTGAAATTTTAGCTTTTACGACCTTATTGGTTCAAACCAAGACTCCAAGAAAATGAAACATTTTATTATTTGGCAACATAATATAATGATCTACTAATTACAAATGAAAATTAAGATCAAATGTTAAGAACAGAAGAAAACAAAAAATTCAAACATAAGTGGAAGTATAAATCGTATAAAACAAGGACTGTCTGTCACATTACAGCTGGCTGCAAGAACTGGCATTAACTCTGAAAAAAGATTACTGGTAATAACCATCAATTAATTTAAGCAAACATTTGAACCTTCACGTTCGTACCATTAAGATTCAAAACTACTGGTAAGGTAGATCAGCGTTTGGTGCAGTTTATGGGACAATAGCATCACTGGACCATACTTCTTTGAAGATGTCGACGAAGCTACTGTAACCGTCAATTCCGAACGTTACCGTAACATGTTAAGAGCATTTTTGGGCTCTAAATTGAATGAAATGGACGTGAATCAGTTATGGTTTCAACAAGATGGCGCAACATCCCATACAAGTCATGAAACAGTCGCCTTATTGCGCTCGAAGTTCGATGATCGCATTATTTCCAGATACTCTGATGTGAATTGGCCCCCAAGATCCTGTGATCTCACTCCCTTGGATTATTTTCTTTGGGGATTGGATTGGATTTGAAAAAAAGTAATAACCCATAAACACTTCAACAGCTGATAGACAACATTCGAGCTGCCATAGACGCCAGTAATCCAATTTTATTGCGAAGTTATCCAAAATTTTGACCTTCGGATAACTTTCTGTCAACGAAGCCGTGGAGGTCATTTGAATTTTGAATAATATTATCTTTTACGTATAATTGCTATAATATACCAAACTTTCTACAATAGTTATTTGTTTTACTAGGCATAAAAGCACAAGATTTAATGCCGCGGCTGGTGTTTCATAGCCGAGCGTAGCGAGGCTATGAAACCAGCCAAGGCATTAAATCTGCTTTTCTGCCGTGTGAAACATATAATTTTTTCTTCAAATTTGTTCCAATTCCACGCAAAATCGACTTTTCCATATTTAAATTGCGTTTCATTATCAATATCCAAATAACTAAATTATTTTATCAAAGGTAACCGGGCCCTGCGTTACTATGTTTACCGCTGATGATGTTTGTTGAATATGTTTGTTTACTGTTTACTTTGTCATTGTCAATTTTGAAAAGTTGTCATGTTAGAAATGGATTTACTGCAAAGTGAGGATGAATTGATGCAATTAACACCACCTGAGATAAGAGACCAGGCGCGAGATGTGGAATTTAAATTATTACTTGGAAGGTTGCCTAGCAACGAACTTTTTCTGCCTAGGCAGTAAAATTGGACTTTTTCTGCCTAGGCATTAAAAGTACAACTTCTAAGCCTGCCAAGTGTCATTAAAAGGCCGCTTTTAATGTCATTTGGAGAAAAAAAATATTTTTTTATTTAATGAAAAAATCCACCCTAACCGTTGGATCACCTTTTATTTAAATCACCAATGAAGGAAAGTAAGGTACGTGTTCTGATGATCAAGCGACGCGACGTTGGTGTAAAATATCATATACTTTAGCCTGCGGTATTTAGGACTGCAGATTTTGAAGGGGATGCAGATGCTAATTGGGAAGAATGCAGATGCTGAAGGGGAAAGTGTTTCTATTTACTTTTAACAAACATGTGTGTCTATCTAGTAATTATTGATGCGCACTGCACCGTATTCTATCTCATAGTCATAACCTGATAACGTTCGTCTTGTGATTGTTTAAAAATAATCTTACCAGTAGAGATACTATAAAGTTCGCGTTGATTTTAATTCCACGAATTGAGCTTTATTTATTAATCAAATTCCTAATAAAGGAAAAATATAATTTCATATAAAATTAAGAAGTTATTACCATGTAGAAAATATGTATCATAAATAAATAAAAAGATTTACTTGAAAATCGAACTTTGCAATAAAACATTGCCACATCTTTATCATATTTCCAGCTAATTAACTGACCTATTAAATACAAATCACGCAATATCCAACCATAGGTCACTAATACGCATCTTAAAATAGCGTTTATGTTCTTTTAAATCAAATGAAGCTGTATTAAAAATAGAATTAATTAATGAGCAAAACTTGTAATACCAATTACCGAGGTCATACTACGGCAGTGGCGTACGATGACGATTACCAAGGGGGAAGCGATTCGATTTTGCGGCCGCTTAATCATTCATATTTTTCGTAAAACCCCAAGTGCAAATGTCTTCATACCTCAAGAGGTTTTGCTGAATTTTCCAACCTTGTAGATGGTCGTAAGCCAGGCCAGTTGGATTACAATATTATGTTTTAGGATTCTGAAGCGAGAATAAAAAGTTTCAGAAGACCATTTGACACGATTTTTACCGTAGTAATTTCTCCTTGTAGCATTCAATGCATTTTCTTCACCGGACTCATCACTTATGACTACATTTCCTTCCTCTTCCTGTCTTTTACCTTTATCTTCGAGTTAATCGTCTTCCATTTCAAATTCAGACCCTGTATTATGCTCACTGATTTCATTGGTTTGTTCATCAACATCATCAGAAAATAAACTAATTTAAATAAAAAAAGTTATCACGCCCGTAAGAATTCATGTATTTGAAACATCACTTGGAACACATGCGCCGGTTGCGGCTAAATCGCAAAGCTGAATTACCGATGCAAATTTGAGACCGCGGCCAACGTATTGCGATCGGTCTCCTCCCTTCAAGTCCTCCATAGTCAGCGGTCTCGTTGATGTGACATGTCTTCAAATTTGATATAAGTTAATAACGTAATGGCTGCCAAATCCAACCAGCTGCTGAACACAGCTATAAGCAATGTTAGCACGACGTCACTATTACTGAGTCCACACCTGAGAAACACAACAGTAACAGAACGGAAAAGGAAATGCAGCGTTCTGATTCAAAACCACGAAAACGTCCCAAAAAATCCCCATTTGATTACAAAATGTATCTTTGTACCACAACAACCACAATGTATCAAATTTGGTACAATTGTTCCCAAGCGGGAACGCTAGCCCTGGCTATCAAAATTGCCCGGTTTTTCGCTTAACGCGGGCCCGTTACCTGTAAGCGGGGTCAATAACAACCTACGTGAGGACGTAATAAGCGAACTGCGGACATTGCGAAACGCGCTTCCAGGCCCAGGCCACGACGGCGACGCGAGACAAATTGGTTGCGGTAACGCTGCGAAATTTTTTACGTCTACATAAGATTTTAGATAAATTATAGAAATTAAATGCATATTTTTATAAAATTATAGAATAATGTTAAAAATGATGCATTTACTAAAGTATACAATTTTATTTTTTTATCTCCAAAAGTTTAGAGAAGCGGCACATCTACCACTTCCACGTCCCTGTTTCGGGTTATCTATGAATGAAACCAAAAAATTAAAAAGTTTACTTAACAGCATGTCACGAGTGTCACGACGTATTTAAAATAGTATCATTCAAGCGGTCACATCAACCAAGTCGTACAGAGCGTTGTGCTAAGTAGACGTGAAAGTATTAAAACGGACTTAAATATTAATAAAAGTGACTTAGTTGTTTTAACTTTTGTAAACTTTTAAAAGTTGTGCTTCAACGAGTTATTTAGTTAATATAGCTACTGATTCTTCATTAATTAAGGAAGTAAATATTTTGATTTTTGAAAATAGGTAAGACTTTTATAATTTAATAGGTAATAGTTTCGAATTTTATTCAAATCAGTTCTTTTTTTCAAAAATCAACCAAAAATCGTGCGTAAAATTTAGATATATATAGTTATCTTATTGTGTTTTTATTTTTTGACTTCATCAGCATATATCGTTTTAATCATGCAAAAGCCTGTCAATGTTTTTTATTGGTAGGCTTCATTCACTAGTTTGACAAACCTAGAGAAGAGATTTTTTCCAAAAATTTAATCGTTTATCGACATTTTTAATATATCCAACAGAAAAGATATTTTCTAATCACCATCGAATCGCATGAGACCTAATTCAGAGCAGTGCTGTCCAACCTACCGTTCTTAACATTTTGGAGTCCATCAACTTAAAATTGTGCGAAAGCGCCAAGTGCGAGAAAAAATTGATTATTTTCACCCGGAACTGTCTTTTCACAGGTTTGCTGGTGGAATACAGCTGACTCGGACAGCCATAGCGACGGCGTGCGAAGTTTTCTCTCTCTCTTTCTTTGTCCTACATCAGAGATGTAATAAGTTTCAACGTAGACCCATTTTCTAAATACAAAAATAATTATTTGTATATTTCACTTTCGCCTCCTTGTTCCACCTCTGTCGGTCGCCGTGTGGTCTCAGCGTTGGGGTTTCTTCAAGAAGTGCGTGAGGCGAACCACGTCATCCAGTTCTCGGCGCGGCGCGGCGGCGACAATTTCTGGGCTCTTACCAGCGACATACAGATTAAGCTCTTACAAAGAATGAAATAATGACAGAAAGTGCCGCGAGCTGCTTTACAAAGCAACATGTAACCTGTTGCCTGTCAAACTTATTATAATATATTCAATTAGAGTTTTGAGGGTGTTTAGCACCCTAAGCCCCCCTATGCCTAATACGGTGGAGGGTTATAAATTTTGTGGGTGCTAATTAGAGTTTTGGGGGTGCTACGCACCCCAAGTCCCCCCTTAACTACGCCTATGCCCTGGAATAATTGATGTAAAATGTAAATAATGATATCTAATTATCTAATCGTTGTCTCTAAATCTTTGGTTTTATTTTTATTACAAGGACAGTTGGTTAAAGACATGGGTTTTCCATTTTAAAAAACATTTCTTTGAATTATATCAAAGACAAGATTTACTTGATTCAAAGTAACTTTGTGTTTTTTTGCTGGTACGGTACAAGATCGAGCGATACCGTTTACCTTGACGGTTACAAAGAAAGTTCCATGGACAAGCTTGTGCATATTTTTATATGGAATACTAAAATCTCAGATTTACGTTTCATGTTGTGTAATTTTCGATTAGAGCCGAAGCGGCACTGTATAACTGACAAAATAAGATAACAACCCACCGGCGCTGGCAACAAAAAGCAAAATTATGACTTCATCGCGGATCGGACGACGTGCGGGGACCACCCGGCCGCTAACAAGACCAGATTACAGGCGCAGACGGCCCCAGGGGCTTATTCGGAACTTTATTAAAAAGTAAAAAGTACTCGGGAGTCGCCTCTGTGACCGACCAATCAAAAAAAGAAAAACCAGGGACGGATCGGGACGATAATATCAACGTAGTTTTATCGACAGAACAATTTTAAAATAACGTGACACAATACCAAAAGAAAAAATTCATTATCAATGAAACTGCAACAGTGTAGGTACAGAATAGCAAATATTGTAAAGATATTATTGCTACTAAGTAAAATACCTAATTACACAAAAACTTTCTTTGATTGCGTCATCACTGACTAAAACTTTTCGTAGAAATGCTAATCTTTCAAGGCGCCACATTTTTTAAATAAACCCTTGAATTCATTCATTCACCTGACAACCCGAATTTTTACGTCATCCAAACCCTTAATTCTCCGAACCTCAGCCATTATTAGGACACCCATGTCACATGATTCAGGGAATCCATCTGACGTCAGAGCTCGCCACTTAAAATTCTTTCGAAATGACTTTTCATTGCCTTATAAGGCAATCGATTCAAAGATTGTCAGAATTAATACGTGCCAAGAAATTATTTAAAAATGCGGCGTTTCTATTTTTAAGGTGGACACACCCCTTAATCACAGGTGGTATTCTAGGAAGTAAATACAGTGGTACGGTACCAACAGTTAGTTTAAATCATACGAGAGAGGTGTGTCGCTCAGGGCCGTATTATTATTTTTTTATCGGGATTGATATCGGCCAATGATTATCAGAAAGGAACTAAGCGATCGCCAAATATAAAATAGGTATTGAAAAAAATTGCTTTACATTGTTACAAGGATGCACAAACAGGGTGTCCGAAAAGTGTTAGTATGGGAAAATATCTTTTATATTAGTAAAGATGGAGACACCAAATTCTAGATGTATCTTATTGGTTAATAAATCTTCTTTTTTCTGTAATTTAACTTTTTCAACTCCCTGGAGGGGTGAAGCTAGGGATGACCACCATGAACTTCTTGGCAGTAATAAAGTCGCTTTTGAAACTCACTTCTCACATTTTCGAGAAGAAATACCTGCCATTCTCGAAAAAAAAAACGAAATTCTTTCGGTTTATAGAAGAAACAGCACAAATAAACAAAACATATTTGCTAGTTCATACGACTGTCAAGAGAAACTCAAGAGAAAGGGACTGATCTGGTACAGGTGCCCTCCTGCTATAGCAATTTCTGGGCCCTTGCCCTTCATCAGGCAGTCTTACACCCAGGGTGTCTGAAGAACACACCCACGTTTTATCAGAATCAAAAATAAATACAGTTTACACCCATCAGTGAGTTTTGTATTGGTGAGATGAAGAATTTCCCTATCTTTATGTGCAGTAGTACACTCGTACTCTTGTACTGTCGAAGAAATTTAACCTATTATGTTGTGTTAGCATTTTCGGAGCACACAACACTGGGTGAACTGGTTGGCAGGATTCACTACAAATTATATTCTTCACTAGGTAGGGATCAATTCACAAATACCATAATCTGACATAATTTCGAATTTAAGTATTATTTATTTGTATTTTATATTGACAGTAATAATTTTAAAATCATTGGAGATAGTTAATCGCGCTCGTCAGCTGGTTTACTATAATAACTATGTGGCATTATAGCGTGTAAACTAGGCGGATAGTTTACCGAAAAATCAAAACTCGAGACTTCGTTTACACCTCCGTTCCTAAATAAGCAAAACTTTTACAAACAACACAATTACAAAACATTTATTTATTACACTCTAAACTCTAAAGAATACAAACATAGTGAAAGCATTTCAAAACCGGTCCTGTTCTCAAAACATAAAATGTGATTGTTAATGGGGACAGTAAAACTCCTATTTTTAGAAGAAATCACGGTATTTATGATGCAATAATTTAACAAGTTAAGTATTTTAAGTTTTATCTTAAATACCATAACTCCATACCAAACAACTACCAATCGGTCACCAAATGCGGGAGGTGTGTCTAGTCAGATCCGGAATAACGATGTTTCCTATTAATGAGTTAAACTAAAATTATTGTAAATTAGTTATAATCACTATTGTCAGTGCCGGATCTCAGAAATTTCGAAAGGAATAACTTAATAATTAAATCATTATGCTGGGTCCTCCCTAAAAAGAATAACAATCAAAATCCGACACGTGAAATTATATGTTAGAATTCACGTCTTTAAAAAATATGTAATAAAAATGAAAAAAATCCACCCTACTTACCCTTTTAAAATTCCTAACAAAGACTCGTCTGTTTTATTAGGAGGGATGAAACTAGATTTCAATTTCCTCCACAAAAGGGGGCTTTCTTTCAACCTAGCTTTCAGAATGTCATATCGGACGAATGACAAGTTATAATTATTAATTAATTACAAGTTATTATATTAATAGAAATTATAAAGGCAGTGCCCTAAAAATAACAAATATTCACTAAAGATCAGCTGTGGATCACGTGACATTTTGGACGACGCGGACGTAGAATGCCGATCGCACACGAAGGCGTTACTTATGTAGGTACATGATACAAATAAAAGAAGATATGATACCGCGCAGGTAGGCGTGGCCATTTACGTCACGCCGTGACCATTTCCGCGATATTTTGTAACGAAAAACGCCTTTTTTAAGATCGCGTTGTTTTCAACTATTTTTTGGTGTTTTTATATTACTTTTAGGAGTTTAAAAGTAAAAAATGAGATGTGATGTGTATGGCTGCGATGTGGACAATCAATCAATCAATGTAATAAATGTATGTATTTATCCCTTTATTTATATGATTATTTTAAACCATATACTACACAATTTGTATTATAAGCAGGAGGCAAAGTATATTGCCAATATAATTTATATAAAATCGCCTTTAACTAACTTAAACTCTATATTGCGCGTTATAAATTTCAAAAATAAGTCACGGCGTGAAGCCATGCGCGAACCTGGACGAATTTGACACGGTTTGGTATCATACCTTCTTTTATTTGTATCATGATCAGGGGCGCGCCGAGCCGAGGGTGCAAGGAGTGCACCGCACACGGGCGGCAAATTTCAGGGGCGGCAAAAAGCCGCCTCGTTTTTTCATAATAATAATAATAATAATCATAAAAAAAAACGTTTATCATGTTTTGATATCAGTGGAAAAATCACAGTTCGTGAAATATCGCGCATCACATCACTAACGAGTACCTACAATAAATTAATCACTGCTATAAATCACGGTTCTTTCCCGATCACGATTATCCCATGAAATTGGGTTCTTCCCCGGCGATTCGGTGAGTTTTTGCAGTCAAATAATAATTTTCAAATGGATTTAAAAATATGGCATACAGTAAAAGTCGCGAATAACGACGTCGCTTATAAAAACAAGTTGCATGTTGCGACGAAAACTGGGAAGTTTGGTTGGATTTATATTTAACGCAAGTCTAAAAAAGTTTGGATATAACGACGTCGGTTATAGCGACCAAGTCGCTTTTAGCGTCCCTATGAAAACAAATTTTTCATTTGTAAGGCCGGATATAACGACCCAACGCGAATTTGTAACCAATGGCTACAAGTTATTCTTGGGGAATCACCGGAACGACGGGGAAATACCTGTCTGTACCACGTCTTCCAGATATGACACTGAAATTTAAAGGCGAAAAGTGCATAGGAGGGAAAATGTCCAAGGAGAGAATGACTCTTTTTGTTGCTGCCAGTAATGTCGGGATCCGAAAAACGTAAGTTGATCGTTATTGGAAAATAAAAAAAAAACCGTTGTTTTAAAAATGTTAAGACATTACCTGTAACCTACAGACATGTCTAATAAAAAAGCCTGAATGACATCAGACCTGTTTATTAAGATCTTGCGAGATTGGGACTCTGAGTTAATAAAGAAAAAAAAAGAAAATCTTGCTCCTAGTAGACAATTGCCCAGCGCACCCTAAAGTGTGAAATTTAAAGAATATTAACCTTCAATTTTTGCCGCCAAATACCACATCAGTGCTGCAGCCTGTTGACCAAGGTATCATAAAATCACTGAAATACCATTATAGAAAGTTCCAGTTGATGAATATTGTTGAAAACAATCAGTTATCTAAGGAGTCTTTTATTAATATTTTGGACGCAATATCGATTATAAAGCCTGGAACAGGGTATCACAACAAACACTCATAAATTGTTTTAAACATGCCGGATTCCTAGAAGAAACACTGGAAACTGACGACCCTGAAGACTATATTCCTTTAGCCGAATTGTCAAGAAGAATGAGTAATGATTCACAGAAGATGATGTGCCTCTAGCTGTTATTAAAGAAAACCTTAACTTGACCGATGAATTATGGACTGATTTTATAGATGGTGATATTCACTTAGAAACAAACAGTACTTTGGATGACGAGCAAATTGCAGAGGAAGTTATTACAATTGAAGAGACCCAAGTTGAAGGTGAAGAAGACAGATCTGAGGATGGAGAAGAATTTAGGCCACCATCTATCATAGAAGCTTTACAAGCTGTGAAATCCCTGAACAGTTTTGTGCTATACAACCATTCGAGTGACGAAAAACTTCTAGACGCAACCAGTTTCATTGAGAAAAAAATTGAATCGATTTATTTCAACTCGCATTCCAAAAAACAAACAAAGATTACAGATTTTTTACTAAAATACGTAAAATTTATTAGATAATTTATGTATCTGTATCGTGTAGGATAGAGAATCAACTTTTGTTACCTGTGTCAGTTTAGATTTAGATTTTATATATGGAGTAGTATACATATTTTTATTTTTAATCTTTTATGTATTTTCAGAGTAAGTAATAAAAGGGTCTTGTAAAGTTTAAAAAGTTATTTAAAAAAATGTATGTATGTATGTAGGTCTTTTAATAACGACGACCGGTTATAACGACCCTTGTTCGTTGGTCCCTTCGCCGTCGTTATATCCTACTTTCACTGTATTTAAATACATATAAAATTTTATTGTGTTTTATTGTCGACATACATACAGGGGCGGCAAATAACATCTTGCACCCGGGCGGCAAATTTCGTTGGCGCGCCCCTGATCATGATGTACGTAATGTAAATTTTTGGGATAGAAAATAATCCCTATCTAAGATTTTTATTATTTATAAATACAAGCTTAAAATTTGCACCAAGTATAAATACTTTTAAAGCAGTAATATAACACATAATACACTTTAATTAAATTATTGTCCATGATAAATTATTTAATAGCTTTGAATCATTGCATCATATAAGGACTTTAACAGAGCAATTAAGACGATTCTTTATTTTAAAATTATAGTGGCAAAAATGCGTGACAAATTTTAATTTAAAAATGCATAAATCATTACTTAAAACCGACACTCATTAGTAGTAATTTCTTTGACGCAAATAAGTATAATTATTTAAAAAACACATGATTATAAAATTCCGTGTAGAGTCTAATTACTTACCTATTATGATGAAAAACACTGTATCTATACGGAGAAGCTTTCGAAAATGGTCAACTCAAGCGTCATTCAACTGGTATACCTTTTTTCTATCCGATAAAACACAATTAAGGCCGGATTCTTTTCCCCGCCCTCAAAAACCCCTCTATACCAATTTTTTAAACTTTTTAAAAATATTGAAGAAAATCGAAATTAAAATTGTTACTCTAACACACTGTGCCTGTCAATTCGACTTGACTTAAACATTTTTTCATATTTAATGCTCTTCTAATTAAACTTCCAAATTCTCCAACGCTAAATCGGTCTAATTTGACAACCAAAACTTTTAAACTAACAAGTGTAAGAATAAGACAACTAAGTTTTCTATTATGAATTCGTTCCCAAGTTTTCTCGCAAATTTATAAAGAAAAGGGCAATTTTAAGTATGTGTTCTCCACAATAATACGGCTAAATTTATTTTAGCAATATGTCCCAAGAAAAAATCATTTGGAAACCAAGGAAATCGCTGAAATATCAGAATAACTCATAAGATTTTAATGACGACTTATTAACAATGACAGGACAGAACCTATCAAAACCTAGCTGATCAACTAGAAATGGATTGGTTATAACCTTAAACTTATTCTCTTATTCAGTTTTCTTTTGAGTTTCGAATTGAGTGGTTCTGTGTAGTTAAGAAAGTTTTGTCAACGACGAAAATGTCAAGTGAAACGCGCCGCAGTTGCAAAATGTCTCCTGACAAGTTTTGCTATATTTGGGAAGAATTTCTGGTGAAGTCACAAGTCAGACCATTTTCTGAAAATGTGAAAAAAGCCTATTTCATGTATCTTGGTGTTTTAATCGGAGACCAAGACTAGCAGTGGGCTACCCATGTGTGCTGTGTCAGCTGTAGCGTGTTATTGGTGCAGTAGATGAAAGGGAAGAGAAAAAGTATGCCCCTTTTGAAGTTCCAGTGGTATGGCGAGAACCCTCCAATCATTTTGACGATTGCTATTTTTGCATGACAAGGACTGAAGGTTATTCCAAAAAAGGCTAAGACTAAAGAATTACTGTTGGTTTTTGAAGAGAGATGTGACCCCCCCATAAAAAGAAGAAATGGAATACGTGTGTTTGAAATACATATTTTTGATGTTTGCTTTTTTTCTTAGATGTTAATATAAATTATAAATATAGTCGATATACAGGGTTGAAAAACTTGTAAAATCATTTTTTCACTAAATATTAAACGGTACCGTTCTACATGTGGTTTGTTTAATGTAACACGAAAACCTTACGTGTTACAACTTTTTTTTGGCCATTTGCGTATTCAGATACGTTCATTCTACTACACTATGCTATTCAGCTTTATGTTACACAATTTTTTTTTATCGGCCAATGTAATTTTTCACTGAAGTTAAATTTTTACATTTTCGTTTGCAGATGAGTCAGCGATCGCAGCTACAGCGCGGACGCGGCACTCGGGCGGTGTGGACTTGCCTGGCAATAGCGCTGGTCGTGCAGACCGTGCGCGCCGGTAACCCTTGGAGGCGCGAACACAGCTCTGGCCCGCTGCTCACCCATCACCTTTCCAAACGATCCTTCTTCGATATCCAGTGCAAAGGAGTATATGACAAAACGATATTCGCCAAACTGGATCGGATCTGCGAAGACTGTTATAATCTGTTCCGGGAGCCACAAATTCACTCCCTTTGCATGTAGGTATTATTCTTAAGAAAGCTTAATAATTATTGGTATATAATATGCCTTCTTATCTCCAACCATTTTAGCGTTTTAAATATTTTTAATATGCAATAAAAGCTGTTTAGATTTCTTGTTTATTAATGCAAAAAGTTGACATTTTGTTCAGATTGTGGTTAGTATTTATTGTCATATTAACAAAATAAGCAAATATATTCTTATAAATACACACAATAAAATGCAAGACCTTATTAACAAAATAATAATAATATTTAGAAGTCACAGACAACAATATACATAGGTAAAGTGTTTTTCAAAAGAATAGAACACATATATCTGTTAAGTAACTCCATTCGATGGGCCTGTAAAGAAATAAAATTTTATTATACAAGGGGTACAACAGCAATACTTTCCGGTCGACTGTAATAAACACTTTCCTTTAAGTAAACCAGTAAAAAGTCTAGTGGGGTCAGATCTGGGGACCCAATACGCTTTTCAATTTTTCAAAAATTGGGGAAAATTTAAGTTGATTACTGTGTCCTGGTGTTTCCCGGAAAATTTAGTTGTAGGTGAGATATAAGCCATGTTCTATTCTTTTGAAAAGCAAATAACTAAAAGTATTATTAAACAGTTGTAAGGAACAATAATTCTTATACTTGGTGGCTATTTTATTTGATATAATACTATTTTTTCGGTAAAAAATTATAAATGTCACAGTTAATGACCCAAATCATTTGAAACTAAAAAATAAATTGCTAAGGATAATACTGATTTAATACTCATATTTACATAATATGAGATGTTTACTAACGCTCCCGTTTTGACTTTTTCCTTTCTCGACATTGTCACAAATTAATTCTTGCAAAACATCATTTCACTTTTAACGCAGAGATATTCCTTTCATCGATAAATAAATCTGCTGCAATACTTTTGTAAACAAAAACATGATTCTTTGACCCGCAATTTCGTCATATATGTTCCAGTCTTCTTGCTCTTCTCAAAACATTAATAAGCATAAGAAAATGTTTAGTAGCGAACGTTATCGCCTTGATGGCACGTATCTGCAGCAAAAATGGAGTAAAAAGTACTGGCACCGGCCCTGACTTTTTCTTTTCTACACGTTGTCACAAATTAATGCTTGCAAAACACCTGTTAACGCAGATATTCTTTAAATGTAAAGATCTCGTCCACAATTCTTGAAGAATTTTTTAATTGACTGAGGTCGAGACTATGTCCTTTTCAAAAATATTTGCAAATATTCCTTTCATCGATAAATCTGCTGTACTAATTTTTGTAAACAGAATCATGATTCGTTGACCCAAAACTTCGTCATACATTTCCCACTGTTCTTCCTTTTCCAAAAATCTTAACAAGCATAACAAAAAAATGCTTAGTAGCCAACGCAGTTGTTCCTGCTATGAGTTCTATAGCCCTAATGGCACGTATCTGCAGCAGAAATATGTGTAAAGTGATTCACTGTAAACAAAACGTCAGAAAGTGCTGCCGCGAAATTTCTGTAGTCAGCCAGCGGAAGTTGTACCTAAATATTTCGCGATAATTAAATCGTGAGAAACTAAACATGTGTGATTTGACTATAGTCATTAGTGCCCGTGATATCATGCTTAATAATAACCTACCAAAATTGCAAAAATATCCGCTATAGCAGGTGTTTTTCAACATAATACTTACGTTCGCAGACCTATTTTAAAAACTGGTAAATAGCCATCAAATAAGATTTTTTAGTATCAAGGACGTTTAAACGAGAATAATATACCTATGTCGTTAAATATCTTTTTACATATCGTGACATTACTGGTTCTAAAGCTCATCCAAAATATTTTACAAAATATAATATGTGTATACAGTATTGTAGAACTCCAGCGACAAAATTTACAGGTTATTATTTGGCCTAAAATAATTAAAAAAAAAATTATATTAACATAGGTATGGAAACGCTGCGTTTTCGAGATAGGGGGGAGATAAAATTCTAGTATTCTAGTCTTTCAAATCTTCCAATTTTGTAAGTACAATAGTTTTTGAAGTACCTATGGAACGGAATAACCATCGACATATATCTATGGACCAGCAACAGTATTGTAGTAATAATTCTGTAAACAAAGTCGGTGACCTACGGTCGTGCGCACTGCAGAACGCTCACCTATTCACCTGATACCAGATGGGACCGTACTTTAAAGTTTAGTATTTCATACATATATTGTTGCCTTTGCATCACCGTCTTACTGACTAACTGAAGTTAAATTAAAATTGTATCACTTCTTCTTTTTGGCCAGTAATTCACCAGCACAATTTTGTCGCTAGAATTTTGTAACACCCTGTGTAATATTTAGGTTCAAGGTAATTCCCGAAACTAATCACACAATCTGAATAATTATTGCACTTTAGCATTCGTTTAATTAATCAACTATAGCGATTGGAGTATAAGAATTTTTACTAAATATACTTTGACCTCTTATTACTTTCATTACAGGAAAAACTGTTTCACAACACAGTATTTCAAGGGTTGTCTTGAATCGTTGCAGCTCTCAGACGAGGTGGAACAAGTGAAGGAATGGATAAAACAAATACACGGGGCGCCTCCAGAGGATTAGGTACAAGATGCACGCCTTATCACCTGTCCTTGGTCTAATGTACTAACTTGTTTGGCGATCATCGCTCATGCTACTTGTCCTTTGTCTAGTGTACTAAGTTGTTTGGCGATTAAGGCTCATGCTACCTGTCCTTTGTCTAATGTACTAACTTGTTTGGCGATTATCGCTCATGCTACCTGTCCTTTGTCTAATGTACTAACTTGTGGGGCGATTATCGCTCATGCTACCTGTCCTTTGTCTAATGTACTAATTTGTTTGACGATTATCGCTCATGCTACCTGTCCTTTGTCTAATGTACTAACTTGTTTTGAGATTGTCGCTCATAATACCTGTCCCTAGTCTAATATACTAACTTGTTTTAAGATTGTCGCCCACGATACATGTCCTTTGTCTAATATACTAACTTGTTTTGATTGTCGTCCATGTTACCTGTTCTTTGTCCAATGTACTAATTTGTTTTGAGATTGTCGCCTATAATACCTGTCTTTTGTCTGATATACTAACTTGTTTTCAGATTGTTCGCCTACGATACCTATCCTTTGTCTAATGTACTAACTTGTTTGGCGATTGTCGCCTACGCTACCTGTCCTTTGTCTAATGTACTAACTTATTTGGAGAATGCTGCTCACACCAATTTTCCTTTGTCTAACGCATTAACAAAGTTTACAGAATAAAAATACTTTATCAGTAGACGTTTTTATTAACATGTTTTTAGTTTGTCGCCAGTCATAACATGTCCTTTGCCTAATGTACTAACATGTTTTGAGATTATCGCCTACGCCATATTAGGTCCTCTGTCTCATGTACTAACATGTTTTGAAGTTGTTGCCCACGTAATATGTCCTTTAACTGACGTACATGTTTTAAGATCGTCGTCCATATCACTTGCTTTTATTTAACAAATATTATACAATATCGCTTGCTGAATGTAATACTGGCACAAGTCAAAAAATAGCTAAATGGGGAAATTAATGAAAAACGAGGAAGCTACATAAACATTTTTGCTATTAAAATACCAGAACTGTAATTTACATTAAGGGTATGTGCCGAATAAAACCAATTTTAACATTTTTAAATTGTCATTCGACTTTGTAACGGATTCTTGACTCAATTAAAAACCATTGACAGAGATAACTCAAAAATGATAAATTTTGAGTTGTGCCACTATTGCCGACTCAAATTAAGAAAGCCAGTTGCAATCAGCTGATTTTTAAAGCGGAAAAAGGGCTCACTAGACGACAAAATTGGCAAAGATGCCGAATAATACGATAATGAAGACAAAGACGAAACAAAAAGATTCCTCGTTGTGGTAGTTAGCAAATCAGCTGAAGAGGACGCCACATTCTTAATCTGAGTCGCCAATTGCATTCACAAAGCGATATAATATGCTATTATTTTTTTAATAGCGCTCAACATGTAAACCCAATTTTTACAGGGCTAAACATTTGTGAAATTTTTTATTTCTTCAGCGACTAACAGTGTTGTGTCTGCCTAATCACCTGTCATTTGTATTGTCTAACACGTATTGGTGCCAATCTAACACTTATCTAATTAATCAAAATAACAATTTTAAGTTTCAAAAAGGGACAAAACAATTTTGAAAAATATCCACATTACGCCGATGTCCACGTATAGGATATAGAAAAAAATTTGGAAGAAAAATATGGTACGATTATGGCTCCTGGGAATAACGGTACGATAATAGATCATGGGAAAATAACGTTCTTTTTAATAGACATTTATCGCAAATCGTATATAAAAAACATATACCGGGGTGTATGCGTATGTTGTAGAGTAAATATACGCGGGGCGACAAAATGTCACTAGACTGCCACGTGACCTTCAATTACGTTGGTGTCCTTGAGCTATTACTATGTTTTCTTAAATGTAGGTGTATTGTAAAGTAATGTAAAGATTGGCGTGCCGCGTGACGTACAGGGGCCGAAACGGCGCTTTCTCGATGTTTTTATGCAGTTTATTGTTTTGTCTTTTTTTAAAGGTCCCGAGCAAAAAATTAATCGTGTCTAGGTACCTTAACCTAAAAATTATGTTTTGTTTGTTGTCCAGAAAATCTAGCGAACGGTGGATCGGAGGGCACGCTAAGGTCGGAACAGGGTTAGCACCTGGTTAGGGGCCCTGACCAGTCTCTTTTCTCGCAAGCGAAGAGGGATCGGTGCGAAAAAATCCACTATTGTTCCTTCCTCTGCCCATCCCCTAGGCCCTAGACCCTAGTCTTGTCGCTCACTGTATGAATGACAGAAGAAAAAATACCGTTATTTTAAAATCTTCGAGCTATCGCACAAGTCTAGTGACATTTTGCCCCCTCCCCCCGTATATTTGCAACAATTATACGCATCCATCTCGGTACATGTTTATTATACGATTTGCGATAAATGTCTATTAAAAAATAACGTTATTTTCCCATGATCTATTATCGTACCGTTATTCCCAGGAGCCCTAATCCTACCAAAAATATTAAAAGTTTTAACATTGTTTTGTTCTTTCAAACGCTTTTATTTTCTCATGGCTGTATACAGTAACTAATTCACTTTCTTTGTTGTTTAGGTCTCAATGCTTCACAACTGAGTACTTCACAGAGTGCGTCAACTCTCTACTTATGTCAGAGGAAATGCCCAACTACCGAAAAATGATCGAATATCTGGCAAAATGAACGGAATACCGTCGTGGAGCGCAAACCTTTGTGTCCTATTATTCTAGTCCAAAACTCACCATTAGGCAATTAATGTATTATTTAGGTTTAGGTACTTGACAGAATTTTTGAGCTAATTCTACTTTATTTGGTCCATCGGGGCTGGTCACTAGGTAAATAGAAAATGTACTTCATTCCGAACAGACAAGTTTTTTCCACATATTGTCACAATATATTATTTTCTACGATTTCTAAACCAAAAAACCTAGGATTTTTCTATATCCAGATATATGTTTCTTCGTAAGAAGTCCTAGGTTTTGAAGTATCGTGATTATATATATATATATATATATATATATATATATATATATATATATATATATATATATATATATATATATATGTCCACGAATGGAGTTGACAAGGGGAAGAATATTTATTATTGGTTTTAGGAGGCAAAGTCATTCTTAAAAAAAAAATTCTGCTTGTCGAAAAAATGAGTTTACCATATAGAAATTTTAGATCAGATGTACAGCGTCTTAATAAATTAAAGAAACATGAAAATGCTTTAGGAGAGAAGTACCATTATTTTTTTTTTTTGGTTAAAATGTTTGTAAAACAGAGTTGTTGATACTCCAAAATAAAGCATAATAAAATAATAAATACATAAAAAATTTTATAAACACTAATCTTGTTGTTAAACAAACAATAACACTGAAATAAGAATTTGTAAAACTGTGAAAAAAATTGTTATTCTACATATCGTCCTCCAACCTCCACACATTTCTTCAAATTAGAAATAAATTTACCATAGACGTTTCTCAGTTCAATATTATCGACAGGACAGCACTCTCAGGTTTTCATTTTGAATGTTCATAAATTCAATAATTATTGTAAAAAAAGAAAAAACAAAAACTAGAATTCATTTTAAATTTTGTATTTAGGCTTTATTTTGGATTATAAACAACTTTGTTTTATTCACACTTTGTCTAAAATAATAAATAATGGTACTTCTTTCTTAAAGCACAATCATGTTTTCTTAACTTATGAAACACGCTATACTTCTGATCTTAAATTTTTGTTGGTAAAATCATTCTTTCGACAAGCAGAAATTTTTATAAAGAACGACTTTTTCTCGTAAAATCAATAATAAAGATTTTTTCCTATTGTCAAATCCATCCATGGACACACTGTATATATACATGTATATATATATATATATATATATATATATATATATATATATATATATATATATATATATATATATATATATATATATATATATATGTATATATATATATATATATATATATATATATATATATATATACATATATACATATATATTCTTGTCAATCCTATCCGTGGACATACTGTAGAACTTTAGTGACTAGAGATACTAAAGGAAAAAAACTGCCTATTCCCAATTAAGTCACTTTATATTTTTAGCGATAAGCCCGACATAGCTATTTATTTATTTATATTTAATATTAACAAAACCCGAAAACATATTTTTAGTATGTTAGAACCGTATATGCCTTACAAATGTACGACCAAAGAAAGTAGAGCGTAGGGACTTTTTTATTAAATTATTTTGACACCTATTTAAAAATAATTTTTTAAAAGAAAATGTACATCACGTCATTATTTAAAAAGTATTAAATTCTCTATACAATTTATAAGTTTTCCTTATTTATTAATGCATTTTTCTCTTTAATGCTGAATTATTTTGAAAGGCTGGTCAAAATAGTTCGACAATCGATGTTCATTTTTCATTATTCAATTGATATTTTTAAGGATAAATTATTTATTGTACTGTTGAGATTATTTTTATTATCTTAAGTTTAATGTAAAGTTATACACTGCAAAAAAATATTCATAAAATATAAAACATTGCTAGGATAAATTACCAAATGGATCCAATACATAAAAAAATTAAGAGTCCCTTTGTAAAAGTCTTCGGTTTTAAATCTCGACATTTGCGACTGTCAGTAGTTTTTAGTAATTTATCTTATCCCTGTATATCTAGCGAATTTTAAATAAGCAGTTTTTTTTGCAGTGTATCGATTTAATTGACATTCCGTTATCAGTATTGTACAGGGAGAGGTTGTCATTGTTCGGACCAAATCCGGTGCCTATATAGTATTCCCGTGTCAATTTTATAAATGTCAAACCTTTTGTAAGTAAAATAGTACGTAATAGTCAAATAGTTTCTAATTGTGTGCAATTTTTGTAAAAAATGGAGATAGCCTGCAAGGTGCAAGATTTTTTTTTAACTTTTAAGGTTTACGGGCCTCAAATGTAAATTATTGTTTTTTATTTCTGTATTATACCTAAAACGTATTACAAATTTTACATTTAAATTATTATCATATAAATGGCAGCTTCACATAAAATTATAATAAACCAAAAAATTCTTAAGAAGATACTTGGTGTTTATTTTCTCAACCCCCCCCCCCCCCCCCTCCCCCTCCCTTAAAATTTGTGACAAAAGTTGATGTCTTACAACTTTTATAAACTTTAACCGATGAATTGTTGAAATAATTATCAGTCTTTATATGTTTTTTTATGGAAAACTTGCCTACCAATCGAACGGTACCGGGTTTGAGCCCGGCAGTGCGGCGGCAGATCATCAGTGGTTATTGCCTTCAAATATTAATACAATCAACATTTATTGTTCAATAGAATAACTCATTTTGCATAAAAATAAAATTATAAATTCACGGTGACTAAAGTATTATTGTCAACCTTGACATTAACTTTGACTTACCTACAAAGAAAATTTAAAAAGGTAGCAAATGTTTCGTTCGCAACCTGGATAGTTACCCTCAAAGTATATTTATGCGAAATAATTTTTAATTTGAAATATTTCAAAAACGACTGAAAAACCGCATAGCGTATGTTATAGAAAATATGTCTAGAACTTCTCCTAGAATCCACAAATATGATAAAGATCATACCATCCAATTTACAATAAGCGAGAAAGTCGATGTTTTATACTATTTTTTTTATTCGATGCTCAATTGTTTTGCTGATAAGATATATGAAAGATCCATAAAAATCCCCAAAACTTTCATATTTAACATTCTTTCCATCTTTAAAAATTAAAAAGTTATAAGGCCTGTTCACAATTATTTGGATATCCACCGATGCAACCGGTCTACTGCGCTTTTAGTGGGCGGGACTAACTCGGAGGCAAAGCTATATTGGACAAGCTGTACCTATGAGTAAAACCATGGGGTAATAATAGGCGGTTGAGCGTTTTTCGTTTTCATATGTTGCAAACCTTCGGTGGAACCCTGTATAATAATTCCTATGCTTGTAAAATTTAGTACCGGATCTCCTATTAGTAAATTAAAAACGCTGACTAACTTCAAAATTATTTTAATCAATTCCTGTTGAGGGTAAATTTGCTTATTATCTAATTTCAATTTTTCATGAGAATTACTCGTACTCTATACAATTTTACAAAATTCCATAAATCTAATTAATACCACGGATCGAACATTAAAAACACAGAGCACTGCTCACTAATAAATAAATAAATACTAATATTATCGAATTAATACTTTTAAGATGGATTTATTGATTTAATGACTAGATTATAGGTACTTCATAAGCCCTTTCAAAAAGGAATAAAAAGATTCGTAGTTGATTGATTTCCAGAAAACAGTTCAAAATGTCAAAATATGAATGGTAACTTTGAAAACAAACGTCCTAAAATAAACAAATTTAAATATGCAAAAATTGAGAATAAATTCTCTAACCACCTGAAAATTCCTTATACAATAAGGATTTCAACAAATAATGGCAAAACAGCTATTCTCCGGGCTATATGCCCCTCCGAGCGCTGAATTACATACCAAAATTTGCCGTACTTTCTTCTAACACAGTTAGATAAGAAAATACTAATGTTTCGAATGCAAGAAACTACCAGGAAGAAGGAAGCTTTTTCTTTAGTTAGAATGTCGTCACCTGCAGACCGGTTTCGAACTCGTTGGTTCTCATCAGTACAGGACAGACGAACATACCAACCTTCCGAAAAAGTAATCCCTTAAAGCTACAACTGTCGTACTGCATAAGCAGTGAGAGTGGATGGCGCTGCCTGTGTCTCACTGCTTATGCAGTACGACAGTTGTAGCTTTAAGGGATTACTTTTTCGGAAGGTTGGTATGTTCGTCTATCCTGTACTGATGAGAACCAACGAGTTCGAAACCGGTCTGCAGGTGACGACATTCTAACTAAAGAAAAAGCTTCCTTCTTCCTGGTAGTTTCTTGCATTCGAAACATTAGTATTTTCTTATCTAACTGTGTTAGAAGAAAGTACGGCAAGTTTTGGTATGTAATTCAGCGCTCGGAGGGGCATATAGCCCGGAGAATAGCTGTTTTGCCATTATTTGTTGAAATCCTTATTGTATAAGGAATTTTCAGGTGGTTAGAGAATTTATTCTCAATTTTTGCATATTTATATGTACCCCTGACAAGTAGACTTTCATTCATACGTTTGAAAACAAATTTAATTTAACTTTTCATTAATTTTAACCCACGTCCTATAATATCCCAACTTTTAGCTAGATAGAAAATTATTACACCGCCACTAATACAGGGTTTTCCATTAGGAGGTGTAATTTTAATGTAAATATTTATATTTTAAATTGAAGTACAAAACTTCCGATTATATGTGGAACACGATATCTGGTAAATGGCCGACTCGGCTTCTGTGAAAAATGTTCATCCTTTTGAGGAAGTTTTGCTTCACATTTTCGCATATTTGCGACTCTATTTCCCGAATACTAACTCCAATATTGTCTTTGAGGGCTTCGATTTTTTGTGAACTATTGGCATACACTTTATCTTTAACGTAGCCCCAAAGGAAAAAGTCCGGCGGCGTCAGATCATACGATTTAGGTGGCCAATTTACGTCTCCGTTTTATGAAATAACACGTCTAGGAATAATGCTATTGTTTGACGGCTTGTCTGGCTCGTAGCGCCATCTTGCTGGAAATAAACATCGTCTATGTCCGTATGGTTCAATGTAGGCCACAAAAATCAGTTAGCATCGTACAGTAGCGCTCTGTATTGACTGTAACGGTAGCACCTTCATCGTTTTAAAAAAAAAATAGGGTCGGATTAAACCGCCGGCCCAAAAACCGCACTGCCACACGTTGTGTATAGAGAGGTTTCTCGACAATTATTTTAGAGCTTTCAGAGCCCTATATGCGACAGATCTGTTTATTAACAAATCCACTAAGATGGAAATGAGCCTCATCGCTCAGTATAATTTTTTTTTTAAAAAATCTGGATCCCCAAATTTCCATTTCCAAAATATAGTTTAAATTGGCTGCGAAGCAAACTTCCTTATAGGCAGATACAATGAAAGGATTGTTAATTATGCATGCATACGCAGATATAGCTAAGTAGGTACTTACATATTTATTTTATTTAAATCTTGGCAAAATTGTAAATAAATCGGTAACGCCACTGGACGCACTCGGAATTGTTCAGCTTTAATAATTAATATAAACTACCCATCACTAACCTTAATATGTTATTAAAGCCCCAAAAGATCTTTCCGAAACTGTATTTTTTCCCTAATTTTTTGGCCCATCGTCTTTCTTAGCATCAAAGTCTTTACAGTACGACGGAATTTACCCTCGTTGCTTCCTAAATACGTAATCGCGTCTTTCCTAAGCTGTTCTTGCTTCTTCTTGTCGGTTTCCACCATTCCGACCATTTCTGTCAGATGAGGATTTAACCGGAAGTAAATGTCAGCTGGAAGTAAATCGTTCAACATGATGTGTACTCCTAAAAGAAATTCACTGATTTACAAAAAAATGCTTGAAGTATTTATCTTCAAAATTTATTTCTACCAGTGGTCCCGTGCGGTGGACTGCTAGATCCCTGGACCTAACCCCACTGGACTTTTATTTATGGGTTTTGTCAAAAAGAGGTACAAGAATTTAATCCCCCTGAAACCCGCCAAGTTCTTGAGCAACGAACTCGGAATATTTTTAGTCATATTAACCATATGAACCCAATCAAAACTAAAAGGATTATCCGATATGTCGGTGTTGCCAAATATGTTCGAATTTTCCCTAGAAATGTTTTTTTAGTTATTTTGAGGGTATACATTTTTATTTTGTATTAGTGTTTGGTATCATAACATAGGAAAAATTAAATAATTTTCGATGAGTAAAAAATCCAATATGGCGGTCGTAAGAAAAAGGAAAGTTGATGATGGTTCCAGGAAACCAAAACGTTGCAACTAAAATATGACCAAGTATGCATATTATATGTAAAAAGTTGCGATGAAAATGTGTTTACAGATTTAAAAAATATTGGGAAATAAAAAAGTTACAACCGATCTAAGAAAATGCGACATTTTAGTTTATTCAAAATATCTCAAAAATCCAAAGAACCAGAATCGATCCGCAAGCACCAATAAACTACTAACATAATTGCCTAAAACTTTTCCCATTTAACCGTCTTTCTATCTCTTATAGTTTCCGAGATCGCAATACTGTCGATAGGATTCATTTTTTTTAAATATCATTCAAATATATGCTAAAAATACTGTTAATTAGATTTATACCAACTCTACTGCGCTTCTAGTGGGCGGGGCTAACTTAGATTCGAAGCAATATTTGACAAGCTGTACCTATCTTATCACTTTAGTTGGTGTTAAAAACTGTATTAGAAGTCACGGTACTTACTGAAAAAAGTTATTCAGCAAATATGTAATAGTAATAAGTGTTGAAACTTGGGAAAATACTCAGTATTGCCAAAGTCTACTCACTACTTGAAAATCCTAATTAAAAATGTTTATTCTCGTCCAATAAAAAAATCTAAACTAATACCTTGAGTGTCGGTAGCGCTATCTATTATTTTATAAAACTGACGTGCCCAAGAAGTAGGCAAGTCTTCAACGCTGCTGCTTTCACCAAAATCATATGTACGGTTGTAAATAACACGACCAGTTCCCAAAGACACTATGCACTGAATGGGTGTGTTGGGCCAAAGAAGTCTGGCCTCATGAACTGCTACTGCTGTAGGATTATTTACAGTAATGCCTCCATCCTACAAATATACATATATTTCTCTTTTACTAAAAACGCACGATTATTTCTCTGTTAAATTACGAACGCCACTGAGCAATTTAAAGGCTTATTTTATTATTAAAATAATATATTACACTCAAAGATGATAAGAGAGATATCCCAACACATTACCTACCTGAAGAATTAAATCCCGTATTCTAAATTCTTCAAAATACGTCGGGGCCGCTGCAGACGCTCTAGCTGCCTGCCATACTTCCGCGTCGAAAGTACCGTCGTACAGCGATTGTACTTGCCATGGAAACGCATAATTTCTAAACAAAAAAGGCGATACCTCATCCTGATTGACTAACGTGGCGACAATACATAACTAAAAAAATATGTATATAATAATAGTATATTATGCAACCAGTGTTGAAATCAGAAACGAATTTTTCACGTTGTACACATACGGTTGCACACATCGACCTTGAGCAATATATATATATATATATATATATATATATATATATATATATATATATATATATATATATATATATATATACATATATATATATATATATATATATATATATATATATATATATATATATATATATATATATATATATATATATTTTTCCTGTTTTAATTCCATATTATCTTTTTTTACAGAAGAACAAAAACATACAACATAAAACTGCTGCTATATTGAAATACCGAGTGTTATATTTTTAATTCATATTGTTTAAAATATTGCAGTAAATATTACTTAACTGACTGGTATCTGACTTGTAATTAATGGATTTTTGTTTATGTTTATGTCTATTCCATTAATTACAAGTCAGATACCAGTCAGTTAAGTAATAATATTTACTGCAATATTTTAAATAATACGAACTAAAAATATAACACTCGGTATTTGAATATAGCAGCAGTTTTCTGCTGTATGTTTAAGTTCAACGACGTAACTGACGCAAATAAGATAGAGAACACGATATATTTCCATGAATTAAGTTGCTGCTAAAATAGCCTAAAATACGAATTGTAGTAATTGCACGGTACTTATGTACCTACGCACCGGGAGAACTGGGCATTACGGGTCACAAAAACTGTTTTTTTATTATATACCTTACCTTAGGGCACTTCGGATTTCTTGAAGTAGAAATGAGAGAATCACTACCGAAGTAGTTTTTAAGAGTATCTTCCCATTTCTCAGTGCTGTAATATCCATGACTCCAAACTAAATTTCCAGCGCCCCATATAGGCGACTGATTAAAAATTTCTTGACTAATTTCTCCATAATTTTCTATAATAGTGTCTAAGTTATCAAATTTGACACCTATCATAAAAAACAGTGAGATAAGACAGACATACATACATAAGAAAAATAAGATACTTTGAATTTACGACAAATTTTGAAAACTATGAACACAATTTTTCAAAATTGGATTTTAAACTCTAACGGCCAGATTTAATGTTGGTTAGACTGATCTAATTTCACAATCAAGGTTCTAAATTGACAAGTGCAAGAACAAGATGAATGTTATTTTTTCAACAAGCAGAACTTTTTATGAAGGATAACTTTTTTCTCTAAAGTCAAAAATAAAAAAGTTACCCATCTGTTAAGATGGTTTCTGGCCACGCTGTATAAAGCAATGCTTAATGGCATTTTTTTTCTGTACAAACCTATTGAATAAGTCAGCACAGCCCCAGTACTCACTCCACAAATAAAATCAAAAAGTTCATATGTCCTTTTACCACTCAGTTTTTCCAATTTTTTTAACATTTCACATGCTAAGACGCCTCTTATTCCACCACCATCGATGGAAAGAATCCTTATTCCTCTTGCAGAAACAGGGTTTGTATAACCCAAAACAACAAGAGCCTCCCTAATAGACCCTTTTGCTAGCTCATCAGTAACTGACAGTCCCTTTTTTAGCAGGATACGTAACGCACCTTGCTAAAAAAATATGTTACTGTTACATGACAAAAAACTAGTGATGGGTAAATGTATTTTGGGTTTATACCTAGGGTTTTTACCTGGGTGTTTACCCAAATTTTACGCATAGTATTGTGTAAATTTAAAAAAATATAAAATAAAATTATATTTGGTGAAGCTCTTTTTGAAATGTGTGGTCTTAAAACACTGCATAATATTCTAATTTTTTAATGACAGAATACTCTGAATATTAGTAAACATTTTTCCAAAGCCAGGGAAGGGTCATATTAAAAAAAATGCGAAGCCAAAACCAGTCAGTTTTGCTATTTTAATTTAAAACTTAAAAAAAAAAATAACAAAGTATAACACTAAAGTGGGAAATGATTTAACGAAAAAAGCAATAAAAAGATGTAGGTCGGTATTCAAAAACACTGACTTGAAAATGGTTAATTTAGAAATTTGAGGTGGATTTAAAAGCTGAATACCCATTTAGATAAGGCATAAAAAGTGTCTGTGGAAAATGATTTTTGTATGTATTTTTTGTGAAAAATAAGATCACATTTCGCCAAAATTTTTACATAGTATACCTCAGGAACTGATTGGAATTATCCACTTTTCTAAACGTCAGGCACACTGGCAGGGCCTGTGAATTTTTTTAATGTTGGGGCATATTTTGTGAGCAACTAGTGATATCAACAAAACAAGGAAAATACCGAGGGGTAACTTACTGACGAAAAATTTGTACACCATTTTCCATGCGGTCGTATTTTCCTTATATTTTCGATATTTTTCGTATTTTCTTGTAGATTGTCATTATTTTCAATGTATTTTCTGTGTATTTTCTGTATTTTCAGCGCATTTTCCTTATTTTATTGCATTTTCAGTGTTTTATATTTATTAAATTAAGTTAAATATACAAAAGTGTAGATTGAACCATTTTTGGGTAACCATTTAATATTCAGTGTAGGTACATATATTGAAACTTTTTTCAGTGTATATATATTTTCTCTTTTTTTCAGTGTATATACAGTCTCTTTACGATTGATCTTTAAGTTTATCATACAATCTAATACAATGATATTCTTAATACCTAGTAAGTTAGTTAACAATTACACTGAATGCCAAAATAAACATTTAAATGCCCTGGATAGATTTTTTTTAAACTTAATATTTTAGAGTTATTTTTATTTAATGATTGCTGATCACCTAACTGACCATTTCTATATTATTATTCTTATAAAAATATATAAATACGTTGTGTTATAGCTTCAAATCACTTTAGATATTTCAAAACAGCACAAAACATCAAGACGCAGATGATCACAAGTATAGCCATTTTTAAATCAGTGACCAAGTCATGACCTAGTCAGACCATTGGGCAACACTGCCTCATTTAATCTTAATATTTTAATTTTTTAGGTTAAACATCGAGTATATGGAGCAACGTTGCCAAATAAGGTGACGTACTCATGACTAGGTCACTGATTTAAAATCGCCTTATGCGGCAAATCGCAAACTGAGCAGAAACATAACCTCTTAATAATAAACCGCCGATAATCTTGCTGCGTTGTCAGATCTTCCAACGACTTTACGTCGTTGCCAAATTGACTATCGCTTGTATTTTCCACGTATTTTCTGTATTTTCTTCGTACTTTCCTCATATTTTCTGTATTTTCCTAATATTTTCTCCGTATTTTCTTGATAGTTATGTATTTTCCTATTTATCCATGTATTTTCTGTATTTTCTTTGTATTTTTTTGAACTTGTACACCATTTTCGCCAGTGAGTTACCCCTCGGAAAATACACTTTTTTAAATAAATAATATGCGTCTTTTTCCCATTTTAATGAAACGTAAATTTCATTTATAATTACAAAATGCAGAACATTACTGGAAAAGGTTTATGTAAGACGGACTTATCAGTAAATAATATAGACCGAAATTCAATCGTGTAAAGTACAATGACGTTGGTGCCGGCGGAAAGATTGTTGCGTCGCCGTCTCTCTCGAGCCTCGTGTGACTTCATTAACAACCAGTGGTTAACTAAAAGTTTTCCCTCCGCCGGCACCAACGTCATTGTACTTTACACGATTGAATTTCGGTCTACTGAAACTCTTTTTCTAATCCTGTTTGTATTACAGTTACATTACCACATACCTACCTGTACAGCTTTACGCCTTGCTTCTGGATGCTGTTTAAGGATAGCAGTAAGTGATTCAACATCTGTCATAATTTGTTGATCATCAGCAGCAATCTTTAGTGAATTTAATGCATTCACTGCTTTCTTTATCTCCTCAGATCTCTTTAATAAAAGAAATCGTTATTTCCCTAATTACTATTATAAAAACTCAATAATATGCATTATACACCAATTTCTGAATGAGGAGAACCAATCAGACAATCAGTGTAGAATTGACTAGATTTTTCCAATTTCTCAGTTAGATGTCAAAAGTAAATACACTATAACAATCGGTACTATAATACACGATTAATTTTAAAGATTGGTAGACAAAACTGTAGATCTGAGAAATCGATTTCGAAAAATGTAAGTACCACGAAATTCGAAAGTCAATTTTAACATAGCATCAGTAAAGGCACTAAAAGTTTTAAGAATTGCTTTAACAGCAAGGAATGTTAAAAAATACTGGAAGTTTATGCTCGAAAATGTATATAATTTCTTTGGAATATCATTGCAAATTTTTTTTTTATTATAAAAAATTTTTTGGTGCCGTTTCTGACAACTATAAGAGTATGACAGCTTCACATTTAGTAAGAAAATTATTAAAGATTACCAGAAAATCGAGCAGACAATATACCCGAAAAAAAAATTGATGCTTTGCTGGGTTTCCAAATAATTTTATAAATAATTTAACAAAATTTAGTTCATACACCACATACTTAACTATTCAAAGAGACCACATTTCCAGACAGATTCTTTAGGAACTTACTTACCTTAGCTCGATGCATTTGCTTCCACAGTTCTATTTTCTGCTTAATTTTCTTTGCATCGTCCCCCTCAAATGTTTCTTTGTACATTTGCTGAACAGTTTGTTGAACAGCACTAATTTTTTCCTCCCCAAGCTTAAGATATTCATATATATTAAAAGGATGTGGAGATTTTGATGATTTATTGAATATTTGAAGATCTGTGTGCATCATCTTATCTGTAGAAATCTTTAATAAGCTGCTTTTTAAACGACTTAAAAGCTTCAAAGAGTTAACGCGCATTTTTTCTCTTCCCGAATCTGGTGTTCAAGATTTTAATATTTTCCCTTAAAAATATAAAAACATTGTAGTGGGAAAATTAAAGAATTTGTTCAACATCACGGAAACAGTAACATTATAAGTAAAAATAGTAGAAAATAGTTTTCGAAACTATTTCTAGATTTTTTGGGAAACAATATTTTGTATTGTTTTTCTTGAAGGGTACATACACAAAATAAATTAGCATAACTACGTGCACTTATATAAACAATAAAATTACCCACTGTCAGGGCTTTACTACTGCATATTTTTACACAATAAACTTTGTTATTTGAATTTACATGCTGCTTTGTTTGTAAACAAGAAACTCAGCCGCGTCAATGTCAACTGTCAATTATCATCAGGTAAATCTTGGGGATTTTCCTAAACTGCATGGACAAGCTGAAAAAATTGTAGGTTTGGCATCATAATCAGTGCCACCAACATAAGTTTTGTTATGTAGTGCGGAATACGAAGGTTGGTAACAGACAAAAAATCAAAAATTTGAAACGCCATCCATCCTAAAAAAGATTGCAATTTGAAAGTTATGTTTCGTGAAGTGAAATGAAGCTGATTTGAAACTAATTAGTGTGTGTTTTTGCGTTTTACGTTAGTACTAACTCGATAGTTACTAAATTATGTCTCACTTAAAAATGCAGAGCTTGTGGGTGTTTTTTCTGACTCCGATGCGTTGGTAAAGGAGTCCCAGGAACCTGTTTTAACTTGTCCTAACCTAAAAGTATGTAATCTGGGTAAGTTTATAATTTTTTATTATGTTGTGTTACTAGTAATAGTAAATTGGTAATTTATACGACGCCAATTGTTAGATAAATAAATAGGCTTAGGTATCCCGGCTTGAACTTGAAGTATTCTATTTTGTGACCTTGGATTCTGAGCGGGACATTGAGAAGATTATTTTACGTTTTGCGCTCTATCTCCGTCCCTATCGGGAAATTTGGCAAAACCATAAAACTTTTTTTGTTCCTGTTATCACAAAGAAAATTATTACAAAACGAACTTGCTACACTAATTTTCGGGGATATGGTGAATCAAAGTTTCACCTGAAAATATTGAAATATATTCCCATTGGTTGGTGGCATGTTGAATCTTATACACCAGTAGTTGACAGTAGAGCTGGGCAAAGCCTTCGACAAAAGGGCTTGAAGCCACAAGCCCTGTTAAAAAGGGCTTGAAAGCCCAAAACCACAATTCCTTTTTAAACATGACGGGCTTTGCAATTCCCAATTCACTTAAAAATGAATTGGACCGAAAGCTACAAGCTCTTCTGCAAAGGATATGAAGCCCTTTATGGACTGGAAGCTCTGCAAGAGCTTGAAGCCCTTTAAAAGAGCTTGAAGCCCTTGAAAAGAGCTTGAACCAGATTTATTTCTATGTAATGGTATAATATAGACTGTAGAGCATGTCCCATAAAGTTCTTCCCATATGGAATTTTTTTTTATAATTAGACCTGGCAAAAAAAATTCTGGTTCTGGTTGGGTTTGTCCAAGCAAACCAAGAAGATTTCAAAAATGCTTTACCATATACTAGAGAAAGTCTAAAATTTAAATAGGGCTTAAGAATTGGGTTACCAGATTTCAGGAAACAAAAAGCGGGAGTTGCCGATGTTAGAATTTTTTTCGCTTTCGCTATTTCGTAAAAATAATTATTGTTCGCAAATAGATTTAAGTTAGGAAGTTCGGCGAAATTGATTTATGTCTCCAAAAATGACAAACTTACACACTGTGTATCTCCTTGTAACCCTTTAAAAATGTTGCTCGACTCTCATAATATATTGGGATAGTGAATTTTACAAAAATGAAAAACACACCAGAACAACCTTGAACAATTGTCTCTTTATTCGAACGAATAAGAATGATTTTTAAAGCCGAATTCAGCGGAAGGGAACTAAATAAAACGGATGTAGGTATACAAAACATTGTATAATTTATATTAACTTATACATTACTAACAATCACAAAAGAACTATGCCTTACAAAAATAAAATCTATACAAAAAATAAACAATAATCTAAAAACAAATTTACAGTTTGTTTTTTAGGAAATTTGCTAATGGAAAAAAGCATGGTGTATGTGTGTGTAGGAATTTATCTAACAATAATTTACTAGGCATAAATTTGCCTCTGTATATTAATCCAATCTAGTAATTCCTGAGTACGATTTTTCTTTTCACTTAACTTTTGAGCTGCGTGCTGGAATTTATCGTCATTTCTTCGTAGATACATTATGGCATCCTTTTTTAACTGGTCGAGTTTTGTAGGGTCAATTTCACTCATTTGCAGCATTTCGGTTAAATATGGGTTAAATCTATAGTAGACACCTTCCGGCAGTAAATCTGAGAGCATTGTATGAACACCTACAAAATTTAAAAAAAAAATCGGTTTTATTTAATATGTTTGATTTTGTAGATCTATCTGTTAAATCACAGCCGTCTTCAACTCTCTAGCCATGAAGCACAAATGGCAACGTCGCAATAATACGTATTATACAGGGTTCTCAAAGTTGAGGCATTTATTTTAACAGGTTGTAGAACTGGTAAAAATAAATCATTTAACCAAAAATCGCCTATATAAAAGTTGCAAAATAACGGAGATAAAAAGCTTACCAATAAATTCATCCCATTACGGTCCTGATTTTTTAACCACACTACAAGAAAATACAAAAATATTTGAACACACCCACTACTCAAGCAGTCACAAATGGTGGTAGAATCGAAAATCCCACGGATATGCGAACAATATGGTACCTAACTTATCAGCAGTAAATACACTCACACTAAACAAAAAACATTTTAATACTTTCGATATGCTGACAGCCTCCCGTGCAGTGTTGCCAGATCATCTACTTCATGGCTTCTTTGTTAAAGAAGGCTGTAGTTAAATTTAATCATCTTGAGCAAAAAAACGTCACAACTGTTAATTACTCAATATTTACAAAACCGGACTTACCTTCAGTATCTGTGGCACTATCCAAAATGGCAAAAAACTTGTGCTTCCATGATGTGTTATTATTTGAGGTAGATGTGGCTGTATAGTCAATAGGATTTGGAACAGTACGTCCAGTTCCAAATGAAACGACACACTGAATGGGCGTGGTGGGCCATAATAATTTAGCTTCATGAACTGCAACAGCTGTTGGATTATTTGCCAAAATGCCACCATCCTAAAATTGGAATATACAGGTTTATATAGGGAGTTGCTTTAAAAAACTTGTTATAAACTAACCTGAAGAATCATGTTTCCTGTTTTAAATTCCTCAAAGTAGGTAGGCGCGGCTGCCGAAGCCCTGACTGCTTCCCAAACCTGATGATCATGTCCGCCCAAATATTGAGATTGTACCGCACACGGCAATGAGTAATTTCTAAAGACATAGGCAGACAGCCTTGAGTGGTTTACGATAGCGGATATTGCACAATACTAAAAATACAATACTGGTAAAATTATTTACTTCACATGGAATTAGACAAAGTCACCTTTGGACATTTGACACTTCTAGTAGTTTCGATGAGAGTCTTATCCCACTGTTTTTGTAATAATTTTTCCCATAATTCTGTGTCATAGTAGGAATGAGACCAAACGAGACTACTCGTTCCTTTAATGGCAGACTGTGTAAAAATTTGGGAACTAATTCGTTTGTACACCTCTGATGCTTCATCTAAAGTAAGTTGTTTTAAACCTAAGAAAATGCAGACATTTAATACAGGGTGTTTCCTAAGTAATCCAAAATATTTCATATTTTAATACTGCTTCAACTATTTAGAATTGAGTCACTTTATTTTTCAGCTATTATACCAGGACCTAAGCAAAAAAAGAGTTTCTAACTTTCCAGAGTTGATTTCCAGTACCAGAGTACCGGTACATTGTTGCAGGCTCAAAATTTTCGCATTTGATTAAAAAGCCGAACAAATCGTTTTATTATTAACACTCACCTATTAATGAACCAATGATGGCACCAGTACTAACACCGCAAATCAAGTCAAACATCTCATATACTGGTTTACCACACAATTCCTCAAGCTTTCTTAACATTTCAATGACTAAAACACCTCTCGTACCTCCACCATCGATTGACAAGATTTTAATGCCATTGCCTTGAACTGGGTGGGCATAGCCAAGCAGTGCAAAAGCCTCATTTAAGATGGACTGAGTGTCGGTAGATTTGTCTTTTTGTTGTATTCTCAGCAGTAATCTAACAGCACCTTCCTAAAATTGTTATATGTTAAACAATATAGGTACCTGTATACGCAGTGGCGACTGGTGAAATTTTAATGTTGTATCTGTTGCTAACAATTAAATTTTTCATAGTGTGAATCTTATTTAATTTACAAGCAAAAACTTTGATTATGACTGAGATTTTTATGTATCTTGTAAAATGTGGTCCAATTGTCATTTGTCCCCTAGTAAACCTCCATCTGCAGATATACTGTAGCTATTGCTTTCTAAGCTGACCAATAGTGATACACAATATTTACTTACCTTCACAGCACAATGCTTGGCTTCAGGATATTCTTTTAAATGCAATATTAGGTCCTCAATCCTTGTTAACTTTGCTGTTTGTGATTCTGCCAATGCTAGAGATGATAGGACTTGGCTTGTTCTTGACGAGACTGGCTCCTATAAAGCATGATAGCTTAGTAAGTTTAAACTAATTAGCCCAAAATATAATTTATCTTTCTCACAATTCCATAAGGTTAGTTTATGTTACCTTTGCAATCACTGGTTGGGTTGTTTTCCATTTCGGAATGGGTACAGGTTTTATTTCTTCTTTAAATATGTTACCAAACACGGGAAAATATTTACCACTTTTTTCTTCTTTTGTTGTAGTTTCAGCTTTTTCACTAGGTGTATTCACAGTCGAAATTGTTGAAGAAAGATACCGTAAAACTTCATTTCCATAAGCTTTCGGATCAATCTTTAGCAAAAATTGAACAAATTCTTTATTCAGAGCATTTTCAAAGGTCTTATCACTTGTAATCTTGGAAAAATATGTTTTTAACTGATTAATAAGTTTCCACTGGTTTAAAATCACTGTTTTCGCATTCATTTTCAGACTTTCTGTGCTGGAGGATTCCGAGAGATACCTAAAATAGATGGAAGTTCGCGTTCAGTTCGTCATTTTTTAAAAAATGTTCCTAGGAATTTCTAGCGTCCAAAGTCGCAAAACACGCAAAACTGACGTCAGAGCTTATAATTATATTTGTATTTGTAAAAGATAAAAATAAATTTAAATACACAGAAAATTTAGATATCGGGTGATTTCTGGGGATCGAACGATTTAATAACAAAGATCAGGTGATTCTGACAGACAGGGTGATAATCGAAGAATGAGAAATTCCCCAAAAGTTCTCGCTCCTTGCTCCGAGTGACTACGTTTCTGCCGAGGGTGGTGGATAGGATAAATCATATCATTTATTCCACAGGCACTAATCCCAAGGACCAGAGACCCAAGGTATTGAATGGATTAAAAACTACAATAGGGAGCCTTTTTCTTTCGGTTTTTTGTCATTTTAGATGGCATTTTGCAGAACCTTTACTGTGATTCTCCTGCGATCAATTTTTGTTGTCAAAATGTGTAGGTACAATGCATTCTAACTATAACTGTATATCCAACTAACATACCTGACCCTATCCTTTCCTGTCAAGGAAAACTCATACTTCCTCTGGGTCCTTGGGCAAAAACAATTTTTTGAAAATTGTTTTTGGCAAAATGAGCATTCTTTACCGAAAGACCATTTAAAAAGTATGCAGGCGAAGTCACGGGTAAAAACCTCTTATCAGTGTAAACTATAATGAACAAGCTGTAATATATACCATTTATTCGTATTAAAAATTTAAACCAATACGCATTTTAATTATTTGGTAGATGGGACGCCTATGGTCAGGAGTTTAATGCTTTTTCAGGTCATCAAATTGGGCTGAGAAAAACTATATATTTTATTGAGCCTTAGTATATGCTTATTTAGCCTGTGGAATTTATGATTGTAGATAAGTTAAACCCACAGAACTGGCGTGGCGTTATTTTAGTAGAGTCTATCAACCTGCAAATATCTACATAACTTGGCAACAGCTGCTCTCAAAAAGTAGGTGGGGCCGTTTGCCTTGGGAATCCCTTATTGCTCTAAAATGAATAATGGTATTTAATATCTATACTTGAATACATGATTCAAAATTAATGGGCTTCACTTGCACGAGTTGGTAGTAAAGAGAAGTACCGCGTCTATATTTTATTTTTCGTACATGGGCTTCCCCTGCTCGACCGGGTCAAGGGGATCCATAGTTTGCGCTAGAAACGTAGTCATTAATTATAGGTTAGAATGAATTTTTAAAAATATTTCCCATATTCGACTAAATGTGAATAAGCAAATTCAATAAGCTATACTTATAAATTCTGTGCTTTTAAAACCTTCCTCAAAAGCTATAGATAATGCAGAACTTGTCAAGTTATAACGTAAAATTAAAAAATTATAGAATATCTTTAGTAACGCTCTTACCTTTTTCCAACAGCAAGGCACGGTCTGCATCGGTATAAACTTTCCATTTTTTTTGTACTATTTGCTTAATTCTAAAAACTTGAGTATCAGCACGTAGGTAGGCTATTAATTATGTAATAATTAGCGCTAGTTAATTGCAGGTACGTATTCACGGTAAGACTGAAACTACGCTCGATAATAAGCTGACTTTTATACGGAAATTGCAATAACAAGTCGCAATTTTTCTGTATACACAACAAACATGACACACAAATAGTAACGGAGGTGTGTCGTTTCTGCGCTGATGCTGGAACAAACAAATATTAGCAAAAAAAAACAAAATTCGCTAATGCGTTTATTCACACACGCGCGTCCAATGTCCTTCGAAAATTGATAACACTCTTAAGTTTAGTATCTTAAAAAATAATAAACAGAATGTATTTTGCTTCAAATAGATGGTTTTCATACGCGTGGCGCGATCAATGACGGTTACCATAGCAGTCACCTCATTGAAAATAAAAATATATAATGACCAATCTATTTTTGTTCATTATTAATTCACCGACGTAAATACGGTGGTTGTTCAACAAGTAGGCCAAACCTTTGTTGTGATTTTCAGCCAATGACGTCCAAATTAAATTGAACTGCTGTTATTTAAAGTTCCATTTTGGTTCCATTCATAAATACATACATACAGATTACCTATATACCTAGATACTGATACTCTAGCGCCTGTGTGCCTGTGCACACAGGGGCGGCGCGGCCCTATTTTGGACTCTAAGATAGTTTTATTGTATTCATTTCTTGCCTCGGTAAAAATTTGACAATTTTCGGGTGTAGGATTTTGAAGAAGCCTTTTGTGAGCTTAGACTTTTTTGAGTCGGGCTTTATCACAAACCTTGGAGAACCAAGACTTTTGATGGTGGAGTTTAGGTTTGTTGCGGGTATGTGAAATAAAACTTTCAATACCTACGTGAATGAAATTGAAAATAAAACAAAATTATTTAAATTAAGTAGGTATGATTTTTTTATTCGTATCATATGGCAAATACTAATTGCTAAGATCAAAACAGCCTTTTTATTAATATTTTTAAACAAATATTAAAATTAAATAAGTTACTTATTCTTATTCTACTTAGAGAGTACCTACAACAACGCTTACAACTATATAGTGTGTGTCACAACGAGCCTGCATCGAGCGCATCGAAAAACATAAACTTCTCGAATATTAAAATTTAGTTATAAAGTTCTTTCCCATAAACTTCCAATGCAAACTCGTTGTGACATATACACTGCAATTCTTTAAAGAGGTTCTTAGGATTTTGCAATTAAATTTTTAATTCCATGTTAGGCCCTGAGTTATTAGAAGTAGAGATAACACTCGACATTGGTAAATTTGTAACACACCAATCGTCATAATTTTTTTCTCATAAATTACCATCAAATTTAGGGGTGTATGTATCATCCCAAAACAAGAAAAACATATCATACGAACATGGGTCCGCAAATGCTTCCTAGGAGAGCTAGAAGCCTTTGAATCATATTTTAATAATAAATTTTTAAAAAATTGTACTCTCAAGAAAAATTTAAGGCAAAATACTACCATCTCCCCTAATTTCCTACGCCACTGATTATAATTTGGGCTGCTTGTTACATTCAAATAAAGGCACTTATTAGTAATAACTTAATCCCCAAAGCACATTGCTCTATTCTTAAGGGATCTTAAATTATAAAATAAAACCCATTTCTTGGACACCATCATCAAAAGCTCCCCTAGGAAGTATTTGCGGTCCATATGACATTTTTTTTTTGTTTTGGGATGATACATGTACGCCTAAATTGATGTTATTTCGAACACCCTGTATAACAGAGGGCTAGAAATTTAAGATGTAAAACCTATGAATCGCTTTAAAAAATGCACTATAGATATATTCCTCAAGAAAACTGAGAAATGTAAAAATAACAATGTAAAGTTAAATCACATTCTAACAAAGTCTACGTACATACATATGTAATGGACATACGCTAAAATTTGATAAAGATTTATTTATCGACTCTGCATTCGTACCGACGTGGCCGAAAAAAGTTTCATTTTTCCTTAGAGAAACCATTAAAAAGAAAACTTTTTGTGTCCGCGGTCATACCTTCTCTGTCAAACTATCTTTACGATGAGTGATCAGCTCCTGTTCCTACTATTTGGGTTTTTTAACATTGTTTTTGCATTGAATGATTTGCTATAACAAACCAATAACTTTCAGCCTGCGCAAATAATCGACAGACGTATCGAATTGTTGCGGAGCGCGTTTTTAAAGGACAAGTGCGCTCACTCAAAAGTTACATCGTTTATTCTGCCACTTTTGAGTGAAAAACGCCCTACTCCTTGATGAATTCAAGTCACAATAAATCTGCACAGTAAAGACATTGTTTTTTACGGCAGATACCTGAGCAACAAAAACTAGTAACAATGGGAGCTGATTAGTTCTCTTAATAGCTTTTACTTTTCTAATTCTTTCGTCTCGATATGTACATTATTTTAAAGTAATAATACTCTAATTATTATAAGTTTATCCCTACATTTTTTAACAAATAAATATTTTTGTAACATTAAATTTGGCCGTACAAAAAACATTAATACTTAAGGAATGGCTTTAACGTATCCTAACCTTAACTGACCAATTTGCAAATTGCCTACCGGTTCTTCAGCAGAGTTAACATAATAACTGATTTTGGCAACTCAGATCATGATTTTGCACCACTGCAGTAAATGTTGGGGAAAAGCTCAACCCCGGAATTCACTACCGCTAAGACCGTTCTAATTTGACAGTCAAAGTTTGAAACTGACAGGAAGTGTAAGAAAGGGGCAACTAAGTTTTTTACTATAAATTTATTTCTGAGTGTTTTTGCAGATTTTGAAAGAAAATGGCAATTTATGTGTGTATTTTGCAGAATATGGGGCCAAATTCGTTTTAGAAACAGGTTTGTTAGTTAAGATAAAAATATCGACATAAAAACAAAAATGGACCTATATATCTAAAACCGCGATTGACTGACTACACGCATTGCTAATGGTAGGTACGCTTAGGCAGTTAAAATTTTAAAGCGTTCTGTATTATTGAACAGGACCGGCTTTAAAATTTGTGCATGGTGTTATATCAGTTTAGATAGAATACATAAACTGCTCGTCAGTAGGTTCGGATAATGGAATTTTTTGCCCCAAATTTGAAACGCTGTAATTTAAAGAGTAATTGATCAATTTTGATGTGCTTGGCAACAATGGGAAGCTTTTTTCTTTCCAATTTGTAATTTTAGAACGAACGAAATAGTACATGATGTACAGGGTGTAAAAACAAACGATGGAAAACATCGGAATCTTTCGCTAGTGGCAATTTAGATATCAAAATAGGTTCACAAGATCTGAATATAGATTATTAGAGCTTCCTATCATATCTCCAGACGTGTCTGTCAGAATTTTGATATCTCATTTTTTAATGGAGATTTTCCAATGGAATTCCATTTTTCCATTTTTATAGGGGATTTAAATTTAAACCAGTACTAATAAATTGTAAGTCTTAAACATTTTAGTGATTTCCGGGGTTACCTATGAGAATTAAAAAAAAAATTAAATATTTTAAATATAGAGACCGATTTTTAAATTTGAGTTTGAATACAGAAATATTGTATGAAGCATGCAAGCGGTGGATAAGTACTAAAAACTGAAATCTCTAAACAATTTATGTTAACAATGCTTTTATTAATGCGTTGCCTGGCAACTACTAAACAACTAATTGTCTCACTCTTCGTTTCTGACTTCTCACAGCGTACCTACTTGTCTACATATAATATAAAAACGTCCTATTAAAGTCATTAATAAAAAATATTGATAGGTGATGAAGCTATGGAATTTTGTTTCAAAGTTTTATACAAATGCTATTGGCTCTCACTGATGAAAATACTTGTACTTTGCGTTTATAGCTAGTTTTCCACTTCGTACGCCCAGGACGATTCTTTTCACTTCTTGTAACAGCCCAGCGTGGACTTTAAAGTGACTTAAGTGTCACTTTACCTATTTTTTACATACAAATGGAACAGTGATTTCTTGCATAGAGGGTGCCCAAAATGTATAGAACCATAGTTCTACAGTCTTGAAGCTCGTCTTAATTAACTTTAACTTTGAGATATCAAGAATTTTATATGCTTGTTCAGAAAATTAAACGTCTATGGAAATGGAGAGAATGAGTTACCGTTTAAAAAATAAATAGTGATGACATCATTACGTCCAACTAATAACTTAAATTCTTTTAACATCACCATAACATGCGTTCTATCAAACCCAATTTTTTTTTCTGCAACGTCCAATACAGGCTGTAGAACCATGATTCCATACATTTTGGGCACTTTATATATATTATTCTAGGCCCTAGGGTATACTATAATCACTATAAAATGTAATAATTTTGTTTTTTAATGCCAGATTTAAAGTAAGTCTTATTCAATAATACTACTCGATTGAATTTTTCTTTTTCTTTTTTTTTTCTTTTGTCCTCAACACTTCCATGCTTCACCTGCGAGCTAGCACTGGTCCATGCTACTACTGCAAGTATGGAAGTCATGGAGGAGATCATGAGGAGACACATTTGACATTACCACTCTTAGTTTTCCATTGAAATGTTTGTACTGGATCTGCTGATTTTGTTCAGCAGACCTAAACCTACTACCTTACTTTAACTAAATATTAAAATCAAATAGGACCAATTTTCTTAAACAAAAGTATTGGCAGCCATCCCATTGATTCCATTTTGTTGTAATTTGATATTGTTATTGTGGTAGGACTGATGGACGATTGCAGTGTTTTCTGGTTTTGGTAGTAAAGGTGAAGGTTTTGCTACTGGCAAGTCTTGTAAACAGTACTCGTCGGCTTTGTCTTTGCACAAGCCGCACCTGAAATATAAAGTTTCTTTACGTTGGCGATCAAAATATTTATAGGGCGTGTCCCATAAAGTTTCTCCCATATGGGATATTTTTATTTATTGTTAGACCTGATAAAAATTCTAGAATTGTTCTGCTATGCTAAATGGTGTTTACTCTTTCTTAACAAAGAAAATCTTTTTAATTACCCTAGCAAGACAAAGAAATCTGTGCTTTGTCTTTTCTGATTGGCCTACGGAAGATCCGCCCCGTGACGAACTTACAGAAGTGTCGACCCAGCTGAAGTGTATCTCACTATTGCGAAAGATTGCACAATATTATGGCCTAGATAATTTTATAGCTTTCTTGTGAACATGTTAGGAACACCTGCAACCCATAAATGTCAGAGAAGGGAGGAAAAACAGCACCCTTTCTAATAAAAAGTAATAAAAGTTTGATGATTCACGCAATTTCCTTTGCTTGGTTGAAAAACAAGGCTACCCACGCGTCAACTTTTCCGAGGAAGCCGGTCGTAAAACGCGTTGTTTAGTCTTCGATTCCGCGAAAGGGATTGTCAAAGGGGAAATATTTATGGGAAAATTGGCTATTTAAGCGGGAAGACGCCTGCTTGGGAAGTCAGTACAGTTGAAGCTTACCTAATGTAAGGGTAATCGCTGCCGGATTTTATAGCGAAATCTGGAAATGCTGGGAAATCTGCATATTCCCAAACTAAAATATCACCAAAAAGAGATCAAAAAATCCTTACCATATACGAGGAAAAGTTAAGGTTAACAAATTTTAAAACAATCTCATGTAGACGGTATCAAAAAGTTTTTTTAAGCTCAGCATAAAAAAGTATGTGCTAAAATTTCTTAATGATTTATAAAATTAACATAATTTGATCTTTATAAAGACCACACCAAACCATAGTTCTGATTATTGCATTCAATGGTAAAATTTGGATTTTGATCACTCCACCACCAGCAGTTTTGAGAAGACACTACTTCATTAGACGTAAACGTCGCTTTATCCAAAAATAAAATTATTTTATGAAATTGAAAGGTGTCCTCTAGTTCCCCTTGGTACCACATACAAAAATTTAAAGGTAAATTATAATCATCAGGTTTTAAAGTATGTAAAAATAACTGTTGGTTTTTCTGGATGGTATTTGTTGCTTGAAGCTGTGGATTTTGTCACTCGCCTTTGGACACTGGTGTCATTGGTTTTTTACAATAAATAACTGAACAACAACGCTAAAGCGAAGACAAATACAGTAATGACTATAAATTACTTTGATGACAGAAGAAAAAAATTATGGGTTATGACAAGTGACGTTCCAATGTCAGTTCTGAAATTTTCTTAAAAGAATTAGGTGTGATACTTACCTGGCTACAATCATATAGAGATCCTTTCTATACTGCGATGTCATCAGTGCATATAGGTAGGGATTCGCGCAGGCATTTAGTGGATAAAAAAACACTAACAATATTTTAGATTTTGTAATGTTTATTAGTGGGTATCCAACTAGGGCGCATAGTCCAAAGAATGCTACTGGTGTGTAGGTTGCAAAATCTAAAAAATTCATAAGATAAACAATTTTTTTAATATTAAAAAGACTAATTAATTATTATTTATAATAAAAGAGTTGTTGCTTTATTACGTTCCAAAATAAATTTATATATAGACAGAAGCAATTTGAAGCAAAATATTATATATACAGGGTGTTATGGAAATGGTTTAATATATTTGAATGGGTGACTCCTGGGGTCTAGTCATGAAGCCCAGTGGGAATTCACCATAGTAAATTAGTATACTAAGAAAACATCAATTAAAATTTTATTTATCTACCTAGATTGTTGTATTTTATGACACCTTTGTGAACTTTTAGTTTAAGATTTAATCCGTAACAAACATCCGATGAAGCTATAGTGTAGCGAAACGCGTCATGTTATAAATTATTAAATAAAAGTGGAAATTTGGCTAAAATGGTCTATCATTCATTATGTGTATATAAATTTTTAAATTAAAAATTGACAAAAAGCTACCCCACTTTCAACACATTCTGACCGGAAAGTGTTGACGTAGCAGCGAGCCTTTTGGGATGTTGGCTTAATGCCAAATAAGTATTTGAAGCTGATTTAATAATTGTTTGTCCCATAAAATTTTACTCACCTATAAATATGAGCAGAGCCATTTTTTTCGCAATGGTCATCTCGCCCTTATGGCTAGTCCTCCGTGTTTCATAGCCGAGGCTGAGATAAATTTGAGCGTAGCAAAAGACAATAAGCCCCAGCGATAATCCGTTTATCACGAAAATGCTGTAAAGATAGGCCTTATCAAAAGCGGATTTGACCTCCATTGGCAGGCATATACTGAAAAAAAAGATAATCGTTTTAGGACGTAATGGATAGGTGTCATGCGTCAATAAAAAATTTAAGGGGGCCATTGAACTTGGTTTAATCCTCTTACCAAAAAATATCTGAGCAGTGGACAGGCGTCGTAAAATTGCTAATAGCCGGGTTGGATTTTTCCGGTAAGATTAATTAGGAATTGCTTACTATTTCTGCAAAATGTAAGTCCTTTTTTTAGTTTATATACAGTTTTTTGGTTTTTTAAAAATATCTTCGTTAAGGTTAATTTTGCCAGAGAAAATGAAATAGAAACAAAGATAGCTAATAAAATTCTGCACAAAATGATTGTATAGAAAATAGTTTTATTAAAGCAGTGGCGTACCACAAAAAAAGGTTTAAAATGATGAAAAAGTTAAAAAAACAATTTAAAGTTCTTTTTTTTACAAATATTTAAATTTTCACAGTTCCTAGATGTTAGAACTGCTTGGGGGTCATCTCCTATCATCCTGATTCACTAAAATGGTCCTAACTTTCAAACTTAAGAAATAATATTTTCTAGCAAAGTTAATAAATTTTCATTTGTTAATAAAACAATAAAACTACACAACCAGTCATCTTCAGTAAATCCTAGCCAACTTTTTAACGAAATTATATGTACAAATAAGTCCTAAGACGATTAAAAAAAATTATACTACATACCTTGTGCTACTGTAGTTGCTTATTCCAAGTAAAGGAAACATGGCCATCAAAATTGAATAAATCCATCCTCCAAGCATTATTTTGACAGCGGTTCCTAATCTTATCCTCTTCGTGAGGTCTATGGCATATTTTATGGCAAACCACCTCTCTAACGTTACTATAGACAATGTAAAAATTGATAAATGCCCGGAAAATACCGTTAGGAATCCCGCTATTTCGCATCCAATGCCTAAAAATACATGTAGAATCACGTAGAATCACATTGCGTATAAGCAGAGACTATAAAGAATATAGACAGACACTCGAATACACCGAGAAGCCGGTCTCCCTTGAGACATTTGGTGAGTTTACAGGTTTATGGTTTAAACGTTTGTTTGTCCACCATTATATATACATGTAGATACATAGTAAACATATTTATATAATGGTAAACCATAAACCATAAACCAGTAAGCCCACCAAATGTCTCAAGGGAGACCCGCCTTTCGTTGCACGGCAGTATTCGTCTAGGTATTATTTAGTTTGTGGGTATAAGATACCCTGGATATCAATAATATTTTCATATTTGGTTATAGATTAACAGGGAGGCTACCAAATATGTTACTGACATTAGTTTTGACGGCGCTACATCTATTTTACTATAATTTGAAAAAAATAAGTAGTAAGGTTTCATTTTGAAATTTAAAGTTAAAAATAGAACCAAGTGTGCGCACTGTTTACAAAACGTTAGACGTGGTCTTAAACAATACTGACAGAAAATCTCAACATAGCTGTAAAATTTGTGTTTGGTTATTGCTGTAATAAACTAGTTTGACTTTTACAATCTTTGATAATTACTTGTATATATTTAAATGCAAATCTTAACAATGAATGCATGTTTGCAGGTGCACCAATATAAATTGTATATCTACTTTTTTTGTGATTTCAGTATCTGTTAACAAAACAAAATAGTTATTTACGCTATAAGGCACTTTATGCATGAGATTCATACACTATTTCTTCTACGATCGTAAAAAAATAGCTGTATATTGGTCCAATAATACTTTTTACTATAAATTTTCGCTACTAAAAGTGAAATATTACATTAAAAATGCATCACATTAGTTCCAGAACAATTGAATAATGACTTTATGTAACAAATCTAACACGATTCGCTTTTTTTTTAACCCTAAGCTACTTTTTTAACTTAAAAACCTGCAGTTGACGTTTCGAAATGAAATATCACGTCAGCCTTGTTTATTTGTTTATCACAGGCAACTTGGCTTTATTGAGCTCGTTAAATAAGGGTGAAAAAATGGACCGTTACGGCACTTTTTTTAACGCTGAGCTACTTTTTTAGCACTAATAGGCGTAAAAAAGTCTAGTTTTTAAAACGACCGTAAAAATAGTTATTTATTATACAAGAGAAAAAAGTATTAGATTTTAGCTCGAGGTTGTGTTGCCTCCCGACGCGAAGCGGAGGGAGACAAACAACCGAGAGCTGAAATCTAATATTTTTCCCGTGTATAATACACAATTTTTTTTCTGTGACGGGAAAAACGACGATTTAATATTGGAAAAACATATTATTACAATATATTAAAGTCAGAAAATTACCGATGTGAAATTTGAATTTTTAAACTGGTAGGCTGTTGTACTTATAGCGACAATTAGACCTGCGTTGCTAAGGAAACCTTTAAAGTAATCAAACATCTGTCATTTTAATTCTATGATTTGATTTAAAAATTGCGAACTCAGTGGTTGTTTAGTAGTTATTTTGAATAATATAAAGTTAAAAAATGTCTGATTCCGAGTTTTCTCCGACTCCACATTTAATAATTGTACTTTTGATATAAAGGAAATGTAACTTTTGTATAATAAAATATTCTAAAATTAAATATCTACCTTTACTTATGTGTAGATATATCCGGGAAAAAAGTACTCACTTTTTTCCCGGGGAAAAAAGTAATTTCATAAAAAGTGACATTTTGTTACCTGTCAACAGAGATAAAATGTCAAACGTTTTTCCCGTCACGGAAGAAATCATATTTTATTTACTATATTAAATTTAGGACTGGTGGCAACCCTATAGTTGTCACTGTGACTCTTATTTTTTGGCAATCACAAACTTTTATGGGGTGACTTTGTCTTTGTGTCATATCTGGGAAAGTTGATCCATTTTGTCAACCCCATCCAAACGCGCCTACTAAAACCACCTCTTTGTCTCCCTTCATCTCCATATGGTGTCAGACAGCATAAAAATTCAATTTTCGAACAACTTTTTTTGTAACTAACAAGTTGTTTCCATAATACAATCGGAGCGGGTATACGTAGCAAGAAAACTTTCCACTTACTGTTTTACACTAAATTTGACATAAAAGCAAAATTAAATTATCTTGCAGCTAAGAAGAAACCTCACCATTATCTGATTCAAGTAGTTTGAGAAAATGTAATTATTATCCCGCGTGCTTTGTTGTTTTTATCCTTGTGACGATTTTGTCCTCTAAAAGGACTAGAAGTTACCGTAATTACATTTCCAATATTTAGGCCTGTATCCCAGTGTCATATTTCATATTTTTCTGAATTACTATTATGACAAACAGAAGTTAGATAATATGTACTGTGTCTTGTAATATTCGAGACGCGCTTGCCAACATAGTAATAAAAACTAAAGTAATAAAAATGACGGGATTATATTGCAGTTTAAGCTAACTATTACTGGAAAATGAAATTAGTCGGAAATTGAACGTTAGCGCCATCACCGACTAATGCTATTAAGAAACGAGTAAACAGCTGATTTCTAAGAGTTATTTTTTATAGTGCTAGATCTATATAACTTGAAAAAATTATAGAAATTTTGAAATAAATGTTCCTAACTTTACTAAAGTTGGAATATTCTTATCTAAGTCTGATACTACGTCAAGTTTGGTTGATTTGTCTGGACATACCAAATACACACAAAATAGTCAGATCAGTCATTTCGCGATTTCAATAAATATGTTAATATTATTGCACAATCAGTCAATTGAAACACGCACGGATAATAACTAAAATATTAAAGTTTAAAATTCCAACAAATTCAAAAAATTCAGTTCCCCATATGACGTCATCCCACGAAAAACAATTGAACGTGGTGGGCATGGGCGCCCGCAGGGAGGGGCCGGGGGAGGGGGGGGGGGCGTGGCCCCCCTGAGATTGTGAGATTGTCATACTTTTTAATTATTAGTGTATTTGTATAAATCACTACAAATAAAATCTTTAAAAATATATTAATTTGTTTTTATTTTGCCTCCCCCTGAGAAAAAGGTCTGCGGGCACTCATGGTGGTGGGTAATGTGGCGAACTAAGTTAAAGATGCGGCAACACTGTGACGGGTCCCTTTGGCCGTATTAGTAGTAACAGAATATTTATATTTTGCACTAGCTTACGCCCGCGACTTCGTCCGCGGTATAACAATTTTATTCCATTACAAACTTTGAACCCCCATAGGGGTTGATTTATTAAAAACTGTAAAACAGGTTTCTAAACATTTATTTTTTAGAGTACTAATCTTTTTTTCTCCATACCAATTTTGAACCCCTGTTTCACCCTCTTAGGGGTTGAATTTTGAAAAACCCTTTGGTAGTGCATTCCTATGTTATATAAGACACTTTTCTGCAAAGTTCAGTCATTCTGATTTAAGATGTTAGTATTAAAATGATAAAATTCAGTTTTTACTCACCGTACTGCCAATCGTAGGCGAAGTTAAAGTAAGTCCCGACCGAATGATAGTCCATACTAGCAATCAGCAAAAGGTACAGGCCCATGCACAGATCCGCGAATGCCAAATTGCATATCAGAAATCTTGAAACATTTATCTGTAAAAATATATATTTTTTTAATATTTGAGTTGGAACCGAAACCTAATAATATTCGGTATTGGGTCATTTTTCACTAATCGGTGTTCCCTCAACTATTCAGTTTTATTGATGACTATTCGGTTATATTTTTTAATGGTATAAAATGAACAAATTCCTAGTTAGATACAATTAGAACTTAGAAGAGCTAAGTCGAGAGGTTTAACAGCGCTCATTAATAACGTAAGATAAAAAAAACGTCCTCAAAGTATGCCGTAGAATCAATCACATGTCTTGAATTATAACTGAGAGCCCCTTCAAAAAAAATCGGTCTAAATTAATCCTCTTTTTGATAAGGCCGCCCACATGCCAACTTTATGTGAATGCAGAGGCTTCTCTATAAAGAAATGTGGATTTTCAGAACTCCGCATTCTCATTTGTTGATAACTTACATAACCAGAGAGATAAAACCATGCCTTGTTAGTATAAAAGGTTTTTTCAAATACGTTTTTATTATTATGCAAATTACCCGTAAACCGTTCTGAAAATTGCATTCGCTGCGGCTTGTCTTTTGGTAACAATTCTCGAACTGAGCTTAAACGATATGCAGGTTACATTTCAGGATTGTATTGCAGGTTCCGTGGGATACATTTTACTTGCTGGCTTCGACGCCGAATAGGGGTTTGTAGATGTTCATTAACAGTTTGCCTCAATTCTTCTTCTGTTTGTGCAGTACGAACTTTGGGTCTCCCACTGCCTTCCTTTCTATTCACACTGCCTGTTTCACTAAGCAAAGCCACAGACCTAGTTAAAACTTGGCGAAACTGTTCGAAATCCGTGACTGTGTGTGGAAATTCTGTCTGAAAATCCTGAATGGCGTCCAGTGTTGAATAAACCCACTGGCCATCAAGCATTTTACCATTTCTAAAATAACTTACGATCATAAAAGCTTTTCGTTCTGCCGTGATTACCATTTAATTTTCTTTAAAATAAAAATTCAGAACTTAACAGTTCTATGTTTCATTCTCGTTTACCTTTTACCTATGTTACATTTCCAGAGTAATAATTCAAGACGTGCGTGACTGATTCCACGACGTACTTTGGGGACGTTTTTTTTATTTTAAGTTACTATTTTTGTGTTTTTAACATAACAAGTCAAAAAATCTAACTTTGCATAGCTATAACTCGGGAAATATGGAGATTTGCAAATTGCCTGTATGGAACTACTACAATACCATATAGGATTACCTCTCCAAGTTCCGAATGCATTTTCCGAACACTCTGTATATGTACGATAACGAAGGTCTAAAATTTCTCTAATTTAGCATCGATAAATTAGTTTATTAAAAAAAGATTTAGGCGATTTTTTCTGGTTGGCAGTGTTACCAGCAAGATGATTTATACGTCCATGTTTTTTTTCCTAGCTCTGTTGTTAGTGGCATCATTGGGATTTATTAAATCAAAAGCTTTTACTTTTTTTACTTAAGCCACCAATAGATCACTGACGTAAAAGAGGTGCCGCTATGGGCGAATATTCGGCTGAAAGAATGGTTGAATATTTGATATTCGTTTGCTCGATTGACCACATCACTAAATTATATGATGTAAATAATGCCTCATAATAAAACAAAAATGTGTTTAAATTTTAAATTTCCTTTTATTGAGGTTTCTGAACTCGGTTCATTATACTTAATAGGGTATTTGACAGTGTTAGTAGTAAATTCTAACTGAGATTGTTTTATGTGGTAAGAAACTCAAAAATATTTCTTTGTATTCGTATGTCACATCATAAATCAAAGTATTAAATTGATATTTAATTAATAAAAAATGTAATTTTTAAACTGTTTGTCACGTGATTTCCCACACCTATCAGAAGGCGTGACGTCACTATTATAGTAAAACAGGTTCTCTCCGACTGATGATTTTTGAAAAACATGTAATGGAAGATGGGTTTGTGAAAGCGGAAAATACAAATCTGCCGAGAGTCGATGCTCTAATGGTGGCAATTCTTTGCGTCAAATCCAGATTTCTGTTCTGCTGAATTTAGGAATATTAAAATATCTGTGTTAGTTCTTATACAGGATGTCCGGAAAGTCTTAGTAGGTGTTACTTCTCGAAAATAACGCAGTGAAAATACCAGTGGTGAAAACGTCGACGCGAACAATTTAAGACACTTTTTAAAAACTGGTCAAATACCCTATTAGCTGTTATTAATTTCTATTTAGTACATTTGAAAATATAACATCACAGATATAAAACTCTCTTTAGAAACTCTTAAAAATGACATCTACTAATTCATTTGAAACATTCATTGACACTTCGTGAGGGTCGTTTACCTCGGTTTTGCTGAACCATATCACAACCACAACAGCCAAGTTACCAACCACAGCCAAAATGACCACAAACCAAACGGAGTTTCTTAACCAGTTGAAACCCATAATGTCCTCGCAGGGGTTAAGAGCGTTTGGAACCGGAGTGCATTGTACATCTGGTAATCTAAGAAAAATATATATGTATACATAACTATCTGTACAGGGTGTCCCAAATTATTGAAGACAAATAACATAAAATATGTATCGTTTTATCCAAAGAAAAATCTCTTCATAGAACGTTTGCTTAGTTAAATTTTCCAACAAAATGAAAACAAAATGAAAAACTTAAAATAATAATTTTAAAAAAAACTTTTTGATACACCCTGTACATAAAATGGGTAAGTAAGGAAGTATAGGAATTTTATATTTGTATTTTTTCTTCTTTTTCGTATGATAATACCATTTTAGAGAACACAGACAGACAGTTCTCGCGTCTCAAGTTTCCCATTAAAATTCCTCGAAAAACTTGCCCAGCGATTTAAACTTTTAAGGTAAATTTGTTTGAAATACCACTACATTAACGGACCATAAAGAAATAACGGAATGTTCTTGGCGTCATAAATCGATTTTATGAGTCCCTTGGGTTAAGAAATAGCGGGACGATTTGCTAGGTGAATAAATTTTACAGTTTAATTAAACTAAAATTAAGTGCAATTAAAATTCCTGAAGAAAACTTTAGTAATAAAGAGAAAGACATCGAATTCTGATGTATTTTATCTCCCACAGGAAAGTAGTATTTGTAATGATATAGGTACACTTACGGACAAAAGAAACCAGGCAAAAAAATTTTGGATGTTTAACATATTTGATGTGCGATTTTATTATAAAGTAGGACAGTTTTGAAGCCATAGAGTGACTTATTATTGTACTAGTACAAAAAAATTAATTTGTCGTTGGTAAAGAATGCCAGTATCCGCAACATTGTAGCTACCTCATGTTTTCCATATATGACTAATAAGGACGGAAAAAATTCAGATGTGACAGATAGTGACAGTATTGTAAAACTTTGCATTTCTTGTCAAACATTTGACATAAAGGTAATGTTGACAACTTAATTTGCCGTATGTTGATTTTGACATTTTTACAGAAAAAAAAATTAAAAGTAGTATTGGCGACTCAAATTAGGAACGTGGCGTCCTCTTCAGGCGATTTGCTACCTACTATAACGTAGAATGGTTTCGTTTCGTCTTTGTCTTGATTATCGTGTGATTTGGCATCTCTGTCAATTTCTTCGTCAAGTGAGCTCTTCTTCCCCTTTAAAAATCAGCTGATTGCAGCTGGCTTCCTTATAGAATGAGGCTGTACTTTAGTTTAACCAATTAATTTATTCGGATTAATAGACGAACATATTTTATGACAAAACTTACCTGAAACTTACGTTGCCACAAAACACCTCGATAGTATCATTAATTATGGTGGGACTGGAATGAAATACACCCATATCTTCAAAAACTTCGTCCTCTTCAAACTGGGGCTTCTCGTGATCGATAAAATGACCCGTTAGAGGTTTCTGAGGCTGAGTTACTTTATCAATTTGAGGCAGCAGATTCTCCAATGACATATTGTGAAGGTCTTTATTGCCGGAAAAATCCAGCTGCCTGCTAATAAAAAAAATTATATACAACGTGTCATAAGGCTTGCCTTGTAATGATTTTTAATACCAGAATTTACTTAGAAATTTTAAGATTTAGTACTGGTGTTAATTTGATTTAGTGAACCCTAGACTTAAAGTTTCGTCACAGATTTACCCACACCAGATACGAAAGCAAGCTATAAACGGCGAACACGCCTTTGCTGTGGCCACACTCTATTTCAATTGTTAATCGGCAACTGCTATAGTCAGTGAGCTCCGCGACATCAAGTAGTGGCTGCACGAGCACCTCGTTACTGTTTAGTGCGTGGCTTTGTGTTATTTCGGCAGTTAATGAACTTAAAATACTTTATAAAATTAGTGTTATATTTGCTTTTATAGACTTATAATTTTGTACTAGGTGTGTTGTGTAGCAGTTTGCACTAACATTATACTTTCTAGGACCAAAAGCGTACAATTTTTTGAAAAAAGAAAAAATCTATTTACCAAAAAACGTTGTTTAGAGCAAATGACTGACAACCTTATTTGCCTTCGTTGGTGCAACTAGCTCCCGTACACTCCCACAAGGTCACAAGAACTTATACTGCTGATTCGCCAAACTTACGTATCTGGTGTGAGTAAGTCTATGGTTTCGTCTCCAAATTTCCTGATTTTAAAAGCAGAAAGAAATAGAAGTTAAACTTCGCAAAAATACTTTTGAAGCTGTACCGAATTTGAACCAGTATAACATCTTTTATTTCTTTTAAAAAATGCCTTTTTTGAATAAAAAATGTATTTATAGAACCCTCTTCAATTCTTTTTGCATGTTGCTTTTTTAAACAGTTAGTACAACACTGAAAGCAAAATGTTCTGCTCGTTATAGAGCCAAAAATTTGTAACCCAAAATCTAAAAATAGTATCTAAATAGGCCTATTACATTTTGTAGCTTATAAGAAACAGCGAAAGAAATCAAATACTTTTTTTTTCAGTTGTTTCAACGTTAGAAATGATCTAAAAATAAACCTACTTATTTTGTTTAAGGTCTTGTATATCAAATGCTATTACGTCAGCACTTTTTATTGGCTACGATCCCGATATGATTTAACAGTGTGTGTTTTTTACCTGCTCTTTTAGACAGCAGTTTTAATAACCAATTCTAATTTAAAACGAGTATTTTAAATTTTATTTTAAAATAAAATTATTTTAATTAATTTTAAAATAAATTTTATTTGATATTACATTGTTTTTTTTTATAATAGCATATTAAAATATTACTACTTACTAATCCGTATATTCCAAAGACCTTTTCCTCTTCTTAAAATCGTTCGTTTGAACCGTCTTCTTGTTCTGAATGCATATATTCTTCATTTGGTTTTCGTACATAGCATGCTTAGCTGGAGAATGCTGTTTTGGATATTTGAAGGCGCAACAGTGGAAAGGATGGGTCAGCTTAGCCATTTTCAGATTCTGTTAATAAAGAAAATGCTGTAATTACCAGTATAGTGATTTTTTCATACTTCATAATTCTATGATTCACAGTATTTTATGTCATTGGTGATTTCACAATTCTTAAAAATACGATTCACATTTCTTCTATTAGAAGAAAGGGAGGAAGGGTCTTTCGTGAATGAATTGCTGGACAGTTACTTCCAACAGGATGGCGCTACACCTCAGTCATGTAACTAGAGAAAATTTAAACTTTTTAAGTGAATTTTTTGAAAACAGAGTTATAAATGGAAACACACACCAAATACGGCCTCCTCGTTCCTGTGATTTGCCACCTTGTGATTTCTTCTTGTGGCCTTTTATAAAAAATTCCATTTATCGGACTCCGATTGAGGATATAAATGATCTCAAAAGAAGAATTTATAAAAAAATTGCCGAAATTAACAATTTTCCAAACTTACTAGTAAATGTTTTTAAGAGAAGGAGGTGGCTATTAAAATAAGGTAAATCCTGATTTTAATTTTAGATTCCTTAGAAAAACTGTACTACAAATTTCCGACGTGACAACGCTGCTTTCTCTAATTTACGCGGTACTGTTACACCACGTGTTCCCAGCGCAACCCAACCCAACCTAAGCAAACCTAAGCAAACCCAACCTGAGGAAAATAATTAAAAATCAGTCGTTATTTGCGGATAATAATTATAATCTAAGAGCTGTAGTTTAATGGTATATTAGGGTGTGCTGCGAACATAAGTCATATTGACGCTATTTTTGTTCGGTATAAAAAAGTGAAAGTAATAATAATGCGTTCATTGCATACAGTAAATCTCTATTTTGTTGTATGATAACTAATTAAATATAAGAAATTTATTGAAATATTTTAATTTTCTTAACATTGGAATGCAACACTTAAAGATAATACTTATACAAAGGCCCTAGTTATTTTCTTCTTCTTCGTTTAAGGTTGATTAACCGCACACGCTTTGTTTCTTGGCGACATAAACTTTAAAGATATTAACGTTCAGCTACACAAGTAATTTAATCAAGAATAATTAAACTAGTTGGACACTTATAATAATGACATAACATAACTCACGTTAAAGTCATTGCCCAAGGTAATTAGACTAAATTACATTTAAAATAGTAATTTTGGCAGCATTCATGCGAGAAAAGCAACTAAATTGGCCGGAATTGGCTGGTTGTTTTTTTAAAAAATATTTTAATACTATTTTGGCAGCATTCTTGCCATTAAGAACAACAATTAAATTGACCAGAATTGGCTGCGGAAGTATCGTGCGTGTTTGGGGAGTATCGGTGGGCATTTTAAACTTTTATTGTAGGAGTCAGTTTTAAGAACCCCTTTGTTTCAAGCTTTGTAATGTTACGATACACATTATTTTATGCAACGTGCGATTTCTTAATTCTCGAAAGTACGATTCACATTTTTTGGACGCTTATAATATGGCATCGCTCATGTTAAAGTCATTCCCCACGGTAATTAGACTAAATTACATTTAAAATCGTAAAATACTATTTTGGCAGCATTCATGCGAGAAAAGGCAAAGGAAAAAATTGGCTGGTTGTTTTTTTAAAAATATATACTAATACTATTTTGGTAGCATTCCTGCCCTTAGGAACAACAATTAAATTGACCAGATTTGGCTGCGGAAGTGTCGTGCGTGTTTGGGGAGCATCGGTATGCATTTTAAATTTTTATTGTGCGAGTCAGTTTTAACAACCCCTTTGTTTCAAGCTTTGTAATGTTACGATTCACATTATTTTATGCAACATACAATTTCTTAATTCTCTAAAGTACGATTCACATTTTCTATTTGGAAATATTCCGGAAACAATTGTAAAAAAAAGTTTTTCGCACTTACACACTCACTTTTTATACATACAGGGTTGTGATAAATTAAAGAATGAATTCAATATCTCCAAAATCCAAAATTAACTTAAAAACCTTGGAAGACGTCGATTTAGTTTTATTTTTGCCCATATTCTAAAATTATTTTGAATTGTACAGGGTGATTCAGAAAAGCTGTGCAACCCCCTCAGAGGGCAAGTTTTGCAATATCCTTTCTTAGTGGACGTCTACCTCGTAAAATAAAGCTGTGGGCAAAATTTCAACTTTTTTAGCATTAGTAGTTTTGGCTGGGCGTTTATGAATGAGTGAGTCAATCAGTCAGTCAGTCAATTTACTTTTTTATATATTAGTATAGCATAGATAACAGATCAGAAAGATCTTTTAAAAAAAGTCATTCCAAATAATTTTGTGATTAAGTTTTAAGGATATCAATTACAATAAAGATTTTCGTTCCTTCGTGCGTTTTTGTGTTTTGGTGTTTAAAGGTAGGTAAATTAAAAAAAAATTAACCCCCCCGGACCTTATGTCCCGATATGAGCAGATGATTTATGGCAACCCTACTCATACAACGTGTAAACATGCGAATGCAAAAGTATCTACCCCAAAAATAGAGAGATATTGCAAGTTTGCGTGCTCGTTATTTTAATTACTGAACATGTTATATCTAAAAAAGTTGAGGGTGAATAATATGTTTGGTTTCCTACAACTAATACAAAAACAACCTATTGTTTTTATTTTCCTAGGTTTATTTTTGTGCAAAAATAACCTCGAAAAAAATTCTATTTTATTTTCTTAACAAAATATACTTATTTCTGGTAACATAAGTGTGGGAACAAAAATAAAAATTAGGCGTATATAGCAAGGCATTTTTAAGAGTGTATAGGCAACTGAATATACACTAGATTATTAATTCTTAAATTCAATTTTTTGTTTGCTGTGTGGCTTTTGCCTCAAATTATTTTTAAAAATTTAAGTTTTAATAACAGTTTCATAATGCTTACTGTAAAAAGATATGAATCAAATTAAAATTACAAATTGAATGACGTCTGCGAAAGTAATCCTAAACGATTTACTAGACAGATCTTCCAAATACCCTAGGCTGAAAGCCTATAGCGAGCAAATATTTTTATATTATTTACCTGTAGATCGTAAAGACTGGGAATCGTGTGAAGTGTGGACGTTTCGCGAATTTTAAGGACCTCGACAGTCTCCAATCCTGCACTGGGAAGCGTCGTTATTGCTGTTAGGGAAAGGTCGCTGAAATAGATGCAAATAAGGCAGGTCATTTATTGCAGGAAAATTTGCAAATTTATCTTAAAAAAGGCTAGAAAGTTTTTGCTATCAGTAAACAGAATGATTTTTTCTAATGTAAAAGAGCAGTATATCAAACATTCTTATGTTCTTAGGTGTAATTAAAGAATATACTTACAGTTCTCTTAAGTTTTGTAGTCCTTTGAAAGCATATTCACCTAATACTGTTAATTTCGGATTGGATCTTATATGCCTAAAAAGGAGATAACTAGTAGAAATCCAGGGATGCTTTAATTAAAATTTTTGAGAGGTAACTTTAGTGTTAATTTTATACAGTATGTCCACGGATGAGGTAGACAAGTGGACACAAGGACCAAAAAGTCAAAGATACGAATAAAGACCATTTCTTATTAAAGTTTTTGCTTGCTTTAAAAATAAGATTCATGATGCCAATTTTTTTTGTAGTGGTTATGCAAAACTTACAAAAACGTAAAATGTGATTAAGAGTAAACTTGCCTTTTTTAAATTTTAATTCAAAACGTTTAATGAAAAAGGTGTTTTAAATTTTAAAAGAATTATTATTCCCGATTTTCAAGTAAAAATTTGAAATTTCTAAATTACGCTTTAAGAATAATATTTATAATCCAAAATTACAGAAATGGCGAGAATTGTTATCGCTATGTTATTGAGAAATGTGAAGAAAATGTTCCAAATGTACAAGTGCAGAAGATCAGTACATAAATTAGTAACCAAATTTAAAAAAAAATGTATCCGTTAGTGATTTAAAGAAGACCAAGAAAAGATACGACGAAAACGATGCTTCTACAGTATTAATTTTGCAGTCTGTTCATGAAAATCATATTATGTCTGAAAACGAGCACAAAGTTTACAATTGTGTAAAAAAGCCACATTCAAAATGTGTTTAAGGAAAATAACATTCGTCCTTTTAAATCAATTTTTAACCAAACTTTGAAAGATGTGGACAGTTACAAACGCGAACGGAATAACGTGATCTTTTGTAAGCTGATAATGTTCTCAGATGAGTTAACCTTCAGTACAAACGGCATTGTGCTTCTCGGCATGTGAGATATCGGGGTAGGGAAAATCCAGAGATAAGAATTGCGAACCGCCGGTCAGTATTTTAAAAAAGTAAACGTTTGGTGCGCCATTTCCTATTATGGGATTATAACATATTTTTCGATAATATGTAATAGACATTCTTATTTACATACACTGGAGTCATTTTTGTCAGACAAGTTAGAAGAATTTCTCTTTAATATCGCCGAAATAATATATATTTTCGGAACGATGGGTGTCCTGCACATTATGCTGCAGAAGTGCAAATTTGGAAATTGATGGATGGGCCGAAATGGTCCAATTTTGTGGCCCCCTAGGAGTTCAGATTCGACAATTTGTGATATGTTTCTCTGGGGTCGTATTAAACACCTACCACAGGAAAGACCCATGGAAAATGACAAAGAAGTTTTAAAGCAGAGAATTTTAAGACCGATAGAATCGATTTTACTGGAAAAAATAAGAAGAAGCTTTAGCCATTTTAGACGTCAGTTAGAAAAATGCGTAGAATATGCAGAGGAAGTTTTCGAAAAAAAAATGATGTTCCTTTAATTTTTTTAAGGTTTATAATAGCCTTGCCCCAAGCAAACCCAAGCTATTAGTTCCTTTTCGTTTAATTTTTGAAGAAAGGTAGCGTCCTCAACTAATTTTCTAATCAGAGGACCCATAAAAAGACCTTCTTTTAGCTTGGCATCGCTTATTTGGAGGAAAATGATCTTCAGATATTTGTAACCTCCACCTTCCTTGTCCATGGCTTTAACCAAATTTTTCATTAACTCCAATTTAAAATGTCAAGGGGGTAAAAGAATATTCTGTGGATTAACTAGAGGTGAGCAGGGGCGGCTGTGGAAAAAAATATCAACTCCTAATTTTACATTTTATTAACAAAACAACAGTTGATAAACGTGCATTGCACAAATTTCATTTCTTTGTTCAACGTCAGTGACATTTTCTACTTTTTCTATGTCAGCAACATTTTTTAAGCTATGCACAACTGTTTCTGATGTACTGGCTTGAAAATTGAGTTAATCTGATGAGTTGCCACATTTTCCACTTACATCCTTTCCTACTTACATCATTTTTTGTTTGATAATTTCAACCATAGACTTTAAAAAAAAACTAAAGACAAAGTGATTTACTATTCAAAGCAATCAGTCATTGGATTTGCACTAAAAACTGGTGCATTTATATAGGATAGTGTACAGTTTGTACGGTACATTTGTCTTGGTTAGTTAGATCTCGCATTATATTTTAATTGTTTTGACGGTTTAACAGAATAATTATTCGGTACTTACAATTAATTTTATTTTATCGGAAATGTCACGAATTTTCCTTGACGGCCTTGTGAATGTTTAATTAATTAGTGTAGATAGGCGTGTACCCCAGGAGCTTATAATTAAGCCTGTTCGCGCTTTCTTATAATTTGAAAGTAAGAATAAATATTTTTAATGGAATTTTTCAACCTTTAAATATAAAAGGAAAAACACTTTAGCTTTTGAAAGCGCTCTATAACTTCTAAAAGACCCAACTGAATTAATTAAACATTTGTGCTGTGTTTCCTGCTTCTCTTTCGGTTAAGTTTCTGTGTAGAGATGTAAATATGTAAATAACAGAACTAATAACGGAACTTAGACGAACTTTGGTGTCTTATTGTTTAGCTTTTAATAACTAGTTTGCGTGTGGGATCGAGTTTACCGTTGAGCATTGTCTTATATTATTTTGTTACGATCGTATTTTATTTTTTGATAACTCCTTGTAGGAGCATGCATACAAACAAGCAATGTTACTTATTTATTATATATGGGAAAAAAGTAATAGATTTTAGCGCGAGGTGCAACGTTTGAAGACGTTTGCGACGGCAGTGGCGGTCTTTGTGTAGGATCAATTGTGCAGCTGTTTTTGAAATATCTTCGCCGTCCGGGTTTTGTCCGGATTTTTATGTAGCCTTGTCCGGATTTTTAAATTTTAAAGATTGCAACCCTAATTAACCAATAAGATACACCTAAAATTTGGTGTCTCTATCTTTACTAATATCAAATATATTTTCCTCTACTAAGACTTTTCGGACATCCTGTATGTATTGTCACCGCCTCACTCAATACCCGTTAAATAATACTAAAACGTAGAAAAATAGGACATGTAGTATAGAGTTTCAAAATGCCTCTTGTAGACGTAAAAGGAAAACTTATTTTTGGGCCCTTGTTCCGGCTTGCTATCAGATATGTATTTTTTCATCATCCATAATGTGAAATTTGAGAATAAAATGACATTAAGTATATAGAAAGCTTTGGTTTAAGTTCTGTGGGATTTCTTTTTTTTTTTGTAGTTTTTAGCTATATGTGTTTTTCGCTGAGTGGTTTATAATAATTATACCGGGACCTAAATTTGGGTGTCCAGTTGCAGTGCTTTTACTGAATCTGTTAGATTCAAGTAAAAAAGGGATACGTTTTCTCGAGCATATTTTCGACATTTTATTTTCACCACATTGTGGTTAACGCCCTTGGGAAAGACTTGTTTAGCAAAAAAATTACAATTTTTTGTTACACAACGTGGCATCCAAATAGAAAATTTGTGTGTATCTCGTACGCATACGCACAAATTTTTTTTATTCCTATTTTTATAGTGACCTCCTATTGAATTTATCCACAGTTAAACAGCTTCATTCATGTATTCATTTAATGTAATACTTACAATTTTCCAATTTGGGATCCGTTGAAAGCATGATCTTCAATTTCGGTAATGTCATTAAAATTTATTGTCCTAAAATTGTAAAATTTAATAAACACTAGAATAAATCTAGGTAACTATTTTGGTTTTACTTAAGTTGGCAACATATGAATTTTTTTTTATTATTAGTCTTACGAAAAAAATTTACTCTTTATAAATAATTCTGCATGATTTAAAATGTAAAATGCATCCGTTAGACATCAAAATATCAGTCGTATACGGGTTTTATCAGAAAATGTAAGTGTGACGCAACAGTAAAGTACGTTTTTTTAGACAACTTCAAAAACTGTTAAGAAAAGCTGTTGAGAATTGAAAATACATTCAAATATTCAGTTACAATAACCTAAAGTCTATTTATTTCGACGATAAACCGAATATAAACAGATGCAAACTGCCTACAAGTGATCGGTTCAAACGGTGAAATTGAACAGGGCCGCATTGAGAATGAGAAGGAAAACTTTAAACTGCAAAACTGTTTACAATTAAATAAAAACTTAAATAATTACCAGCCTTGACAACCGAACAAACAAAACAGCGATTAAAAATCAACGCAAAAAATTAAAACTACAAAACAAGTCAAAACTCGAAAGAAAGTCGCATAGCCTTTTTCACTAGACAGCCTAATTACAATCCTGCGAAATACCGCCGATAGCTGTCTGGCACGCCTCTTTCAATTTAATGTCCGGCCGGCCAATACGAATAGGAAGCTGGTGGAGGCTCGACGAGATCGTCAGACTATGACGTGTAGGGTTAATATTTACATCGGTCTAGCTCGGACATGGCGATACTTTAGAAAAAAGGTTTTAATATTTTTCCACTCTCCCTGCATGCATATTTATAGTCTTATAGAGCTTCCAATGGCATTTTCTCACTGAACGTCAGTTTGTAGTAGGATTTGCAAAATTAAATTTAAAATTTAATTCCTAAAAAAAATTAGAAATATTATTTACATGTTCTATGTAAATAAGCAGTACACCCACGGTACATATATGGTACTTAGACTTCGGTCTTTGTGGGCTGTCAAAAGATAAAAAAGCAAGCAGCCATGACTATAAACTTAAATACTATTTTTTAGTCTAAGTAATATTTTTTTTATTAAATCATGCTTAACATAAGAGAAGTTCTCGCTAGGATCAATTTATAAATTTTCAATTTCTGATCGCCCTGTATATGCTATGTCAAGTTTGAATAGTTACATTTTATTTTTTGTGTAAAGCGTAACTTTTTATAAGGAGTAACTTTTTTCCGTAAAACTAATACTAAAAAAAGTTTTCCATATGTCGCCAACTTAAGTAGACACACTGTATATATATATATATATATATATATATATATATATATATATATATATATATATATATATATATATATATATACAAAACTGTGATACTTCTTACCAATTCCATAACGTTAGCGAGTCGTCTTACTGTGAACCAGAAAAGGAAAACATCTTTGAAACAACACAATAACATACATGTCATGTAGGACGGCCGGGCTTATCACTTTCGTGTGCCGCCTATCCTCGACATGCAGTCTTGCCTTATGAGCAAGAAATGGGGTTTACGGGTTTTTACGGCCTTTCTACGGAGCTCTTTACCTTTCGGCTAGTCTCTAAAGATCCCCCTCCGGGGTTCACGTAGGGTCCAAACTCATTCACCTCTCTACATTCCACAAAACATGGCGTTGTTTCGTCTAGCTGATTCATCCTTTCTGGGACTCATCAGGAGCGCGTGAGCGCCCCTGAGACGGGGACGCTGATCGCTCGACAGCTTTATTAGTTAATCAAAGCAGGTCGTTAGTGTTCGAACCACCTCCACGCATCGTCACGCGGAATCCGAGTCCCAGAAAGGACGAAACAGCTAGATGAAACAACGCCATGTTTTGTGGAATGTAGAGAGGTGAATGAGTTTGGACCCTACGTGAACCCCGGAGGGGGATCTTTAGAGACTCTAGCCGAAAGGTAAAGAGCTCCGTAGAAAGGCCGTAAAAACCCGTAAACCCCATTTCTTGCTCATAAGGCAAGACTGCATGTGGATGATAGGCGGCACATGAAAGTGATGAGCCCGGCCGTCCTACATGACATGGATGTTATTGTGTTGTTTCAAAGATGTTTTCCTTTTCTGGTTCACAGTAAGACGACTCGCTAACGTTATGGAATTGGTAAGAAGTATCACAGTTTTGTGTCAAATACCGGCGCACATCATCGTTGCGACCCTCCGATGTTCGGAGTCGCATGAGAGGTTGGTGAGATCCAGCCCTCAAGGTGATGCGTACCAGAGCCCTATCTGGTAGGGGTGGTGACGCCCTTGGTCCTATGATTCAATACCCGTCGTGGCATATAGCCAGGGGAGTAGTTGTTTGGACTTGGGATCATTTTCACTCTCTGTGAATCATATATATATATATATATATATATATATATATATATATATATATATATATATATATATATATATATATATATATATAAAGGTTTCAACGTCCGTCTCAGTAATAAACTAAAAGGAAAAATAATGGCTATTCGGACTGAAAGACATGTTTTTGCATCAAAGTACGGGGTGTCCAAGATCTAATGGACAACCCCGGGCTGACAGATGCCAGCTCGGGGTTTAGATCCGATAGACGTTAAATGTATTTACACATTAGGTTGTGTAGCATTATTATTATTATGCATGTTTATTTTAACATGCTGCTGTAATGGCCAGACTCGGATCGCTGCGCGGCGGCGATATTGGCTGGTGATGACAGATTTTAATTGGATGCCATTTACTCGTTGGCAAATAATTTTTCCTGGATATTTTTGCAAAGCTTTAAGAGGAATATTCAGCGCTGATTACTATGTTGGTTTTGTGACATTATTGTTGCTGGGTCATTTGCTTTAAATAACCATAGATTTAGATATCAGAAGGATATACCATTATTTACATTTTGGAGTAATTAAAAATTCCAAGTGTGTATAAAACTGAATTCATCCGGAACAGGTTTTTGACAAGCTTGCTCTATGGAATACGGAGGTTCGGAAAGCCATAACGACGGCCCGCGGAGTCGGATGTTTATCATTGTCTCTACTCTTTCTTAGTCGTATACACGTGCCCTCTTGCTAAACAATTAAAATACCAATGACTCTCCAGAATAGACATATAAAAAGGGCGTAAAATCATTTGTAAAACTGTATCCACTTCAAAATGTGGTAAAAAATTATTGTAACCCTGTTATAAACTACCCATTGAGACTTGTGAACGCGCCGATTGGGCCCCTTAAAAATAAAAAGCATAAAAGTAAATAAGCCAAACTTACTTACACTTGTTGGGCTGTAACTTTAATGGAATTACTTTGAAGTTTCTCAATTCTGTTGTGATCCAAATCTCTGAAATCAGTAACTTTCTTTATAAGAATTAAAAAGCAGAAAAATGAATTAAAAGGCAATTAAGCTGTTGATATTTTTGATTTAATTCGAACAATTAATTTTGTTTAATTTTTTTTTAAGACCCTAATACCATTTTAATTAGAAAATAAAAATGTTGCTTATCAAGTTCAAAAATATAATAACATAAACAAAATGAGTAGATTGTGTCAAATGAATAAATCATAATAGGATGATATAATAATATATAAATTGGTGAAAATATAATTAATTTTTTTGAAAATATGTTTTGTGTTCTGATAAAAAATAAAAAAAATAAGGAAAATACTTACTATACTTACAATAAAAACAACGTATTTTCTGGTGGCAGATAAAATAATTCTGGTACTTCATGTAGGCCGGTATTTACTATTCTCCTAAAATGTTAAAATAATTCCATTTTAATAACACTAGTTTACAAGAAAAATGTACCTCGTGAAAAAAACTGTTTTTTTACCTAATTCGAGGTCGCTAAAAACGAAAATGACAATCATTTATTTTTCCAAAGAAGCGTTTGCGAAATATTCGCAAAAAACGTGTTTTTCGGTTCTTTTTCCAGTTATGGTCCAACATCTCGAGAACGGTAAACGTAAGCGACCTAAATGTACACACATTTCGACGTACGCTTTTTTTTCACATAAATATTAATTTTGAATCAATTGGAAGAGTATTTTTTGAGTTGAGCTACTGAAAGTTGAAAAAAACTGCATTTTTTGAGCTTTTTTGAAAATTGCACATTTCTGTTTGTTTTATTTAGTTCTTAGGAAATTTTTTTCATGTTTTTTGAATTGCATATGAAAGATTATTTCGTCACGAAAATATATTGCCCAAGTGTATTCAAATCGGTTGTAAAACGTGGAAGATATTACTGATTAAGTGAAGGCACACGATTTCAGCTTTTGCCATGAACGCCCAGAAATCCGGAGAAATTAGTTTCAAATGAGTACGTTAGGCTTTACTACCTTAATTGCATGGGCAAAGTTCACCTAATTTCTCCGGACTTCTGGGCATTCATGGCAAAAGCTGAAATCGTCTGCCTTCACTTAATCAGTAATATCTTCCACATTTTACAACCGATTTGAACAAACTTGGCAATATATTTTCGTGACGAAATAATCTTTAATATGCAATTCAAAAAACATGAAAAAAATTTCCTAATAACTACATAAAACAAACAAATATGTGCAATTTTAAAAAAAGCTCAAAAAATGCAGTTTTTTTCAACTTTCAGTAGCTCAACTCAAAAAACACTCTATTCCAATTGATTCAAAATTAATATTTATGTGAAAAAAGAAACGTACCTCGAAATGTGTGTACATTAGGTCGATTACGTCTACCGTTCTCGAGATGTTGGACCATAACTGGAAAAAGAGCCGAAAAACACGTTTTTTGCGAATATTTCGAAAACGCTTCTTTGGAAAAATAAATGATTAACATTTTAGCTTTCAGCGACCTCGAATTAGGTTAAAAGACACTTTTTTCACGAGGTACCTCGACTGAAGGTAAAATTTGTAAACTACTGTAATCCGTTAAAAGAGTATTGACAATAGTAGTCGAGTCAACGAAGATGAAAATCATTAAAACTTCTAAACCCTCCCGACAGACCCGATTTATGGTTTTACTTTATTTATGGACTTATTATTAATGGGCATATTGCCTATAACGTAGCATGGGAAACGCTATTTGTGAACAAAATACGTTAAAACAATCGTTAATGTAAAAGTAAATCGATTTTTAACGTATAACGACGCTTTGCTTAAAAATAAGGTTCGTTTCAAGTCAATTTTTGAGAAAAACTACTACAGCGGATCGCCGAAAATATGTTTTTTTACGTGCGCGAGCTTAAGTAAATCTAATTTACATATAAAGGGTCTACTTACAGCGATCTAAACTGTTTGCATGTGACTCCTTTTAACAATCCGTAGATAAATTTGATTTGAGGTGCGTTGTAAATATATCTGAAAACGAAAAAAAGCATGTATTAAATGGGCTTACATAGTATATTATAAAAAAAACTTAAAAATTATAGGCCAAGTGCCAAATATTTTGTAATGGAAGAAATTACGAGAAGAAATTTTTTTTCAGAAAATGATTCCTTTGGGATCCAACGTAATATTTTAATGGCGACCGTTGACACACGTCAAACATATTTGACACCTTATAATTTAAAAATTCCCTAATTCAGAAAACACCTCGCGGATACAGACAATCGCTGATGAGAGATGGATATATAACTGGCCATATATTTACGTGTATGTGACAAAGATACATATTCCGCATCTAATCCTTGCAGCACTTCACATCGAATGCCGTATAGATGGGCATCCTTTTCTTATGCCTTTGCGCCGAAATGTCTGTTTCCGGTAGTCTTCAGCCCGTCTTGTCTATTCCGCGTTCCTTCGCTATTTACAGAGCCGTCCCGTCATTCCGATTTTGATTTATGACGTGGGAAATCAAAGTTTGTTTTTAGGAATATTCTTGTTGTTTTTCGGTGTTGTCAGAAAGTAGTTTGCCATTATTTTGTGCTTATTAGACATTTTGGTAGTATAGTACGCCTAGAGTGTATCCGAAAAAAGTTTGTTTTAGCTTTTTAAAAATAATATAGATTTATTAAATTACTTGGTTACAGAAATTAGCAATTCTTACTTTCTACTAACACATTGGCAATTTTTATATAAAAAAAGTGTTCTTAAACACACACAAAAATCTTAGAAGTACCAGAGCCCTCAACAGTACAGGTACATTTTTCAAAAATCCATTTTTTCAGAGAACACATCTTTTCACAATTAAATTTTTTCGAAAAACACTTTTCGAATATTAATTTTTTCAAGCAACGAGTTTTGGAAAAAATAATTTGCGAGAAAGTAACGTATCAAACCTAAAGAAACCCGATCAAATTCAAAAAAGGTTCGTTTAGGTTTGTTCAGGATCGTTTCTCGTCTTTTTTAATTTAACATTTTCCAAGCTACTAGAGTTCATAGCCTAATACTGTTTAAAAAAAGATACATTTTCGGGAATTGTACGCCAATTTTAATTTTTGAAGAAAGGTATATATTTTGTAGAACATCTACGAATGGTTAATATTTATGTTACAATATTTATTTCTTATTTCTATAGAATTCTCTATTGAAATCCTTTTTGAACAAGACACTAGTGGGCGTCCCCTGCGCCCTCCCTCTAAATCCGCGCCTGGTAGAAAATCTACAAAATTAAATTTACCAGAAAGTTAGGAAGTTAATAAATTCAAAAGAACGTAATGTCCTTTTGTATGGCCAGTTGGACTTGGATCCCCATTATTAAACTTTTAGTTGGAAATTCTCCGGCAAATAAAAGGTACAAGTTTGTAAAATTACTTTTTTAATTCTGGTCTTCAGCTTCAATAGACTTTACACTTATACACCATGAGATTTGGTTAATCTGTACAATTTTCGTATAGCGCAGCTAACTTTTTATTGCGCCACTTTCTGAGATAGCAATGTGTAATAAAACTTAAAAGCTGTAAGAATGAAGTAATTCTAAAGTTTCCTTAACACTGACAGATCGCCCTTCGAGAATGGCTTCTCTTTATTGCGCCACTTTCGCAAACATTGTACAAGTCAGAAAGCATTATTGTGATTTTTTTGAAACTTTTGCTGTTGCTAATAATAAGCAATTGCTTTATTGTTATTCTCAAGGCTTTTTCTCAGTTTTTCTGCTCTGAAAGCATTAAGGTAATACTACAATAAAGGTTCCAAAGCTTATATTTTAGTTGCAGAAACTTTTACTGTTGAAAATTGAAATTTATTATTTGAAACAGAAACTTCTATCGTAAATTTTAATATTATAAACGCTGGCGAAAGAGATAAGGTAAGTCAACAATAATTGTATATTAAAATCGCATAGAGTTTGACCCTGTTTCGAATACTAGTAGTAAGTAAGTAGCATTTTTAATTGAAAACTAATAAAATGGCATAATTTCAACGGATTCTTGCATTTTTCGGAGGAAGCTCCGAAAGCTGTTTCCAGCGTGTTTAAGATAATCACTAGTTTGCAAATTTTACCTTCATTCGAGTTACCTCGTGAAAAAAGTGTTTTTAACCTAATTCGAGGTCGCTGAACACGAAAATAACAATCACTTATTTTTCCAAAGAAGCGTTTGCGAAATATTCGCAAAAAAACGTGTTTTTCGGCTCTTTTTCCAGTTATGGTCCAACATCTCGAGAACGGTAGACATAATCGACCTAAAATGTACACACATTTCGAGGTGCGCTTCTTTTTTCACATAAATATTAATTTTAAGTCAATTGGAAGAGTATTTTTTGAGTTACAGCTACTGAAAGTTGAAAAAAAACTGCATTTTTTGAGCTTTTTTGAAAATTGCACATTTTTGATTGTTTTATTTAGTTATTAGGAATTTTTTTTTACATGTTTTTTGAATTGCACATGAAAGATTATTTCGTCACGAAAATATATTGCCCAAGTTTGTTCAAATCGGTTGTAAAATGTGGAAGATATTACTGATTAAGTGAAGGTGAAGGACACCCACGGTACGTTAGTACTTAGGCTTGAAGTCTACGTGGGATGTCTTAGATAAAAAAAAAGCCAGACGATTTCAGCTTTTGCCATGAAGGCCCAGAAGTCCGAAGAAATTAGGTGAACTTTGCTCATGTAATTAAGGTAGTAAAGCCTAACGTACTCATTTGAAACTACCACATTCTATGTGGTAATATATTTTCGTGACGAAATAATCTTTCATATGCAATTCAAAAAACAGGAAAAAGAATTTCCTAATAACCAAATAAAACAAGCAAAAATGTGCAATTTTCAAAAAAGCTAAAAAAATGCAGTTTTTTTTTCAACTTTCAGTAGCTGTAACTCAAAAAATACTCTTCCAATTGACTCAAAATTAATATTTATGTGAAAAAAGAAGCGTACCTCGAAATGTGTGAACATTTTAGGTCGATTACGTCTGCCGTTCTCGAGATGTTGGACCATAACTGGAAAAAGAGCGGAAAAACATGTTTTTTTGCGAATATTTCGCAAACGCTTCTTTGAAAAAATAAATGATTGTCATTTTCGATTTCAGCGACCTCCAATTAGGTTAAAAATCACTTTTTTCACGAGGGACATTTTTCTTGTAAACTAATGTAATGATTCAACGATATCGAAAAACGATAAATATCGACGCAGTATAATATCGATATGTTCAAGACCAGATGTTGAGAAAATGACTAGGGGCGTGGGAGGGGGGGGATAAAGAGGAGCGACTGCCAATTTCTCCAAAAATATTAACTAATGGGCCATTTTCGGAGTTACTGAAGGCAGAAATTGTAAACAAACCGACTGCGGGGGAGGGGGGCGAAAGGAGCGTACCTACGTAAAAACATTATTTCATATTTTTTAGTGCTTTTTCTTTTGTGAAGTCGATTCATTTTTTTGAAGAAAAAAAATTATATACATAAGAAGCAGGACAGCGGCTTTTTGTTAAATTAGACAATTTTACTGTTAAAAGAATCTCCGTGTAACTTTTTAAACATTAATAAAATTTAAACTGCTCTCGGGTAAAGATTGTCTGTATATTGACATTTAATATATTTTTCCTTTCAACAATCAATATCACACGGCAAGCATCGAGGAAGGAACTGATGTCACGCTGTTTTCTTTTATTGCAATCAATTGGTCTGCCCTTGTTCTGAAAGCAACAAAGCGATGACAGCAGATTTCAAAAATATATTGCTCTGATTTTTACGTGAAAAATGTCACTTTCAACAGGAAATAACTTCTATTCGTCTGCTTACCAAAATAGACAGTATTTCTGTGCTTAGAGAAGGAAAATGCGATGGCAGATCAGGCTGAAGTATACATAATATATGTGCGTCGTTTCTTCTCTCATGCACCAGGGGACTCATAGGCGCAACTAGGGAGGGGCTAGGGGGGGCTAAGCCCCCCCAAACTTGGCATTAGCCCCCCTAGCCGATTGGTGTTCCATAAAAATAAAAACCAACTTTATATTAAGGGTCAGGGCTTAAGCCCCCCCAAAAGGCACTGTCTAGTTGCGCCTCTGAGGGGACTTCATCTTTTACTTTCACGATAATGTTGGGCTCAAAGCCTAACCCAAGCAGTGCAAGCCGACCATTACTAGAAATTGCCGTGCCAATTCTAAACTATATCTTGTTTACGAACCCATTTCTTTTATTGTAGGCTTGAAATATTAAATTCCTGTTTCAAGGCGCAAGACAATGACATAATCTTGGATAACTTATTGTCATTATACTATATTTCAAAATGTAGCCGTTCCAAACCTCTGTAAGGCTGGTTATCTTGACACATTTAAACGATTTATTTTTTTACCGTGACGTCGTCTAATAATGTCAAATCCTGGAAACGTGATAAAATAAAGAGAAAGATATATTGTCGATAACAAAAACGGAGTTAAATTTATTTTCTGCGCATTGTAGACGCTTTTTTAAATCGGTTTCAATCGGTAACAGTCTGCAAAAGTAGACTTTTTTACATAAGCGTCGAATTTATATGTATCAAGAACTACAATAAAAGAAACTTTTTATAGGACTTTATAGCACTAACAAGTAATGTATTTACTTATTTTACTAAAATAATATAAACTTTGTAATAAATTCTAGAAGCTTAATAGATAACATATTTAGTTATGGTTATGAATGCTTAAGACCGCTATAAGACAAGAAGATATGGTTACCGCCTGCGGCGTAGTGACAAACCAATCACATACGTATATTTTGAGATTTTTTACTTTAATAACAAGAAATATTACTATACAATTACGTGTACAATGATTCTTGAACAAGATTTCTTTTTCACTTTCGCTTCATCTGAGATCTGAGAAAGCTCTGAAGAAAATTTTGCTGGTCATATTTTTTCATAAAGTATATCAAATTTTATCGACAAATTCCAAATTTGGTGAAAATATTCTAATTTTTCTAAAAGAAATGACATTTTAAATTATTTCTTAGACAAAATATTGTAGGGTAAAATTTTAAAATCTAATTAGTCTCAGGATATTAGAGGTAATTCAATGAAATTTGAATTCTGTCGATAAAATCTGACAAAATTTATGAAAAGAGCTTGGAAGTAAAATTTTCTTCAGAACTTTCTCAGATCTCAGGTGAAGCAGCAGAAAAAATTTACTTTTTTTCGCAAATTTCAAAATTAAATAATTTTGGACGAAAATGTTTCTAGAGTACGCAATAGTAACATCCTATAATTTGGTGTGGGTCCCATGCGTAGGAACAGAGATACGACACATCTGAAATTTCAGGAGTCGCCACTGCCCTCAAGGGGGTCGAAAAAGTTAAATTACATATAAATGTAGATTTATTAACCAATAAGATACATCTAATATTTGGTTTCTCTATCTTTACTAATAGCAAAATTATTTGCTCGTAATAAGAGTTGTCGGACATCCTGTATGTGAATACTCTAGTGTGGGAATTCAAAAGATCAACAAATCTGAATGGGGCGCATAATTTTGGACGGGCGTATAGCGTCTGTATGGCTTAATACGCCTCTGGTTGTTTTGTATTAAAATATTTATTAACTTATGTTAAGCCTAATTTCTTGTTTTTTTCTCAAAGCTACAAATTGCTTTTTTATTATATTTTGCAAAAGCTGACTGTCATCGTAAGACTTAAACATTTTTTGTTTGTTGTCTCGTTTAGGATTATAAACAAATTTTATTAAAATAAAGTTATTTATATCTTACAGACGCAAAAAAGGCTTATCTAAGCCAAATTTCTTGGTTTTCTTGTTAAAGCTACAAGTTGCGTTTTTAATATGTTTTGTAAAAGCTCATTGTCATAAGACTAACATTCTTGTTTTCGATGTCTCGTTTAGATATTAAAAACAAATTTTATTAAAATAAAGTTTTCTATACCTTATAGAGATTATAGACGCAAAAAGAATTAAATTTAAAGTTTTTAAGTAAAATATTCGCTGTTATTTACGAAGTTGAAGATGGAATACTGGAATTTAAAGTGTCGATTATATATATATATATATATATATATATATATATATATATATATATATATATATATATATACCGATTCATTTTACAAGCTTTTATTTAACCACCCGTTAGTTGAAAAGTTGAAAAAAATTTCGAAAAACGTCGAAGAACATCGTAAGACGTATTTTTTGCCGAAAAACTTTTTCTCTAAAGCCAATGGTGCAGCAGTTATAAGGAAATAAACAATTATTAAATTGTTTATAATAATTGATCGCGCTAGACTTTTTAATCCTGATAATTTTGGGTTAATCAACACTTGATTCTCAATGTTCGTGATTTATTTCACATTTTTCTGAGCGATCCTTTTGGTGATAAGGGGCAGCAATTTTTAAGCAATTTTCCCGAAAAATGTTTTTAAAAAATGCATAAAAATACATCATATGTATATATATATATATATATATATATATATATATATATATATATATATATATATATAAATAAAAAAACAAGAGTACAATCTACAGTAAATCAGAATAATATTCTGTTATACCGTAATATGCCATTTTAACCAACATTCTTTTAACAGATTTTGCTTTTATTCGGGATTAACAGTTTGAGTGTTTGGCGAGCTGTGGTGTGACTACACCAGGTTTTTTTTTATTATTCTTGTAAAGTGGTATATTCTTACTTTCACACAAGATTTTTTTCCTTAAAGTAATTTGTGAATACATTTAGTATATGGTATTATAACTTTGTAAATTTTTTTTTCCGATTTTTTTTACATTAGAAAAAACCAATTACATTTCTAAGCTTTCAGTCAGATTTTTAAAAGAAAATTATAACGGTTTTCTTTGCTTTGTAAAGAACAAACGGAAACCTTTACACTGAAAATTTCCTTAAGGAAGTAAACATTAAAAAAGCTACCGCAATATAACCTATAAAGAACCCAAAGTAAACCATTTCGACCTGCAAATAAATGACTGAAAATATTAGTAGTGGAAGTGGACAATAGCGGCCTATTTTAAAAATCAAATTATTACTTTATTAATTATTTTTACCATCAAATTATAATCGGAATTATATTATTTATACCTCACGTATTAGGCGATCCGATTTCCCCGTCAATCGTTGTTCTTTTTGACATGCTATTTATTGTTCGTGTCGGCATATTTTATTCATAATTTAAACGTCTGCTGCTGCGAAGAGCAAATTGCATTTTTGTTAAGTTGTAAATGTTCTTCGTTAAGTTTTATTTTTCATTCACATTATACCTTTTACCTATATTACCTTTCAAGAGTAATAACAGAGAAAAATCTGTGTCGTTTTTCTCTGGTAATAATTCAAGACGTGCGTGATCCACGGCATACTTTGAGGGCGTTTTTTTTTTATATTTTACGTTACTATCGGATATAAAGGCTACATTTAACAGGAGATTTAAAAGTCTTTTAAAACAAATGTTATAAAAGCTTTTTCTTGTCACATTTTTTCGTTGTCGATGAGCCTATAAATTCAATCCAATTTACTTACATAGTCCTTAATGTGGAAATGTTTGCGAACGTCCCTTCTTCAATTACCCTCAAATTGGGAAGGTCTGATAGAATCCTGAAAAGAAAGAAACTAGATTAACTATGGCCATTTTCAAGGTTCATTTGCAACTTTCTGGAAATTGAACAGGGTACGTTATTAGGTATTCGAGACGATTGATTTTAAGGTAGTAGAAGTTTTAAGCAAAATAAAGTATGTGTTGTAATATGTAAATGGCTCTACATTGCTTGTTTTATTCTGGTAACTTAGTTATTTGCAGCGGTGGATTTTCCGGTACGCCTAGTACGCTGGAGCGTAGGACTCCGAGCAGCAGGAGAACCGTAGGGGCCCCGCGGGGGTTCCATTTGTTACCTAATTTTTTTTATATATTTTAAGATTATAGATACTTACAGTTGCTTTTATTTTATTTGGTTCTGATTTGTTTGGGTTTACTTGGGTTTGATGATTGAACCAAATTTTTGCAAGATATACTTATAGAAATGCCACTCTTAATAAAAGTTTTTGCTTGTAAAATAAATAAGATTCACGTTATGAAAAATTAAATTTTTTATACAAGGATCATAAAAAATGCGAAAATGTTATTTTGTGTGGGTGTAAACATACATTGTTCATCATTTTCTACCAAAAGAACAACTATGAAATATGCTTTAAATTAAACGCTAAGCCGAAGTACCTACATGATTTCATTAAAAAAATTTAAATATTAAGGGTAACGAGTTTTATCATATTATTTTTTTAAAGTCCCAAGTATTCTCTCTTACATCTTTAACCGGAGTTCTGGTTTCTACATATTAAACAATAATGCCACCTATGGACATGGCTGTCAATGTACTTTTATTTATTAAATAAAGCAATTATTTAATTCAAAATATTTCTCATCAGAATGCTATCTACTGAACAAAGAATTTTTATAGTCAAGTGTTATGGAGATTGGCAAGTATCATACCTCTACATCATGGAGCAATTTACCAAGAAATTTGTTGGAATCCTAATAACTGAAATGACAATCTACAACATAATAAAAAAGTTCCAAAGAACTGGTTCGGTTTTGAATTTCAAGAAGAAGAAGAAATCTAACCAAAACGATCCTGCCACAGTTTTAGTCCTTCAGTCTGTTAGATAATCTCCTGTAATGTTCTTTAGAAATCGTCCTAAACATATTCTACAAGTTGTGACAAAAACTCATATTCAGATGATCTTAAAGAAAATAAATTATTTCCTTTCAAACCTCAGTTTAACCTAACATTGGAAGATGGGAAATGAAGCGAACAGACTAGATTTTTGTTTATGGGTGGGAGATCAAATTTTAAGAGGAAGTATCCATTTTTATAAATTTATTATGTTTTCTGATAAGCGTACATTTTCTACTAATGGAACTGTAGCTTCCCAGCACGTCAGGTACTGGTCTCGAGAAAGCCCCGAATTTAGAGTAATGAGGCCAAGATAATATTTTACAAAAGTGAATGTGTGATGCGCGATATCTGTCCATGGCATTATAGGCCCATATTTTTTTAATAACACCTGAAATAGAATATCTTACTTATAAATACGGTTCTATAAACTATAAATAGTGACACTGAGCAAACCTGACCAATAACGATATTAAAGAAATTCGGTCAAGTGCAGGCTACGCTTGCACAATTAGTGTTCCGTGCCATCAGCCCCCCACTAAACCTGAGCAAACCTCGGCCGCCAGATCTCCGCCCATTTGCCGCGCTACCCGCCGCCGACTGCACCAACGCTGTATTATCCGCCCAAGTTACCGATAACCGCGACGCAAGGGAGAGGAAGTCATAAAAACGTAAGGAAACTCATTGGCATAGCTTACCAATTCTTATATAAAAATAATTGAAAAAAAGGGGAACAAATTACTCGGTTTAATGTATACGAGACTTGAACGAAATTCGGTTTAGAGGTTTACAAGCCGTCATCGCTAAAAAATTAGCGATGAACCCGAAAATTGGCCATTAAATTTTCGCCAAAAAATGTATTTTCAAGCAGATGGTTGTTCAGCATATTGCGCTCTCGCGGTAACAGAATGGCTTCACCGCAGATTTGGTCCAAGGTGAATTGGTAGAAATGTCCCAATTTTGTGGCCCCCAACTTAACGTTGGCCGATATATTTCTATGGGGCCGTTTAAAACAAATTGTTTATGCCACTTGAATACCAAATAATATTGACGTACTAAAAGGTAGAATTACACAGGCTGTTCGTTTAATATCCCAGGTAGAAATCAGAAATTGTTTCAGATATCTAAGCAAGCAATTGGAAAAATGTGTTGAATAATTGAATGTTCGTATTATTTAGAAATTGCACTTGAATAAGAAGTATTTTGAATTAAATAATTGCTTCATTTAATAAAGACATTGAGAAATATGTCCATAGGTGTCATTATTGTTTAATATGTAGAGACTAGTACTCTGGTTTAAGGTGCGGGAGAAAATAGTTGAGACTTTTAAAAAAATAATGTGATAAAACTCGTTACTTTTAATATTTAAATTTTTTAATGAATCTTGTACCTCGGCTTAGGGTTTAATTTAAAACATATTTCATTCATTTGGTAGAAAATTATGAACAAGCTATGTTTACTCTTACGCAAAATAACCTTTTCGTATTTTTGATGCTCCCTGTGTAAAAAAATTTGTATAACGTACATCTTATTTATTTTACAAGTAATAACTTTTATTGGGAGTGATATTTTTACGTATCTTGCAAAATTTGGTTCATTTGTCTTCTAAACCTCTTCCGTCGACACACTGTACATGTATCAATAAACATTAAGGCTAAAATATTTGCTTTGTTTTCTTGTTTGTATTTGAAAAAAATTAGTAGTAGGTATGACTATTTAAAAAAATAGGTGATAAGAAAAGTGGGGGTTCCAAAAATTATTAAGCGTAGGGCCCCATAAGTCCTAAATCCGCCACTGGATATTTGCTATAAAATCAGTGATTTTGCTTTGTAGACCATAATATGAGACCATTATTTGAAAAACTTGCTATTTGGTCGAAAGCACTTTTGTGGGAAATGAAAAAAAAAAACTATTAACGGCTGAGTAGTGTTATTTTCGCAATAAAAAGAATTTTATTAATGTTGCTTAGAGTTTTTAGGAGTGAAAATGAAAGGTTTTCAGCATAAAATGTTTATAGATTTTTAGAAAGAAATATATATTTATTACCAATAGCCAGTTTTGCAAATAACTATCTAAAATGTTTTGGCTGGAAAAGGTTTTTGCGTCCTTTTCTCTGTGGACTAAACAGACAAAACATTTTCACCTACTAACTCCATAATAATAAAAAATCTTTTTCCAACTTTTTTCGCGAATTACAAAATATTTGTTTCTTTACCACATTCCTAGTAGGCTCACTATTAAAAAACGTGAACTTGGCATGGGACCTATTAGTAGCTTTTTGGATGCTTTATAATTATTTTATGATATTAATTATTTTACATCTTATTAAAAGTAATACATCATTCAATTCTCCCATTTAATTTTATACAACTTGATTTTCTAAAACTCTAGCAAAATAGTGCGACATATGAGTGTCGTTGATAATCAACAACCCATTTCGAGTTGAGAACAAATAAAAGAGCGGGAATTCTTGTTAAGGAAAATGAAACCGTTAGTGTGAAACAGTGCAGAAAATTTACCTTTAATGCACAGGCTTTAATTAATTTGCTGTGCATTACGGATCTATTTTTAGGGCTTTGCTTATAGAAACCCTATAGAACTTGGATAAATAAGGTCTTTTAACTATATTTCAATGGTTTGCCAAGAGCGCCGTATTTGGAGAAGAAATTTTCGGTATACCATTTTTCGATTGTTGTTAATTAAAAAAACGTTGGGTACTGACAGAAAAATATTTTTCCCACTTAGAAATTAATTTCCCAATAAATTTGATCCTGTATACCCAAAGCTAATATTTCAGGAGATATTGGGATGTTTGTAAAACGTGTCCCAAAATTAAAGCACATTTTAAATTTCGCGGCATTTTCGTTTCGGTCATAGTAGGCTTCTGAAAGTTTGACAGCGGTCATATAGATATATTGGGATCATTAGCCATAAAGCGCTATAACTCTACCGCGTTATTGTTAAAACTTATTATAAATCTGGAGAAAGTTATGCGGAAACACTTCGTAGAGCTCGTGCCATTTTCGGTCAAAATTTTGCACCAGCACATACGACAGACACAGACGAAAGATTGTTATGAAATTTAAGCAAAGTGGTGGGCCAAATTAAAGTAGCCCCCTGTCTAAAGCTTAATATTTTTTTCTTTTATAACCAATTTTAATAAGTATGCTGAGGACGACTATCATCCCCTAAAGAATGTACTGTTTTGAAGAAACTTGATTTTTTTTGTTTTGCCCTCTACTATTTAAAAACTAATTTTATTTTTTAAGGCAGTATAGTCGCGGTCATATTAAAACTTTATTAAAATCGGTTATAAAACACAAAAGTCATTAAGCTTTAAAAACGAGCTACTGTAATTTGGCCCACAGTGTATACAAACCCCATTAGAGACTTTCTTGCATACATTAACAAAAATAAATATTCCTTTTCCTGTTTATTGGGTACCATTTGCGTAAAAACTTTACCGCAGGGACCGAAACTTTACTGTAGGGGCCGTGGAATGCATTATTTTCTTATTCTGATGCCTCACAAAACAATTTTTGACAAAAAATACATACATTTTATCATTCGTACCCTCGCGAAAATTTTGTTTGTAAAAAGTTCATTATCTTAACAAGGATGGAAGAGAAACATAAAGAAATATTATAGTACCTATGCCTTTGTAGTGGAAGAAATTTTAATATGGGGCCGTTTTATGTACAAAAGGGAAAAGACGAAACATGTAAATTTTAATCTAGAACATGCCAAGTGTATTTTTAGGAGAAAGGAAATTAAGTTTGTTGCTTAGTTCGTAAAACTTCTGAAAATTATTCTAACTACTACCTCGTTTAACCCAACTTCTAACGTTGACATTTCGTCAGTGCTGCCAACTGAATGTAAATAAAGGGTTTCCTTCGTTGATAGTAAAATGGATCGTAAACTTTCGTCACGCTTCACGAACGTGGGTCGAAAAGAGACGCAAATCCAAGACGAGAAAATCCGCAAAATGGTCCACACTCACATCGGTTGGCGTGAAGCATTCAAAAACCGTTTTGAGCAAAAAGTTGATGAACCGTTGATTTTACGAATATTTACATTTTTCTCTGATATACACTTGCGGGCAAGGGTTGGCGATCCGGTGCAGTATTAGTAAAAGTTTCACAACAATTCAACAATTCTTAAATTTTAAGAGAAAAAAATGTGTTAGTAGACAGTTACAGTCATTTGAATTTTTTAAACATATATAATTTTAAAAAAAAATTCAAATGACTATAACTTTTAACACATTTTTTTTTCTTACTATTTAAGAATTGTCGACAAAATGATGTAAAATTTATTTAGAAAAAATAATAAATAAGATACCTAAGCATGTTAGTTTTTTACCCAGGTGGGTCAATTCAAAAATTCAACTTTTTTTTGCAAATTACAATTTTTTTTTTATTTACCAAAACATTCCTAGTAGGCTTACTATTAAAAACCTGTACTTGGCATGGGTCCCATAAGTAGCAACAGAGATATACAACTTTAAAATTTCACGGGCCGCGCCTGGTTTCCACCAACCCCAGCCATTTCCCTGGGTGCGTTGACTTGTTGGTCGCGACTCGCGTCGCGCGAAACAATGTTACGCGCGTATAATATATATAATGTACATAGTTAGCATAGGGTCACATGTGAAAATATATAATAATGAATAAAGATTTGTAAGTAAGTGTGTCAAAGAAATTATACTTACACATCTTGCAGCTGGACCTTATACGGATCGAAGGATTTACTCGTGATGACAGTTATGTTCTTGGATTCCGAAATGATCAGCTTGTTTAAAGTTGTATTTAAATCGGATGGAATTTCTGTCAGTCCGTGTCCTCGGCAGTGGACTTCAAAGTCGTCTTCGTGAGAGTAAACTGAACAGTTGTAAGATCGAACGGGCGGGTATACGATGGTCTTGTACTCTTCCATGACGAATCCGGGGACGACAGTTTTCACGAAAATCAGCGACACTGTGAAGATGACCATGTAACGCATGGCCTGTAACAAAAAAAAATGGTTTACTATTAAAAACAATTATTCTAAAAGTCATTTAAGAAAATAAATAAATAATTTTTATTTTATAGTTTTTATTTTATTTTTATATTGCCTGTAAGTGGATGCTCATGCTCTGTTGGAAATAAAAGTCTATTTATTTATTTCACCGAGTGTAAAATTCTTGATTTAATGTACGGAAAAGAAGTATTTAGAATCACATATTACAGGTCTTTAAGAAATGTGTATCGTATGCTCACTTATTATACACATGATCGTATGCACATAAAAAAATGTGTATCAGAGTTTGTTCTATTATGCAGGAAATTCAAAAATTTCGTTAAAATCTGAACAAAATAAGCTTGACTTAGCAAACTCTTCAAGAGATTTAATTTTATGAACAAAACTCAATTATATTGATTTAATGTATGGTAAAGAAGTGTTTAGAATCTCGTATTACAGGTTTTTAAGAAATGTGTATCGTATGCTCACTTATTATACACAAAATCTTATTCATATTAAAAATGTGTATCAGAGTTTGTTCTATTATGTAGAAAATCCAAAAATTTCGTTTAAATCTGAACAAAATAAGCTTGATTTTTTAGCAAACTCTTCAAGAGCTTTAATTTTATGAAGAAAACTTATTTATAAAAAAATTATTTTACCAGACAAGTAGCTACTTACAAACTTCGTAGCGTAAGAAAATTTAAAAGGTGCTTTTTAAAGTTTTAAAACTATTTAATGTCCCATTCAATAAAGTAACGTAACATAAAAAAACTACCTCGCAGTAAGCATTGAAATTTTTACGCGTGTCGTTGCTTAATCCGTTTTATAAAATTGCCCCTTAACCTGTTACCATAAATTCTAATTACCTGTAAAATTTGGATTGATTCATAATAGACTATTTAAATTCTTTTAATAATACAGGGTTTAAAAAATCGCATGGGGTAAGGTCGCATGATCGAGGTGGACAGCTTACTGGCATATTCGTGCTAATAATTCGGTCCTCAAAAAGTTCTTGAAAGAAATTTAAATTATTTCGAGTCACGTGGATAGACACCTTGTCGAACTTCTTCGTCATCTAATTGCTCTATAAATGGTGTTCAAATTTCTTGTAGGTATCGATCCGCATTAAGAGTGTCTTCAAAAATATTTCCTCCTATTTTAAAACCTCATTTAATTTAAGAAAACTTAAAGATTTTTATTAATTTATTACTGAAGACTCGGTTATCTTCTAAACATACATGGAAAATTATTTAAATGGGTCCCTTTTTTATAACAAGCAATTCTCGGTAACTTTTCCAACTTTAGGCTCTCGCTAAGATCGTTAGCAAAACAAAAGTATAGCAAAAAACCAGGTTCTTATCCAATGAACGTGACTCAATCATGCTGTGACATCCCAATTTTACTGTCCAACGTTTTATCACTTTTTTACAAAAAAATTATCTACTACGTGTTCTGCAATTTATATCAGTGGCGAACAATTATTTTTTGCATGAGTATAATACAAACCTTGTTGACGGTTTGTCTACGAGAAATCGATCAATCATTGTGACGGTTTCTTTTTAACCAGTATAGGGCGTCAAAGATTAAAAAGGTTTTTGGTTTTTCCCAAATTTTTTGAAAACGTGCCAGTTGATTTTCATGATCTTTGGTGTATAGTCCTAACACTAAAAATGACGTTTTCTGGTAGTATAGTTATCGGCTATAAATAAGTGAAAGTGTTATAAAAGTTACGTCACATGTAAACACGAAAGTTTGAATTTTTAAAATTTTTAAATATTTATTATTATTTTTATTATTTAGATATTTAGGGTAAATAGTTGCATATTTTTGTTAAAAAGGATGCATATTTCTGTACATATTTTGATTAAATTTAGATGCATATATTCCGCGCAGAACAGTGAGGCTTTTTTTATAATTTTGTGATTTTTAAGCTCAAACTGCACAATGTAAAAATCTCGAATTCAGTTAAAATTGTTATGATAAAAAGAAGAACTTAACTTCTTGTTTTAGCATTTAGTGATAATTACTTTGTCTCCCTGTATTCTATGGCCTTGCAAATTTTTTATACAAATATTCCAAACCGTTTTAGAGATATCCCATTATAACACTTTAAAATCTTCACCCTGTATAAATAGCCTAGCTGTTATATTAAGAAACATCCACCCGCAGCACATTATTCTACAGCTGTCCGTGGATTTAACATATTTGAGTAAGTAATATGTATGTGGTTTTAGAGTTTCTTATCAAAAGTTTTTCATTTATCTGATGACAGTTACCATCGGAGGAGGCTAAAAATAAGCCATGTCCATGGTACGTATAATTATTGAAGAAGCTTATTCGCCAGCTTTTGCGATTTTCGAACTTTTCCAATTGCTTACGATGGAGGTTGCGTGTCAGAGATTATCCACATTAATCAAAAATTTCCCGAACAGTATGTGGCAGCTTTAGCAAATGGCTTTATAACACAATATCGAAACATCCAATGCAGTTTGTTTCCAGATATCGATTATGTAGAAATGACAGCGCTTATAAACAATAAGCTGCGTGATATATTGTTTTGTTTAACTCTTAACGATCTGTAATATTTTTGGAATTTTATTCTATACTAACGTAAACGTTTCTGTGTCAGTATTTTACGAAAAAATTAATTCTACCCTAGAATCCTATTCTGAACAAATGTAGGGTTTTCTGTCCACACTGGATAAAAATAGCGACAAGCGGGATAATCAAAACTGTGAGGAAACCATTGACCTTTACCACAGCCTTCTTTAACTACGGATTGTTATTTTCTCTAGTCTAAAGTGGTGTACCAATAAAAATAAATTAAAATAATTTTTATTTTTAAATAATTTTTGGAAATTTTGAAGATACAGGAAATCAGGCCCAGTAGTACGGGCATGTGATTAGAAAATTCGCTAGGAACATACATAAACCCGTATTGGACATTGAACCATTATTAATAGGTATACCTACTATTTATATAAGTTGTTAATACTGTTTATATATATATATATATATATATATATATATATATATATATATATATATATATATATATATATATATATATATATATATATATATATATAGATATATACACTCGATACGCGTTTCGCTAACAGTGAAATAACATGCACTGTTTTAAATTTTAAATTATTTTTTTGTTCAAAATTGTCTGCATTAAATTAGATATTCACAAGCGAAATAAGCATCTAAGAAAAAATAACCATGATTTAACACACCCTAAATCTGTGAACGGATAGGAAAAGCTGTTAGAATACAAAATGAAAAAAAATATTTTTCAAGTACGAGCACGAGTCATAACTTTATATATTATGTATTCATAACAAATTTGGCATCTAGCCGGTATAAGTCAGGAGACATTTGCGTTTCACGACTTGGTATAGGCAATTTTAGACTTCTGTTTCGTTTTATATGTACATTCCAAAGTGGAGAAAAAATAGGAAAAATTCAGACCAGAGGTAACCACCTCTTTCAAGCGATATGTGTTCCTGCCTCAGTGCCTCAACATGAATCATTTATATTCATTAGCTTGCTCTTCGAATAAATCGTAGTTTCCACAATTATTCCCTATGTTGACAAAGTTGTTAACACATAACACAACCGTTTCAAAAATCAAAGGGTTGCGATATAGGGCAAAATAAAGTTTTAGGATTTACATATTGATATCTATTTTACATCCTGATGTTAGGGTCATCGGTCCAAAGCGGAAATTCCATTTAAAAGTTATAGTTGGTTTTATCCCTTTTACTTTCGTGCCACAATCCCACGCCTAATTCGATATAAAATCGACGGAACCAAAAGTGGAATTTGAAAATCGCAGGGAAAGTAATAAAACGTTTATTTTCCAGCAGACAGATTTTTCGTTTGCGAAATACCCTCAATAAAATTCTCCCTCGGAGCTTTGTTTTACCGTTTCTATTTAAAGTGTATTTTTTTGCGCCGTTTATAAAAGTCGGTCCACGCTTAGCGTTGATTTTACGAGAGCTAAACCTTGTGACTCAACCTTGGTTTAATGCCTACATTTTTTTGTCAGATTATGTTGATTGGATACAGTTTCCAACCAATTTTTTGAAGTAGCTATTTACCTAACAAGTGCGGACAATGATACTTTTCCGCACGCGGTCAGCAATCGAGTGGGGTACAATGTTTTTTTCTAAGACCGTGAGAAAAATGATCTACTTTTGGTATTTTTTTAATATTTTATTTCAGTATAGACGTCAAAGGGAAAATACAATTCAGAATTCAAACTTATATTATTTTTATTTGTTATTAACAACTAGCTTTCGTCCGCGGTATAACAATTTTACTCCATTACAAACTTCGAACCACCATTTCACCCCCTTAGGGGTTGATTTATTAAAAACCGTAAAACACCTGTTTAACATTTATTTTTTTAAGTACTTCTATGAAGATTGGAGTTAATAGGACCATCTAATACTTTTTCTCCATAAAAATTTTAAGCCTCTTTTTCACCCCCTTAGGGGTTGCATTTTGAAAAACCCTTCCTTAGTGCACGCCTACTTTATACAGTGCGCGTCTAAAGTCCCCCCCATGCCAACATCCAACATCTGTTAGAAAAAATTGGGTTTTCTGACCTCAGTAACCCCGAAAATGACACATTAGTTGACGTTTTGATGAAGTTGCATGCCGCTTTTTTACCCCCCCCCCCCCCCTCCACACCACACACACTTTAATTATCTTAACATCTATTACACAAAATTAGATTAAGTTTAATTGCAGTTGTTATTCTGATGACTATTATTTTTCTATTTAATTTTTTACCAGTTATCGCATAGTAAAACAATAATGGCTCGTCGAACTACAACTAAAGAGCAAAATTTTTTAATTACTCGATTTCGAAATGTCTTTAGTAAGAGAAATATTGTCAAAATGGTTACTAAATGTACATCTACTGTTCAACATATCATCGAACAATATAGTCGGAAAAATAGGATCTAAAATAAATAAATAGTGGTTCTAAATAAAAAGTTAACTGAACGTGTAGAGAGATGAATTGTCATTGAAATGCAGAATAACCCTAAAAAAAGTGCACTAAAATTAACAATTGAAGTACAAAAACAATTCGGAATATCTTGTAATCCAGAAACTATTCGACGAGTTTTGCAAAAGAATAATTAACATGGCAGAACAGCAAGAAACAAACCCTTCATTAGCCGACAGAATAAACATTCAAGACTACAATTTTCCAGCGAAAATCTAAATAAAAATATGAAGTTTTATAGTCGTTAATCTTTGCAGATGAAACAAAAATACATTTATTTCAATCTGATGGTAAAATATCACTCTGGAGGAGACCAAATGAAGAGCGAAAATAGAATAAAATCTTGTTAAAAATACTTTTTTCTACGAATGTCAATAATAGTTATTTATACTATAAGGGATGTAAGTAACATTTACCAGTCGAGGACGAATTTTGCGCCCGAGCGATAGCGAGGGCTGACAAAAAAGTCCGAGACTGGTTAATGTACTTACATCCCATATAGTATATAACATTTTTCCCCCTCCCTGAATTGTATGTTTACCAGAAAATGCTGGATATATTTTTGGATTTTTATTATCATTACATTCGATAGCATTCTCATTAAATTATGAAGGCAGCCGTGATCCGTTGCCAGAGCAATATAAGCAGTTTTTATTTTATCAACAACGTCAAGTTGACAATTCATAGCGAAAAGCTTGAAGAAGTCGAATTATTTGATTCTGTGTGGACAAAATGGATGTTTCAGACATAGAAGAATCAGCAAATATTGCTTGTTTATCTCTACTACCGGAAAAGTCGAAAAAAAGGTATGAAGCAGCATATAAATCCTTTAAGAATTGGTGCCAAAGCAAGACGGCTACTGCAGTCTCAGAAGCCTTGTTTTTGGCGTATTTCCACGAGAAAAGTGCTTTACTGAAGTCCCCATCAAGCTTATGGTGTGAGTATTCGATGTTGAAGTCCACCCTTTTTATAGAGGAAAATATAGATATTTCTAAGTATCCAAAACTTCGACCATTTTTGAAAAGAAAAAATGATGGTTACAGACCCAAAAAATCGAATGTGTTTAACAGGGAAGATGTGAATAAGTTCATGCTTGAAGCCCCCGATGATATGTACTTATTGATGAAGGTCGTAATGGCAATGGGAGTTGCTGGGGCGTGCCGTTCTAATGAACTCTGTGAAATGAAAATGGACAATGTTAAAATAAGTCAATAAGTCATAATTGTGACCATTCCTGACTCCAAAAATGGAATGTCACGTACATTTACAGTGACAAAAAGTGACGACACTCAGGTTTGTCATTTCAAAATAATTCAAAAGTACATTGATATAAGATCCCACATGACGACTATTAATCCGCGCTTCTTTATGCGATATCAAAATGGAAAGTGCTTAAACCAGCCTGTTGGGAAAAATACGTTTTCGTCAATTCCAAGTAAAATTGCGAAATTTCTAAAGTTTGAGAACTTCAAAATGTATACTGGACACTCTTTTAGAAGAACGTCGGCAACTTTATTAGCAAATACTGGAGTTGATGTATTAGCTATCAAGCGACATGGTGGATGGAAATCCGCTACTATTGCGGAAAGTTACGTAGCTGAGAGCCTCAACAATAAAAAGGAAGTAGCGAATAAAATTTTATACAATAAGACCCAGCCAGAAGTCTCTTGCAGTGCTTCAACAGTGACAGAAACATTGGTTAGAAATGAAGGATCTGTGGAGTCAGAAAATGTAATACACATCAAGAAGAAACGAGAAAACGTGTTTCCAAATTTTGTTAATAATGTGAATAATTGTAATAATTGTACCATTAATATTCATTTCAATTAATATCACCGGATTTTTGTAATATGTTGATGAAATCAAAAATTAAAGTTATTCTTATAATAATTTCAGATTATTATTTCCCTAGGGATGTAAGTTGACTTACATCCTGTCGTTAAGGGCAACCAATACCTTGTTGAGTAACTTTCACTTCCGTCTGTCAAAGCAGTGTCAAAATAGGTTGCTTACAATACAGGGAGGGGGAAAAAACGTTTATTGTATGTTCAATAGTAATTTCGGAACATGGTGCATTGTGTTTTACACATTTTCATTGTGCTTCAATTACCATGGTGATTGAACTACAAAGTTCCCATTGTGCACGGGTATTTTTTACAAAGGTGGCGTTGACATCCAAAATCTTTATAATTTTTATTTGTGGAATGTCAGATTGACATTTTTTGACATCTTAAAAGGAAAAATATTACTAATCCCATTTTATGTAACAGTAACATTCGTAGAAAAAGTATAGTGTAAAACTCGCATGGAATGACCATTTCCTACTCGTATGATTTGCAGCATTCGCCTGCGGCTCATGCTGCAAACGTCATACTCGTAGGAAATGCATGTCATTCCATGCTCGTTGTACAATATACTATTTCAAAACAAGCTTTTATTATTTAGATGTACTAAAACGAAAAAAAATAGTATAGTTTTTTCATTGTGGCAATGCTAAATGCTATTTATAAGTGGACGTAGTTCGCGTGGATGGACCCTAATAAAAGTGGTATCAAAGTTATCACTGAAACAGATATAACATATTATGTTAAGTTTATTGTCCTAAAAGCTAGTCGCGCGCGAAAAATTCATACAGGCATTAATTTTGTTTGGCAGAAATTGTAAATAGATACCTAAGTAACATGGTAACATGAACCAGTACATGTAGTTAGGTATTTTAAGGCAGCGTTTAGCTGTTAGTAGTATTTTTAAAAAACAAACTATATAATTAGTGTATTTTAAAGATTTGGGCACCTCGTATATCACGGTAGTACATTTTTATTTGATTTACACTTATTACTTTAATCCTTGTGACAAAAACAAACAGCCATTTTTGTTATTTACTGTCACTGATAATTGCTCCAAATGAATAATCTAAACACTTACAAGGCCTCGAGTTGACACTCAAGTAGATATACCTTTTTTCGCTTGGTAATGGAAAGATTAGGAAATAGAGTTTTCTAGATTTACAGGTTTTTATTTTAATATCATGTAAATAAAATAGGGTTAGATTGTGTGATCTTCTTGCCTATTTTATTATAATTATTTATGACATGACACAAGAGTATCGGTGACTTCGCAGAATTTTTCCACTTGTTTTCTTGAAATCAACCTTATCAGCTAGATTTATTATTATTATTATTATTGTTATAGCTAAGATTGGCCTAATTTAACAAACCAGGATTTAAATTCACAAGTAAGTGTAAAAATTACACAACTAAGATTTGTACTGATAAAAATTGGTAGATATAACAATTTTTTTCGTAAATTTATAAAGACAAGGAAAATTTGAATATGTATTTTATTATAATATAGCAATAGTGACTATAGTTGTGGAAATACACCAAGTCAACCCACAACCAAATCAAACTTTACAGGAACAATAGAATATTGGCCACTCAAATTAGGAACGTGGCGGGCGTCATCTTCATAACGAGGAATATTCTTGTTTCATCCTTGCCTTCATTATCCTATTATTTGGCATCTTTGTCAATTTTGTTGTCAAGTGAGCCTTTCTTCCTCGTTAACAATCAGCTGATTGCAGCTGGCTTCCTAAATTTGAGTCGCCAATAACCCTGTGTTTCCTTAAACTACACAGGGTGGCTATCAACTAGATCTTAATTTAAACCAGTACAACTCCTAAGTCGTAAACCTTTTTACTTAATCCCAGGGTATAAGTTTGGGCTACACTGTATTGACAAGCAGCTGATAAAGAAAACCTAACATAACAGCCGGAAGAGTACTAAAAATCGAAACACCCTATTATACTTGTTTCGTGGATTGAAGTGCCTTGAAATGGGTCCAATAAATCACGTGACTATTATTGTCAAAATCGTGTTCTGCTGTTCTTTTGCAAGCGTTTAATTGGCATTAACGACAAACGCTATTAGCTGAGACGTTTTATTTGGATGTTAATGATAAAACAGTTTACATCCGCATGAAACCGCCCATAAAAACGTTTCCGAACCTGGAGTGGATAAAATTGGAATGTCACTCGCCCTAATCTATAAATTTTTTTTCTCGGCTGTCATTAAAGTCATTCATATATTATTTACTGACAAATAACCAGACTCTTTTAAGGTCAGGAGATATGTTAGCGGCATCAGAAAGAGCTACGAACCCTTTCTTTTTCCTTCGTTGTCGACGGCTGATTCATTTCCGATGCCTGCTTTGGATATTGACACAATTCAATACTTATAGGGTAGTTTTTAAGAAATCCCAATGTTTAGTAAAAATAATTAGACATAGATTACACTATAAATAATAAAGCGAACTGTACGCAAACAAATATTTTCTAAATATTTGTTTGCGTATCACACATAAACGATTCTAGTTACATCTGAATATGTACTTGAGGCCGTGTTCCTTACTTTTTTACAGACACGTGACTAATTTTTTGTAAACAATAAGATTGATCACAGGTGAACGTAGCACTCAATAGCAACGCGGCTAATATCTGACATCATTTACCATCGCCCAAGCGACTGCTTTTTAAAAAATTATTAATTTATCTTCGTATTTTTTTAATAACATTTTTGGATTTGTGGTAACAATGTCTCGCTTGAAAAAATGTATGCAATAAAAAAATACATACATTTTCCCTATTGCCAGTAATTAACAAAAGAGGGTGATTTTTTACATGAAATTAGCCTTGCCGGGCCTGGCTAATTTTTTTAATTATAAACTTTTAAACAACTCGAATTGCGTCTCGTTATACGATTAAGAGAAAAACAATTTCTCTTATTGTCCACCACAGATGTGCATGTTGCCGGAAATGACTCACATTATGCCAGTCATCCCCTCGGATCTGCGTTTGAACATTAATCGCATCCTTACCCGGAGAAAAGGTCTGCGTTAGCAACATCACGTTCCCTATTAAAATAGGCAATCTTCCGGAACGTCGCGAGTATTGTTCGGCTTAGGCAAGCTTCTTATCAAACTTAAAAAATAAACGTGATAGGAAAACGCTCTATAAAATTCGTTTAAAATACATATTTAAAATCTGAAGCGGAGATTATCTACAGTGCGTAGATAATCTCTCTCTGTTCATCCATCAGGTTTGTGACGGATTTAAACTCTGTGGTGGTCATAAAAATACTTTTGCATGTATGCAGGACGATATGCAGAACGTGAAAAGAATATAATGCATCCGACATTGTAATTGCAAATATTGCGACATAGTTTGGGCGCATATTTTATATAAATTATGACTTTTGAAGCGCCAGATTCTCCAACGCTAGATCGGTCTTATTTGACAACTAAAAATTTTAAACTCACAAGTGTAAGAATAAGCCAGCCAAGTTTTATATAATTTTTTGCTATTGATTGCTCAACAAATTTTCGGAACTTTAATTTGGTGAAATCCATGCCAAACTGCGTTAGATATTCTTAATGGTTGTAGCCGTTGGCACAGTTAGCAAATGTTTAGAAAGCTGTTTGAAATAAAATATAACGACAACGTTTTCTGCGTTTTTATAACACATCCGCAAGGGTAGCGTGGCATAAATTTAAAAGTAGCATGAACAGTCACTTTTGATACAAATAAAAATTGAGACAAAATATACATATGTATCACTTTTGACGCAGTCGTAAAAACACGAAATAAAACTTAAGAACTTCCACTGCATTGGTATACGACCACAGAAATAACAATCCTTGACATATGTCGCTTCCGATAAATATTTTCCTTTAAAATGTGTTTTGAGTTGACTGAGCACCCTTCATATGCCAATTGAAGCCAAGCCAATATGGACATTCGCTTTAATGGCCATATTATTATCAACTAGTCAATATAAATATGATTCAGATTAATTTCAATAATTTTTATATATTTTTTATACTTTATATTTTAAATTAATCAATTTAATAAAATTAATAAAAGTTTAATGAAATATGTATGGCGGCTGCTTTTATCTATTTATTTTGGATTTCATTAAGAAATAAAAAGATTCTCTATTACAAATTTTTATACAAAATTTTCAATTACAATTAGTTGTGACGTCACATGATATGTAAATGAAAGTGCTATTATAGCTAGTGTACTGTAAATTCAAGTGTCAATTTATTTTCACAATTATTATAAAAATATAAGAAGATAGAAATTTATTTGAAATAAAAGACAAACTATGTCTGATTTCCACATTTATTTTCTTATTCTCCGACGCGTTTCGCTACACTGTAGTTTTATCGAGGAGTTACAACAGTTGTAACTCCTCGATAAAGCTACAGTGTAGCGAAACGCGTCGGAGAATAAGAAAATATATGTGGAAATCAGACATAGTTTGTCTTTTATTTCAAATAAATCTTGTAATGAATTTCCATCAAGTAGAAGCCAGCACCATTCAAAGTTTAGAAGATAGAAACATTATCTTTGATAAAAATAAAGATTGTTCCACACTGTCCGCAAGGAAAATCGGATAATTTGCCGACTAACAAACCTATTGTCTTTGTTGCCGACGGTTGATGCATTTATGATTACTTGGTTATTTTTTTTCAAATCCTGACTTGACCTACATCTCCAGAAAATAAAGGAGGAAAAGCCTTAAGGTATTCGTTTAAGATAATTATATTAACTGTTAGGTGCCAGTAAGCTCAAATAAGTTTTTTTCTTTTAATATATCTTGCGCTATATTTTAACAATGGTAAATTGTAACTTCAGCATTCGTTTTTCAACTTTCGACAGGTTTTATTCTACCATAAAAATAACCCAAGCAAACCAAATGATAAATAAAATGACGTCATATTTAATATCACAATTTCTTGCGATTTTATGACTGATGGATGGATGGACCATAAAAGAACGTCGTCAAATTCAAAAATTCCCCATATTTCAGTATTGATTGTTATATCGAAATTACTCTCTTATATTATCGGACCTCGTGACAGATAAAATTATTACACATTATATTTAAAAGGCTTTTAGGGTTTGGCATATTACGCATAAAAAGCCTTTTATATTTAATTACTTGGCCCAATAAACCATTTCGATCGGGAATTGCGATGTTAAAGAGAGACAATGACGAGCATGGCGAAGGATGGAGTTTAACCATTGCCTTTCAGCAAGAGAAGACGCAGCTGTTTATTCATAGCTAGCTATTTGTTTTGTTACAAATATTATGGGTGTGTAGAATAAAGAACCACCGCTATAACTCCGTGTCCGCCCGCCCACCAAGCAAACCTCTGAAAAGACGGTTCCGAATGAAAAGCATCTATTTTTCCACACACTGATGCACCATTTCTTATAGTTTTTGGATAAATTCCTTTTAGGAAAGATCAAAAATCGCTTAAAATTTTACTGCACACGTTAATTCCGACCTGCCTGAAACGTTACACACAAAACATTACGCCTTGACAAATCTTTAAATTATTAATGAATAGGGGAAAAGCACGTGTTGCTAGCTTTGCAGTGCATTGTTATGCTTCCTATTCCTTATATCCCCTTAGTTGTACAGGGTCTTCCAACGAGGACTGAACAGGGGCTCATTTTTGAGCTTCCTTGTATTTAAAGAAAAATCTGAAATAGCCAATCGATGTACTTTTTCCTGCAGAATTCAAAAATGAAACCAAAAATTTATTTGAACCAGAAACAAAAGAGTTACGCTATGGATAAGGTGTTTTTTAAATGGAACATAGCTTTTTTTATACGATTTTCGGAACGAGTGATTTTTTTATGTCCGTTCTGATTAAAATATTTAATATTGTGACAGCTATTTTTATTAAATTTTAATGTTTTATCCAGTATAATTTAACTTCAACCTGTTTGAAACATACACTAGGTAATAAAGGTAAAATCACCTTGAAATCCTTCAAAGTCAAAAAATTTGACAAATTTACTATAATATTATATATTTCTGTGAAAATTTGCAATAAATCTTCTCCTTGCTTCTCTTGCATTTTCTTGGCATTTGTAGAACAAGATAACAATCTGCAATCTCTCATCTAATGAATATTTCATTTCGGCAATATTATAGTAAATTTGTCAAATTTTTTGACTTTGAAGGATTTCAAGGTGATTTTACCTTTATTACCTAGTGTATGTTTCAAACAGGTTGAAGTTAAATTATACTGGATAAAACATTAAAATTTAATAAAAATAGCTGTCACAATATTAAATATTTTAATCAGAACGGACATAAAAAAAATCACTCGTTCCGAAAATCGTATAAAAAAAGCTATGTTCCATTTAAAAAACACCTTATCCATAGCGTAACTCTTTTGTTTCTGGTTCAAATAAATTTTTGGTTTCATTTTTGAATTCTGCAGGAAAAAGTACATCGATTGGCTATTTTAGATTTTTCTTTAAATACACGGAAGCTCAAAAATGAGCCCCTGTTCAGTCCTCGTTGGAAGACCCTGTACAAGAATATAAAAATTTTAGTAAAGAACCATTGGTAAACAAAACTCCTGTAACTTTTTTAACTTTAGAATTCAAATAACAATCAATTAGCAACTAAGTAGGAATCAGCTCCTTGCTCAGGCGGCGATAACATATTTCTTATTTTATTTATCATTATAAGTATCTTTTCCATCTTTTATTATTAATAATCTTTTTAAAAATGAGGTGCTTTTTGTATTACCGGCTTGTTGACTTATTGACAACAAATTCAGTAAATTCTTTTCACAAAATGGAATTTATTAAAGCCAGAAAACTTGAACGTCTTCTTTAATAGATCACACCAAGGTCGAATTTTTAAAGACGTATATTAATAATTGTTAAAAAAACTTTAAAATATTTTCTGTTGAGATTTATTTAAACCTTTTATATTGTTGCTGGGTAGACTGCCGCTTTTGGGAGATAGAAGCAGTAATATAAAAAGGTATTTTCACCTAATTATAATTATTATAAAAACAGAAAAAAGCAGTCTTCTGAGACAATTATCACGTTCTGAATAAATGCAACCGCTTTTTAGCTTCATGTTGACAGTCTGTTTGTCTCAATTTACCTTTTTTTTCAATTTACCCTTTTTTATACGACAGTTCCCGTAGGCTTTAGGCCTCGTGCCCTAATGAAGGGCGAGGCAGGACAAAGCACTTACGATTTGATTTTTGACAAGAGTGTTATAATAATAGTAAAAGGAACAAAATTTCTGTTTATTTAACCTTTGATCAATTAGTATTAAGGATTACGAATAATTATTATAAAATTTACATTTAACGAAACACAGGACAAGAAAATTACTTTATAACCATGGATGTCACATCAAATAGATACCATTACAATTTAGAGCAATCAGGGACCCTCGATATATATATATATATATATATATATATATATATATATATATATATATATATATATATATATATATATATAAATCCGCCAAACGATATGGTGCCATACCTACTTCTCGAGAATGGCTTTGTGGGGCTTTTAGTTATGTAGACTATTTGCAGGGGCGTTACCGAGTTGGGCCCTTTTATAGGTAACCTGATAATTACACCCAACAGTTGGGCCCCGATATGGAAATGAGGGTATTAATTAATGCTAGTCTCACGGTGGAAAAGGCCTGATTCTATATTCCTTGAATTACCTAGTGAAGGTACCATTAAGATCATATTTTCTTAGAATTTCCGTTCCTGGCGTTTATAAATATTGACACCATATTCATTTTTATCAGTTTTTCTCTGAGTTTTAAAAACAATGTTAAGTGAGAAAGGAAAGCGACTTTAGTCGTTTATGATATTAAGTTTTGTGTCGGTAAAACTTTAAAAGATGACAGTGTGTATTGTAGATGTGATATGTTATGGTTACTACAGTCTCTTAGCTGTGATCTCGTGTCTTAATTTTTATTTTTAATATTGTTTTGCTATAGCTTTACAGTGTGTAACCTAGAGCCTAGGAGAATTTCTATATTGTACTTATGTCACCCAAAAACATAATGAATTAGCCATGTCAGTTTAAATTATGTCAGAATTGAATTTAACCAGCTTTTTTGTATCTAGCATGGCAAGTAGAGTTAGTTAGAGTAATGTTTTCTCAAGTAGCTTATATTCAATATTCCACATGGTATGAACTTAACTGTTGAAAATATTAATTTTATTATTGGGATGAAATGGTACCTATCGACAAATTAAATAAATAAATTTCCTTTATTAACCAGTCGCCATTTTGTCAAAATGATTTTCATTTTGTGATACCAGCTGATTTTTTTCCTTTAGAATTGGCAACTTCATTTTATTATTTAATGTTTTTAACTGTCAATATTGATGTCTTGCATGCATGGTGTGACTTCAAAAGGGTTTTCTATCTAGTTTTCTTTAATAGTTTTATTAATTACAGTTTTAAGAGTAAAGTTTCTACTTTGTCTTTGACTTTGCACTGTGTTGATGACTAACCCAGGTCTTGAACACCCATCTACTGCTCTGGGTCACTCAACTTACTTTTGTCTAGCTAATTAGCTTCAGTTTTAAGTTACATTTCTTATATTTTGTGATGATTCTTTAGTCATTGTAATTACTGAATTTCTATGATTATATTGAACATTTAAATGTTATCTTTGCGGCTCTACCTTTTCATTTACATAACCAAGTTGTTACCTAAATACCTTGGTTATGTATATTACCTGTGTATAATTTGATTGTGTGAATATTTTTGTACATACGTTACATGTGTAGATATAATTTGTTTATAGAAATATTTTTGCACAGTAGTGCGATGATATAGCTTCTCATATTTAAGTCTTGTTTTCATTATTTTATAAATTAGTTGGCTTCAGTAATGCCACAAATTTTATTTCATTTTTTAAAGACGGTTACATAGCGATTTTAATGCTTGTTAATGGGCTAGAGCTCTTAAAACACAAAATTGTAAAGTTGTAAACAAAAAACGTCTACTTAAATGTAGTATTTTTGAAAAAAAAAATAAGAATCACAAAAATAGACTCGGTATTACTCAATTATCATATCATTTAATAATGTATTACATCAATATTGATACGTTTTCCTTTAAATCTAATTTTGTTTATTTATGAAGGTCTTAACTTCTTAACGACGATAATATTTGCTTTACAAGTGAACAACCTGGATAAAACGCCAGCGATGATATTTTTTTATCTTATCGTTGTATTTTAGCGTGGCGTGGATAAATAGCTAATAAAAACAATCTCATTAAAATGACAAATCCAAGCAAAAAATAATATTTGGGACAACCACTTAAGATTAAATCTCGGATTAAACATTTCTAACGGAGGGATATAAATTAACAACAAGGAAAAAGTCCGTAAAATGCAATGGAAATATTGTTTGTTTACTATTCCACGTCGACAACCTCGAGAACTTGTAACGATGCCAAGAGCGACCTGATGATTTCCGATGCGATTCCGATTTTGGAGAAAATATTTTCAAAATATTTCATAAATCCGTTTTCTAGGAAGCATCTTTGCAAAAGTGGTCAGGACATTTTTGAAAAAATATAAGCTCGAATATATTGTCCAGGAAATATTTTTGGAAAAATTTTGTTAATACATTTTCGAAAAAGCTGTTTTTAGAAAAAATTTACTTTCCAAAGAGATGTTTTTTGAAGAAAAATTATTGGGTTGTGTTTGGTTTAAAAGCCAAAATTATCCGGCGCAAATTTTGATAAGATCGCAGTGAGATGGTGTAAGGAATGATTTCAGAAACAATCTACGAGCATGTAAACCAAAAATACCAAAAAAGGCTTGCATTTTTTATATTACTATTCTTATAATTCATGTCAAAGACGTGACATACATAGATGGCAAAATGTGTGTTTTTGTTTATAATATTTTTTAGAATATGTAGAAATGGTTAGTGTTTATCTTACAATATTTATTTTTATAAAATTCGCTAATGAAACCCTTTTTGTTCAAGGCTCTAGGAGGGGGCTGCGACCCCCCCTCAAATTCGCCACTACGCACACTGTATGGAGGAAACAAAAGGCTAGTTATAAATGAACGGCTGCGTCCCCTCTGGCTGAAAGTCAATGGTTTTTGCTTTTGCATTTAATTTTCTTTATTTTTGGGACAAACGGCGACGTTGTTGATGTCTCCACTAAAAATATGTAATCTGGGGTTGCGTGTCAGAAGGTATGTTCAAGATGGCATTGAACGGTATAATATAATTCATTTTTTAGATTTCCTCATTTTTGTTATTGTTCGTGTTAAAATTAAATTAACCTTTGTTACGCTTATAATATTTTTACAAGTTTTTTTTTTGTGAAAACATATAAGATTGCAGTGGCGGATTTAGGGGGGCGCCCCCTCCCCCCTAGAGCCTTGTACAAAAAGGATTTTATTATTTTGTATATTTATTTTAGCCTAGAATTCACCACAGTCTTCTATTTTCTTCTTGTAATGCTCCTTGCTTGTATCCTTCTAAAATGTTTCAGGATTCTATAGAACCAGCAAAAGGGTATACGAGTATAAAGGCTCCAGATCGACTTTCGTTGTTGCTTTTTAGTTCGATCTTAGAAACTCATTTATTTTCAGTAAAGTGATAATTGTGACAGTGACAGTAAGAAAGAAGGTTACTGTAGTGAATAAAGTTTGGAAAACCGGAAGTTTGTGTAGTATTTCGGCCGTCCGGTACAATATTTATGTATGTATATCGTGTAATAATGAAGCTATTTTATTGCACCACATTATTGCACCCGTACAGTAAACGTAATAGATGTTAAAACGTGAATCGGAAAATACCACGCATTAAATTTATTAATAGATCGTAAAGTATCTGATGACGATTTGATCAATCGAAGCCACTAAGTGGCCATATAGGCGCCACCACTTTCATAAATACAAAATTGTGATTAATATTTTCAGGAAATTTCGTTTAGCGTCTATTTTTTTACGTTTTACAATTATTATGCGCAGACTTTAAAGTTTAGAACACATTTATTACATTTATTTTCTAGTTACTGGTAAATATTATATTAGTATTATCAACTACAGTATTTTTAATTAATTTTATTTTAATCTTACATATTATGTCCCTTTTAACATATCAAAGTCAATTATCACCCTGAGCAGAGAATATAAAGAATATGGACAAATTCTCGAATACACCGAAATGGGACCGAAAGAGGGTCCCCCTTGACATATTTGGGTGAGACGGGGAGGAAGATAAATTATTTCTAACACTAAACTTTGTTACTTATTTACTTGTTAGTTTAACGTTAATTATAATTATTAAATTTAAGCAAGAAACGGCATTCAGAATTTCGGATTACCAACATATAAATTCTTATTATGATTTTTATTAGAAACGGAAATATTTCGCAGATTTTTTTTTACTATTTTTTTTAGCATTTATTTCCTTGCTAAAAACATTTGCAATATGAAAAAAATTGTCGTTGTAAAAACGTCTTTGGTACCACTGTGCGGCGCCGCGCCGCGGTCTAGATTTTTAAACAATAATTATATTAAAAGATGGTATTTTAATTATAACTAATTGTACCAAGATTCAATCATCATATTAGTTAACTAATATTATTTTAAAAATAATTTTTATTACCTTACATAAAAGCCACTTCTGATTTTTTTGTAAGCAATAACTCTAGTTTACAAGGAAAATGTACCTCGGGAAAAAAGTGTTTTTTAACCTAATTCGAGGTCGCTGAAAATGAAAATGGCTATCATTTATTTTTCCAAAGAAGCGTTTGCGAAATATTCGCAAAAACGTGTTCTTCGGCTCTTTTTCCAGTTATGGTCCAACATCTCGAGAACGGTAGACGCAATCGACCTAAAATATACACACATTTCGAGGTACGCTTCTTTTTTCACATAAATATTAATTTTGAGTCGATTGGAAGAGTATTTTTTGAGTTACAGCTACTGAAAGTTGAAAAAAACAGCATTTTTTTGAGCTTTTTTGAAAATTGCACATTTTTGTTTGTTTTATTTAGTCATTAGGATTTTTTTTTTCAATTTTGTTGAATTGCATATGAAAGATTATTTCGTCACGAAAATATATTGCCGAAGTTTGTTCAAATCGGTTATAAAATGTGGAAGATATTACTGATTAAGTGAAGGCAGACGATTTCAGCTTTTGCCATGAACGCCCAGAAGTCCGGAGAAATTAGTTTCAAATGACTACGTTAGGCTTTACAACCTTAATTTCGTTCCCTTAATTTCTCCGGATTTCTGGGCGTTCATGGCACAAGCTGAAATCGTCTGCCTTCACTTAATCAGTAATATCTTCCACATTTTACAACCGATTTGAACAAACTTGGGCAATATATTTTCGTGACGAAATAATCTTTCATATGCAATTCAAAAAAATTGAAAAAAAAATTCCTAATAACTAAATAAAACAAACAAAAATGTGCAATTTTCAAAAAAGCTCAAAAAATGCAGTTTTTTTCAACTTTCAGTAGCTGTAACTCAAAAAATACTCTTCCAATTGACTCAAAATTAATATTTATGTGAAAAAAGAAGCGTACCTCGAAATGTGTGTACATTTTAGGTCGATTACGTCTACCGTTCTCGAGATGTTGGACCATAACTGGAAAAAGAGCCGAAAAGCACGTTTTTTGCAAATATTTCGCAAACGCTTCTTTGGACAAATAAATGATTGTCATTTTCGTTTTCAGCGACCTCGAATTAGGTTAAAAAACACTTTTTTCACGAGGTACCTCGAATGAAGGCAAAATTTGTAAACTAGTGTAATTCATAAATACAAACTGACAACATTTAATATTAATTTCCCTTCATTTAACTTTTCTATCAGTCGGACCTCGATTTTCGCCTCATGTATTATTGAAATCCGGTCTCATTTATAATAGAAATTCTACTTTGTAAAATTAAACAATTATGTGTGTGCTTCACAAAGAGTCCAAGTTACCAGTCGAGTGATTGTTTCAAATTAATAAACACAAACGATAAACAGGGTTTTGCATGCTATTCTGAAATTAAATTGAAACAAAATTGTATTATTTGCTAAAACGGGGCTTTCCAGATTTAGACCTCAAATAGAAAATTACCTTATTTATTATTTTAAGATAATGGAGTCGGGACGATCTTCAGATGATTTTTAATTAAAAATTTTTACGAAATGAAAGTAAACCCGAAGATTAGAGAAGAAGGTCCCGATTTTTGAGTACTTTGTGTTTAATTAAATAAAGTGCAAAGGCGTTAAATAATAAAGAGACTTTATGACTTAGTAGAGGGATCACTTCGTTTTGAAAGCTGTTTAGGAATTGCGTTCAAAAGTTAAAAGCATTTTTAAGCAAAAAGAAGTTTTATGGCACGTGTTTAAGAATGTTATTTTTAAATTTTATGCCCGTTAGAGAAACACGTAAGTTTGGTAATGTTTATGATTTTCCCCAAATTTTCGAAAAATGCCTAAACAACAGCTACATTAAGGGGATATACAGTTAGAATTTTCATAAAATCGATTTTTTTTTTAATTTCATTTTCGTAATGTACATATATTATTCCAGTACACACACAGAAAATTTCAAGGCAATCCGGCTATTATTTTCGAAGTTACACGCATATTTGTAAAGACGTGTCAGAGCGATTGTACGCTATGTAAAGTGCTTTTGAAACTTTAAACGTGTTTTTCTCAAAACTGTGTTTTTACAGTCGGTGACGAAGATTTCTCGGAAACGGCTGAACCGATCAGTCTCAAATTTTAACACAAGCTTCTTAAGTATAAGTTTTACTAATTAATCGAAGGTTTTTTTTCACCGATAAATATATTTTTTATATAAACAATTTAACGCCAAAATTTTGGTCAAAAATCGTTTTTGTTTTTTTTTGAGAAGCCGCCATTCTGTCAAAAATTTTTATTTTGCTTATTCCTTCGATTAATTAGAAGATTATACATTACTTTAACGAAATCCGTTTGGTTTTTTCATTTTCGACGATCCAGTCCAGAGATATCGTTGTCACCGCAAGATGCCTTTTTTGAGAGGACCTCCTGGAGGTCAGCTATAGCAGCTTTCAAAATTATTATTTTACAAATACAAAAATCTTAAAATACAGTTAAAAGATACCATAATATGTGTACAAATTTTCACATTAATAAATTTAAAAGTCTTCTCAGGAAAAATTCTTGAAAAATCGCTTTTTTTAGGCCTCCTAACTGTATATAACCCCTTAAGAAACTGCTTTTAGGTATATTGTATATTATATTTAAATGTCATAATGTTTCAAACAAGTTATTTGGAGCACCAGTATTAAGATTATGAAATTCGGTTATGGTGAAAGAACCAGTGTCGGAGAACGAGGTGGCCATTTAATAAATCCACGTCGCCCAGTCCGGCGCTTCGGGAATTTATTGTTTAGAAATTCTCTGACTTGTAAATAACAATTACGAGGTGCTCCTTTTCAAATGAAACACAAAAATATGAATATTTCGTATTTCTCTCTTGACTTCTCGAGTACGACAGAAGATAAAGCGTTTTAAACTGCCTCTTCAATATCACTTGGGATTTCAGAATCGGACATTTTAAATATTTTTAAGGTAGTTATGTGCTTTACCCATTTCTGCTATTTTTGAAAAAATCTTTTATGGTCACATTCTACTGTCTTTCCTGATTGCCAATATACGTGCGCACATAAAAAATTATGTTGTTTTTTATTAATTTTAAAATTTTTCAACTTTTAGGTTAGCTTTTTCAATGAAACCCGTGGTACACATACTCCAAATTTCTGATGGAAAGACGCGCTGTTGCCAAATTTACAAATCGTTTTTCCCACAAATACTGCTAGCTTTACATAAAGTTAGCGGGAAAATGCGAAAATGAACCAAATTTAACCAAAAGGGCAAAAATATGACCCCAACCAACACCCTCGCGCACCGATCCCTCTTCGCCTGCGAGGAAAGAGACTGGCCAGGGCCCCTAACCAGGTGCTAACCCTGTTCCGACCTTAGGGTGCCCTCCGATCCACTGTTATCCCATAAGAGCGAAAATATTAGATCTGTCACCTAATTGACCGACTTAGAAAAGTTTTTTATGCGAACGGTGGATCGGAGGGCACCCTAAGGTCGGAACAGGGTTAGCACCTGGTTAGGGGCCCTGACCAGTCTCTTTCCTCGCAGGCGAAGAGGGATCGGTGCCCAGGGTGTTGCTTGGGGTCATTTTTGTCTGTGTTCTAGACGCGGTACAGCGGTACAAAGTTCGCCAAGATTAATTTCATTTGGGATAAAAAAATAGGTAAACGTGGCAACACAGAACACAGCAATATTGTTGACAATGTTGACAGGTGGGAAAATAATGGCGGCTAATAGCGACTTAAAATGGAATTTTGTTTAGAAGAAAGCAATTTTCTTAGGTATTAACCGATTTTCTTCGATTTTACACTTCATTACGTTGGGAAAAGTGTTGTTACGCCTTTAACGATGTTGTGTTTTTTGTTTTTACCCCGCCCAGCACCCCTATTCGCTCCCAGGTCCCGTAAGTTTGTTTCATTAAAAATTATTAAAAGAACAACATAATTTTTTATGTGCGCACGTATATTGGCAATCAGGAAAGACAGTAGAATGTGACCATAAAAGAATTTTTTCAAAAAACGCAAAAATAGCAGAAATGGGTATACTAAATAATTACCATTTTTAAAAGAAAAAAAAAATGTGACGCAACATTTCTTTCCAAATAAAACTTCAAAACGACATCATGACAAACCAGACAACTGTCTACTAGGTACCTACTAGATGAGATAAAAATTTCTTCGTGTGATGCCTACTTAGACGTTTTGATACAATAATTAAAATTAATAATTTTATTTACATTTTTTTGTCAGAATTAGAAAAAATCTTGTATGAAACACGTTAGGCAATGCAATTTTGTTTACCTCGTATAATTTTTAGGGACCTCGCTTCGCTCGTCCCTCAAACATTACACTCGTTACACAAAATTCCCTAACGAGTCACATAAATAGCTATTATTAAAGTATTTAAACTCTTTATGTACACAAGACCACACCTCAAAACTTACTTCAAGAAATTATCTGCGCAGCCTTATTTTAACACGTTTTAAATCACAACACTAACTGATTGACACCTTAACCTGATCAAACTGATCCGTGTACAATTGCTGATAAGTTGTTATCTATAATTATTTTTAAAAAACTTTATTAGTACTTTATTTGATTGAAAAATTGTAAGGGTATGAACATGTTGAGCGATATCACATACTTACCTACATAATGCCCTGTTGACTTTTTAACTACTGTGCATTGACAAACATGGTTATGTTGTAATAACAGTTTTTAATATTTTTTTTTGGTCTAAACTGAACTATTTTTAATATTCTTGATCTTTTTTTCTGAAAAAATTAGAAAATTATCTTGAATAAACACGCACTGTTTCCTTCTACATTTGGTGATCTGAAAACAGAACCAGTGGCGTATTCAGGATTTTGTTTTTTGGGGGGGGGGGGGGGGTTGTCAGCCACTAAATGCGCCGAAAGCGAAAATTTTTCGGGGCCGCGCCCAAAGTTCGTCATAAAATAGAAATAAAAATATTTTTCTTCAGACTGCGCGCGGTCGGGGAAAGAGGCATTCTTGGTTCAAGCTGTATTGGTCCAATTTTATTTAGACGTCATTGTAATCAACTACGGAATTTTAGACCAGACCTACTTGTCAAATTTTACTTTACACTTATCCTACCTTTGATTTGAACCGACTTTATTACATTTAAATATTAATGCACTAAGTGAACATCCTGTAGAGGTTAAGAATAGTATTGACGATCATTGCCTCCTAATTATCAGGCTTTATTATTACACCTAAGTATTCAATAACAGCTATTTTTAATCAATATAAAAACAGGGACTTAATTTATTAAGTGATAAAAATAACAGTACTTATTTTAAGATGTAGCTTGTTTTCGTTGTATTTATATACCATATATGGAAATTCTATTGCTTTTAAGATAAGAGTAAGAGTATGCGAACGATTAGCGGAATTTCTAGAATAGTGAAGTGGATAAAAATGCAAAAGTACTTTTGGCGTGTAGTAAAACTTATTTATAAACAATGGAGAATTCGGTTTAGTTTCTCCATCTTAGGATATATTTTATGTTACCTAGGTATATTATTTGATTTAGTGGACTTTGTCGACAAGATATATTCTTTGGCAATAAAGCATAACTAATAATAGTAATAATATAATAAAATTGATGCCAAAATGCCAGTCTCAAGATTATGCAATGCTAACTCACAGTACTCACACATACAAAGTGAGACAACGGTCAACTTTTAGACTCTGATTTACGAATACACTGATTGTCACCGCCAGATATAAATACAAAAGCTCTTATATTTAGCTAGTTTTCACAGAAATCCGATTGCAACTCATATGACGTATATTTTGTTATAGTTACTTTTATAAAAGTTCAATTGTCCTGTCCATGTTTTAAAAATTATTTTATATTTTTGTCAAATAAATATTTTAAATTTTATAAAGCCACTTTTGAATTTTTAAATTTTATATTTAAAGTCAACAATATGTTTTATGTTTTATGTATGAATATCCACGTGTTAATAATTGAATAAATATTTTTACATTTTAGCTGAGAGCAATGTTAAATACTGAAATGGTTAATAATCTAGAACACTGCATATGTATATTTTCGATGGATGTACGTACATACATATGTATATACAGTGAGGGCTAAAAGTTGCCTATAAATTCGATAAAAATTCAAAGAAACATTTTTCAGAAAACGCTCGGGCATTTCAGGTTTTGTTTTTAGTTGCGCAATTTTTGGCATGGCAGATAAGTATACAGGATCACTCATGTAGTAGATAAAAGTTATTGTCAATGTTTTCCTTATAAAACCTCCTGTATATCATTGAATTTTTGATTTCTTCAAAAGATTTTTAACATATTTGATATGGCATGCCCAGTGGCGTAGCCAGGTGGGGGCCAGGGGGCGACTGCACCCCCCCCCCCCCATATTTATGAGTACGTTTTATGATATTCAATCGTAAATTTCTCAATAACTGTTGACTTTAGATGTAGGGTATGTGATATTAAATATATTAAAAATCTTCCGAAGCATTCAAAAATTCAATGATATACAGGGGGTTCTATAAGAAAAACATTAATAATGGCATTTATCTACAACATGAGTGACTGCCTGTAATGCCAAAAAAGCGCAACTAAAAACAAAAATTAACGCGCCCGAGCGTTTTTGTTAAAAATTTTTCCTTCAATTTTTATCGAATTTAAGCGCGACTTTTGGCCCTCACTATATACGTATCTATTTTTTAAAAGATCTCCAAAATACGCGATGTATTTTAGTAATATTAAAAATTCATAACTTGCCATTTATTATTTATTTTCTTAATGCTTACTCAGGATACTTGGTCGGGAATTAAAATAATGATGATTTGTGATGGATTTGCATTTAATAATCGACAGTCTATTACCGTTTCGGGTATTTTCCATTTGTTTGGATTTCGGTTCATGAATTATTCATAATATTTTAGGAAGTTTTAGGAAGTTATATAGATACTGAGCATCGATATCTACATATTAAACAGTTTAAACGCTTAACGGTTCCCCATAACTTTTCCGGGAAATACTTGTTTCGGAAATACATCTTTTCAAAAACGCTTTTTTTTCAGAATTTCATTCATCTGTCAAAATAGACACTCTAACACTAAAATGACAAGTTTTAATTGTTTATTTAAACCAATCAGAATAAGATTATGCATAATTATGCACCAAACCTAATTCACTAACATAAAAATTAACTCTAGTACATTTGCTGGCAGTTTACCTTTAAATAACGATTTTATCTTTTTAGCTTCACGTGGATTAGGACTTTTACATTTTTGAGCCGCCCTGTATGTAGGTACTAGATCAAATTTTTGAATGGCAATGCCATATTCTCTTACGATGCAGAACTTTTTATAAAGACACTTTTTTTCGTAAAATGAATAATAGCAATTTTTCCATAAGGTCGATGCCGAGTGCAAGAAAAGTAAAAAAATAGACATTTAATCGGTGATTGCTTCCTTTCTATAAAGAATGAAGAAATTAAAAATGTGGATATCATGTATTTGGACGATCTCTTTCCGATGACGTATGGATTTTAATTTGGATCCATTTTAAACCAAAACAAAAATAAAAGCCGTGAAAAATTTTGGTCAAAAATCAAAATTTCCAGTTTTCCCAAATATGTTTATCCATTTTCCAGTAGTTTTAGGTTTAGGTAAATGTATTGTAAAAAGAAAGTATTTGAGATTTTAAGGTTTTACTTATCAATTCGTTTTTCGATATGACTTTTCGTTTTCGAATTATTAAGTACTAAAGAGGGGTCTTGCAAATGGCATATTTCAACCTAAAAAAAATTACTTGCCATTTTCCGGTCCTTGCCAGTTGTAAAGCTCCGGGTCCCTTACAACCTCCGAAAATTTAAATCGACTTAATTCACTTTTGCGACCTGTACTCGATTTCAACGAAAATCGCGGAAATTTCGACATTGACGTTTAATAACTCCGAAACGATACATCCTGTATAAGTGAATTTTTTACCGAAGCTAGTTGCACTATTCCTCTATTAACCCAGAAAATTTGATTGCTCCTCCTCTGACTGTTTCCGAAAAAATCAAACCAGTTCGACGTTAGGTTAAGCTTTACGTTATTTTTGCTGATCTCCTGACGTCAATGTCCACTTCCAGACGTCACTTTTTACTGGGGGCAAAAGGCTGCTTTTTAAATTGTAATAAACTATACCGAAAAGTACCTAAACAAAAATTCTAGCAAAATTTTCCTAGTAATTTTCTTTAAAATAATTTTTTTTGGGTTTGTAATGACGTCTTTAAACGGTTTATGCCGGTTTATTCCTTATTAGAAGTGGGTGAAAAGTGAGTTTTAAGATTCCATTACAATGTTATAGGTCAAGCTAATAATAGAAAGTAAAAGAGCGTGTTAAAAAGGCGTTGTCGTAGACCCACATCTAACAACAATGCATTATTACTGAAGTTAAAGCAACTGTGGTGTTAACAGTTTTCCATTTAAAAACCGTTGCCGTTGCTATGAAGTTTTCTAGTTTAAAATAGATACATAAGTGAAATAGTCGTCGGGCAAAAAGCCCTCGAAAAGCCTTTTTACGCCATTAATCTTTTATTGAAAATCCATTAGCACACTGACGTTTTTTATTTCCGGGTCTGTCGATCAGAAGTTTATTTGAAAACGGTTGGGACTTTCGACTCCAATTTAAAAAAATATTGAAAGAAGACCTTTTTTAATAGGACTTTAAGCCATAGTGGGTTTTTGCGCTGTTCATTTTTGTTAGAAACGTGTTTGGTAATTTGTTGAATAGATTAGATGATTACGTAATTTACGAATGGGATTTCAAGTGTTTTTTGATAAAATGTTCTATACTTAGAAAAGTTGTATGTATATAGGTAACTGTTTGCTTGCGGGATTGTCGTGGATATACAAAATGACGTAAATAGTGGACCCTTGGAAATATTATTTACATAATTTTTTTTTAATTACAATTTTTTAATAAATGTTCAAAACTATCTCTACACAACTCATAGACATTTTTTAGCTCGCCCACGGACGAAGCCCGTTGCACTCCTGAGTGCTTCTGGTTTTTCTTTTATATTAGCATAAGCATTTCAGATACGTTGAATTAATGCATCTCGATTGTACGCTTTTAATAAAAATTACACTCTCACTTTTTAACCTGCTTCACAAACAAAAATCTAGCGGTATAAGGTCTGGAAGCCTGAGCGACCAGCTACAAGGACCCCTCACGATCCGCAAGGTTGTAATTTGTATTAGAAGTGTCACAACCCTCTTCAAGGGTTCCCTTCAAGAGGGTTGTGGAAGTGTACTTTAACAGTTGTATTAGCATGGGGATGTTGTGGTGACAAACCTTCTGTGATGATTTATAATAAAGTTTATTATAGTTTATTTTATTTTCTACAAAAACTGAACAATATCAGCAAGGAAAGACACGGAAAATTTAATTTTTCCTAGATGTACCTATATAATGGCACTAAAATGTCTGCTCTTACAGTAAAAAATCGGCACCGCTCGGAGGTAATCATCATAAGAGAAGATCCAGCCCTTAAACACTTATAATTCCTACCTTTGACATTCGTTGGGGCTTAAAATATATGGTAGGAAGCGATGTACTACTATGCATTAGGAAAACATCTGTCACATTGACAGATACCCAATTATAGGAGTGTAAGAGACAGAATAATCGAGATGCATTAATTCAACGTATTTTATTTACGCTTACATAAAAGAAAAACAAGAAGCACTCAGGAGTGCAATGGATTCCGTCTGTAGGCGAGCCAAAAAAAGAAAATGTCTATCGATCCGCAAAAGTATCTTTGAACGTACAGCGTGTCCCATAAAGTTCTTCCCATATGGTTCTTTTATTATTATTAGAGCTGGTGAAAATGTAATGACCCAGTCCTCACAAGAAAACTCTCTTCTCTCGCTCACCGCCGCGCTGTGGGGGATTTATCCGTTTTCTACTGATACTTCCACGGATTTTTCTCTGAAGAACTAGCTGGTATAATGCCTCCCTTGACTATTCCTAACAGAAGAGGCGGGTTACTTGTGCATCCCTTTACTGTCCTACAAAAGCCTAGAACATCTCACTTCTCTCGATCATTCACACCTAGGGTCTCCAGATTATGGAACGGACTGCCTGCAGATGGTTTTCCTTTCCCTCCAACCTCCAACCAATCCTTTAAATCCCGTGTCAATAGATTACACTTCCCTGTCCTTTAGACGCCCAGGGTACGTTAATACTTAGGCTTGAAGTCTACATGTCTCAGATAAAAAATAGAGAATTTTCCACATAAAATTCCCAGCCTTAAAGATCCGTTGTAATCTATAATAAATATTAAAAATACAAAGCTAAAAACCTTTAAAATAAACAGTTTAGTAAATTTAAATTCATGCAGTCAACAGTATGGAGCATGATGTAATTAATTACTAATTACTATCAATAAAATTCAAAACAACACGTTCAGAATTTTGTATTGAAGCGAAAGATTTGGACCACCACCTGAACTCACTGCGTAAAAGTTAGGATAAAAATTGCTTTGATTTTTGATAAATCATTCCCAGAATTGTGCGGTATTTTGATTTAAATTGACTTTTTAAAAGTCAGACACAAATTTATAAAACTTTCGATGTCATCTTAAATCGTAAATATCTTATAACTTTCACGAATAAATAAAAAGTTTATCCGTCAAATACAGCAAAACTTTAACAAACCTTGAAATATAAAGGTGAAGTATAATAGTTACTTCGGAATTTACTTTAAACAAAACCAACACTTTTAGAAACATAACATGCCTGTTTATTTTATCAAAAAAATAGGGACACAAGGATGAAACCCAAACGAACTCTTTTAATCAACCTTGTTCTTAAAACGCGTTTGTCAAATAGTGCTAAATTGCGATTAAAATCCAAATACAATTCCGTTGACGACTTACTGGTTGATATAAAAACACACCTTACTAAAAGATCTGACACAGCTCTTCAAGCTAAGCTTTTCCGAGCTAAGCAAGGAAAGAAGTCAATCGAGGAATTCGGAAAATTAGTAGAAAAACTTTTCGTTAATTTGACGTTTTCCCAAGCTAACGAAAATACGGAAGCTTACAACATTTTAAGACCTATTAACGAAAAAATCGCTATCGAAATATTTGCGGAAGGTCTTAGAAATTCAAAGCTGAGTACAATTATATCGGCACGAAATTTTTCAGCTTGACAAAAGTCATTCTGAAAAAGTAAGTATAACAATAACACAATAGTAGAAACCTAAACACGTCAGTGTATTTTTAAAAAGTCGATTTTTATTTTATGTTTTCGTATTTTCTTGATCGAATCTATTATACGAAAAAATCAATTGCATAAACAGCATTGTTTGTATACTGTTAGTGTAAAATGTTAGAGCACTCATAGCTTTGTTCTGGAAGTGTTAACTTATTTGATAGGTAAAAAGAATATTTTAAGTAGATTGTTAATTACATTAATTAATGAAAGATATAAAAATAACCTAAAACAGAATTATTGATTACAGGTTAGGCTGTATACAGTCAACACAAGAGCGTTCGCTTAATTTCCAATATAGGGACCAAGTAGTAAAAAAATAAGTTTGTAGTTTAAAAATATATTTGAAATACTACGACGCACTAACATAATAAAAAGTGTAATATCTGTTATTATCAAGCAAGCTTTGTCAACGTACGGGCATGCTTTCCACAAGCTCATCAGTATCAGCATCCTCACTAGGCAATGACCTCCATATCTGGCGAATGTAGCGACTTAAGTGCTTCAGTGTTAGTACAAGTTTTCCACTAAGCTTTCGCTTTATAGTAGCCCAAACATTCTCAATAGGATTCATGTCTGTGGACTGGGAAGGCCAATCCAACGTTTGAATGTCGTTATCGCGTTTTCAAGTTGTGCAGAAGACACTCCGGTGTTTTGGGTCATTATCTTCTTGTAGTACACTGAAAGCAGTATTAACTCCATACTACCTTTAAGCAGATTTCAGCAGAGTAGTTTTATATAAATATTTCAAACATTTTCTGTGCATTAAAATTATCGCTGAACAAGTATAGACATCCGAAACCACAAAAACTGAAGCAACCCCAGACGTGAATATAAACTGGATGTTTATTAAGATATTGTATTTCCCCAAATTTGCCCCACTGGTGATTTTCCTCCCAAAATTGAGAAAAATACCCCAATGTGGCAAGACTGGTTTTGGGTTAGTAGTTTTGCTGTATTATGAATGAATTACCATAACCCAAGCTTTTTTTCAGTGTCTTTTCTTTTTCTTTTTCCAGCCAGAACATTTCACAACTTTAACTTTACCTAGGTACGTGACGATAGAGATTTAATTTTCTTTAAAATGACCCAATTTGCTTTTACGTTCGTTTGTAACATGACTTTTCTGGATTTCACATCCGTGTAAAGCACCACGCAACTCATATTATTATGACTCCAGAAAACACTTTCTAACAATAGAAACGGCCCTAAAATCGTTTAGAAACACCTGGTATAATAAATAACTCTCGCGATGGCTGTTCCTGTTATCACCGTACCGATAATTGAATCTCCATTTTAAAATATAAACTAAATATAACGTTTTTTACTTAAAGTCTAAATATATCATGTAAGTTATTGCACTAATTAGTTTTGTCAATAAGAACCATATATTGACTAAGAAAATAGATACGAATTCCATAGAATTTTTTAATTTGCTAGAAAAAAGTTTTAAAAGAATATTGATATTGAAATCGTGAAAAAAAATTTAGGTGTTTACGTTTTGGTTCATTAGATTACCAAAAAAACATGGTTTCATCAGGTTTGCCATTCTATTGTTATACAACTTGAGACCGGATTCAAATATTACATTCCAGGAATGGACTCCGTTGGAAAGACAATGTACGCAGATATAATAAAATAAAAATATTTTTGCCAGGACCAGTAATAATCTTACCATCATATTTTAAACTAAAGGAAGGAAGAACTATAAATTTTATTTGGTTAACCATATGTATTACCTACTTATCCAGCCGATCTTTTAAATCAAAGGTGATTGTTTTTGTTTTTATAAATCAGAAACAAATAGGTATTAAACATTACGGCCAGATTCTCCAACGCTAGTCCGGTCTAATTTGACAACCAAAAGTTTTAAACTGACAAGTGTAAGAATAAGACAACTAAGCTTTATACTATTGATTTATTGCTGAGCTTCTTCGCAAATTTATAAAGAAAGGGACAATTTTAGTACGTACTTTCCACAATGATAGAACCAAATTCATTCCAGCAACCCGTTCCAAGATGAAAATCACTTGGAAAGCAAGCAAATCGCTGAAATATCAGAATTATTCATAAGTTTTTAATGACGTCTTATTAACAGTGACGGGACAAAAACCTGTCAAAATATAGCTGATCAACTATAAGATCTTAATTTAAACCAGTACTAAATCTTAAACCTTCTTAGTGAATCTGAACGTTTAAGTGCTAAGCACAGACGTAACTAGCTTTGATTTATTAGCAGTGGCGGCTGGTGAAATTTTAAAGTTGTATATCTCTGTTGCTGCCTACGAGACTCGTGCTAAGTTCAGGTTTTTTAATAGTGAGCCTACTTGAGCGACTTGCTTTTAGTTTATATTTGTAAGAGCTACTTAGGCACACTTCACATATTTAATAATACAGCTTTTACGTTTCGTTAGAAGGGGCTGAGCCCCTAGTATATTTTCTGTAAGGGGCTCTAGCTCCCCCTTCCGCAGTCAACGCCTCTGTTGCGATTTGAGTGGTCCCAAAAATTAAACGCACTTCTACGCAGTTTGTGTAGGTTTACTTAGAACTACTTACTACTTACGTAGGTTGTGTAGGTTTCCTTAGAAGAACGGAAATGTTCGTGTAAGTTTGAACAATTCTAACGCGTTCTTTCGTCATAAAATGATCCAAAATTAAATTGTCGCGTCTCTAGATGACACATGCAAAATATAAAGTTTTTAGATTAAGTTGTTGAAAAATAGCGCCAAATCTAAATCCCAAAGTACATATTGAGACACCCTCTTTTATATAAGATTTTTTAATAAAAAATTTTACACACGATATTTGAAAGAAAATATTTTTTACGATTTGACTTTCTCCTTACAATAATTACTTTTTATTTAAAAATATGCTGAGAATTTCATTCACCAGTCAAAATCAATATTTGAACAATAAAATACGGGTATTTTATTATCCGTTACCGAAAAAAAGTAGCGGGGCGGATAATTATTCTGCCAAAGCCGTGGCGGTTCCTGAAATTTTAGATGTGTCGTATCTCAGTTCCTACGCATTGGACCCACACCCAATTATAGGTTGTTACTATGGGTACTCTAGAAACATTTTCGTAAAAAAATATTTAATTTTAAAATTTGGAAAATAATATTAATTTTTTGGCCGCTTCAGCTGAGACCTGAGAAAGTTCTGAAGAAAATTTGACTTCCAAGTTTTTTTCATAAATTTTATCAGTTTTATCGATAGAATTCAAATTTCATTGAATTACCTCTAATATCCTGAAAGTAATTAGTTTTTAAAATTTTTACCCTAAAACATTTTGTCTAAGAAATAATTTAAAATGTGATTTCTTTAAGGAAAATTAGGATATTTTTACCAAATTTGGAATTTGTCGATAAAATTTTATATACTTTAAGAAAAAATATGGTGAGTAAAATTTTCTTCTAAGCTTTCTCAGATCTGGGGGTGTCGCATTGAAAAATATGAGCAATTTTTGGACAAATCTGCATTTATACTGATTTTTTTTATCTAAGACATCCCACGTAGACTTCAAGCCTCAGTACTAGCGTACTGTGGGCGTCTGAAGAGGAGGGAAATGTAATCTATTGACACGGGATTTGAAGGATTGGAGGTTGGGACGGGAAGGGAAAACATCTGCAGGCAATTTGTTTCATAATCTGGAGACCCTAGGTATGAATGAGCGAGAGAAGTGGTCTGTTCTAGGCTTTTGTAGCTGGGCAGTAAAGTGATGCATACGTAACGCGTCTATTGTTGTTCTGTTAAGAACAGCCAAGGGGGGAATAATACCGGCTAGTTCTTCAGAGCAAAATCCGTGGAAGTAGCGGTAGAAAAGGGATAAATCCCCAACAGCGCGGGGATGAGCGAGAGAAGGGAGTTTTCTCGTGAGGGCTGGATCATTGATAACGCGAATGGCTCTCTTTTGGATAGAATCAAGGATGTTAAATGTCGAAGGTGATGCTGCTCCCCAGATGTGGGAACAGTACCCTAGGTTAGGTCTTATTTGGGAAACATAGAGAGTGTATAAGTTGGAAGGGGAGAAGTATTTTCTGGCTCGAAAGAAAGCAAGCAAAGCATTTGTGCACTATACTCAATATTAGCTAAGATTTTAACTGCGGCCGTTGACACATGTCACAACTTGAACTTTGGGCAGGGCCCGACTTCACATTTTTTATCAAAATTTAAGACTGTTTAAATAGTGGAACAGAATCTTGCTGCTTTCAAATGTAAAGGTTTTTTGAATTTTTTTTAAATGAGTCTCTTTTTAATGCGCCAACATTTATCACAAATGATTTTTTCTGGAGAAATCAATGATACAAATGTTTTTATCTTTCAATGCATATATCTATACAAAAGCAGAATCGGAAGCAGAGATACACAATGATACAGAGCTTCCGCTTGTGCGGAAGCAGAAGCAAAAGTTCCATGACTAGTAAGTGTTTACCTTTATAAATTCGTTCTGCAAACGAATTTCCGTGAAAATGCTTGTGATTTTTTGTCATATTAGCATATGTATTGCATTAGATTAGATTTATTTTTAGGTAAAATAAATAATTAATTACCAATATCATTGTTATCAATATGACAAATAATAATAAAAAAAATTCTAATATATCTGCTTGGGAACTTAATAAATTAAGATCCCATATGGTTAAAGTGGTTAAAATAAAATTAAACGGATTAGAATAATTTATTGCTTTTTCAAATAATACATACACATAATATGTAGCTTATTTCTCCTTGATTTACAACCTATTTTTAATAATGTGAACCAGGTCAACTCTCAGTTTCCCTGTCATCTAACACATTTTTCATCTGAAGCAAGAGACAATATTATTTCACTGAGTGCTCTTACGAAATGAGGTTAATAAAATTTTATTTGGAACAACAATTGGCGATCACTTAACGACATGATGGATTAGCAACCCTTGCGTAAAAAAAACATCCACTCTAATTGTAGATATACACAATAATTACAATGGACTTTTTCACTATAACTACCAAATTTCATAATTTTAATAGTTAAAGAGGATATACGAGCGAATATTTATAAGTACTTAGCCTACCATATAATCTAAATAAAATATTGTTACACACTGTATAATATATCGGGCCCAACCGTTATTTACCTGGATCACAGATAAAAGAGCCCAACTGTGTAACTCCGGTAGCCATTGCAACCATATATAATTTTGTCTACTAGAATCTTTCTAGGCTAACTATATATCAATACCCCTCGTATATATTTTGCTTGTTTATGTAACTTGTTTAAAATATGACACTGGCATTTCAACAGTGTACTTTTTGGTAGACAAACGTTTACATCATGTAAACTTAATATATAACAATAGAAAAATGTTGAATTATACAAGCTTTTAAACACTAAAACGATCCGTATCGGCGGGAAACGGCAAAACAATGCAAAAACTAACTAATTCGATCAGAACTGATGATTTATTTTTCTCTGCTAGTTTTCTGTCTTTGTTAGTGATAAATAAAAAAGAATATCCGATATCACCCGAGACTTTTGTTAAGCCGATCCATAAAGGCCTCTAGAAACGCACTTTGACAAATAAACATACAATGTAGCCACGTATTATTATTATTATTATTATTAACATGACGGCCCGGTGGTTTCGTTGGTATTTAACTTTAAAAATATAATAAAGGGAAAGGGAAAGTTGACTAGTATGAGGAGTATGTCACTTTTGCGGTTATTAAGGTCAGAAAATCAATTTTTTCTGGCAGATAAGAAAATTACCGGGGGGTGGGGGAAAATGAAAGGAAGCCGCTAGGAATTTGTCCAAAAATGTTAACAAATGTGTCATTTTCGGGGTTATTGAGATCAGAAAGTCTAATTTTGTCCAACAGATGTTAAAAAAGTGGGGGGGGGGGAGGGGCAAGGAGCGGCTGAGAATGTCTCCAAAACTGTTAAATGTATCATTTTGGGGATTATTGAAGTCAGAAAATAAGCTGTTGGCGATTTCTCCAAAAATGTTAACTAAAATGTCATTTTCGGACGTAACGGATGTTAAAGAAATTAACAAGAGGGCTGGGATAAAAGGGGCAGTTGGGAATTTCTTCAAAAATGTTAACTAATAGGTCAAAATCAAATTTTGTGTAACAGATTTTATACTTTTCAGTGCTTTTCCTTTTGTGAAGTTGATTAATTTTTTTGTGGAAAGAAATTTACAAACCCTTTTGACCATTTCTAAAGATTATATTTATGTAAATTAAGATTAACACAAACCTTCTCAATTGCTACAAATCAGGATTATCTAAGACAGGCTGACAATGCCAATGGGCGAGTTTTTAAGTTTATTCAGTTCTTTGATGACAGCAAACAGGTTCTGTCCTTGTCATAATGAATATGTCAAAAAAGAACGTGCACAGCGACGGAGATGATCGCTGAATTTAAGAACTTAATAAGAAATTCAATTTTCAAATTCGTGTCCGTTTTTTCGATTATTTATGAGAAGGTTTACGTTGTTTTCCTTAATTTCTCTAAATGGAACGCTTTCAAATATCAAAAGAAAACACACAGAGAATTCTACCCAACCCAACCTGGCATAAAATTTACATCTAAACGAGTTTATAAAAAAACGAATAAAAATAAAACAATCCCTGTTAATTAGTTTCAGTTAATCGTGGAAAAAAAAACAAAAAAAGCAAATAATGAGACTGGCAAAATCATAGAAAAAAGAAGGGATGGAAATGACATCCAAATTTCACTGTGTCATGTTGATACAATAAGCTTGTTAGATATACTAGGTATCCTAATCAAAATAACGAAAACGGTAATCAGTTCCCATAAAAGAATCGGGCCTTGCGTAAAACGTTACTTCCAATTTCTGTACCACCCTATCGACGCTCTGTTTAATTTTTAAATATTTACAAGAAATGCAGTAATCACGTGACCCTGGAAAATTAATTTTAGTTTGGTTTTAATGTTTTAAAACAATTTGGTGATAACAAACACAAAGTTCATACACAAAAACATGCACAAATATACGAGGGTGGTACCCTCAAGAAATGAAAAGTCAATAAGGGACTACTATCTGGTCAGTAGACATAAATGGAAAAATATAAAGGATGTAAAAGTATCAAGATAGGCGGAAATAGGAGACGACCAGTATATGGCTAAAATGGATATGAAGAGGAAACAAGTATAAACAAAAGACAAAAGAAGAAAGCATATACAGGAAAAAATAAAAAGATATAAACTCAAAGTAGGCAAGTGCCGAAAGGAATCCAAAATATAGTAGACAGAAAATTCAGGGAGCTATCAAACCCTATGTGTCCTAGATCAAATTTTTGAATGACAATTTTATTTTCTCGCGATGCAGAACTTTCTATAAAGAAACACTTTTTTTCGTAAAATCAATAATAAAAACTTTTCCATTTCGAAGACACGCTGTATAGGTACTTTTTTTAATGAAAAATAAACATATTATTTTATTGTCACCGGAACTGCATAAAATTTAAATCGATACGACAATTAGAAGTGGGTACAAAGTGGGTTGTAAGATTCCATTACAATGTCAAGAAGTTATAGGTCAAGTTAATAAAAGCGTGTTAATGTTAATAAAAAGTGCAAGCCTTTTTTTGGTTTTTTGGAAACAACCAAATAGTTTTTTTTTTTCAAAAAACATTCTGAAAGTAAATTTTTTCGACCCAAGCAAACCCAAACATAACTTTTCTAAAATGTCCTGACAGCTTTTGCAAAGATGCTTTTTTGAAATCGGATTTATGAAATATTTTCTTGAAAACACGTATTTGAAAAGTACTTTTTTTCAAAAAATAGGTATATTTTCCGAAAATATATATTTTTTTGAAAACAGTATTTAGAAAATTAAATTAGGAACTCTAGTAACTTGGAAAATGGTAATGAAAAAAAGACGAAAAAAGTTACCGGACAAACCTAAACGCACCTGTTTTGGGTTTGATCAGGTTTTCCTTAGGTTTGGAATGTTACTTTTCCATAAATTACTTTTTCAAAAAGCAGTTGCCTGAAAAAATTAATATCCGAAAGAATTTATTTTCCAAAAAGATTTATTTTTGAAAAGTGCTTTAAAGAAATTTTACAAATTGGTTTTAGAAAAATTATACTTTCGTAAGTACTCGTATATCCCCCCAAGCCAAGATAACCAACTTGTTTTTTTTTTCAGCAAATATCTTTTTTGATGTTAAATTAAGCACATTTTTTCGAAAAACAGCTTCTTCCAAAGATGCTTTTTCGGAAATGGATCTACAAAATGTTCTTGGAAATAAATTTTTTAAAAGAATCTTTAAGAAATACATCATATTTTCCGAAAATATATTTTTTAGAAAACATTTTTTGAACTCTACTGGGTTAGAAAATGTCAATGAAAATATATGTGGTTAAAAAAAATTCGAAAAGTTGGTTTCCGAAATAAAGGTTTGAAATATCCTTTGTTTATGTTTATTATGTTATGTTATGTAATGTAACACTGTAAATTTTAACATTGTATAACAATATTTTAACAAATAATAAAAATACAGTCTTAAAAGGAATAAAAAAACAATATTCACTCAAATAAAAATAAAACCGAAATATATCGTCCTAATTAAGTGTTTAGTGAATAATGCATGAATGCCTGTCTGATTTTATTCGGAAAATGTTTTTGAAAATTACCGGTAAAGAAATTTGCCTGGTAAAATTACCAAAATTGCCGTTACCGCACTTTTTTCTCTAATAACAGGCAAGAATGTAATGCAGCTTTGAAATTTTTCAAAGTTCGAAAGTAATCTACTTTCAGCAACATAGATTTAACCGATGCGATGTTCAACTTAAAATATTCCGAATTAATGTATTTTGATGTAACTAGTGAATTAAATTAATAACTGGCAGCCAAATGGTTTCTATTTATATGCTTCCCCTGGTTACGGCTTAAAATTTGTTTAAAATGTAGCACTATGCTGATTGTTTTTGAAGTACCTCGTCGTGAATTCAATAAATAGTCTGTCAATGATGAAACTTCCTCTGACCAATATTTGCAAATATATAAAAAGTTTTACATCAAAAATAACTAGATAAAGTATTAAATAATGCTACGGCTACACTGCACATATTTGCCCGCGGAACTAATTTTTTTTCTGCTCCCATACGTTAGTTGATTTATTAGACATTTACTACCTTTACTTTAATGAGATTCATTAAGATACAGATTTTACATTAATTATGCCTTTTATTTCCTTTATAATATCATTAAAGCATAATAAATAAGTGTTGCGTAAAAAGTTAAACTTGAAAAACTCTAAAATAAGGTACCTTACGGCATAGAGTTGCATTTAAAATTTTTGACCTTAGTTCCCTAGCGTCACCCCTTAAGGGGGTGTAAAAAGTAAATTACGTAAAAAAGTAGATCTATTAACCAATAGGATACACCTAAAATTTTGTGTCTCTATCTTTACTAATAGCAAAGATATTTGCCCATACTAGTGAGATCATCTCAAGCAATTCTATTTTAATTGCCAGTTTTTACAAATATAGGTAAGTACTGTAATTTCTTATCGATATCAGAAGTTACAAAACACAAGAAAAAAAAACTAAGAACAGATACATCTCCAATTTTTGAAAAAAATTACACTGTGAAATCACAAATTTTAGTTTTTGAGTTATAATATGATAAGATACGATTTTATTGGTAAATAGAATACAGAATTAATCACTGACGTTCCATTATAATTAGCGTTAGGCTTACATGTTACAAGGTTTTTCACAAATCCTGTATATACCAAAAAGATATTTTCCAAAAAAAATCTACTTCAAAAGTATAATAGTATGATAAAATGATGTTATATAAGCTTTACACCAGTTTTTCGATAACAAATATTTCTAGCCTGCTACTTCCGACAAATACCCCTATGTGCGTCGCTAGAGGCCATCTCCTAGTTTTATATTGACCGCTATTTTGAGGGTGATTTTGATCAGAAAAAATTCTAATTTTTTGGGATATGCTTTTCAAATTGAGTAATTTTGTATTATGAAATAAAAAAAACTGCTGAATATGCCCATTCCAGCAATCGTAAAAAAGTTTTGCAACAATGAAGACTGATTATCGTTTGGAATTAAAGGACTTTCATGGAAAGCTCACCACAGAATTTCTTGTTACCTAATTAGGATGTCTGTAAAGGTTGAACAACATAAGCTCCAAGAAATTGTAACAAAGAAATGAAAAATTAATAAGCACAGTGTATATTTTTTTTCTTAATGTTTGCGTTTTATCCTCTCCTCTTTATTCCTAATGTTTGCATTTTATCCTCTCCTCTTTATTCCTAATGTTTGCGTGTGATCCTCTTAAAATAAAGCTACACTTTTCCTCCTCACCCCATTTTCCAGAAGGCCTAATTACCCTCTTTAAATACACATTATGTTGAAAACATTTGCGCCTTTTGTTTACCTTATTAATTTTTATACCGAAACCATTGCTCCACTGAATTGTGACTAGTAATATTGGATTAAGGCTGCATTTGCCGACTACACCCATTTATTGCCAACTTAATTTTATTTTAGTATAATTTTTTGCTTTATATCATTTGTATTAATATTTTTACTATATTACATAGATTAATATTCTTTTGAATATATTTTATTATCTGTTTTAGGAAAACAATATTTAAAAAGAATATTAAGGTCCTAGTGACAGAAAAAATGGCACCATAGATTTCTTAAAATATTAATTTTCTGAATAAAATTACGTTGAAACTTTAAATAAATGACGGAAAAAAGCTGCAGGATATGAATCTATACTTATGCTTATAATGTTATTGCTAAAAATTTTAAAGCCGAAAAACCATATCATAGTAAAATTAAGTTGGCCACCATAGACGCGATTGGAAAATGCCAACTTAACCTTGCTATAGCATGTTCATTCCTAGATTAAGGACGTCGTTTCCTCTTGCTTATGGTCAATGATTTTTATCCATTTCTAAGCCGGTGAATCGTCTGTGAAATCAGAAGTATCCTGATATCCGTAGTTTTTGAATTTCTTTACTTTCCTTGCCAGAAAACAGTATTATAATCGTGAAAAAAATATCATCTACTCCATGTTTAGCATAGACGTAGTCAGGCAGTCAAGTTCAGGGGTGCTTTTAAGCCCCAGATCCTATTCAGTAAATGTCCAAAAATTTTGTTTGGGGTGCTAATTAGAGTTTTGGGGTGCTAAGCATCCAATTACTTGGAATAAATTTAAATTTAAATTAAAATAAATTGAATATACTCCAAGTCATTGTAAGCACCTCCCAGTCACCCCCCCCCCCTAACTACGCCTAATAGGTTGGAGGGTCATAAATTTTGGGGGTACTAATTAAACTTGTAGGGGAGCTAAGCACCCCCAAGCCTCCCCTAACTACTCCTATGGTGTTTAGTTCCTTAGATTACGAAAAGCGCCGTTTTTTTCATTTTCGGTCTGACTATCTGTTGATCGGTAGATCAACCTCAGAACGGTACGAAAATCAAACCCAGAACGGCTCGAAAAAATTGCTAGATGCAGAAGATAAATATGTAATTATATCCTAGTGCAATTTGGAGCTAATTATTGGCATTATTGCATACGCTTTTCTGAAGAATATTTGCATATTTATTTTTGTTTTTACTTGTTCAAAATAATATTATGTAGATATCGTCTTAAAGAATATCTTTAGCTTAAGGTGTACTTTTATGAGCCATCTTTAACATATTATACAGGGTGTCCGAAAAGTCTTAGTACGGGCAAATATCTTTGTTATTAGTAAAGATAGAGACACGAAATTTTAGGTGTATCTTATTGGTTAATAAATCTACTTTTTTAAGTAATTTAACTTTTTCAATCTACGCTAGGGAGTCGAGGTCATTATATCTTACTTTAAAGGTCTTTAAAAAAGAGATATTTTACCGCAAATCTGTGGTCCGTATCTTAATTCGTTTTTAAATTAAAAATCGTGAAAAAAAAATAAAACAATTTAAGTACCTTTATTTTTCCTGTTACTCTAAAAATTGTTCAGAATGACCACCATGAACTTCTTGGTAATAATAATGTCGATTTTGGAACTCAGTTTTCATATTTCCAAGAATGGCAAGTGTTACTTCTTAGCAGAGTTCCAAAATCGACTTCATTACTGCCAAGAACTTTATGGCGGTTATGTTGAACAACTTTTAAAGTAATAAGCAGTGGTGGCGCTAAGGGTGGGCAGGGTTGAGCGCGCGCCCAACTAAAATTCTGCTCGCCCAACCATTCGCCCAACGCGGCCCAACTATTAATCTGAAACTAAAATACACCCAAGCAAACTCAATCTTTAGAGAAACAAAGGTAAATTTTTATTTTCTTTTACGATTTTTAATTTTTATAGGTTTGCCATTTTGAAACGGACTAGGATACGGACCTCGGGTATGCGGTAAAATATTTATTTTTTGAAGATCTTCAAAATGAGGTAGCACACGGCATAGGGTTCCACTTAAAATTTTTGACCTCAACTCCCTAGCGTCACCCCTCAAGGGGGCTGAAAAAGTTAAATTACATAAAAAAGTAAATTTATTAACCAATAAGACACCTAAAATTTAGTTTACTAAGAGCAAAAATATTTGCCCATACTACACTTTTCGGACACCCTGTATAATAGCTTTTTTTTTCTTGGTTTGTTTAAGTTCTTGTTATGTAGAAAATATGTAGTTTTTTTATCACGTATATATTTGTTTGTTTTAATTATATTTTGTGAGACTTTATTTTACTTTTATGGTTGATCTCAAATAAAACAATTTTATTTAGAAAGGGTGATTAAAATTTTGTTGATGCCACCCCTCCTCCCAGAAAAAAACGCCCTTGTTCAACTGAAACAACATTTTGCACATTGATTATTGGACTTCAAGCTGGTTCAAAACCGTCGACATATCCGGTAAGATACCTAGGAATTTTTATTTATTAGTGCTGTAAAACTGGTCAAATTTACTTTAATTACAATGGATTGTTTCATCGACAAAATATAAAGACTTTGATCATGACGTAAATTTAGTACTGCTTAAAATATTTTAATTTAAAAAGTGCAGGGTCAATATACGGAAAATACAAACTTAGTGCCCGGTACCCGCGACCTCGCTACAACAACAATATAGTTTTTTATTTATTCCACGAGCTACTCTTATGTTATTCTAAAAATAAACGACATCCTGTATATATTACAAAACAAACAACAATTTTTTTATGCAGTCGTATTTTCAGGCTCGGGTTTTTTTATTGCTTTGAAAAGTTTTTTCTTGTTAACTACATCTGAGTCCTGATTGGATTCCAAAACTCTCCAAAAGAGAGAAAGTTTTTCATTGGCTGTTTCTAAAAACATTAATTAGCTTTTTGCCATAGTATTTGTATTGAAGTAATCAGTGGTTTCTAATTTTTTGTTATTCCTACGTAAAACATCAACAAGACACACTACAGTCTACACAGAGAGAAAGTCTTGCAAGAAGAAAATGAATTTTCTAAAAAATACTTATATTTTTGAATCAACACAAGTTTTATTAAGTGAAAACATTATTCTTCACTAAAAGAGTAATATAGTCTTCCAACAAACACCAGTATTCTTAAACTACATACATAATATACTCCTGTTGGAGAGTTTCCAGCCTCACAAAGAAAACAGAACAATATTGGTTAAAAAATGTTTTTTATTTTTCTGCAGTCTCTGTGTAGCACATTACATTTATTCCACTGATGTGCAAGGGCTTTTATACCATCGTTATACAGGGTAAATCTTCATGAAATTTTGGTGATTATTAGGGAGATATTTAAACATATTTTGGACATATACCCTCTCTCTCTATTCTGGCGGGTGAGGGGTAACATTGGAATTTTAAATGGGATAATGTACTGAGTTTTACCTAGCTACCTCCAGGAGTAATCTTTTATGTTTTTATTACTATAATGTAGCTTATGTTCTTTTTATTTATGTTTTAATAAATAGATTTTTATTTATTTTGTTTTTTCCACTTTTGTCTACGTCTTCGCGCCCCCCTTTTAGTTGGTGCCGTGCCCCACAGGTCGAAAATCGCCGGTCTACCCTGGAAAATTTTTAATGGCAAATAACAGCAACCACAATGCCATTAGAACAACAAAATATACTGGTCATTAAACTAAGTAAATATCGCTAATTGGGCATATACAGCGTTTTATAATTTACACTATGCAGGTAAAAAAGTGGAAAAAAGCCCATCCGTCCCAATAAACAATAAGCATGTTGTTTTCGTTTTTTTTCTAAATATCTAATTTAATTATAATTTAGCATATTAATAATTTGTGATCAGAAAACATAATGTAAGTAAAGAATCACAAGCTGAGCGTATTTTCTCATTCTTAATTGCCCTTTTAAAGAGAGGCGCGAAAACATTTCAAAATCACTGTTAGAAATTTTGACAAAAAATTGTTATTTAGAAAAATTTCTCATTATTAATATTAATATTTACCAGCTCGTTACGAGACGATCTATTTACAGAAAGTAGATTTTAATTACGATCAAGATTTATAACCCGATGTTTGATGTTTACAAGATACGCACAACTTGAGCAAACAAAACAAGAACAAATAATCGCGATTTACAATTGCAACTGAAACTAGAAAAAGTTTTGTGGCTTACCAATTTTGAAAAAAATCTTCGATAAAAGACCGACTCACAGATAGGTACGCACTATTTTTACTAAACTCGTTTAATTCGTGGATGTCAACTTTTGGTTATGTTAAAACCACTTGCTAATAAATGTAATTAGACCGGCTTGAAGCGCGAGTTGTTTGTTTTCGCGAGAGCGGAGCGGATGAGCACCGAACCGCGCGCGTTCGAAAAGTCCGGATTTGAAAACTTTGGAAACGCGTCGGGAGCGCGCGGCCAATTTTCCGATTTGCCGTTTTGTGCGGACACATGCGCTTAGGTAGGAATGGGAAATTTTATGTTTATGTCGATATATGTAATTGTGGTATCGAGAGATGAAGATATCGATACAAAAAATACATTTTAGAGGTGATTTTTTATATCTGCTCTGCTCTAATTACAGTTTTCTTAATGATGTGGAAAGTTTTCTAAATCAGTAATCCTCTAAACGACATTAAACCAAATGTTTTTTTTCTGATTGTATGGAAACTAGTTTTGCATTTTTGGTTAGAGCAGAAAGAGCAGCCAAGCGAATACCCTTTTCACCAGACACCATTGATCTTCGGCAAGAAGAGACGCAGCCGTTCATTCATCATGAGCCATTTGTTTGCTTCTTACATTGTGCGTGTGTAGGACAAAGACCAACGGCTATACTTTCGTCTCGGCGCGCTGCCGTAATGGCTTTCCGGGCCGTCTGTATTCCACCAAGCAATCCTCTGGTTTTTATGTAATCACTGGTTTTTGTTTTGAATATATGTTTATTTAAACCAGATAAATATTTATTTTGTTTGAAAGTACGTATTATTCCTAGAAAGCTTGTCGGCTTTAATTCGAACGCCGTTTTGTTTATAATGTGTTCTGTATGTTTTTGTCGTACACATAAATTTGTTAAAGCCAAATACATATTTGTTGGTTTTGTTCAGATAATATATGTATAAAAATATACTCACGAACAAAAATAGCGCATATTTTATTTTTGATCTTTCTTATTTTCCTTTAGCACTTATGAGATTTCTATAGCTAAGCGCCTCACATTGGAGTGTTCTACGTATATTATCAGTAATAAATTACAATATACATACGTAGAATTTTCCAATGTAAGTATATATGTATATGTTAGCTGTATTAGACATCACCTAAGTTCTTAATACCTGGGATAAAAGACCTCAAATAAAATATGCAGTTGTGACAAACGAGAAAAAAATACTACTTTTTACTTGCCATTTATTTCACAAAAAAATGGTATGTCGAACATGAGTCTTATTAGAAACAGAAGCAAATTATAGTACTCTTAACTACTGTTATTTTTATAGTATAAAAATCTTGTTATTTTTGTAGTATAAAAATTCTGTTCTCTGAAAATAAATATCAAAAACTGCCTTAACAGGCAAACGTGGTTGTAATATTGTTACCCTGGAATGAACCCTCAGCATTTAATCCAAATCAGGAGTTAAACGCGACTAGGGCGGCAGATAAAACAATACCATTGGATAAAACAAAGCACCTGACGAGGTAATCCAGGTTAAAAGTTAACCCACCAGTTACAGCGGTATCCGGCTCCTCTGGCATCACAATGATTTAATAAATTTAGTATTGTTGTCCGATGATTTCAACTAATGTTTATCTACCATTATAAAGTATAAATGCTCATTATCATGCTATAACATAACAATAAACATGATTTATCAATATTTTTTAGGTAAAATACTCATTCAAGTTGTATGAACAAAATTGATCAAAACTCATATTTATTTTCTCTAAAAAAAATTATTTGCCAACAACTTTGTACACCTAGAGACTCCTTTTGTTAAATAATTTTTGTCTGGTATCTGGATAAAATACCTACAATTTCTTACAAATAAAAATGTTTATCAAGAATAATTAGCGATTTTTTGTAAATATTTATTTAATTGAGAGAAAAAAATTGGAATTTCTTGTGCATTCAAACAACATGATGCATAGCAGTGAAAACTACTACAGGCATTGACGCCATTTTCGCTTTTTAGCAGGCTTCGAATTTAACGTCTCATTAAAGAAAATTCCCAAATTTTAGACTGTTTTTGAACTGTCCGTGGAGCTGACCAATAGGGTTAATTCTTGTTCAACTGTTTTTTCTGTCATCATGCTCAAATTAAATTGGATAGAGTATACATATCTTTATATTTTACAAATGTATCGATTCGAAAGAAATATCGATAAATTACCATAGCCCTGTGCTCTGAATGAATAAATATTTTCCTATTTTTTTTTACTCGCAGGTGTGAAAAGCTTGGCATTGCTCAACGAAAGTACAATTAGCGGGTTCGGCAATTCAATCTTTTTCATCGTTTTGCTCGGAATTTTTGACAGGCACGTGATCGGTCGTACTGTTTACAATGATAGGTTATGTGACCGTCAAAAATTCCGAGCAGAACGATGGAAAAGATGGAATTGCCGAACGCGCTTAATGTCACGGTGGAATATATTTTGGATGGGTAGAATGTTATGATACCTATTTACAGTATAAAAATTATCATGCTGTCAAGGTATTTATTTAATTAAATATATAACTTAATATGACTATGTGCAATCGGTTATTATTATAGTTATAGTGGACGACGAAATTTTCTGACGCAATAACCAATATTTATTGTTCATTTTAGTTACATACCTACTTAAGAGCATTTAGATTTATTTGTACACGTAATGTGGCGCGGAAATAGTCTATATTTTATAGCGCTTCCTCAATGGTATAGGTTCTTACTTATTCTGCCTAAAGAAAACGAAAAAATATATATTTTTAAATTAAACGTTTCATGTACCCTCTCTCCGCTATAACCACAATCTATACAGGGTGAGTTTTTCCAAATATAAATTATGAGTGAATAAATGAATGAATGTCAATGAAAAAATAACAAAAAGATCCTAAACGAACCTTTATTTGTGTTTGGTCAGGTTTAGGTTTCCTTGTATTTGCTATGTTACTCTGTAGTAAATTGCTTTCAAACAAGTGTTGTTTTTTAATATGAATATTCGAAGTCTTTTTCGAAACAATGTTAAAAAAATGTTCTTTCTAGAAACATGTTTTCTTAAGAAAAATTTAGTTTTAAAAAGTGGTTAAAGAAATTCGTTGGTGTCAGAACAAAAAATAGAAAACATCCCTAGTTTTCGAATATCTGTATTATTGAAAAACTTCTGTTTTCGAGAAAATATGTTTTGCAAAAATGTGTTTTCGAAAATTTTTCATTCATATGTATATCAGTCCAAATGGACAAAAGGTAGGTATGTAATTAAAAAAATGCTAGAATATTGGGCAAACCCAATCAATTTTGCAAAAAATCAGTGACGTGCCACATACTTACCAGCACACACGCCACTGATGCAAGTACTTTAGAAAATAAATTTTTACACGTAAAGGTACCCTTTAATTACATACTGGCGTATACCAAAATTCATGTCAATATCTTAACGCATTTTCGAGAAATTAAAAAGAAACATTTAAAAAAGAAAAAAATTAAACACACTGTATCTCGAAAAAGAAGCGTTTAAGGACCCATGTTTATATAAACTTATATTCATATTTTTAGATGTAGAATCTGCCCTTAACATCTTTTGGAACACCCTGTATATTATTAAGTGTTGATTATTTCAATTTATCTGTATTAATTCATTGAATACTATTGATGTTAATTGAACAAAACCTTTTTTCAATAAAACGCACATTGACCTTTTTAGTGGATTAATGTTTTAATAACGTTAATGTATGCGGATGATGCGGAAACTTCGTAGTTTGATAAACAGGGATTTTTTACTTCCTGACGTTTTACGTAGATGTAAGAATGATAAATTAATTACCGACTCCCAGGGGGTTAATACAATTCGGTAGAGTTTGAAGATATCAACAAATAATGTCGGTCTAGAGCGATAATAGTGACAAATGTATCTCCCAAATATTCGTTTATTCAGGCTTATTTCCTTGTTTTTGCAGTATATTGCTATTAATATTATCAGATTTAATAGAGTTGTTTTTTAGACCATTAGCTTTTCCCAAGCATGATAAATGTTCGAAAACAATTTTGTAAAAAGTGAATTTTTGAAAATACATAATTCGAAAATATAGTTTCTCGAAAATCTATAGGTATATTTGAAACACAAATATCATATTTTGTCTCCCTTATCTTGAAGCTTCTACAAAACATAGTTTGATGATTCTTTTAGTATCTTGGGGTTCGCTTTTTTTAAGGTAGGGCAGCTAAGAAAAGGTTGAGACCTTGAATGAATAAAGAAAGGATGCGGTTTTCTCTATACTGTGAGCGTATCCAACGTGTAATCTGTTAATTTGTTGTTTGTTGTTATGATGAAAACATCGTACCCCAGAGGTGTATTCGATTGACAAAAATTGGATCGATCCGGATTAGCTTACGAACTTTAAGGAAATACGTAACTGAATCAAGAATGGTAGTAGAATGAGATAAACTAGCATTGGAGTGTCGTAACGTGATCCGAGTCGATTCAATATTTGTCAATCAAATACGGTTCTCACGAGCGCTGCTGTCTCCGATTCCCTCTCAACAGCTGAGCGGTTGACGTCAAATTACCTTGAATAATTCTTTATTCATCCATGGTCTGAACACTTGGTTAAACGTATGTCTTTGTCTAATGAACTAGAAAAGAAAAGGTGCGACATAGATTTATAAATGACTCGGAGCGACTTTAAATAAGCCTTTAGAAATAATGTATCGTAATGTATTTAAGAGCTTTCTAACCTAAATTCTAAATTTATTATTATTTATCAGAAAATAAAATATTTTACGGCTTTTATTAATTTTAGTAAGTCTTGCGATGCTTCTAATGTATTGTTTATACAAAAATACAAGGTAAAATATGATGTGGCCAATGTTTACAAATTGTGTTTACGTGTCGCTTAGACCGGTTTGTTTTGGCTTCAAAGAATGTTAACTCATTCCGTATCCACATTTATTCATCCAAATTTTAAAATATCTTAATCTTATAATTTAAGCCTTAATCAATTAAAAATAAAATATTCATAACTATTCCTGTTTTAGGTCCTAAATAAAACACCACCACAGTTGCAGTCTTTCTCATGTGGATACGGTGCCACTCTCTTGGACAAACACATTATTCGACATGATGGTTGAAAAGGATCAACGGTGTCTTCAGTCACTAAAACTAAAATAATAATAAGCTAATAATAATCAAGTGTGACTTACATCTTGCCTCGTTCGTGTTTCCAACCGACCGGTACCACAGCTGAATTATTCTGTGAACTTTGCCGGTATTAATGGCTACCAACAGAATATAATGGGGCAATAAAGTTTACACAGATGCTACCAAGACCAAGTAAGTATCTTGCTAATTCTAATCATTAGAAAGTTTCCATTTTGACTAAAATACTAGTACCTACTATTACTATCAGCACCCCACAATGGTAAAAAGGATACAACTTTGACAATGCTGAAAGAATTATTTCGATATTTTTAAATTTGACGAAGTTATTCAATTTTTTGTGAATGAAACCGCAAACGATTCTGCGCCACGCGGAAATTCTGACGTCACGGGACAGGAATTCAAAAATCTCGTCAGCACACAAACTACAATTTAAAAAAAAAACTAAAAATATGTAGTCTCTCTATTTTATTGATCGTGTTACGAAGTATATTATTTATTTTACCTTCCCATAGAGATGCAAAATCGTAAATTCACAATTATTATCCTTTTTATATTTATGGTATATGATAAACCCATCTTAGGTAAAAATAAATGAGCTTAATTATAGACGATTTGGACAAATTACGTTAAATGTCACAAAATTTGGGAATGGTTTTTTCGTAGGTAATAGCAAAGAGTAACTCCATTAACAAGAGGCGAAAGCTTTGTCGGATTCTTTGATGTTTCATGTACCCATTTCCTGTAACCTTCAAATTCTTTTGTAATCCTAACTACACAGTAAAAACATGTTCAGTTTTTATAAGAAAGCCATCTTACACGGAAAAAAAAATTACTATTTTTACATTTTATAAACTTTTGGAAAATTGAATTTTACATTAGTTAACGTTATACCAGAAAGCTGATGCTAGGAGGAAAATGTTTATAAATAATATTTTTACTTTGTTAGTTCTAATAAAGATGGAAAGAAAAAGTATCTGTGCCTATCATACACTTTGGTTTTTTGAAGGATAATGAAGGCTTTAAAAAGGACTGGATTGGTTAAGAATTTTCTAAATTTTAAGTCGTTGTTAAAGCCAATTTCTACTACAAAATAGATAAGTTTTAGTAAAAGAAAAATTTATAATCTGACGGCCCCATGTCAATCTAATCCACTGATATCTTAGCGATCCTTTGGCGAAAGCGCTTTTTTCTTTCGCCATCCCTTTTAAAATACTCCCCTCTACCCTATTCCACTAGTATTTTTAGTGCCCCTTTGGCGAAAGCGCAAATATGCCTTTTGGACACTCACCCTTACCTGTTATTCAAGTACAATAATTTAAGGTAATTATTTTATTTTTTTTTTAATAAAAGAAAAATTTATAATCTTACGGCCCCATGTCAATCTAATCCACTGATATCTTAGCGATCCTTTGGCGAAAGCGCTTTTTTCTTTCGCCATCCCTTTTAAAATACTCCCCTCTACCCCAGCGACATACAGATTAAACTGTATGTCGCTGCTCTACCCTAATCCACTAGTATTTTTGGTGCCCCTTTGGCGAAAGCGCAAATATGCTTTTTGGACACTCACCCTTACCTGTTATTCAAGTTAATTATTTTTTTTTGTTGTTTGTTTTATTTTACTTTTAGGGTCATTGTAAGCTAACAATAGGCGCTTATATAAAGTTAACGATTGTAATTGTGGTTGCTTTGATCTATATTAAATATTTTGTTTTAAAAGGTTCAATTTTCCATTAAATAAAGAAAAACAAAGTATCCAAATTGCATTCATCAATATCAATCAATCTCAGACTGAAAGACTGGAGCGACGATAATTCTGTACGTCGGTCCTGTGAACGGGTCATATGAACGGGTCTTGATGAACGGGTCACGAAAAAGAACCGGGTCTTCCCATCCCTACAGATTTGATTTCAATAACCCTAGCAAAATGGCGATTTCGCACATGCGCCTAGAAATTTGGACAGGGCGGGAGTGTCAGCTTTCGCCTCTTATAGGTCGGGTTACTCTTTGGTAATAGTATAAGTAAATCTTTTTTTAATTCGAAAAAATGAGTTGCTAAGCAATTTATTTTAAGAAATGGCATAAATGCACGGTGCATGGTGCACGAAATGTCAAATAGTATTTAATAATTTCGAGACTTCAAACTTATTTTCTGGTATAATATAGCCGATATTGTTGTGTACTGTCTACATATCAATGGATATACGGTGATTAATTCAGTGTTTTTTGACTTTTCAATGACGACCACTATACCTATTGCTATTATTGCGTTGTGTTCAATGTGTCGCGTGACGTCACTCGCATCGGAGCCGAGAAAAGCGAGGGAAGATGTCAGATTTGACTTTTTAAAAGGCATAGATAACTCAGTTGTTTTTAAGAAAATTTCCAAAATTGTTTTACTGTTGATTTCGAATTTTTTTAACTATGATTTAAAGTAGGTGCATAATATATTAAAAACATATGGAAACTTCCTAATTTTCGAAAATATTTTTGAAATTTCTTCGAAAAATGTTTAAAAACAATACTTTTGCGGGCTATTTTTGATACAGCATGTCCAGAAACCATCTTAACAGGTGGGAAACTTTTTTATTTTTGACTTTATTGATGCGGATTACAAAAAATTCGGATTTTTTTCAATATTGCATCAATACTCTCAATATTCGAATTACACATACAATATTTATTGATATTATTGACCATATCGCGATTTTTATTGATAATGTAACCCCTGCCTGATGCTAACTACATGTAAATATTCTAGAGTTTGTGCTCAAGATAATAAGCAATAATAATAACCTGTGTTTTATTCATAACAAATTGAAGTAGATGCTCATGCTCGTAGTACAGTTTTGAGCAAAAGCTTTTACTTGCATTTTTATTCATAAAATATATAGCAATAGTTATAGAAATTTATTTAATAAATTTGATAACCGCTTGTGTAATTATTACAGTCGACTAAATTACAATTTATCGTTTTTATAGGTCTGGAGTGTAATTTGTAACACCTACCTTCTTTAATTGACTGGTCTAGAGGTGATCCATTCGCACTAATTAAATAAAAGTTGCCTAATATCAATAGCGTAAAGGCCAGTGTCAAAATACGATCCATATCTTTAGCAGTAGCACTTAAACAGTTAAAATAAATTAACAAGTCCGTCCAACGAGTCCTGATTGTTTTTCAATTAATACTGTTGTTTTTATTACAACTGCCAACATTAAATAGTTTTGTATTTTGTAAGGGACTTCACCATGCAAACAGTACTTTTTCCCCGATATCGGTGTGTTCGTGGAACTAACAATAAAATTGATGATATACGAATGTAAATTCGAGTTTACACAAATATAATGCATTAATTATCACAATTTGTTAAAGTTTATCATCGACATGCACTAAAGAGGTTTGAGATTTGTTTATTTTTCTCCATAAACTTTTTTAATTGTTATTCGTTTGGTATGAGTTATAATTTTGCACATTGGCAGCGCGTCAGTTAATTTGCTAAATTATTTTAATTACTTGGTCTGCAACAATGTCGTATCGTGTTTTCAACTGGCGACTCAAATTAAGGAAGTCGCTCTGTAATCAGCTGATTTTTAATGGGGAAGAAGGGCTCACTAGAAGACAAAATTGACAAAAATGCCAAATACCAGGAAAATGAAGACAAAGGCGAAACGAAATCATTCCCCGTTATAGTATTTATGGGGGACAGCAGTTTTGAAGCGTTTTTCCCGAAAAATGTTTTAAAAAATGCAATAATAAAATACACGATACATATCCATTAAAAAATTGAGTAGTAATCAAATCACCATACACAAATTTATTGAGTAAGTGTTTTTTAGTATTATGTAAATTATCTCTGACTTTTAAACAGAGTTAATATGGATAGCGTTATTCGAAAAGGAACCAAGCGACGTTTTAACAGTTTTGCGTAAATAAGGTGTAAAGATTCCCTTTGGTTAAAAGTATTACATTGCAAATGACAAAAATGTTTAAGTCACGTTTGGTAGTATATACCTTGCTTAACTTTTTGGCAATTAGTAAATGAAAAACTCCGTAGTTAAAGCTGGAGTTTAATTTTTTTGGCGGTTGGTTCTATTTGAAAATTTACAGTAAAGAATCATGGAAGTTTCCAAAGCCAAGGATAGTAATTTCTTAGCTCTGTCGCCCATTGTTTAAACTGATTCTTGCACAGGATGCGTTTATTAACGTAAAAAAATTGGTCATAAAACAGCACGACAGAACGTACGTAAAACTAGAAAAGGAACCAAGTGACATAGACTTGGTTCCTTATAAATTCGCATAGCTGTATTTCTTTGGTGTCGCTTGGTTCTCTCATCACCAGAGGACTCTGTTAACATTCTGGCACTTGAGTCTTTTTCGAATATCTAATTTAGAGTTTCAGGAGTCGCTTAGCGCCAATAACTCAAATAATTACAATTTGTCGCTTGGTTCCTTTTCGAATAACGCTATCCATATATGGTCCCGCGCCCATGATCTAGCACCGTCTTTACGAGTCCTATTTATTAATCACAACGTTATTTAGCAAGCAAAAGACAGCAAAATTCTTTAGTGTAAACTATATTTTAAAATACAATGGAAATATCCAAATTTCTAGTGTTACGTTTTTTTCCAAAAAAAAAATAGATATCTTTGCATGTAACTTTTGGTTTGAAGAAAAAGAAACATAGTCTGAAACCTTCAGTTTTAAATAATGGTAAAATTAAAATTTGATCTTTTCTTTGGGAACCCTTAACAATTCATCCTTAAAATAATAAAAATATATATTTAACAATCATATTTACATGCGTGTGTATACATTTTCACGCCGTTTCTACGGCAGACTCATTATATACGTATATGTCTGTTGTGCAAGCGACAAGTAGTTGTCTATTCTCGGTTGTCGAAGAATGATACTATGCTCTAGGTCACTCCCTGTTCGGTGTTGATAAGGTGGAGGGTTTCCTTTTGCCCGTAGTGCGTCCCCTCTGAAATACATATTAGTTCGTTAAGAAAGATCAAAAATAAAAGTTGCCTAAGCTTGATCACATTTTTAGAGGTTCCCTTAAGCAAGCCCAGGTCCATAAGGACAAGTGGGACAGTGCCCCATGGCATTGAAGACGAAAGCGTCGACATGTTAGTTCCGGGAGAATTGAAAAGGGCCGACTGTTTGAAAAAAACTCGTCAATAAAATTTGCAAAAAGCGCCAGAAGGCGCCCGCTCTTGCCGCGCCCTAGGCAGTGACGTATTAAGCCATGCAGGCGCCCTAGCTTGCCGGAAGTATTGCGCCCCATTCAGATAGTATTGATCTTTTGACTTCCCTCTCTACAGGAAATATTTTAGTTGTGAAAAAAAACCTCTCGAGATTTTTTCGATCACGTTAGAGCTAGAGCACGAAAAACATTGTGTCGGATGTCCACCTCTCGACTGGCGCGAAAACTTAAAAACAGGGTGAGCACCTTTAAAAAAAATAATTTATATTTTTAGTCGTTTTAATTTAAAAATGATTAATTTTACACAAATTATATTTTGTTTCTAGCTAAGGCACGTATCGCTAATATAATATACAGGGTGTCCCAAAGGTCTTAGCATGGGCACAAGAATAAACAACAATTAATTGTTGTTTATGCTTTTCGTATAAAGGACACATACCGCAAACCCGAGGTCCGTATCTAAATTTGTTTTTTAATGGCAGGTCTATAAAAATTAAAAATCGTGAAAAAAATATTTAAATACCTTTATTTCTTTTATTACTCTAAAAGTTGTTCAAAATGACCACCATGAATATCTTGGCAGTAATAATGTCGATTTTGAAACTCACTTCTCACATTTTCGAGAATGTCAGGTGTTACTTCTTGGCAGCGTTCCAAAATCGACTTTATTACTGCCAAGAAGTTCAAAGTGGTCATTTTGAACAAATTTTAAAGTAATAAAATAAGGGAAATAACATGTTTACGTTCAGATTCACTAAGAAGGTTTAAGATTTAGTATTGGTTTAAATTAAGATCTTATAGTTGATCAGTTACGTTTTGACAGGCTTTTGTCCAGTCGTTAATAATTCGTCATTAAAAACTTCTGAATTATTCTGATATTTCAGAGGTTTGCTTGGTTACCAAATGATTTTCATCTTTTAGCGAGTTGATGTAATGAATTTAGTTCTATTATTGTCGAAAGTAGTAAAGTAGTAGTAAAATTGCCCTTTTCTTTATAAATTTGAGAAAAAGCTCAGAAATAAATTTATAGTATAAAACGTAGTTGTCTTATTCTTACACTTGTCAGTTTACAACTTTTGGTTGGCAAATTAGACCGGATTAGCGTTGGAGAATCTGCGTGTTAATTTTTTTCCACAATTTTTAAAGGCTTGCCATTTAAAACCGAATTAAGAGACGGACCTCCGATTTGGGGTAAAATGTTTCTTTTTTAAAGACCTTTAAGATGAGGTACCACACGGCATAGGGCTGCATTTAAAATTTTTGAAAAAGGGGTTGAAAATGTTAAATTACATAAAAAAGTTGATTTATTAACCAATAAGTTACACCTAAAATTTGATGTCTCTATGTTTACCAATAGCAAATATATTTGCCCATACTAAAGCTTTTCGGGCACTCTGTATACGTCTATGGACGGCCGCGGCACGGTTGATTTAACAAAGGAATCAGGAACTGAAATGACATAAAAAATGTATATTCAAAATAATACTGGTTAAACAGAACATGTAAAGAATTTTAAAAGTATTTGGGTATTTGTTTTAACGTTTCAAAAATTCAGAATTACCCACATACCTATATGTATTTTCAGCCACACGAAACATTGTTCGAACTAAAAAAACTGACATGCTACGAACTGGCAGACAAAGGGATATGTAAAATAATGTAAACATCTGCAATTCTACAATTTACGGTTTTGACGAGGTAGGCTTCCATCAGGGGCGCCAATTGGGGGGTGCAACATCCCCCCCCCCCCCCTTAAAATTGGTTAATGCATTTAAAAGACCTATAATATTGCATTCAAAAATTCAAGATACAATGTATACAAAACGACTTTTTCTAATTTTGACATATAAAGTGACACTTTTCAAAACCGATGACAGTTTTGAAACATCTTACTTTTCGTAACTAGTTACGAAATATAAAATATTTCCTAACTGGTGATGAAATATTAATTTCGTAACGAGTTATGAAAAAATGAAACACAAAAATATAAATATTTCGTATTTCTCCCTTGACTTCTCGGGAACAACAGAAGGTAACGCGTTTTGAGCTGCCTCTTCAATATTACTTGGAGTCTGGGAATCGAAGATTTTTAATATTTTTAAAAGAAAAAATTTAATTTGCGACGCAACATTTCTTTACAAATAAAACATTAAAACGACATCACGACAACCCAGACAACTGTCTACTAGCATAGACTAAATAATACCTAGACGAACACTGCCGTGCAACGAAAAGCGGGTCTCCTTTGAGACATTTGGTGGGTTTACTGGTTTATGGTTTAAAAGTTTGTTTGTCTACCATTATATAAATATGTATACTATGTATCTACATGTATATATAATGGTGGAGAAACAACCTTTTAATCCATAAGCCAGTAAACCCACCAGATATCTCAAGGGAAACCGGCTTTTCTGTGTATTCGAGTGTCTGTCTATATTCTTTATAATCTCTGCTACTAGGTACTTACCTGCTAGATAAAATAAAAATTTCTTCGTCTGATGCCTAAGTACTTAGATGTTTTGATACAATAATTAAAATTAATATTTTTTTTACATATTTTTGTCAAAATTAGAAAAAAATCTTGTATGAAACAGGTTAGAAAATTTGTTTAACTCGTACAATTGCACTCGTTAAACAAAATAAAGCATTTCCTAACTGCTAAATCTTAAATGGCGCCCCTGGCTTCCATGCAATTGCCATTCTTATTAACACTAAAAGTATGACTATTACCTGTTCGTTATATGATAATCAAAAAGTTGTATGTCTTTAACCAAATCACTACTTTCGTTTTTTCATAAGTAACTACCTACAAAACATTCTTTTTTAAGTACTTACACTCCTTTATCCCAACAGTGACGTATTATTATATACTCTGTGTGTAAAAAGCCCCGGACCTAGAACTTTTTTCTGAAAGATTTTCCCTAAATTGATTAGTTTTTAAGATAATTATTAGCCGGTCCGGAACTTTTTATACAGTGTGTGTTATACAGGCAAAGCCCGCAGATTTTGCCCTTAACATAGGTAAATACATAAAATGCGTATGTACTTACAATTTTCTGGCAACTTTTCTACGGAGATCTGTAGGTATTTCCCTGTTAAACATGCAAACCATGATGACCTAAGTATAATTGGTATAAATAAAATATGTAAAAACTTTTCGAGGTGCTGGGATGAGCAAGTTACACCGAAGCCGAAGACTAATTCTAAAAGTGAGCTTGTCTACGAAAAATGTTGTTCGTCCCTAAGTAGACCCTATAAATAGTACCTAGGTACCTACCCAATTTGCAATTTGTTTAATAAAAGTAGATACCTTAATCATTGGCGGAACAAAAAGGGGGTCTGGGATCCGCCGCAATCCCTACCAAGCTCATATTTCTTCAATAATCGTAATGCAATCCATGCATCGTCGGTGTAAGTCTTTATTTGGTCGATATTTTCTCTGTGTATCACTACTGCGAACCTACATTTTTCAACAAATATCTTCGCCGCATCTCTTTGGCGAATGGGCTTGTCCAGTCATTTCGCGTTTTCAATAAATATGTTAATTGCACTATTGTCAATAGAAACATGCATACAAAAAATTACGTCAGTTGGGTGGATAATACAAAAATATTAAGGTTACAGGACAAAAATCTGTCCAAACCTAACTGATCAGACTCTTCTATTATTAAATAAAAAAATTCTTGAATAAGGTACAATCCCGGGCCCCGCCCGAGTACATATTCTGGTACGCCACTGACTTAATTTTCAAAATTGGCCGGCTTTCTTTAAATTTGATTGTTAATTTTACAATCACTTAATAACAATACTATACATTTGGACAGGTAGCTTTTTCAGGTAAAGAAATGTGGAGGTAGATCGGGAAAAGATTCGAAACTGAAGATATTATACAATGGACACATTTTAACGTCGACATGGAATAGAGAAATCATTTAAATTATTGATATTAATACTGTTAACAATACTAGTTTATATGTACCATCGTGTGACAAATAGAATATATATGCCTAACGCTAGAAGATAAATCCATTTAAACCGAAAAGATTGCTTTTGTGTTGATCACAAACTTTTACGCAATTTCAAGATTTTTTTGATTCATTTTGATTCATACATTTTGTCGTGAATATATCAAGCAATGCTCAGATTTGGTTGAAACTATGCTTACGCGTCTAACATTTGCTTGTCACACTATGGCACCTATTGGTAAATTGTAATTATTAAACTTTTTTAATACTTCTTGGCGGTGATAGCCGTGAAAATCCCTGGAACTTCTTAAAATAGTATATTATACTCCGAGGTGGAAAGTGTTTTGTTCAGACAGTACTGTACTGTAACCGCGAATTATGTGAATTATCGATAGTCATTGGATCATCCGATTAGCTCTTGGGACCAATGATATACCTAGTATGTACGATGTCCTTGTTGATTTGAAACCACTGCTGCACTAGAAACAAATCTAGGCTGCACCAAAAAGAAGCACATCGCATGTCGTATTTACTTGGTGCAAAGATTGTCACCTTAAGGGAGTCCTAAAACGTCGAAATTACCTACATTTGCTAATCCAGTGTCTTTAGGAACTGGGTGCAGACTTGCAAAATTCGTTTTTCGAGCAGAAATAGGTACAAGCTTACATGCTATAGATTTGTGTGCTACAAGCTAAGTTGCCTGGGCGTCTGCCTTCCAAGCTGGGGCGCCGACCAGCTCTTAACCAAAGTGCAATACCATAGTAACATTAATTTGAGTGTCAGGACTTGAAGGAGTGGAAGGCACTAAAATTGCAGACCAACTTACGAAAGAAGCTGCAAAGGCGCCATTCTATGGACCTTTTGCAGCACTACTAGGGGTCACCTTTTACCTCGGACCGTGGGTCAAAGAAGAAATAGCCCACAGGAGAAATCCAATGGGTCTAGAGTAGACAGGCAAAAGAAATTATTACCTTTTAGTGCCTGACTATACTAAGGTTCTAGAACTTCAAACGAACCAACTTGGACTGGTTACCGGCTCTCACCTGTCCTTGGAGGTAAGTAATTGTGGGTAATCACAAAAGTTCTGGGTCGAAATGATGGGCCTTATAAGGGCCCATTTCTTAACAATATGTTAAAAATTAGCAAGTGGCGGTAATTCTGAGGTTATAGGATTCTTAATATACTATAAGCTAGTAAAATTCGACTCTAGGGTATTTTCAGTTAGTATAGATACTGTACGAATATCGTTCAGGCATTTCCCTTGATTTTTTCAATTCTGGCTGTATGTTCTATTATATTTATTATTTATGAATACTCGTCCTTGCTACCCAAGAAAATTAAAGGGCATGCTTGCTATCACTTTTGTTTTAGCAAAGACTACCAGCGTTAAAATTTAAAATTTAGCCGCGCATGTAACTCAAAATGTTCAAAATTTGTATTTATTAGTATGTATCTATGGTATTAAGGTGGTTATCGTGTTTTTGGGCCCAAAAATATATGAAATTTTGCTCTGCATAGGGGTCTTAACATGCGATTTGTTTTTTTTTTTGTTCTTTATATTCAAAATTCCGGGAATATTTCACGTAAGTTTTGCTCCCAATTTTTCCTGCACACTAACCCTTACATGGGGGTTTTAATATCCATATACTAAAAGATAAAAAGATCCTTATCCTAAATTTCAAAGATTACTGCACACTAACCCTTACATGAGATTTCTAATATCCATATACTAAAAATTAAACAGATCCTTATCCTAGATTCTAAGAATCTCTGATGTCGAAAAATTTCATAATTAAAACTAAAAATCTAAAGTGTCGAAAAATTCTGGTTTTGGAACAATGGTTTAATTTATAAAGGTCCCGATTTTTATTATTGCATGTAAAGATTTCAACTCTTTGCATACGCAAGACAAATCTTGAAGTAGTCAAAACTACTATAATTGTAAATGGACTATATACTATAAAGTTTAAGAAATTCAATTCGTTGTGTTCAAGTTTTTTAATACTTTTTCGTTGGCTTTATTCTGCATGTTGATGCCAATCTAAAAAAATATTTCCAATTTTTTTGCCTTAATACACGCATATAGTATAATTTTTTTACCAAATGCTCTTGATAAATAACGATAACAATAAAGCCTAAACATTTATTAGGGCAGAATAAAACCTAATTGAAAATGGATTTAAATTTAAATTTTCTTTTTAAAATTAAACATCAAATATTTAATTGGCGATATATGTGTAAATAAAATAATTATTATGAACATAAAAAATTTAATACTGAATAAGATGATCATGGCCATTCAATGCAAATGAAAAAATTTACAAATGCTTTTATTTTTGCCGCATTTATGCGTTATTTTTCAAAATTTAATACCACAATAAGATAATTGAAAATTTGCTTGTTATAGCGCTAATGTAATGTTTTACTTCCCAAATTAAAAATAGTGCACTCTAGAAAATAAATCGATCAGGTACAAGATTTTGTTATGAAATCGTCTGGAATTATTACTGGTCTAAAAATTTACAAAAAAGTGCATTCATTTTAAAATTTGAATTTAATATGCGCGCCGGAACTCCCGGCTAGACGTTTTACCAAAGAGTTACCCGATTACTTTGGTTTTAGCACAACGTGACGTCATAGTGAACCTGGGACATTCAAATTTTTGAATATTCGACAAATCGTAGTTTCAGGATTTAGGATAGAGTTATAAAAAACATCGACAATATTGAGGTTATGTGGTATTTGACGTTTTCATAACCTCACTTTATTGCTTTATAACCTAACTTTTTGTTTCTGCCTTGTACAACTATTTTCATTATTTTTAAAATATACATTGAAATAATATCCTTTCTAGTTATATTTATTTTAATAAACACGTTAAAGAAAACTTTAGGAAGTGCTAGTTTAGTAAAATACCTTTTTTGGTTATAGTTACACAAAGAACTCCTAAGAGCATAAGGAATTTACATTGAAGAAGCGTCTGAACGTGCAAAACTAACTAATCCCGATCAGCAATAGACAACTATGCCTTGCCCTGAAGGTTCATACATAGTGTACAAGATGAGACTAAACTTTTGACTACTCTAACACTGTTAATGTGACATCGAAATTGATTGTGATGATGTCTGCCTCAAGTACCAAAATATGAAAGCAAAACATGTACATCGTCACCATAAAACTGTCAGAAGATTGCCAGTAAGCAGCGCTTTGCATTCAGAGCTTATCAGTCGGCATTAGATCCTTTGTGGAAGTGTAGAAACCATAATGAGTCTGATATACCAGATTATCTGTAAATGGTAAAAAGTGTAACGATGCTGAGCATATCTGAAAACTACTTTTGTAAAGAGGTGCGTATATATTTTTAGTTCTTTTTCGTTTTGTGCTTAAGTTCTCTGATATACAATGTACCTAATCTTCTAAAGTTACATGTGCCAAACAATTTTTCTCGAACCGACCCACCGTTTTTGAATTATTAGGTATCAAAGATGGGTCCGCAAATAGCATTTTTCAACCGAAAAATATTTACAACAATTACTTTCCATTTTCCGATCATCGCCAATATTAATAGGGTTCTGTACCTCCGGGTTCTCTTCATCCTCCACAGCTATACAAGTACTTTTGAACTGTTTGAGTTAGAAAGCCAATACAGGCTTACAGCATAAAATGAACAGGGGTTAAGTAGTTTTACTGTTGATAATAAGGAAACAAAAAAGATGAGCATTTTACATCACAATGTGCAGTCTCTCGGAAACAGCCATGATGCTTTACAGGATTTAGTTAATCATCTTAATGACTGCCTTGCAGTATGTATCAGTGAACACTGGAAGTCAACCACACAACTAACATCCTATGGCTTGTCAGGCTATAAACTAGCATCATCCTTTTGCAGAGAAGAGGGTTCTCATGGTGGAGTGGCCATATACATAAACGAGCATGTGAAGTGGAAAGAACGCAGGGACATTCTTGATCTTGCCGAAGAAATTATGTTTGAGTGTGCCGCCATTGAGGTTGAAGTATGTAGTAAAATCATAATAATACTATGTGTATATAGATCTCCTTTATCTCAGGAACAAATTCTTTTATCAAAGATCGAACATATTTTACAAAATAGAATTGCTGATGATTGTTCAATTTTTATTTGCGGTGATTTTAATATAGATTTTAATATAAATAATGGGATCTCTCTTGAATTGGTCTCTATGTTACAGTCATTTAATGTACATCCATCAATTTTGGAGGATACTCGAGTGTTCGGGACCTCTAGAAGTTGCATTGATAATATCTTAACCAATTGTACAAGTTTTGAGTCTCAGGTTCTAGACACTCATATCTCTGATCATAGGGGACAACTGATCATGTTTGACATAGAGGCAGGTAAGACTGAGATCAGTAAGGTGGAAAAAAGAATTTTCAGTGCAGAAAACAAAGAATGCTTCAAAAATATGTTGTCTTTTGAGGATTGGGAGCAGGTTTATGTACTGTCGTCGGAGCGGGTAGATGCTCAATGGGTAGGTTTCATGAACATATTTCTCCCCATATTTAAGCATTGTTTTCCTTTTAAAATCATAAATTCAAAATCAAAAAAAACATTGTATCATCAAAATGATAACATAATAGCTTGCAAGAATGAATTGAATGTTTTGTTAATGCTACAAAGGGTTGACATAAATTATAATCAAGCATACAAAGAAAAGAAAAAAGAATATAATAAGCTTTTGACGGAGGCTAGGAAAACCCAATATAGAAATCGTATAAACAACAGCGAAAATAAGTCGAAATGTGTCTGGCAAATTGTGGGGGAAATAAATGGGAGTGGCTCTGGAGGTGGTGATTGTCAGATTTCTGGTGACCCAGATATCATATGCAATGACTTCAACAACTTTGTCATTAATGCAGCACCTAATCTTTTAAATAGTTTGCCTCATCAGAATGCTTATTCATGTGAAATTCCTTACAACAATAAATCAATTTTCTTGATACCAGTCATAATAAATGAAATTTTAGATATAATTTCCAGACTTAAAAATAAAATGAGTTCTGGGTTTGATGAAACCCCTTCAAATCTCTTGAAAAAATGTGCAGAGGAATTGGCTTCTCCTTTGTGTCACATAATAAATAATTCTTTTTCTCAGGGAATCTTTCCTTCTCACTTAAAGCTTGCTATAGTTAAACCTTTGTACAAAAAGGGGGATCCTGACAAAATTGAAAACTACAGGCCTATCAGTTTAATATCAACATTCTCAAAGATTTTTGAAATAGCTATGTGTGATAGATTACTTCGCTTTTTTTATGCAGAAAAACTTTTTACTGATTCTCAGCATGGCTACCTCAAGGGTAAATCTGTTGAGACTGCTATTTATCAGTTTATAGAAAACATTCTGTTAGCACAGGAAGATGGTAGTTTATCTATGGGAGTATTTTTGGACCTGTCGAAAGCTTTTGACAGTTTGGATCATGGCATCCTTCTGGATAAGTTAGAGAGGTATGGTGTGCGTGGTCCGGCTCTCGGTTGGATCAAGTCTTACCTTACTAATCGAAAGCAAAAAGTAGTTATTGAGCGAAATGGTAACAAGTACTATTCAGAGGAGGGTACTCTCCGGATGGGTATACCACAGGGAAGTGTTATGGGGCCCCTTCTATTTATCCTTTACGTGAATGACTTGGCTGCTGAGATTCTCAGCCCCGACTCTCATTTGGTGAGTTTTGCGGACGACACTAATATCTTGATAATTGGTTCTAATCTCAGTGATCTTCTGAATCTTAGTAGTGAGCGTTTGAACAGGGCTCGGGAATGGTTTGCTGCTAACAGACTGTTCTTGAACTCTGGAAAAACAAATTACATCTGTTTTCGAACAAAACAAAAGAATGCAAGGATCCCGGAGAGGGTCCTGCTTGACCACCAGAATGTTGTCCTGGCCAATAGTACCAAGTTTCTGGGCATTCACGTGGACCGAAATCTGGACTGGGCTATCCAAGTTGAACATGTTTGCAGGAGAATTAGCTCTGCTACATTTTCTTTAAGAATCACGTCTAAATACTTAAATCTGGATACTTTACGATCAGTTTATTTTGCAAATGTTCACTCAGTCTTGCGGTTTGGTGTGATTTTCTGGGGGGCAAGTTTGGCTGCACATCATGTGTTTGTTGCTCAAAAAAGAGCAATACGAACACTTTTGGGTCTAAGGGGAAGGGAGTCTTGTAGGGGAAAGTTCAGACAGCTGGGTATCATGACGCTGCCTGGTTTATATATATATGAGTGTCTGGTTTTTTTCTTTAATAACAGATACAAATTCACCGGTCTGGAGACTCAACACTGTTTAAATACCAGAAATGCGGGTGTAAATCTGAATGTTCCCATTCACAAATTGAGTGCAACTGAGAGAGGTCCAGCATACTCATGTATAAAGTTCTTCAATAAATTGCCTCGTGGCATAAAACTGGAGACCAGTTTGAAACGATTTAAGAAACAAATTTTAGAAATAATTTTAAACTTAGAACCTTACTCTGTAAGTGATTTTTAGAATTTCAAATGTTGTATGTTAAGTTTTAATGATGTTTGTATTGTACAAATATGTTCTTATAGTGGCTTATTATTATTTTGTGCTTTTAATTTTTATGTATTGACGCCGAATCATTCAATTGTTATGTAAGTTGTACTAAGCAATTTTCTGATTAAAGGGATTTTGACTTTGACTTTGAATACTTACCATACCAATGCATACCCAACATTTTTCCAAACCCATCAAAAGAAGTTTCAAATGAAAGCTCGTTGCTCGTACCTACGTACTTTCGACAATAATAAAACTAAATTCATTACAGCAACTCGTTCCAAGATGAAAATTATTTGGAAACCAAGTAAATCGCTGAAATATCAGAATAATTCATATCTTTTTAATGACGACTTATTAACAATGACAGGAGAAAAACCTGTCAAAACATAGCTGATCAACTATAAGATCTTAATTTAAACCTGTACTAAATCTTAAACCTTCTTAGTGAATCTGAACGTTAAAATTTAGCCGCGCATGTAACTCAAAATGTTCAAAATTTGTATTTAATAAGGTTTATTTAGTAAGGTTTAATTTTATAAGGGTCCCGATTTTTATAGCGTTTAAACGGTTGACAGCATTTTTATTGCATATCTTAATATGCAATTGCCCCTGTTCATAAACCACACAAAACTTGAGAAATCAGCATGTGGGGCTTGTGTCCACACCCTGGTAAACAGGGTGAGGACATGAGCCAGAAACTAGACACGTTAATCATTCACATATATTTTTAGAAAGATCGTAACATCCCCAATGAATACAGTTTCAAACAAACACTGATTGAATTTTTGAAGGACAAAGATTTAAAATATACTCCCGGTCAGACTTGCCCGGGACCCGGACCCAACCAAACTTTCGAAAATAAAGGATATATACAGACCACCCAACGTCAACGACAAAATATTAGAAAAGGATACAATCCGGACCAGGATGACGCGTACATTGAGGAATATGAAGAGCTTAACGTGTGGCAAGTCAACCAAACCCGATCTAAACTTACTTTTATTTAACGAGGTGAATCTGTATTTTAAGTCTGACATACTTGTATTAATTTTAATCTTTTTAATAAAAAAAGTCCAATATTTTTAATTATTGTAGCTATATTTCTAAATAAACTTTTTAAAATGCATTTGTTGTTTTATTTACTTGATAAATATTTAAAAATCCTGACTTACTAAAAGTAGCGAAATGTGTCAACATTTAACAACAATTCCTTAACAGTAGGAAAATATGCACAACCTGGCACTGTCGCGGATCAGAAGTAGATACAAAATTTGAGATTTGATATTTACATTAGAGCAGAAGTGCGTGCAGATATTTTTGGCTTCTGATAAGCGACGTTTGTGCAAGATCTCAGTTCTTAAAGAAATACCTTCTTGAGCATCTGTGCTCCTAATAGAAAATCCCTAAAAACGAAGAAATTTTACACAATCTGACAACGCCGCACATTGGGAGCAGAAAATACCTCCTCACGTTTCTGTGGCCCTGATACAATATTCAAAATTTACAGTCATCCTGGCGAACCGCCAGCGACTTCTCAACAAGCGCTTTGCCAACGACACGCCATTGATGCGTGTATCATAGTGAGCGATGCTCCGTGACGGAGCAATACCTTCTCGAACTTCTGTGCCCCTAATAGAAAATCCCTAAAAACGAAGAAATTTTGCACAATCTGGCAACGCTGCACACTGGGAGCAGAAAATACCTCCTCACGTTTCTGTGATCCTGATACAATACATAATATTTTAAAATTTACAGTCGTTATCCTGGCGAATCGCCAGCGACTTCTCAACAAGCGCTTTGCCAGCGACACGCCATTGATGTGTGTATCATAGTGAGCGATACTCAGCAAAGATTCGAGGATTTTTCGCAAAACTATCAGGAGTAGTTTACCTCCTCGCCCTTCTGCACTCCTTATACACAAATACAATTTTTCGTTTTATTTTTCACTGTAGGTGCTGAAAATTAAGATTTTTACCAAAATTTGGACAGCAAAGATTCGAGGATTTTTCGCAAAACTATCAGGAGTAGTTTACCTCCTCGCACATCTGCACTCCTGATACAGAAATGCAATTTTTCGTTTCATTTTTCACCGCAAGTGAAAAATAAAACGAAAAATTGAATTTTTGTATCAGGAGTGCAGAAGTGCGAGGAGGTAAACTACTCCTGATAATTTGTGCGAAAACTCCTCGAATTTTTGCTTCGAAAATTTTGGTAAAAATCTTAATATTTGCACCCAAAGTAAAAAATAAAACGAAAAATTTGATTTTTGCTGTCTAAATTTTGGTCAAAATCCTAATTTTCTGCACCTACAGTGAACAATAAAACGCAAAATTGGATTTTTGTATCAGGAGTGCAGAAGTGCGAGGAGGTAAACTACTCCTGATAATTTGTGCGAAAACTCCTCGAATTTTTACTTTCCAAATGTTGGTAAAAATCTTAATTTTTTGCACCTTCAGTGAACAATAAAACGCGAATGCAGAGCCCCGGAACCCAACCTGTGTTAATATATTTTTTGGCTAACAAGAGTTTTTTTTTTCAAAAATCGGAAAGCAGCAGTAAGTCGTAACTGGCGGCGTCATCTATTAACCAACTGTGGAACAAAGTGGTGCGGTAGTTCTGAAGATGACTAATAGATGGCGCCGCCAGTTACTACTTACTGCCACTTTCCGACTTTTCAATAAGAAAACTTTCGAAATTTAGTTTCGCAGTTGACCAAGAGATGGCACTAGTCACTACAGTTTACTGCCTCTCCGACGTTTTGATAATAAATTTTTAAAATTCTATTTCCACAATTGTCCAATAGATGGCGCCGCCAGTAAAAATCTTAATATTTTGCACCCAAAGTAAAAAGTAGAACGAAAACTTTAATTTTTGCAGTCTAATTTTGGTCAAAATTCGAATTTTGTGCACATACAGTGAACAATAAAACGCAAAATTTGATTTTTGTATCAGGAGTGCAGAAGTGCGAGGAGGTAAACTACTCCTGATACACTTTGTTTGTGTTACACATCTCCGTTAGAAATAGTCAATTTGAGGTCAAAATAAAACACTTTCTATTAGGTATATTATGTTTTATTGTACAATATACTTAATAAATAAAAAATCAATTAAAAGTTTGCATAATTTAGTCGACAAAAAGTGTGTGCTTATCACTTAGATCACAAATATTCTCTTTCCAAGTGTTCATTAATGTTTTACAATATGTTATAATATTGCTACATGTGTCGAGATTTCGGCACGAGACTTACGATTTTAGCACCGAATTTATAGATAGATCTTTCCTTTAAAAATGTCATATTATTTCGAAGGCTCCGAGATGATATAAGCAAAGAAGAAATTTATAAGTGCCACTTCAATCTGTTAATCTATATGTAAATACTATTGACAATTACCTATGTAACTTACTCTCTGTGTCATGGTTAATTGGCACTTTCTATCATTCTATCAATGATAAATAGCAGTCAATTAAAGTCACTAACCAGCTCACTTCTTTGATCGGTTTCTCAAAGCATTTAATCAAGTAACAAATTGAATTGACGTTTAAAGCCACATTTGGCAATGATATTGACATGTGTACGGTCACATTACAAGTGCCCAGTTTAGATACGTATTGATTAAATTGCTTGAGAAACCGACCGATTCGAGGTGGCGACTAAATGAAAAATTAAAATTCGATATTGCTATGTTCCGCATAATTTGGGAAGGACCAGGCCCCCCTCCCTGGAACCGCCACTGACAGATGATATCTTCCATCGAAGAACCGGTATGTTGACTACGGGCGTACGACGTGACGCTTTTTAAAATTATTTAAAAACAAAATGAGGGTAAGAAAATTATTTTAAAAGTTCGGAAACAATAATTATACGCTACTGTACTACTGTAGGAACGTGTTAGAAGAGGACACATAGAAGTCGACTGAAATAGGAATATAGTCAGTTTCAGTCAGAAATGGTTCTCACTCCGTAGCCACCTGTGACACCTGTAGGGCCGTACTTTTTTCGGAATAACAGTACCAGTGAAATTTACTTGAACTTTTGAACACGAAATTATTTGAATTTTTTTATCGACTACCACTGGATATATGATACACACTTTGCCTCCAACATGACGGTGCTCCATGTCACAGCTCTGCAAGAGAGACAGAACCAGACATTTCCTCAGAGGGGGATTGGACGAAAGTCAGAATTTGCTTGGCCACCAAGGTCCCCAGACATTATTCCCTTAGATTTTTTCCTAAGGGGGATGTTGTGTTGTGTTGAAACGAATAACGAATGTGATCGATTTTAATTGATCAACTACAGTTGATCGACAAAAATCGAACCGTGAGAATCCACGTTTATTCAGAACAGAAAACGCGACGTCGGTGTGCCTGACTTCAGCATACAAATACTTCGCGTATCGGGGATTAAAAGACAGATAATATTACTAAAGTGTCAGTGATGTAACACTGTCGAGATTAAACAATAAGACACATTAAACGGCCAAGGATATACAATTATAAGTATCTCATCATCTCGAAGCCTTCAAGGTTTAGACCCAGTTATCCAAGTTCCAGATAAACTCACAGACAAACCAAAAAAATCACCAACTACTGGTACTTATTTTGGTTATCAATGAAACTCGCATAATTGGGGCCGACATATCTGCTTACCATTTAAATCAAGAATCCATTTATATCATTATAAATACTCCAAATGCAATTATTACCAGGTACTGTACAAGTCAACTAGACATTCCAAAGGAAAGCTTAAAAATGGTAAATCTTGTCCGAAACCAGTTTAAGTGTCACTCTGGATTGTTGCTTATGTCTCAAATACGTGCAATTTTAAGAGGCACAAAAAGTAATAATTAGGAATAGGATTTTAGTTCCTTTAAACTGACTATCTATTTAAAAGGTGAATAAAAACAGTTCTATAATCGTACAACTTTGAATAAAAAAATATTATTTGTCGAGTAATAACTAGGGCTGGGCGATTATCGAAAAAGATAATCGATTTTCGAGAAAATCGATTAATGGAAAATATCGATTAATCGAAAAATTGATTAATGGGAAAATCGATTAATCGAAAAACCGATTAACCGAAAAATCGATTAATCGATTAATCGAAAAGTCGATTAATCGAAAAATCGATTAATTTCTTTACACTGATTTAAGCATTTTTCCATAAGAAAAAATAATATAATTTCGTCAATGGTAAAACCACATTAATTTAATTTCTCTAATAATTACAACTTTTCAAGCTGTTACTCAAAACCCACGTTTATCACAACAATCGAGAGGACTTTTTCCCAAAAGAAGCTCTTGCAAAATTTTGTGTAAAGAGTTTTCCGACTTACTTTACACAAGTTTCCATTTTACACAAAGCTTCGATATTTTCAGATTTTTGTGCTGTTGCACACTGAGCACTTTATTTATTATCAAATTAATTTACAGAAAAATTTACTGTCAATCGAGTACGACCACGTGTAGCTCGTCTAGTTTGGTTTTGAGGTAACGCCATGGTTTCCTAGCTGCCCTGCGCAGTTCCGCTAGGGAAATTTGACGCCTCATTTTTCTGAAAAAAAGGGAAATATGTAAAAACGGGGTCAAGATAAACGAATAACAGAAAAGAACCTGCTTCATTTTACATTAGGCGCGGCTTGTCCATAAGGTCATTTCGTCAATAATCCACCTAATTTTTCAATTCCTTTAAAACCAAAAAATAAAATTGGAAAGAAACAATTTTACATACTTACTTGCTATTTTCAGTCGCTCTGAAATACAGATCGTCGGGCGCATCCATCCAACTGATGACCTGCTTGCGCCCGGAACCGGTTCGCGTCATCTGCGCAATCTTCGGCTTGCCGTTGACGTGAGCTACTTGTCTAGGCATGTGTCCCATCAAACCGGGCGGGAGCTGCGCCTGCGCCGCGGCCGCCATCATGGCTTGGTACTGATCGGCAGTTGGAGGAACAGTCAGGGGCACCGGGAGGGGACCACCCGGGATGACCGGAGCGACGACTGGGTGTCGCGCCATCGGCATCGGATCTTTGGCCATACGTTTGGCTAATGGGGCGTTAAGTGAAGTAGCTGAAAGAAAGAAATAGGGGGGTAAGAAGCATATAAATGAGGGCATATTACATTGCAGAGGTGAAAAAATATAAAACCTTAGAGTGGGCCTAAAATAGGAATGGTACGGAACATGGCACCGGCACTGGCATTTTTACCCCCTTTGTCCAACCTCGACTACTTGAAAATGTCCGATCAAGTCTTTCATTAGCGTATTACTGCTAGACAGCAGAGTTAACATAACCCTACTTCTGACGGATTTTCGTCTCGATTCTTCAGAAACTTCGTTTTATCCGATGCAACTCAATTGAAATCTCTTGGGGCTTGTATCCGATCGAATGAGATAAAAGAAAAATTTCTTTAAAGGAAAGCGTTGGTGTATTAGAAGACAACGATCAACATTAAAACAATGAAAGAAATTGTAGTAAATTGTACTATATATATCGCTGAGGTCAACACAAATTAACAAATTATTCATAAATTTGAAAATTGGGAAATCTGTACTTACCTTCGTCCCAATCCAAATCAGAATAGAAGCCAGTAAAAAGAAATCAAATTCAGTCAATTTTATCTTTATGCGAGAGTGGGGAAAAATCAAAATTGCAAAGAAAAATGTAAAGCAATCCATTTCTTAAAATTCGAAAGCAATGCCAAGATACGATATGTTATCATCACCTTTAATAAGGTTGAAACTTGATTTCACTAGTGATTGATGAAAACTTCTTAACAAATACTATAATAATAATAATAAAGTTTATTTAAATTAATTACAATTTAAATATGTTATATATATATATATATATATATATATATATATATATATATATATATATATATATATATATATATATATATATTATAAATAAACTTGATAAAACCCCCGAAGACGTACTTGTTAGGGGCAAATCTTATATTTAACATTACATTATTTAATTATATAAATTACTTAATTGAAAAAAAATATATATTCAAATACATACATACAATTTCTTTTTTAGGACAAGAGAGATCCTTAGAGAAAAATAAATAAATAATTTTTATATTATACAAAATAATATCAAAGTAATTCCAAAAATTTCTTTAAATCGTTTGTTGTCAATATCCAAGCTTTTATTTCAATTTCATATTTTTTTATTGATATAATTCTTTTAATATTTACTGGTAAATAATCGTTTAAATAAAAACATAAATATTTATAATTCTTTTGTGCTATAAACTTATGTATTTTTGGTTTAATAGAAATTTCGTTTTTTGTCATGGTTATGTTTTTTAAATTGTATTAGATTTTTATTTTTAAAATCGTATACTAAAATATTATAAATATATATTTGCCTAACGTCCATTTTTTTTGTTTCTGAATATAATTCCTTTGAAGGATAAAAATAATGTGAGCATCCTAGTCGAGAGCTTGTTTTTTTAATATGCATTCAAAATCCATAGTCATTTATTAAGGTATTTAAGATTTTTAATACTTACTATCAATACCATTCATTTCCTCATAAGCTCTCCGTTTTAAAGAAGGTGACATATTGTTAAGTGGTATTTTTTCTGCTTCAGGTTTATTTGGCACCCTCTCGTACAGCAGGCTTCCATCCGGCGCTTTAGGAGGCTTAGGAAATGCCACCACATCAGGCTGAGGAAGAAGAGCCTAGAAAGGAAAAGGGCCTAAATACGGAAAATTATTAAGAATATTTATATATACTACTAATGTATGCATTGACATTTAACTTTTTTCTTTATTTTAGGTTCATTTTAATTAATTTGTGAAAAAAACTGGCATGTGTAAAGAAATAAATATAAATGTTAATAATATAAAAAGAGTGAGGTTACAACACGCTACTAAGACGCTGTCGTTTTAATTTTACAGAACATTTAATTGTCACAGTTTGTTTAATACAAATAATTTTGCCGATTATAAAAAAAAATCCGTTAAAAATAATTAGGAGAGGATAAACTTTTGCAAGCTTAAATTAGAATTGTAAGTTTTATTTAGTCGTGAAGATTATTATAATAGTGCGGGTGCTGATGCCATTTTACAACTCTCGTTACAAATGAACCTCAGTGAAACGTCTTCGGAAAGCGTAAAATTATTAGAGATTTTATGTACTATTCCAATGACGACAGTGGAAAGTGAGAGGTGCTTTTCGACACTAAAAAATATTAAGATTTTTTTAAGAAATACAATGGGGGAGTTAAGGTTAAGCGATTTAGCTGATTAAGATGTTAGTATTAAAATTATAAAACTCAGGTTGTAACAGAACCCATATAATCTCCAACAAAACTAGAATTAGAAGTTTCCGAATTTTTTAAATTACCTTATCCGTTAGAATGAGCCACTGAGGCGTAATCGGACTGGGACGGCCAAGTCTTGTCGCAATGGCCGTCACGCTTCCCCGATTTTTCTTCCGATACGTCAAAAGTTGTTGAAGTTCTGGAGGCGATTTGTTCACCTGAAAATTATAGACAAATTTTAGAAATTATTGGAGACATTTTAAAGGACAACCAAACTGATACTGTTGATATTGTGTTTTCGTAATTGTTTTTATGTATTTTTCATTTTACGTACATTATCAAAAATAATTGCAGTGATGTAATATTTGGTAGAGAAGTAGAGAAGAACTTACCATTTGTGTAGTACATTCCTGCTTGACAGCCTGTATGTTAATAGGGAAGAAAGGTGCTCTGGCCGCGTGCCGAGGCCGCATTATGTGCCTACAAAGACGTCGCGACAATCTCGTCAGTGGCGTCGTCAGTAGATAAAAAGCTGTGCGTGTTTTCATTACCGGCCGGGGCGAACCCGCCCGGACCGCTATACCGTGCGCAGTGGCGTAGTGTCTACCTAAATGTGCTTTGAGCTTAAACTCTGTAAAACAAAAATATGTGGTAATGTTGATATTATGCAGTTACTGACTAAAGCCTAAGGTTGATTCTTACGAGATGTTTAAACCTTGAAATACATTTTGGACAAAAAAATTTAATATTTCTGAAGTGAATTAATGATCCTAATAAAGGACTGTAAATGCAACACCCGTTAATGCTTAATTTAAAAAGTAAATAGGTTTTTATAACATAATTTCACTGATGTACGATAATCTTTGATAATAAAATATAGCTAGTGTTAGTATCGCTCCCTCTGAGCAGAGATGTATTCTTACCTTTTCCACACCCTCCTATATTACACCGATGAGGTCTATGTCCCATTCCCTTTTCATCTTCTATATCACTACCCGAGCGTTTTTTCCCACCATTTTCAAACTCGGTACCATCACCAAAACGTGTCGGAACCTTGAGACCGCCATATTTCTTCCAGTAGGACCAGCACTGTTGACACAGCCGGCATTGCATATGAGAGGGACCCCACGCGTACCATTGTGTAGAGACCGTTACTAAAATAAAAGTTATAAGTCAAGCAAAAATAATATAATTATTTTTTTTAAAACTGTTCAAGTCAGCGCGGCCAAAATTATGTGCCAACATTTTTTTGATTTTTTTAGCAGCCTTAGGATTACAAACTTAACCATAAATCAAGGTATTATCTTAGAAATAGAGATCGCACGATACCGATATTGATATCGTTATATCGGCATATCGGCGGTTGTTGCCGATTATCGGTATCGTATCGTATCGGCAGGAAACTTGCCGATATATCGGCACATATAAAACGAAGAATTTTGGATTCTTACTGCATATACCTACGAAAGGTAATACTCGTAAATATAATAAAATAAAATACATATTTGTGCCTCTTCTAATGTCACTAATAATATCTAATCATTTATATCATAACTGGAGTATAACTGAGGCCTTTTTCCGGAGAAATAAATTCAGAATTTCACAAAGCAATACTGAAAACATTAAACAGGGACTTCCCCGAAACTTCATCAATCAGAAACGTTATACGGTATAACGTCGAATATAAATAAAAAAATACAAAATACGGTTCTGAACCTCCAATTCGCTAAATCCTGTACGTGTTCCGTATCAATTTCCGTTTTTCGTTCATGCGTTTTCTGTTTGGGCGAAAACGAAAATCGGGGAAGTCCCGGTTTATCATTCCGTCACGCGGTAACGCGGTATAACTTATACCGCGTTACCGCGTGACGGAATGATAAACCGGGACTTCCCCGATTTTCGTTTTCGCCCAAACAGAAAACGCATGAACGAAAAACGGAAATTGATACGGAACACGTACAGGATTTAGCGAATTGGAGGTTCAGAACCGTATTTTGTATTTTTTTATTTATATTCGACGTTATAAAAACCAGGGTTGGCATGAATAATTAATTCACATGATTTAAGCCTTGACTTTTTTTTATAAGTCATGACTTTTTCCAACCCTGATAAAAACTAAACATTGAAACATGTACGAATGTCTTTGCCGATACGATATATCGGTATCGGTATATCGGCATCGTAAATATCGGTATCGGCCGATATATCGTATCGGCAAAATAAAGTCATATCGTGCGATCTCTACTTAAAAAGGCTAACAAAAAAAACACATACCATTACAAGATTCACAGGCTTTTCCTCCTAATGATACTACAGGATCCGCACTACCGTTACTACTTCCATTCAGAACACCTTTATTATTATTAAGTGCAGCTGGATTTGGCTTATTGCTAAAAATAACAACGTTAGTATTTTGTGAATATTTCTTCACATATTTAATACGAACTCACTAGTTAGGAATGTAGACCTGCTTCAGCTTTGATTCAGCTTCAACGGCTTTCACTCTTTTTTGTTGAACATATCTAAAAATTCAAAATATCTATACTTATTAATTTAAAGACTTACATAAAAATTGATTTAACCATTATTTTTAAACAAGAAATTATTGGTTTTTTTTTAATTTTCATATTAAATAAGAGTTCAAAATTTTTCCCAGAAAATTATAATGGGGGGTACTGATGTCTGTGAAGTTGGCCCCCAAATGCAAAATTTATTAAAAATTAGCTTGCGCCCGCGACTTCGTCCGCGGTATAACAATTTTACTCCATTACAAACTTTGAATCCCCACTTTACCCCCTTAGGGGTTGATTTATTAAAAACTGTAAAACAAGTGTTTAATCATTTATTTTTTGGAGTACCTACTTCTATGAAGTTTCAAGTTAATAGGACCAACTAAAATTTTTTCTCCATATAAACTTTCGGCCCCCTTATGAAACCTTTAGGGGTTGAATTTTGAAAAATCGCTTCTTAGTGAGTCCCTACATTATAAAATAAAACTACTGACCAAATTTCATATTTATAGCTTCAGCGGTTTCGGCTCGGCGATGATGAATCAGTCAGTCAGGTCAGGACACGTTATTTTATATAAAGGAATTAATGAAGATCCAAGTTTCCTGTGAAGAGTTCTAGAGTTCTTTTGACTTTTTATTAATAGTTCCGTTAAAACAAAAGTATTTTAAAAATGGAGGGTTAACTTCACGCAGCCCCACATTATTGCAAAAACAAAAGTTTGGCCACAGTGCTTAATAGTTCTAAAGGAGTACTACAGTCCTTTATAATTTACGAGGCCAGAACTCTTACCAAAAAAATTGTATTACATGTTTTGTGCTTTTTGGGAAGTAAAAAATTCAACAACAAAACGTCATTATCTTTATGCAGGACTGTAGAACCATTGCAGCACTAACGGGATCTCATGAGTTTTAAACCAGAACTCTTGTTACTATAAACGTGTTTGATTATTGCAACAGTACCTAAATATGGGCCAATTTCACATGTCTGTGAAGTTGGTCTCCCACGAAATATTTTTAAACACACGTTCTGGTTTAAAATTCATGAGTTCCGGTTAGTGCTGTAATGGTTTTACAGTTCTGTATAATTAAAATGTAATGTTGTTGTTTAAAACTTAAATTTTTGACAGTTAAATAGGTGTGAAGTTGGCCCCCATGAAATATTTTTTAACAAGAGTTCTTGTTTAAATCTGATGAGTTCTCGTTAGTACTGCAATGGTTCTACAGTACCATAGAATTAAAATAGAATTTTGTTGTTCACTAGTGCCCGTTAGTGCTACCATAGTTCTACAGAAGATAGACATTTTGTTGTTGAATTTTTTACTTCTCATAAAGCACAAAACACGTAATACAATTTTTATAGTAAGATTTATGGCCTCGAAAATCATAAAGAACTGTAGAGCTCCTTTAGAACTATTAAGCATTGTGGTCAAACTTTTTTTTGCAATAATGGGAGGCTGCGTGAAGTTAACCCCCCATTTTTAAACTATTGCTTTTATTTTAATGGAACTATTAATAAAAAGTAAAAAGAACTCTAGAATTCTTCATAGGAAACTCCATTAATTTTTAATAAATTTTGCATTGGGGGTGGGGGGGGGGGGGGGGGTCAACTTCGCAGACATGGGTATTGTTCATAGGTTAATGTTCATTGGTAATACCTACAATGTATCATTTAAACAAATTAACCAACACAATTATAACTGAAATGAACCATTATTGAGGGAAATTATCTAAATTATTGTACAATACTGATTCAATATTCTATCTATATACATATACACATTTGCTCGTTTTTTATCCATGCATAGAATATGTATGTAAACTCCTCCCACAACCCAACAATTACCTACCGATCAGTCGTTTTCCACATATAATAATATTCTATAATGTTCTTTAAAGTCTTCCAAGGTAAAAAATCTTGCCGAATGTCATTAAAGTCTTTCCCGTACTTATCTAGCGCCTCCTCGAACAAATTCGCCTCCGAAGCACTCCACTCTTCCATTTCATCCCGACACAACACGGGTCCACTCGAAGGAACCAAAGAACACAACGCACTAGCCAGATCGTAACTGTGTCGATGCAGCGTGTCCATCGCGTGGAACAACGTGATGTCTCTACTCGCCGCCGCGGCGGACATATGCAACGATGGCTGTTTCACACTCGAACTACAGTCTAAGGCTCTCGCGAACGTGCCTACAGATCTCGACACTACGAGAAATTGATCGATTTGTCGGTCACTTAAGTTATGGTGAGGAGTCCACACTAAAGTCTCCGTTTCCGCGAAATCTCGATTGTCACTTTCGCCCTCTCTGAGGAGGGGCTGAATGTCACACTGATACCTGCTGCCGACTCGGATCTCGCCCTTATCGGCCAGGAGGGTCTTTTGCGTGGGGTCATACACAAGGCAGTAGAAAAACATGTCGTCCTTGTTGAGGTACGAGCATAGCGACTCCGTTTCGTTGAACAGAGTGACGGAACATTTGCCGCGAATGTGCGTTGCCGGGAGGGTCTCCACCTGAAATAATGAAAACAAATCATTACTCTCAGTATTTTACAAATATCAATGAAATCAAATACTACAAATGTCTGACATATAGAGTGGAGGAAATCCCACCTTAAATGTATCAATTTTAACAACGAATAAATATGCCTTTGATGCTTTGATTAGGTTTTGGCTAAAATGTAGTGTATAACCACAAAAACCATTGTTAAAAAAAACTACCATAGAACACTGTATATAGTGTTGTGTAAGTTGTTGACGTTTTGATCCCGATAAGATTGAGAAATTCTTCATTAAAAAAGTCTTACTTGTCTAGAAAGAAAAAGTTCTCTGTGCTTCATCTGATGACGTTGCTTGGGGCCGAGGTTTTCGCTTGAGCGGGAGGAATCTGACAATGGACTACCATTCGTTTCATCTAAGGCACCTGTAAAATAAAAAATTAAAATCAAGACGTCTCAAATCCAGCAAGTTATAGATCCCGGTTGGATGGAGATTGAAAAAATGTTCTGTCCCTTTTCATTTCCTTGATTTTGTACTTTTTATATCGTATTATAGGATTACTCGATCGACAGGACGAGTTATTATAACTATAGTCAATAAATAATGTTAAACAATTATTGCTAGTAATTTTTTTAATTTCAATCGCGTACAATAAAATAGATGTGACATAATATATGTAATTATTATAAAATTACATGTAAATTATTTGGAAGACCTTGTACAGAACTTAAACAAAAATAAAATTTAAAACTTTCAATAATATTATTATTACCAAGTAGTTATTATTTTATTTCTGGACTAGAAAGTGGTTTCATCAGCGCCGGCTGTGGTGAAGGCGCTGGAATACAGGGATTTCCCTGATGTTCCTGTAAAACTCGTTATGTAGTAAAAGCTCAAATAATACGACCCTTCGCGTTGGGTCCCACGAGTGCCTTTTCTTGTCACTATGCATGACATTATTGGACCAAGTTACTTATCTCGTAAGTCCCTCTGCTGTTTTCGAAATTCTAAAAAAGAACGAATAAAAAATGAACCCCATAACGATAAAAGTCAAAAAGAAGTCTTAATTTTCGTATTAAATCCACCAAATCTGTCTATTATATATAGAGGACATGTGCCATAATAGTTAATTTTAGGAAAACAATATTTAAAAAGAATATTGAGGTCCTAGTGACAGAAAAAATGATACAATAGATCTCTTAAAATATTAATCTTCTGAATGAAATCATTATACACGTTGAAACTTTAAAAAACTGACTGAAAATTGGTTGCAGAATATGAATATATACTTAATGTACTCATAATGTTATTGTTCAAAATTTAAAAGCCGAAAAACCATGTCAAAATGAAATTAAGTTGGCCACCATGGACGCGATTGGAAAATGCCACCTTTACGGGAAATTCTGCTAGTCATTTAGCTGCATTCGTGACAGTCCTTACTGGTAAATTCGCGCGTTTATCACAAAACAATAATTATTTGCAGTTATCGTTGTACTGTTAGCTGTCGGTTGTTAGTTTTGTAGACTGTAGACTTTGAAATAATTAATATTAATGGTTGTATAAATGATTTTTAAATACACTTATGAGGAAAAACTTGAGCTAAAATAGAGGTAGGCCATTACCAGATATTAATATTGAGAGAGCCGGTATTAGCAGAGGAAATCCTTACACGCGTCACTTTAAGAGATATTTATTTGCGAAAAGATTGGATTTGTGGATGCAACAAAGAAAATGCCCTTTCTTGCTGGCCGTGTGTACTATTCGAAACCGAGAAAACATGGTCGCAGATAGGTGTAAGAGACTTAGTACATCTGACGGAAAAAGTAAAGAAACATGAAAATTCAAGGAGTCATCTTCGTACTGCTATGGAATACGCTTTCTTATGGTCAGTTGACATTAGTGCTCAGCTGGACACTGCATATTGGAGATTGGAAAAACATTATTTAACTACACAATAATAACGTGACAATAAACAGATATGTGCTATCCAAAATTATAAATTGCATTAAATTTTGCGGTGCATTCGAGTTAGCTAATTTTATTGCAGAAGATCTATATTTTCTCACGAACAGCCACTGTATCGAAGACATTTAATTTGAACATTAGAGTAAGGGAGTAGAAAAACTTTATGCACTCCCTTTAAAACGATTTAGCACAAATAAGTTTTACAAAATGCATGTAGAAACGTTAATAAAACCGATTTAGTTGCCGAATCGGTTTTAAAGTTAAAACAGACTATGCAACCGATTTTTTAACGTTTGTCCATGCATCCTAATAAAAATAATTGCTTTATACTGTTTCGAAAGGAGCATATAAACTTAGCAATACAGGACATTGGCCAAGGCGGCCGGACAATGTTACTACGTTTAAAATTTAAATTTATAGACATGTTCTTTGATTCAACGATTTAATAGAATCGCTGTATTATGTTATTTGTTATCGTTATCACTTACTTCCTTGATATAAATAAGTATTTTTTAATATTAAAAATGGCGCAAAGTGCATAAAATATAATCAATTCTCGAGAAGTGCGGTAACGTTACCGCGGTAACGGCAATTTTGGTAATTTCACCAATCAAATTTCTTTATCGGTAATATGCAAATACATTTTCTGAATAAAATCAGACTCAGGCGACCATCTTTTTCATGCATTATTGGCCACTTAATACGTAATTAGGAGGGTATAATATTTATGTTTTATTTTTGTTTGAGTGAATATTGTATTTTGTTCGTTGCGTGCGAAAAGAGCACTTTTCCGCACGCCCGTAGGAAAATTTAATTATGTATAGTATGGATATAAAATTTTAGCATAATTTATTAAGTCCATTTTTAGATATTCTGCTTTTCTTTCGGGAGTACCATGCCGAGAGGGGTTTCTTAAAGTTTAGTATTGGCAAGAAAAATTAAAAAATAACAAAATTCTTAAAAATAAAAACACAAATAAGATAAACATCCCGAAACAAACACCGGGAGGACAGCCACCACCAACCATCCATCCGGAGCTGTGCCGCTCTGCATTCTTACATATTCTATTGATCTGGAGGGGGTGGGCGCCCACCCGACCCCCAGTCATACCGTGGAACGCGGAGGGGGGAGGGGCACGGGGTCGGGGTATAGGGTCGCGAGCGCCCCGGGGGGTTGCGGGGCGACGTTCATTAGCTGGCGGGGGGCGGCGCGACAACACCGTGCACCGCCGAATCTGACCACTTCCCGCCGCTCGAACAGAGCGGTTATGCCCTATGCCGCTGTGGCTGATACAGACGAGCCACAAAAACGCTCAAATTTTGATTGTGTGACCGACATTACATTAATATTTTTCAAAAAAAAAACACTAAAAAAGGTAAAAAAATTAAATTTGGCATTTCCTGAGTCACACAAATTCATTCATACAAACACAGAGTGTTGCGAAACTACCGACAAAATTTTACAGGTAATTATTTGGTCAAATATAAGAAGAAAAAGTTCCGGAAATGCTTCGGTTCCGAAACGATAGGTGATAAAAGTTTAATTTTATTGTGATTTTTCATTATATATATATATATATATATATATTATATATATATATATATATATATATATATATATATATTGTTGTTACTAAAAACATTTTTACAGGAATCTTAAACATTGATATTAAAATTAGTCCTAAGATTCTCTTTTGCTTTCTAAGCACCCTGACTGAATTTCTACTTCTTTGCCAAAGCAGGAAATATGAAAATAGGGTGGTGACACTGGACCTGTAAATTCTGTTACAGGTTTGTAACCGGTATGTACGTATGTACGTATTCTAGCAAAGACGACTGAGAGTTATATTTATCATTGTAAAGAAAAATAATATTTACCGTTTTTGTGCATAGATACCCTCATTTCATAATTGAACAGGTTTGTTATTCGTATCTACTGTTCAATTATGAAAATTCAATCTGTAAGCTTCTCCATTCTGTAGCCTCTTATCTTTATTTATGCTTGGTTGTTAGCTGCCGTAATTTTCCAGTAAAATATAATGGCGAATAATACTAAGTGATTATTAACTTTTTTTTTGGATTTTCTCATCATATGCTGGAATTGCTGCTTGGAATTAACTGTTTTTACTGCATATTCATCAAAAATCAGCGTTTTATGGAAAATTGATGGCGATAACAATTTATTTTTAAAAAGTAAAAGTTTTACTGTAAAAGAGACAGTTTGAGCTAAGAGAAATAAAAAATATTATGGTAAGAATGACATGATAACAATATAACCGATTTTAATGAAATTTGGCATAGAGATAGAACATCGAAAAATAAGGAACACGTATATTTGTTTAGCTGCTGATAATAGCTCTGTTCGTAGATGAATCACAAACCGATCAGCGCCAATCAAATTTTAGGTATTTGGTAACGTGACAGTTTGCCGACTGGTTTCCAGTAATTTCATTGGCTCTGACTGGTTTGTGACTCTTGTGCGAACAGGGCTATTCACTTTAAGGGGGTAAAAATTAACCTTGAAATTTGGCAAAAAATCACATTCTTGGCTATATCTTAAAAACTAGAGCTGATATCGGAATAAATCAATTAAGAAGGAAAATGCTTCTTAAAATGAGTGTTATTTTATCACCTGAGAGGGATCTCACATATCAGAAAGAGAGGGTTGAAAATATATACGTTTTTAACATTTTTGTTTAGTGTTTAAAAAATCGACCGTAGTTAAGAAGTTCTAATACATTTTACACTCCACTCCCCCACTTCATAGGATACCTATCTGAGGTGATAAAATTACACTAATTGTGAAAAAAAGTGATTTTTTGGCAAATTTCAAGTTCAATTTCTACCCTGTTAAAGTGAATATCAGCAGCTAAAAAAAGACGTGTCAATGTTCTACCTGCACACCAAATTTCATTCAAATCAATGACGAGTTCTGTCAGTCTCCTTGTTAGTCATTCTCTATCATGGATAATTTACAATTTTAAGTTGTAATAATATACAATATTTATTTTAACTTTTTATTATGAAGTGCTTTTGCAGTCCGATATTTGCAATTCCCAACCTGGGACACAACTCCTGAAAGTGAAGAATTAATTCCCAGGGACAAAATACGTAAATCTCCCTCAAACAGAGACGTCATCAACGGCAGACGATAATATTAATGCCATCTTGACGTCATATTCCCCTAACAATTATTTCTCTAGTTTCGCGAATTATGCCCCTAAGTCTCGCAAACTTCTGTCCCCTTAAGCAAAACAATTTTTTTTTAATTTTTATAAAGCTTCTCTTTCTTACAATCAGTTTAATCATGCATTTCTTTAAATATTTTTAAATTATTTTTTGAAAATAAAGACTTTATTCAAACCTGCTCTGACTTAAATATTCTCTCTAGATTCTCCAACGAGATTAAAATTCAAAACTAGTCTTAGTTCACAAATTATTATGCGGTGTTGTATGTAGTATGTTGATTTGTTTGAAAACTTTAGTAAAAATAATAACTAAGTAACCATAAAAGAATTTGTTGGGGTTTTCTCAGATTGTGAAAAAATATTAGAAATTTTCGCTCAGGTTCACTAAAAAGGTTTAAGATTTAATACTATGATCTATATCCAATATGATTTGAGAATGATGACAGAAACCCATTTTACAACAGAGGAAATCATGATATCTCTTTCGCATCGTCTTTCCTTATCATTTTTTTTCCTGTCTCGTCTTCTTTCTCCCTCATACTCTGATATTTTTACAACTAATAACATGATAGGTTATGAGAAACATCAACATGACATATTTGAAGTCTGTCCCTTAAGTTGTTTTTGCAGTGTAAAAATATACTTAAAAGGTTTATATAAAATGTTATCAGCTTAAATGTTTGTGCCCTTACCCCAAAGGGATGTATCAGCACCTTGGCGATCTCCCCGTCCCACGCGGGGGTTAAGCTATCACAATTCAATTTCCAAATAAAATCCTGATTAAATGGCGAAAGCGCCATGTACCCGATTGTAAAAGTTAAAAAAATCAACATTGTACCGTTGATTTATTGAGGGGTCGTAAGTTAATAGAGAAATAAATGGTACCGCTACACCGCATTTACTTTCGCCCGACTAAATCGGCGTTGCCAGCTTATGCTTATTATCGCAAATTAGACGTGAAATCGCAATAATTATTTTTTGCCTGTCTTAGATATGTATGTACATACGTCGGTCGGAAAAAAAGAACATTTTACTGGGTCAGTAATCTAGGTACTACTGTGGAAGACCATTTAAGACCAAAAATGAAAAGAACACAAGGAAGTGCTTCAAGTATAAGCAAGGCTGCCAGGCTAGCATTTTCTTGAAAGTGAGTAAGTGTAAATAATTTCTATGCATCCTGGAGCTTGAACAATATCACAATTATACTTCATCCAAAGCTTATTTCAATTCTCTAGTAAAACAGATACATAGAGTTACACGGAGTTACAGATCCCTATGCTTTGACAGATATTTCTACCTTAAAAATAGCAATATGTCCATAGAAGACAAGAATTCCAATCAAACTGATGTCACACAATTGAACACTCTTATTGAAGATATGAAAAGTTTGATTACAATACATGTGTGCGAACCACGATCAGATGATTCAATTTAAAATGGTAAAAACTTCTTTTCAGTGGAACATCCAAGTTCAAAATGGGAAAAGAAGGTATAAATATCAGCCAAAGTTTAAATTACGAGATATACAGATGCAAGGAAAAGTCAAAAAACGAGGACGTCCGAAGGGACTTGGAAATACAGAATTAGGGTTGAAGGGTTTGATGTTTATTTATCTTATTTATAATTATAAATTCGCAGAATAATAATAATTGTTAAATTTTTGTAGCAAAATTTAAGTTTTGTTAAAGTTTACACTATAATAAATTATTATTTTTTGATTGAATTAAGTTATTTTGATTCCAGTGGCGAAGCAAGGGTTCCAGAGGTCCCGATGCAAACTATTTTTATGGGCCCCCACCACTGAAACAAAGGTTCGAGATCGAGGACCAAAAAAGGTTTGTCTTTTGGTGGAAATGGTGGTGATAAACTGCATTTACTAAATAAAACAAAAACAAATTGAAATTGAATAATTTTAAAATGCTCAGAAAATATTATTAGATTTAGTTATCGTGCAAATTCGTATTCGTATGAAAAGTGTCAAAAGTTGTAGGGTACAATAAGTAAAATTAGTAGGCCCCTGCCGGGCCGGGGCGCGCCAGATTCCCGGGGCCCCTATGAGTCGCACAGGTTGCTTTGCCATAGCTACGCCACTGTTTGTTTCTGATCTTATTTTGACATTAATTTTCTAATGTTGGCGGCAACCAACTCGGATGCCGGTGCCGGCACCCAGCAAGGCTACCGTTAGGGCTGCCGGCGCCGGCATCCATGATCTCTGCCAGCGCCGGCAGGCCATACGAATAACAAATAAAAATCAACATTTATTGTTTAATAGAATAACTCATTTTGCATAAAAATAAAATTATACATTCACGGTGCCTAAAGTATTATTGTCAACCTTGACATTACCTTTGACTTACCTACGAAGAAAATTTAAAAAGGTAGCAGGTATTTCGTTCGCAACCTGGACAGTTACGTTTAAAGTATACTTATTTGAAATATTTCAACAACGACTGAAAAACCGCATAGGGTATTTTATACAAAATATGTATAGAACTTCTCCTAGAATCCAAAAATATTATAAAAATCATACCATCCAATTTAAAATAAGCGAGAAAATCGATGTTTTACACTATATTTTTTTTTCTATGCTCAATGGTCTTGCTGATGAGTGCTGAGATATATGAATGATCCATAAAAATCCACAAAACTTTTATATTTAACATTTTTCCCATCTTTAAGAATAAAAAAGTTATTAGGCCTTTTGTTTGGATATTCCTTTACATTTTTGAGAAAAACTAATAATAACTTAATAACGTATTGTTACGTTTATAATGGACTATTTGACAAGTCTGATAACTTACAAAATTTGAGAATAATCGTCATTTTTTGAGAAAATTGACTTTTTGAAGAAAAGGTTCCAGATATTTGTAAGAGGACCCTAGATTATCCTAGATATCGAATTTACAAGAGATCGGGTAATTGCTTTCTTCGGTACGTTAAGCGACGGGCATTCATATATAAAGACATTTTTCCAAAATATCTTTGGATATGAAACTATTAACCTTCGGCAGGACGAGACGACAGCATTCATTCAAACTAGCCTTTTATTTTGTTTCATACACTCTGTGAGAGTAGGACAAAGAACGAGGATAAAGAGAGAGAACGCTACACATCCGACTTCGCGCGCCCTCGCTATGGCTTTCCGAGTCGTCCGTATTACACCGAGCAAACCTGTGAAGGCAATTTCGGGTGAAAATAATCCATTTTTCCACAAACTTGGCAATGCCGCACCATTTTTCAAAGTTTATGGATAAAGTCCTTTCAAGAAAACCAAAAACCACTTAAAATTTCACTACAAGACGTATATTCCCAGCTGTGAAAAACGTTACACACTAAATAGTACACCTAGACATCTTAAGTCATGAATGAACGGGACTATGGCACGTGCTATGTGGAAAAAGGACGTTGCCACTCTCACTCTAAATTTCATCACCATGCAATGCAAAAAATTACTAAAAATTAGTTTTTACGAAAAATAAGTGTATTTTATCAATTCTTAGTCATATGTTTTATCCTGTGGTATTTAAGATTGCAGATATTAACCTACAGTAGATCCGATATTTAAGTATAGTTTATCAATTTGGATATAATGGCTAGGCAATATTTCAAGCTTGACACTGACTGTTTATGAAATAAAACGCTTGTTGCTAGGCAACATATAGCATTATCTGGGCGCCGATACGTCTTGATCTGAATTTCTTCCCGCAGATATGGTAAAATTAGAAGTTTTCTTAAAAAATTGTATCTTCTCAAAAAGAACAGATATCGGGAAGCATAAAAAAACAAAATGTTAAGAAAATATGCTACTTCCATACGAAATACACTGGAACATCATCGTATCGCATACTGTCTCCTCAGGGATATTAGAACTTCAGGATAAAAAAGTATCATTTGTTTCCCCCGGTATATCACATATGTCAAAACAAAAATAACTATGAATTTGTAAAAAATTGTGATTTAACCCTCCGCGCCCTTGTAGAAAAAGGTATTTTAATTTAAATGGCTGTCTTATCAATTTGGCAACCAGGCTAAATGCCAAAGCAAAAGAATATCTTACATAATCCGACACGGAGGTTTCTCCAATACATAACTAACCATTTAATTAAAAAATATATATTAATTAGCTATAAAATAGTAAAAAACATCCGCCCGACAGCCACAAAAACAAAACAAACACGCAGAGAAAACAGGGATTAGCATCGTTCATCCCGGCAATACCACCCCGCCTCTGCATTCTTACATATTCTATTGATCTGTCGGGTGAGGGTGGCCACCCCACCCCCAACTAACAGGGGTCGGAGGTCGTTTTTCTGCAGAACAAAAAATTTAATTAAATTATGGACCAACATTTAAAGGGCCTTGACGGATACACGTGCCCTTAGATTTCTTTATAGACAAAAATAAATCTAAATGGTAATTTTAGGTGTTATACATGCTGTATCAAAATAAATATAAAAGTGTCTAATTTTGTAATGATCATTCCCTTAGCAACGCCCTATAAAGCAAGACTGTAAGGAAATGTTTCTGGAATAACTAAAAAAATTTTGGGCCCGGCATGTAGAATGTTACACTGATGAAGCTTTTCGACAGGTTTCCATTAAAAATAAGAAGACCGTGTAAAAATTTGTTGCCCTTTTAAAATTGTTCAATGGGAAAAGTCTATATTTCTGAATTACATGTTTGGGAAGAGTGTTTAGAAAAATACGAGTAAATGACAAACTGCTTTTATTTTATCTTTTTTAATGGCAACAGAGTATAAATAGAATATGCCACGTCACCTTAGTGACGTGGCACATTGATGATCTGGAAATAACGAGTCGGAAAATAGTGTTACTTGGTTATGACATTTCAAGAGACGCATGTTATGATTTGTCCCAAAATAATTAAATGGTCTACTTAAGGGTAAGTTAAGACTTATCACCTAAAATATATTGTTGACAAAAATAAAACTAAAACAGAAACAGACATAAGCGCTTTAGGAAGTTAAAAAGAGACAAAATTTGTCGACGGCCCACCAATAATATCGCGCCACTCCCACCATGGAAATACACTCGAACCGCCCCGTGAAGACTCTTTCAAGTTACATTTGGGTTGGACAAAGAAAAACTAATTAGATACCTAATATGTGCATTGTATTAATATGTTATTAATTAGCGGCTAAACATAGAAATTCAATCTCTCAGCCACGCCAATGTTAATCATCAAATATAACGGCATCGCCACGGGATTTCTCACATTAGCAGCGTGGTCCAGAAGTAGAGTCTCAGCGAGTGGACCAAGAGGTCGTGGATTCGAGGCTGTGCTAGGGCAGACTTTTTTTTAAAATTTTTATTTAAAAAATTAGATCGGCTCTAAAAGGTGTATTGGCAACAAGTTAGCATTTTTTCCTCGATAAAATATTTTAAAAATTATTGGTAATCTCATATCTACTACAGCTGGCAGCCTGCGCGTGCGTAGACAAAAATCGTATTACTATAATATTTAAATTGTAAATGATTTAAATAAACTTTATTATTATTTAAACACTAATAAATTTTGATACAAAATGTGAAGTTCGGCCCTGGCCAACGTTCAAGTTGTGTAAATAGAATGTTAATAGAAATGGCATGTGTCAACAACCGCCATTAAAATCTTCCCTGATATTGAGTATATCTACATTTATTAGATGCATACACGTAAGTATTCCCTAAAGAAATAACATGGGTGAAAATCCAAGCAACATATATAACACACGCACACGAAATTTGGCGCCAAGCCACCCCTTGTTCGTTTTGCGTGGAGTAAAGTTGACGACCATGAGCAGACAATAAAAAGGGGGTTAGGGTTCCAAGGTCGCAACGTGCAGGTAACAGAATAATTTTTAGCAGAATCATTACGACCCACTGAAAGGGGGAAAAATTGGGACTTTGTAGTGACTGGAGTCCTTCGGCCCTGGGATGCTACTTATATATGTATACGTACGTTCACGCATGCTGGCGATATCGCTTTTCAATCATGTGATTATCGAATACAGAAACAATTAACTGGTCAAGTGAAAAATGCCGTCAAAGCTCGTTTAAATGTTTCCAGTTTATCAGTCCAGATTTTTCAATCCAGTTACCGGATACCGGACTGGAAAGCGGTGGTTTTGTTTAAATGCAGTTTTAGTCGGATTGAAAAGTCTGTAACCATGAATCTGATAAAGAGACGACGACTTAAATTGCCATTGAAAAGTGTGTTTAAGATAAATATGTGGGAAGATTATTGACGAAGTTGTGAAATGTTTCCCCGCCGAAACCACACCGAGTCCTAACAGGTAGAGGGTGGGTTTTCCCACACGAATCTTCAGGTACCAAGGTCATAAATCATAGTAATTTCAAATTTGTTTCCCAGTCATTCCATTGTGCGCACTTTCTGGAAACAAATAATCCAAAATAATTTAAAAATCAACATAAAGGATATATATTTTATTTAAAATACATGTAAGTATATATTCTATCAATGAAAACTGAGTAAACCTGAGCACACACTACGCAAGCAACGCAATGGAAAATAATATTACACCTAAATTGGCAGCAAGGCTTTGATTTTTTGATGAAAAATTGCCTGGATTTTATTGAACCTTCTAAATGGCACCCTAACAGTCCTAGTTTGAACCCTGTAGATGATTGAATGTTGGAAAATATGGTCTACGAAGGTACAATAATAACAACAATCGAACAAGATTCCTTTTGTGCTCGCGTACGTTATTAGCGGAGCTATTATCAGTGGAGTAGACGACTACGGGAGGTTGTGGATAACAATGGTGGTCATATTCATAGACAATTTCTCTATTTCTTGAATTTGTGGTTAAGTATCTTATAATTATTAAAATTTTTTAAAATCTGATATACAAAAATAATCATAATTCCTGAATCACAAAATTTGTTGTCAGTTTCGCTTTTACTAAAGCATTGCCGATAGTTTATCTGCCGGAAAAATGTATAATTAAGCTCTATTTTAGGTAAATCCGATTTCTTTTGCAACGAGGTTAAATGCATCATTTTAGAAAAAGTCCTGGAAATCCAGTCCTGTCTAAAAATTTTTAACCCAAATTGGACATCCTAAAAAGAACATACCAGCCCACCTGCCCTTCAAAAACTAATTAAATAGGCGCAACAGGTAAAAATATATTAATGGATAAAAAGTGTGCAAGTTTAATTTGACCCACAGTGCAATATAGGAAACATATTGGGTTTGTTTCTGCAGCAGTTTCAAATTAATCAGAACCAATGAGATTTCCCGGTTTCGATCAGCAAACTTTTTCCTTGAAGATGATTGGCTCTGAATAGTTTCAAATTGCTGCAGAAACATACCTAAAAACCCCTTTAATCAATTTAATGTTTTCCATTTTTATTCATTTTTCCGCATTGCATAACGAACATACCCTTTCTAAATAAATGTGTGTGCCGAAATGAAATCGGACTTTCTCCTCATTACTTGAGTATCAGATACAATCTGTACCAACAAAATAATAAGTTTGCACAAATAATATTAATGTTTTATTTGAATGCATTAAACATAAAACAATCACTGAATAAATAAATGCTTTATTTTGCCAGACATGTCTAGGTATACTAGCAATATTATTTAGGTACTTAAAATGTAGTAAAAGAGGTGTTTTTTCTGCACTCTATCATTTTATAGTTATTTACATAACCAGTGCGGAAAGTGGCAGCTTTCCGCACTACTCGTACCAGTAAAATTTCTACTTTGTGTGACAAACAAATCCACTATAAAATTTCAAGAACACGGTACCTACAATGTGGTACACCAGACATGCCAAAGGTACGTATTTGTGTCTTTGGTAGGCACAGCACAGAAACAGTGCTGACATTTTTTTAACACAATTCCTACAGCACGTTATGCCTCAATTTAACTTATGTAACAATGCCTTGTGTGTGAATGCAATTCCTACATCGTGTAAAAGAACACACAATTCCTTTTTAGTGCAAAACTGCAAACGGGTTGTGACGTCACTTAATATTTTGTGTGCATTTCGACCCTGAATAAAGGAAATGTGACCGAACAGCGACGTCGCCAATGATGCATTTCCCTGCTAGGAATAAAATGCTCATCGGGAAAAAACCAACACTTCTCGTAGTTCCATTTTCGAACGACTACAATACTTTCTTAGCGCTAATGTCGCTTTAAAATTAAAAAAAATCCGTGTTTTAAGCTGGATCTTAAATGTTAAAAAACATTCCTGATAATTATTGGTTTCAATCACAGTTAGGGCGTCTTTTTTGGAGCAAAATATTCCGAAGCAAACTACTCAGCAATTTTCGCAAATCACCACCCGTTACTTCTTAACGTTATTATTCTCATGCTCATTCATCACTTAACAAATCTTACTCCTTTTGATTGGTAAGTTATTCCTTGAAATATTAAAAATATACTATTTTATAACTTATAGTAGGCATACACAATAAAAGTACTGTTTACTAATTACTATAAAGTACTAATTACCCTGTTTTTCGACGATTTTTGGGTTCTATGGCAAATTACAGCCAATCAAATTTCATCCTGATATAGGTTTTCGGCTTTAACATTTTTACCAATAACATTCTAAGTATATGAAGGGCGTGTACCGTTGTCAACTTTGGTTACGGATTTGTGTACCGTAAGTATCGGCAACCTGAAAAATTGGTAAGATTGGAAACGCGGTTCCTGAAAAAATCTGTCATTAATGTCACCGAAGGAACCGATGCTTCCCCGCTGGTTTTCCTGTTTGTTATGTCACTTTGTTGTTTATGTTTAAATTTAAATTTATTTTTTCACAAATGATATAAAAATCATGTGTGTTTTAAAATGTGGGAAGCAGGAGGAGGGATATGTTTTTAGGTTGAGTCGATATCCGTAAAATTAAATCAAGAACATTTAAATCGTTAGGTTATGCCTGGTAAACCGATTGGTTTACCGCATTATACCGAGTGGTTAACCAGGTCTGACAACGGTACACAGCCTTAGTATAGATTGATATCCTGCAAGCAACTTTCAGTCAATTATTTAAAGTTTTAACGTGTATTATAAGGATCTCATCCTTGTTTATAAATCTATGGTTAATTCTAATTTCATAAAGAAAAAACATGTACTTAAGGTTGTTTCTGAAACGAAGAAAAAGCAAAAAATAATACTGGTAAGTTTTACTGATATAAGAATGTCGCGCAATAAAAATCGAACTAAATCATATGAATGACCGTTTAAGTAACCTGAAAATAGCCAAATCGAAAATATCAAAACTTCCTCAAGCGCACTTCACAAAATCTGAATACAGCCCCTGTACTTAACATGTTCTTTACGATATTTTTGTTATGCGAAAACTGTTCCAATTCGCTCGAGATCGCAAACTGGAAGCTGCGAGCGAGGCTCGAGAGGTCAGGTCGGCCGCACTCCAGGAGGGCTTTAACAAAAAGGCGACCGGATTTAGCTTGGATGCGACGACGAACAACAGGTGCAAAAAGATGGAAAAAATTGGAACGCCAGGTCGTCTTTAATGGCCGATTTTTCAGTTTGTTGAAAGCGAATCTGTGCGTACATGCACGCGACGCCACTTTGCTTGTCCTTTACGTACTGGAGAGCTTTTGTTATCGGCGACGGAGTGTTTTGCAGTGATGTCAAAAAAGGAAATACAAATGCAATCGTAATCAGGCATTTAGGGTTCGCAAACAAAGTGCCTGACCATTGGCGACTGGACCGTAAATAAACTGTTTAAAAGCTAGAGCTGCTTTACATAATTTTACTTTGAAAACCAAATTAAATTCGCACCACACGATAAAAAAACCTGTGGTTAACCGTGCACGAGACAACAGATTCTAAAAAACATTCTATTGCCAATGTTATAGTACGCACATTAAATCCGCTTGGACAGTCACCTCCGTATTTTTTGGCAAGTAAACGATTAGACAAGGACACTGCCGAAGTAGTAAAGAACCTGCTATTAACCCCATTGTAAAAATTTCACCTTCCACCACAACAGTTATTAATGTTTGTTAGTGATAAACGCAGCAGTCATGCTTCTTGCGGGTCGTTTCCTCAAAAATGTTTGTGATAACTTACTACATGGTACGTGTACATACTTCATGCGATACATCTTGGAGCAGCAGAATACTTCGAAATTGTTATCGATACATTAATAGCACAGATAAAAGCCGTGTTCTGCAAATCCCCGAAACGTATTAGGGAATTTCATCGGCAGTGTCCTGGCATTCCAGAACCTCCACAGCCGATTATTACACGCTGGGAAACATGGTTAGAAGTAGCTTTTTATTATTTGAAACAAATTCCCATGCTTGCTACCTAATTTCGACATGGTTATGCACGACGGACATCAAGGAAACTCCTGTAAAATACATTAACACAGCGTCAAGCCTCAAAAACCGCTCTCGGGGAGGAAGTGTTCGGTTTCTGGATCCCGCGGTCGCCTGAGTCACCTCGTTTTTCGGCTTTCGGTTCGGATGCTTTCCCCCGCCGAAGCAACACTGCGAGCAGACCAAAAGTGCCCAGCCTTACTTATTAATCCTTTAATTTACAGTTATTGCGTTATTTCAGTATAGTTTATCAATATGAAAATATGCCACATAATTGAACGTCATTTTCAAGAATTAGGTGGGGGCCACATGTTGAACGGGTTGGAAAATCCCCGACTGCTCTGAAAAGTAAATAATGGTATCTCGTCCTTGTTTACTGAATCAATGGTGCGGGACCAGAGCTCGCCAAGTTAAGAGTAATCCTGCAATCTCTGATTGCTCTAAAATGTACCTAAATAAGCTCGCCTTCTTGTTTCTAAATCTATACTAGCAAATAAATTACTAAAAATTAATAGGACTCTTAATACATCGTTAATTTTTGTTTTAACTGCAGTACTGTTAAATAAATATTTCTTAGAAAAACCTTATATGCATATACATAAAAAACGAACCTATTTACGTACGTCAACAAAGTGATAAGATAAGAAAAAACCTGAAAAACTGTCGGTTAAAAAGAAATTAATGCGCTAGAAAATATTATAGTACTGCGACTATTTTATGAAAGGTATGCATGCAGGAGAGAGAAAATATACAATTAACTTTGGAATGTCTTTCAAAAAGACATAATAATATATACTATTTTTATTATCAAACAAGATTTAAAAAATCATTTCTTTTTAAATAAGTTATTGTTAATTCTAAAAGTCTGTGCAAAGAGTAATGTAGTGATAATTTTAAAAATGTTATTAATTATTGTTAAGGTATTAATAATAATAATAACAATAATAATTTATGTGCGATTAAAAACTTTGCCATAAAAATAGTTAGTGTTTTAAAAAATAGTATAGACAAACCTACTAAGCTGACTCTAAATCAAATTAGATATTTAAAGAAAAAGGTATAAAAAAGTCCTAAATCGATTCCCCTGGCGCAAATACAAAAAGTATCATCCGATGATTGTACGACGTATTTTTGAGATTAACGCGTGAGTCAGACAAGAAGACTAAAAGAGCTGGTGCGATACTTAGGCACCTCAAATCTTCTCAGTCTCAGTCGTATGTCTCTCATCTATGATGAATACACCCTCTTAATTTGTTGTATAGATATTTAGGTGACTTGTTAGTGAGAATTTGGTTAACAAAACATACAAAATGTATAAATCTACTTTCCATAAGCTTTAACCTTTAGATCACGGATGAAAGGAGTGATATGAGAAGCGTGGAACATCCACGATAAAACGGACAGCTTGGTTTTGCATTTTTTGAAGGCGATTCTTATTTTCGACGGTTAAACAAGCGCCATATACGACATCCATATATAGTTCAAATGATACAAGACAAGGGATACAGCTTAAAGTTTTCCTTATGTTCATGTTTAGCAATCTTTTAAATGGAAAAAGTTTTTTAAGACTAAGGTAGATCTTTTTGAGGATTTGATTGACATGGCTGTAAAATTTTAATTGATCATTCATATAAAGGCCCAAATTTTTAACTTTAACACAGTTGGTTTTCACAATTAGCTTTTGATCTATTTTGATTTCAAACGAGTCAATATTGTTTTGATTCTTAACATTACAAACTAACATGTGTTCACATTTTGAAGGATTCAAGAGAAGACTATTTTTATCTGTCCGCATCCTAATTTGTTTTAGATCACTGTTAATATTGTTACATGCTTCCTGCTTATCACCCTCATCAAACTCAAGTAGCAATTGAATATCATCAGCATACAACTGAAGGCTGCAAAATTTCACAACATCCCAAAGATCCGCTAGGCCGAGCAAAAAGAGCAGAGGACCTAGGATCGAACCCTGACGGACGCTACAACTCAGAGACCTAAAAGAGGACAAAACTGACCGGGGAGCTTCAATAATTGTTCTCTGAGGTCTGCGAGTTAGATAACTCCGAAACCAATCGTGAATTACACCTCTAAATCCATAGTGGTGTAGCTTAGCCAAAAGGCAATCGAAATTCAAAGAATCAAATGCCTTAGACATGCCGAGAAGAGGTAACGACGTTACGCGTCTAGAGTCAATCGCCCTTAAACAATCATCGACCACACAACAAAGTGCAGAACTGATACCGTACCCCTTTCGATAATAAATGACCTAAATGTAAGTACCAACTTCCATGACATTTAGACCATGTTAGTAGTTTCTTAGCAATTAGTACGTTTTTCGGGATTATATTGCTATTATTCGTTGTATAATAACCCTTGAAAATCAACAAAAGTTTATATGAAAATAAACTAAACTTCTTTCAATTTGTTCAATAGCAAAAAAAGTCAAAATTTCAATTATGTGTCCTATGGAAATTATTCCAACTTTCTTCAGAAACGGAATCTACACTTTTCCGCTGGCACTAAGAGTCGATGAAGTGTTTCCAGATCTTGATTTTGATTCTTATTAAAGAAACATATACCATAGTATTTACAATTTTCTTCGCGTCCGGCGATAAATGTTTTCCTTTAACTTTACCGCTGCTGCTAGAAGCTCAAATTGTTAATAACACGTACCCATAGCCACTATACTGTTTGAACACTCATCAATAAACAAAAATTGCGAATTCAATTTAGCAAGTGCACTGCATACAACCTACAAGATGGATACAAACCAAACTACTCCGTGTAAAATGACATCTTTAAAATATTGGGATCCAGCGCTGCACTATGATCTATGCAATTTGAATTACATAAGTATGATGACAGAAACCCATTTTACAACGGGAAAATCAATGTCTTCCTCTCATGTTCTTTCTCTCTCATACTTTGATATTTTGACAACTAATAAAAACTTAGGTTATGATGAGAAACATCAACATGATATATTTCAAGCTTGTCCCATAAGTTGTTTTTGCAGTGTAAAAATATACCCAAGCAGTCTGGATAATGCTGATGTTTAAATAAAACTTTTTGGAGAACAGATCAGTGTTTTATTTACCCAAGGCTCAAACACTATATCTCATATTTTACCTGTTTTTGGTTGAGGCGCAAATTGTACATTTATGCAGGTGGTAGATTTCGTGAGGTGCAAATTGTATTTGTCCAGCGGTACATTTTAAAACGAACTATACCTAACACATAAACCTGAGCAAGCTTTTGCATTTTTTTTTGGTACGCGAGAATTCCCCGAATGTTGGGATATATCCCTCGTACAATGCTAAAATGTATTTATATTCTAAGCGAAAACGATAGTCTATACGTCTACAGCCGAGCTAATGACAAGCTTCATAATTACCTAAACAATTGCATTTACTTCCGGTATAAAATAATAATGGCTGCATGTCCTACATAGTATAATCTAGCAGGCGAGCACTTATAAATTTACTTTATTATTAGAATATTTTATTCCATTACCTATAATAATACCACAGTATGGTAAAATTTAATTTATTACATAAATTCATAGTCGCGGACGTTCATAAAAATAAGGTCAATGTACTTTAAAAAAAAATCATTATTGTGATCAATCTTTTCGGTAGACGCACATTTTTACTACTACATCACATAAACATTCTGAGACCTTGTAGATGGAACAGACCTTTGTTCTTATTAATAGTCGAAAAATACTTAAATTTTACAATATGATTTAAAATCAAGGACGACGTTTAACAGTATAGTTGGTTAATATTTGAATTAATATGATTTGATGCAGTGGTTCTCAAAATGTGCCATTTATTAGTTATTAGCTTCCGCCCGCGATTTCGTCCGCTGTATAACAATTATTTACTTTACTCTAGGTATTACAAACTTTGGACCCCCATTTCAAGCCCTTAGGGGTTGATTTATTAAAAACTGTAATACACGTCTTTAAACATTATTTATTCTTTAGAGTACTTCTATGAAATTTCGAGTCAATATGACCATCTAGTATTTGTCTTTATAGAAAGTTTGGACCCCTGGTTCACCCCCTTAGGGGTTGAATTTTAGGGTTAGAGGTACCGCGGACGAAGTCGCGGGCGGGAGCTAGTTAGTGATATAATAGACCTTCGATTCTGCTTCTGAAAATGCATTATTTTAGACGTATGTTCTCGCTTTTTTCTCTTTATGTTTACAACAGAAATTTAACGCACCTTAAATTTTAGCACGTAGTGTTGCTAGTGAGCAACTATTTAGTGGAGCACCCTTAATATTATATGATAAGAAAAGAAATATTCTACATAGCGAAAAGGTTGCTAAGCTTCTATTTTTTGAAATAAAACTTACCACTATTAAATTTTAATTACTAATCTTGCATTAAAAATAAAAAAACAATCAATTAGGCATGAGGTTTTTTCTGTAAAAAATCAATAAACCATACCTATGTTTTTAATCACTTTAACTTTCGTTTCCGCTTCTGTTATATAACCGGTAATGCAAGTAATACTCTGGGATTGTTATTTGCGGATGATTTTAAATGTTTCTACTAGGTAAATTCTGTTGAGGATTGTGAGACCTTACAGAATGATTTTTCCACTGTGGCGGATTGATGTAAGGCAAACAGCTTTAAGTTAAATGTAGGTAAATGTGCGTGTATGTCTTTCACATTAAATCGCAATATTATTGGCTATGACTATTCTCTAAACGGGGTCAATTTACAGCGTGTGAATCACCATAAGGATCTTGGTGTAATCTTTGACCCAACATTATCTTTTTCTAACCATATAATATCTAAAATCGATAGTGCACAAAAAATAGCAGGTTTTTTGTAAGAAATACCAAGAGTTTCGGCATAGATGTTAGCTGGCATCTTTTTGATACCCTTGTGTTGCCAGTATTGGAATATGGTAGCGTAATATGGTCCCCCCAATATGATGTGTGGGTATCACTTGTTGAGAAAGTGCAAAGAAGGTTTTCGAAGTGCATGTATTATAGGAAACTTGGTATATATCCTCAGAAGGGGTATGACAATGAATACCTGTTAAGTATCTTTGAGAGGCTTTCGTTGAGAAAAAGAAGAATTATAATATTACTATGCACTTTGTTCAGGATTTTGAAGGGTAAAATTGACTGCCCTGACATTCTTGGTAAACTGCCATTTGCCATCAATAGAATTAATTCGCGAGCCTCTAATGTTTTTTATCTGACTCATCCTCGAACAAATCTGTACAAAAATTCCCCAATCTACAAGAGGTGCTACTATTTTAATCTGTATGCGTCTGATATTGATGTGGATACGACTAGTCTTACCCAATTCAGAATTTTAATCGAAAATAAGTTGAAAGATAGTTAACTAATGATTTATGTAACCATGTATTTGTCTGAGTGGGTTTTTATTGTATTGACGTATTTCTGTGTATCTGTGTTTTAATGTTCATTTTCTGCTGGACTTTTTTCTGGTTATATACTGCATAGTTTAAGTGGAATGTACCTATAATTGTATCTATAATTGGCACCTGTGCTGTTGATACTTGTTCAATAAATAAATAAATATAACATTGTAAATATCCGTTTCCGTAACAAAACTTCTGTTACATCACTACAACTATAGTGCATTTTTTAAAGCGGTCCATGGGATTTTACATGTTCAATTTTTAACTCCATGTAGGCCCTATTACAAAATGCATGTAATTTTTTACAAGCTTTTAGTTAACTTCACCTGTTGTTCAATGTAGCTTTTGACAGCTAACATGGATCACGTGACTATCTCGCGGGCGACCTGGCAATACCTCCTATCTGCCATTGTTCTTAGGAGGACTTAGGAGGTATTGCCAGGTCACCCGCGAAAAGGTTCTTGGTCAAGCAAAAATTGGTGCCAAAGTCAAATTTGACCTGAATTAAATTTTAAAAAAGTTTCCTATATGGTGCAGACATTTTGGCGGACACTGTATCTATATACTATTATCTTACTTCGTCACTGATTTTATCCATTTACGGCCGGTATTACAGGTTGTTAAAACTAAAAGTTCAGACGATCTCAGGTTCTTCTGGTCCATGGACACAGGATGATTAATTTTTTTCAGTTCAGTTCAGTTTTCAGCCAAAAACAATGTAAGAAAATTTTTTTTTCTATTGATTTTGAGTACCTATCTATTGTTTGAGAACGTACAAATTGTTACTTTATTGAAAATATTTAAAAAAAATAATAATATTGGAAGTGCTGTTTTAATTAAGTTATAAATTTCAAATTGCAACAGGGGGGGGGGGTCCACACGAATGTGTTTACTTGTGACAAGGACGTGGGGGGGGAGGTCAAAAAACGATGAAATTTGTGTGACGTAATTTATGGATGACCCCTAAGGAACAACTTTTGTCCTTACACGTTTTTCAAAGTTTTTAATCTGGCTCAGTCGAAACGCTACGCACTCAGCTCCGCGCATACGCGATGTGATACGGCATTGGTGCCGTCGGTACACACTAATTGTTCAAGTATAGCTTGCACTTTACCGATTTTTTTTTGAAATTTGCGAAAAATCGCAGATACAAATTCTTAGTATAAAACTTAGTAGTCTTATTGTTACACTTGTCAGTTTAAAACTTTTGGTCGCCAAATTTGACCAGACTAGCGTTGGAGAATCTGTTAGTAATTTTTTTTAGAAAAAATTAGTTTACAAGTACAGTGAAGTCCATCCGTGGACACACTGTATACAATTTTTGTCCCACAATCAGTAATACAAATAACCAAGGTAGAAGCACCATTCATACCAGAAAATGGTTTCTAATAACAAAAAAAAAAGATTTTTATGGTTCATTAGTTTTTTATGTACCCAATGGATGAGATTTTTTTATGTATATGGCGGATAACAATGGAATGGCGTCCACTTTTTACGTGTATAATTATAAAAGTACAGTCGGACCAAAAGAACAAGCATCTCACAGTTGTCATAGCGACGCGGCGGCCTGATCGGGTACAGTTTCGGTATGATTTCGCGAAACATGTACGGAGCCGTTCGCCCGAAAAAGACAAAATTGGGTCATCAATATAATGGGGTTTTTCACTATATTTTAATTTTGGTGACATTGAAGAGGAAGAAAAAACTGAGCTTTCTGATATTTTCCAGCCGTTTTTTTGAGAAAACAAAAAACAAAATAAGTTTTCTTCTAAAATCTTGTACATCACGCACGAACACTTTGACCAAAATCGCGTTCCGAAAGACGAAAGGACACTGTTCACAATAGTGTTAAAACTTAACTCCAGGATTCACTCAAGAGGTTTAAGACATAGTAGGTACTGGTTTCAATTTAAACTTTCTAGTTAATCAGATAAGTTTTGACAAGTTTTTGTTCTGTCATTGTTAATAGATAGTCATTAAAATCTTATCCTTCTACTTGTACGACTTTAAAATGATTTTTATTCATCATGACAAGGACAGAGCCCTGATCTGATCTGATCTGATGCAATTAAAGAAATGAATAATTAAATTTAAAAAGAAATCTGGGCAACCCAGTTTGAGTCAAAATAATGGAAGAACAACAAATTTGTAATAATAAAAGGGCGAACTGAACTAGATTTTAGCACAGGCACGCTCGTTCATACGGTTATTTGACCCACCTAAATTTATTTTCAGTGATCCACCCAATACTTTATTTTTAAAACCAAAAAATAATTATCTTTTCTTTAAAAAAAGTGCAAGTTCCATGCGAAAACTCTCCAAGAAAGAATCGAGGAAAGCTTGTTCCGGCCTCGGCCGTATTTTAAACTGTCCTCGTAGGTTTATATGGAAATAGAAAACTATATCAATGCATTAAAACTAAGAGAAAAACAAACATACCCGCTTTAGGAAGTACGAAATTATCGACGACACACCAATAATATTATCACTTTAAGCGGGCGCGTGGCCGTCGATGCCCCCGGTTCTCGAGTTGTTCCGGGCCACTATGGAAATACACTCGAACCGCTCCGTAAAATATCCTATTGCAAAACATTTGGGTTAAACAAAAAAAACTACTTACCAAATATCTGCGCATTGTATTTGCATAAACTTTTGTTTACATTTATTATTAGTTAAGTTTGGCCCTTCTAATTTTGTTGTCTAACATGTTTTTGGATATTATTTGAAATTTGTGTTGAGTTGTGTCCTTTGTGTAGTAATGTAGTACTACTACTTGAGTACTTGTGTTAACGATAACAGTGCAAGAAACTGTTTGCATGTAATTCTGAAAGTCACAGCAAAAATGCAATTTTAGTATTTTGTTTTTTGCGGTGTTCATTTGTAGGTAAACAATTTCTTGGCAGATCTAGGCACATTATTAAAAAACCTTCCTTAATTAAAAAAGTGTATTGTGTGTGTTGATATAAAAACTGCCTCACCTCACCTGTAAAAAACTCAGGGGCCGCGCCTGCTTTAGCAGATTTTCATGTCTCTAGTAAAAAATTATCTAATACGTTTTCCTGTAATATAAAACTACATAAAAAATACAATTTATAGAGAATGACCCACGTACATACGACCAGGCTCTCCGTGACAAGACAGGTACAGTCGCGGGCATATCGATCGCATCCTAATCAAGACTTTTACCCCTCTACTCATTTAGAATGCGTGAAAAGCCACCCCGGACGTATTAACAGAAACACAAAGGCGCGAAAGAAATCTGCGAAATGTTTGAATATAAGAAAATGCCAGCTCGCAGGTCCATCGCAATAATGTTACCGAAACGCTAAATCTCGTTGTAGCTCGCTAGAAAATTATACTATAACTTGGTCACAGACTCCTGAAGAAACTTTAAAAAATGCCAGATAAAAATAAATCGGATTTCATTTGATATCTAACATTGTGAACATAGTAATCAAAATGCCAACACTAACAATATCAAGTTATAATATCGCACATCCCGTTCAAAATCGTCGCAACTCAAAAATTTTTAATTTTCCGATTATTTTAAATCCGAAATCTACTCTGCCCACTCTATCTGTTTACAAAACCCTGCAGTCGAATATCACCAATTGTTCCCTAAATTATTTTTAGGACTAACTGACGTATCTCAAAAAATATTTTTAAAAATCTTCTAGTAACATATTGACAAAAAAAAATATGTTAAAAATGACTCTTTGGACTATCTTTAATTAAATACAAATTGAAACCAAACTAAACTTTTAAGGTAAGAATATTTTTCTAAAAACAAAAAGAAATCTTAAAGATTTTCTTTTGCTTTTCCTGTAAAATGTATCTTTTTTGGGTTACGACGGTTTTGAATGGGATGCGCGATATATCAAACCATCTCCATGGCAATGCCCAGGCACATTCTATATAAAACAAAAACAAAAAAAAATAGTCCAGGGACGGCTTTCATTAATTTTATATCAACAATCAGTACCGTGTTCAGAATTACGTTTTCAGGGGGCGGAGGCATAGCCTAAAATATAAATTATCAGCAAAGAAATAGTTGAAAAAACTAAAACACACGCTTTTATGAGTAGCGCACTAAAAAGTTAAGTATAATTATTTTCCTTTTAAGTTAATAGAAAACCGGGGTGTGCAGTGCGCGCATCGTGCGAAAAGTAAAACAACTAAGAAACTGCGCCTCCCTTTACTCCGCATACATGCATACTTTCTTAAATCAGTTTAACTTAAATCAACCCTTTTTCATAATTTTTTAAAAAAATTTATAGCAAAAAATTTAAGTTTTCCTATTCTTATAGGAACCCTTGTTAATTTAAGTCTTTAATTATTGTCAAATTTTAGTCCTTTCCTAGCTAAAGTGAATTTTGTAAGTAAAGCTGATGTAAATACCTAATTTTTAATAACAAACTTTAACATCACGGTGTATTTTTGAGACTTTTGAATCTAAATATCCATGAAATAGTATATTTTCGTTTCTTAATAAATCCATCATATTATTATAGTCGTTAGTAGTTAACGAGTTGTCCAACGGATCCGGAGCCCCCCGCGCCCGAGCAGGGTCTTTTTTCGTGTGAAGGACATCAAAATGTGCTACTCTTAGAACGACAATCACGAGGACGACCTTTTTTTTATCACGCTTTTATTAACTTGACCTGTAACTTCTTAACATTGTAATGGAATCTTACAACTCACTTTTCACCCACTTCTAATTGTCATATCGATTTGAAACTTTGTAAACTTATGCAATTCTGGTGACAATACAATAATATGTTTTTTTATTTAAAAAAAATATACAGTCTTCGAAAGTTTTTACCATATGGAAAATTTTTTGTTTTTTGATTTTACGAAAATAGTTTCTCTTTATAAAAAGTTGTGCATCGTGAGAAAATAGCATTGCCATTCAAAAATTTGCGCCGCTGATGTATTGACTGATGTATTTTTCGCAATACTTAACAGAAGTAAACTCATTTTAGTCCTAAAAGAGAAACATTTGGAAACTATATGAATCGCAGAAATATTTAAAAATTTTCTTCAGATTCATCATAAATCAAATATTGTGCATCTAAAAACTATTTTGCCCTATAGAATAAGAACTCGCGACCGCGACTTACGATATTTTAACAAACACTAAAACAGAAAAGAATATTGGTAAAATGATGACTAGTATCAGTTCACTAAGTAGGTACATCTAACCCTTAAAATTTGTAAAATAATGTCCAGAAAATACAAAGGGTTATTAAAGCACAAAGGCATACTTTAAATAAAGATTTCTTATTTAACTCTGGGACGAATACAAGTTAAAACAGCTACGTTTTATGATACATACACACACCTACATAGTGTCATAGTGATTACAGTGTGTATGTGTATGTGAACTACATGACAGCATCATCATATCAAATATTTCATCATGTAGGAAATAAGGCTTACGGCTTCCATTACAGAATTGGCAAAATAAAGTCAGAGTTCAGCAGGTCTACAAACTATGGACGGTTTCTCGAGTTTGTTTGAACATTCATATTTATGTTGTGTCACATATTCAGTCATGTGTCATTTTTATCTGGTGTTATGGCAGTTTCGGCCTTTTTAATTATGTTTGCGATTTCGTCCAAGCATAACCTTTGTTTTGGTTGACAGCCCAAGGAATTAATGACAAAAACTAAAGGAACAAAAAGAATATAGGTACCGACTTATTGTTAAGTCATATTTTAAATTCTCATGCCCCCATATGTTTGTTACACATAAAATAGTGATTAATATTCAATGTGCTTGGAACACTTCTAACTCCTTTAAGATTTTTAAAATGTTTTCTCACTTCAGTATGTAATAACAAAATAAATATAACACCACTGTCCAAATCCAAGATTAAAATAAATATTTTTTTAAATGAAAAAATTGCAAAATTTCATAATTTCAGCAATAATTGGATGGTTTAAATTTCATTATACTATAAACAAAAACAATTCTTATAAGAAATTAACTTACATTGGTGTTTGTCGGCTAGTTGGATCAGCTGAGGCGGCAAATCCCTCCGCCTGTAAAAGCACATCACTTTGGCTTCAACATTTCCCGACGGTGTTTTATTCAGTTCCTCGATTCGCCGAATTTGAAAAGGGGACGTCGACGACGTCTCGAAGTACACGTAATCTACAAGACGACCAAGCAATGTTTAAATACTGCTACAATCTTACACCGAACGTATTTTTAACACTATCTATACATATCCGAAAGATTTTACTATAAACAAATATCAATTGCACACGTAAGCTAAAAATATCTTAATTAAAAATTCAGGTTTCTCGATCCTCCAGGTGCCGAGTTTCGTAACAATGCGGTCGCGGAGACAAAGGTTAAAAGCCCCTGAACATCATAACATCAGCAATAATACCCAAACCCCAGATCAAAACAAACAATTTGCTGACCATTCTTCAGTTCATTTACCCAGCTCCTAAACACAATCACTTTTCATTTTCATCCAAAAATACTCTCGATATTATAGCTGTGTATTCTAAATATACATTTCATATTCCTAATAAGGGCTTTACAAATAATAATAAACCACCATAACTATTGAATAATACATCAAAACATTCCGAATCCGATTAAAAATTATTTTTAAAATCGAAAAAGATAACAACGAAAACGCTCTCCTTGTTCGACGAGTATTGCTTGCACCTGGGTGTCAATTCAAGAGCAATTTTATGGAGTATCCATATTAATTAGGTAATTCCTATACCCTTATCTTGTTCACTGATCTTAACTTATCGCCCTAATAATAAATGCTTCACTATTTTTAAACCCCAAACATAAAGCCAAAACAAGCATGATTTGCAAGAACCTAAATTTTGGTTTAGTTACATAAAACCAAAATTAATTAATATATCAATGAATCGTAGACAAACAGTACGACTATTACCGAGGAAGACTTCTCTTGAGCAAAGCCGGTTAATTAAAAATGTTCACTTACCTCCGACACGATACATGTTGGCCGTCATCTCGAAACACAAAAAACTATAAACAAACCGCAATAAAACTATTCCAAATAAACGCACATTTTCCAATTTTTGGCACGAATTTTTAATGTTTTTTTAGTGCACCACGTACCACCACCAAACTTTCGGACGCCATTTTCTCGATTGGCTGTTGGCGTCTGCGACAGAAAAGAATAAAATGAAATAAAAATACATCAGCGCCAAAAGAACGCGTAGCGGATGGTAGTAAAACTACGCAACGGCACTGATGTGGATAAAGAAGAAAATTAAAAAATATGAAAAAATATTTGAGTGTGTTCGATATTTCACAATATAGACAATTAATAATCTATTTAATTAAATTTAAAACGGAAATATGGCAATTTTATCATCTTTTCAGCATTTTAATTTTCAGAAAATACCGAATAAACATTATTGTGAATTTCCGGTATGCAGAAAAGTTCGGAAGATATATCGATACTTAATAGAGCTGGATTGTTGTAACAGGTCGATACTGAGAAATGTTCTTTGTCAAGAGAACTTTGCTTAAAGCTCGTATGACGACAAGAGCAGGGATGGGGATGGGGCCGTCGCAAATTATACATTTGCTACTCAATTTGCGACATTGTCAAAATTTTATAATTTGTTACATTTGCTACATAACCACATTTTCAATGATAATAACATTTTCCATTATAGAAAACAAAGTTAGAACAGCAGTACTTATTTAGGTAAACTTAAGATAAAAATACAACCATACCATTAATTTCGAAAAGAACAGGGGTCCTAACCTCAAATTTTATATGTCAAATAGTCTAATGTAAAAACAAGACAGCCAATCAGAATTTTGCTACATACCGAGGTGCGACATTTCTGTATTTGTGACGTCACAAATGTGACAAAATCAATTCCTGCTACATTTATCTAACCCTTTTACAGCAATTCTCCCAGCAAAAATCCTGCAAACTCCAAGGTGTCAGACGGAAATAGCACCAATATACCAGAATATACCTATTAGGGCGTGTACCGTTGTCAACTTCGGTTACGGTTTTGTGTCCCGTAAGCACAGCACATAATGTGCTGTGCCGTAAGTATCGGTAATCTGAAAAGTTGGTAAGACTGCAAAGTAAGTTGGTAAGACTGTAAAGTATCTGTCATTAATGCCTTTTTATTTTCTTTGCATTAATGTCACCGAAGAAACCGATGCGGTTAACCAGGTTTGACAACGGTACACAGCCTTATTGTGCTATTTTCTGTGCACCTTGCAAAATTTCCAAGGATTTTGAGGAGCGATTTTTTCTGGTAGAATTTCTGTAAAAAAATAGCACCGTGCCACATCAGCTTAAATACACGTTTTGATTTTTAGTTTATGTTTAATTTATTGTATATGTATGTACATTTAGATGAAAACGGAAAACCACGCCCAAAAAATGTAGTTTAAAAAAATTAATAGTTTATTTTGGCAGAACTCAAGCATTAACAATTATTATTATGTAAATATAAACATGATTACAGCTGTATGATAAAATTTATAAAATAAAATAAATACTTTTTAACTTTATTCCCAACACAAGAGTAAATCAGTTTATCAAGAACCAGTGATTCCGATAATACTACTGCTAGGCTTACTTATAATAATCTCTTCAACAGGTTCTTTTTCTTTTATTTGCTGCAATTTCATTGCACGTTTCTAAAAATATATACATATATTAATTTTAAATATCTGTACTCATTATTTTTACCTAAACATTTATCCATTTTGTATCTCAGAATCCAAAAATAATAGGTACTAGGATTTGTATAATTTAAAGACAATATCTCTTGGCCTAGAAAAGGAGCATATTTTTAATCTGCTAGATTAGTACATACCTTTAGCTTAGTACTTCTTTCATGGAGAGTTTTAATATTTTTCTTAAGTAACTGCAGCTTAGAATGATATAGCTTCATTTTGGTAAACATTGCTTGCAGTTCATGGGAGTGTTGTACCTCTGATATACCTAAGTTTCCTGCATGAAGTTTTTGTATAAGGTTTTGTTGTTTTTCCCTAACAAATTTTCGTTCATCTAGTTTTTTTATCGTTCTAAACTTTATCAAGTATAGTATTTTAATATAATATTAATAATTCTGGAAAGAACTTACTCTAATTCCCTAAGTTGTTTATTAACTTCTTTTAATGGTGGTTCAAATATATTTACAAACCCCGAGCTTAGATTTTCCGAAGCTTTTGTATATAAATTCGTGTTTGGGAAGTCACTGACTCTGTAAATGGAAATGCTATTTGAAAATTATCATTAAGAATCAAATTATACATATTTATATTAGGTACCATATTTTTGTAAAAACTCGCAATTGTTGTCTGCAAATACTTACGAATTGTGATCTGTAACTGTTAAAGACATTTTAATGTGCAATTAGTTGTAAAATTTAATTTTAAAAGAAAAAATAGATTGGTAAACTAATTTTAAAAAAATTGTAAACACACAAAATAAGGTTATAATTTTTAGGAACTTCATACAACACAAAAAACTTGATTGATCATGATCACTGGTAAGTATAAAGCTACTAGATGTTGATCGCACAGCGACATCTTCTATCCACTAGCGTAAGTATTGACCAAAAATCATAAAACGTTAAGCCTAGGAATGCCAAGTGTAACATCCCACATTCTATCAATCTCAAAGGGACCCAACGGATCAAGATCGATTTAATTTTTTCGTTTGAACATTGATAGATTTGGTTGTTCTTTCTTTTTTAATTTACACAAATAATATAATCAATTATAAAGGATTCTGAAATTTCTGTAAATCCCCCTCTGTGCATAAATAAACAACCTGCTCAGTGCCGGATTAAAGAATTTTTCGGTTTACGCAAACAAAAATTGTCGCCCAGAAGCGAAAAATAAAATTAAAACTTATCCCTTCATTATTTCCGCCGTGCTTTTTTGGATGCAAACTCATTTATTATAGGTCCAAAATCAATATTTATTGTTGTCAGTTTCTATCGCTACAACGGAGCTCGGTATAACGGATATAAGGATAAATTTAAACCGGCCTGTCATTTTTTTAAAAGTATTGCCTCAGATTTTGCCGCTCTACGCACTAGCGTAATTTGCGTATAGGGTAATCCCATGATACAAATAAAAGAAATGATACCGCGCAGGTAGGCGTGGCCATTTACGTCACGCCGTGACCAATTCCGCGATACTTTGTAAACGAAACACGTCTTTTTAAAGATCGCGTTGTATTTTCAACTATTTTTTGGTGTTGTTATATTACTTTTAGGAGTTTAAAAGTAAAAATGAGATGTCCTGTGTATGGTTGTGATGTGGACAATAAATCAATCAATGTAATCAATGCATGTATTTATCCCTTTATTTATATGATTATTTTAAATCATATACTATAAAATTTGTATTATAAGCAGGAGGCAAAGTATATTGCCAATAGAATTTATATAAAATCGTTTCACGTAACCTCTATATTGCGCGTTATAAATTTCAAAAATAGGACACAGCGTGACGTCATGCGAGAACCCGGACGAATTTGACACGGTTTGGTATCATACCTTCTTTTATTTGTATCATGTTCGTTTACGTAGATCATTTTTATTAACGTTAACAGAAAGAAAAAAACGGTAATATTTTTACATTTTTATTAGTGAATAATCATCCAGGCACAGATAAATTCATTTGTGAATATAATTATTAAAATTACCTTAAAATTTAATAAGCTACATTACAACTATTTTAAATCTTATTCCACATATTTACACAATAATAATCGCAAAACCGCATTCAAAAAAAACATAATCAACCAAAATTAATAAAACTTATTTTGAAAAACTTTAGAAATCTAAATATAACAGATGTATAATGTATAAAAACAATTAATAAAATAAATTTAATAAAAGTAAAGTGGTTTCATCCCTGAAATAAAAATATGCTTACTTAGAGTAATTCGTAGAATTTAGTTAAAATCTACAAATACACTTCTACTTAAAGAGTAGCCCATTTTCTCAATAGTACAAAAACTAAGATCACTTTTAAACTAATAATATTTTAATTACGATATTTTGTAACATATGAATATGATATATTGTTTGACAATTTTGAATATACAGTGTTTACAGGTACATACTGTAGTATTATTTTATTATTTAAAACTATCATCAGTGCAGTGCAAAAGTTAGTTTTAAATGTTGACATATGTAGGACAGTATATTCAGGGTCTATTAATGTTGATGTTCAGTTTAAACAGAGGTTTCATTAAACTATTACCGTAGAATACTGTTTTTTTTAAAGATATTTTTATTTAGTTAGGATACTAAAATTATTACCATAAAACTTTGAAATTGTAATATCTACATATAACAACGTATTGCTGCTAACCACTGTATTTTTAAAATTGTTACAAACATAATTTAATAAATCGACCAAATAAACAATGTTACTCATATACATATATATTTCATGTAAAGACAGCTTCTGCACAGGAACTACGTTGATGGTCAACATCTTGAGACGTTCACTATTTGTGACGTTTCAAAATTTTGCGATAATTTTGCAAAACCGTCCAATCAAAATTTAACTTCCCGATACAGAGCGTTTTCTAAGTAGTCTAAAATATTTTCAAAGGGCTAATTTAATAAACAAGTTTATATACACATATGGTCTACAGACGTTTGACGGTTGCGGTTGACATTTAAACAATGGGTTAAACTTCATTTGTCAATTAACTGGTTGACACATGAAGTTTATATGTTGTTTAAGTGTCAGCCTCCCGTGCTGGTTGCCAGATCAACTACTTCATGGCTCCCTTGTTAAAGAAGGCTGTGCCACATGCCATCCAAAAATGCTTAATACCGCTTAGTTTTCAAGATACAGAGTGATAAAGTTTCACGGTGACGTCCCCCTTAACGAACCTAAACCATTTTCGGGACTTACCTTAATAACTTTTTGTTGGTTATGTTCCTTGGTTCATTTAAAAACTTTTTATCAGTTATGCAGTTCTTAAATTATTAAGCAAAATCACCACTCTTGATCTAAAAAATTTAACATTTTATGACATATGTTTATTAGGGTGTCCGTTATTTACCAAGTTGATTTTTTTCTTGCGACGCCCCCTAAATTTTTAGTTTATCGTCTAAAAAAAAATGTCAGACCAAAATAAGCCCTTAATATTCATAATAAACCTTGCCCTAAAGACGATACATTTGCCATTTAAATTACATGGGATTTTGCCACTTTTTACAATTAATTTTTTTTCTCTCGGACCAGATGACTTATAGCAATGAGATATACACATACATAGGAAATTGAACGCTCTACAAAAAAGGTCTCTTATAATTTTTCGATTAATTCACTCCTTCAAAAGTTATTCAAGGTGAAACTTGAACTCTATGTAAATTTTCAGATTTTTTTACTTTTACGGCAAAGTGATTATTATTTCGATAAAAGTTATTAGTTTATTTCTAAAAATAGATAATTCTGGTGGTATTAGGGTAAAAAATTTTAAACATGGAAAATAATATACCGCATAACTGGTAGCTGGTTCTAGTTTAATCGAGACTATTCATTTATAACACGCAGTCAACTAATTTTTATGGAATTTCATAAATTTTTGTATACTTTCATGAAATTTCCCTTCAATACCGTACGTGACTCAAAATTACACTACAAGCATTCCCGCCAACACACGGATTTTCTATTCACGCAAGCGCGCTAAGTCGCATATAGTACCTTGAATAACTTTTGAAGGAGTGAATTAATCGAAAAATTATAAGAGATCTTTTTTGTAGAGCGTTCAATTTCCTATCAGAACATGTATATCTCATTGCTATAAGTCATCTCGTCCGAGAAAAAAAAATTAATTGTAAAAAGTGGCAAAATCCCATGTAATTTAAATGGTAAATGTATCGTCTTTAGGGCAAGGTTTATTCTGAATATTAAGGGCTTATTGTGGTCTGACATTTTTTTAGACGATAAACCAAAAATTTAGGGGGCGTCGCAAGAAAAAAAATCAACTTGGTAAATAACGGACACCCTAATGTTTATATGAATTTATTACTTCACATTAGGTTTATTTAAAATTTTTAGACAACTTAGGATACACCCTGTATAGTCGGTTATAAAAGCACACAATAATAATTATTAATAATCCGCAGCAATAATAAAACAAGGGAGGGATTTTTTTCAAACTGCTTCAACTGCCTTTACCGCGTATTAAATCAATTGTATATTGTATAACATATTATGCTTAATCTAAATTCTAACCAGTCTTGACAATTCACACATATTTGCAGTTATGCAATCACTTCCCAGACAATTAAATACCGATTTGATGTATCAATTAATAAAAAATAAATAAAGTAAAAAAAGCAGGCTAAAAAAATTAATAATAAAATTATAATTGAATTAATTTCTAGTGTTGGTTAAACTTTCTTTTTTTGGATATAAACTTCTACCTAATCTTCATCTAAGGATTTTTACATTATCTTGACAAAATCTTTTTTAAAGAATGCACGCATTGGTTCATCCCGTTTAAAATTTTGCAATGTTCACATCAAATAAAAAAACTGGGGCAATAACTTGTATTTCTTTAAACAATACCGATACTACCGAAAAAATACATTTGCCCCCGACTTAATATAAGTTAAAAAATAATCTCATCTGCACAAATGTAATATTATTTATCATTTAAATATATTGTTAAATATAGAGCTTTGCTGACAAACCGTTACCATATATTTTCTAATTCTCTACCGATACGTTTTTTTTTATAATAATTCTATACCAATTGTTTACGCTTTAGCCGTCTTGTAAAAATAATTAATACTATACATTTCCGAAAATTCTCTTAAAAATATTAATGCAATAATTTTTAATACGTCCTCTCTCTCTTTATCGACAAATATGGCCTTTCTTATTTACAATACAATTTGGGGTCTCAAAAGTTATAAGTTGAAACTGACAATGAAAAATGTTAACAAAAGCAATTTCCACAATTTTGTTGTTTAATAATTCCTAATTGAACTGTTTTCTTTGTATGAGACCGTTTAAAACTGAAGATAGGTTTGTTAAATGTCAGCAGACATGTCCCGTAAGTATATAAATCGGGCGTCGCTGGTCACGGTTAAGGTTGACAGTTAAACCATCATCATTTTCGGATTGCATCAGGTCACCGTTGCCGCTGACAGTTAAACAATGGATTAACTGTCACTTGTCAACTAATTCCATTGTTAACTGTCAATCCTAACAGTGACCAGAGGCGATTCGAAAACGATGACTGGATTACACTTCAACGGTAACCAATTTAATTGACAAATGACGTTAAATCCATTGCATCAGATGTGACCATAACCAAAAATGTCAAAACTTACCTTATAATAATAGTGATGTTGCTCAAAGAGTACATACAGGATGTTTCAAAAGTAATTTTAAAATTGTAGGCGATTCTAGAGCTAGTTTTAGGTAAAGAAGTCTGTATAAACAGACGATCAAAAATGCTTAGTTGTTGCGAGACAGGATGATCTTTAGTTTGTAAATTTATGTTATTTATTTTTAGAGATAATTATTTGAAAGTTCCGCAAAATAAAATAATCAAAAACCAATTTACAGGGTGATATTTTTTTCAAGGTCAAGTGTTCTTTGACCTTAACTCCCCATCGTCAAGGGGGTTGAAAAAGTTGAATTACATAAAAAAGTATATTCATTTACCAATAAGATACACCTAAAATTTGGTGTCTCTATCTTTACTAATAGCAAGGATATTTGCCCATACTAAAACATTTCGGACACCCTGTATTTGTTCAGGTTTGTTAGTTTGTTTAGGTTTGTTAGTTTGCTCAGGTTTGTTAGTTTGCTCAGGTTTGCTTAGAATCCCCTTCTGTCCTTTTTATGATCATTTAGATAAACTTTCCATTCGCAAATTTTGTTTTCAAAATTTATCTTTTCCAAAAAAATGGTTTCCAATCTTAGGTTTCCGAAAATACAATTTTTCCAAAATTTACCGGTAAACTTAAATATTTGATACCTTGAAAATGTTCGCTATTATACCAAAAACTAACTTTAAAATAGTTTCCTTCAGTATTTTAAGTTATTTTGGAAACACCCTGTGAAAAAAATTGATTTCCCACTATGACTACCTCAAATTTACTATTATTATTCAAATTTTTGAAAATTCAGGACGCCACTACCATTTCTTAGGTCCTTCAGCGCATTTGGCTAATTACAATCACAAAAAATCTTTTCAATCATTCAATTATAAAAATTTAAGCTATATCTAGCTCTTAAATGCCCTTAGGACATAAAAAATGAGTTTCAACAATTTATTTTCAAGCGCAACGACCACGAATCGGCTTTCGTTGTTTTCAAAATTTTCTTTTAAAACTGTGTAGAAATTTCGAGACCTCAGAAAAAAATTAATATACCCAAAATTATTCTTAAGAAAAATACAGGAATAAAGTAAATAAAAGTGTAACTTTTTATATCTCATGAGGATAAAATCGAATTTAAAAGCACTTATTAAAGGCTAGCCCACCAAAATCTCTCAGCTCTCGTAAATAGCGGTATAAATAAAGCTTTGGTATTCTAAAATCTACAAAAATCTTTCTACACCGTATCAACATCAATCTTCACATATCCCTCTTGTATATACTCACAATTACACAAACACAATGTTATAACAGTAACTCTTAAGTTTACGTGTTTGATACTGAGTCAGTTTATAACTTTAAGTTATTATCATGGAAACAACCTGTATAACAGTGACAATGTTGGCCACCTATAAACTGTACAACTTTAAAGCAATGATGCCCATATGTCTGTAATTTAACCGAGAAAAACGAAATGAACAAATGGGAAAAAAATTTTTTCATGGAAAGTGGAAGTTATTAAACATAATTTAACAATTGCAACTTTTTTTATATAATTTTAGCATATTTCTCCAAAAAAAATCACTTTAAAAAATAGAATATTTGGGTGTTACTTTTGTGATTTTATTTTATTTAAAACGCAAATAGATACCATTTTTTATAACTTAAAATTATGAAACTGACTCATTCGTTTAGTAAGAAATCAATTAATCAACGTTATCTTGGAATATCAATTTGATATATCCGGGCGAGCCTGTTAGAGGTGAAGCGCAGAATGGGCAAACTGCTTGAAATCCGTTGGTACCGTGTGGGATCACTACGTTGGCCCAATATCTGCAAAAATTTATGTTAATGTTGGTACCATCGTTCGCAAAATTAATGCTGGTCGCCGACGGATAAATCTAAAGACGGGGTCTTATGACAAGGGACATACTATTATTATTGAAAATAGCCGAAAAAAAATTTGGAACTTAGACGACACACAACACAACACCAAAATATGTTTTAATCTTCGCTAAGGATATGTATCACATATACAAAGATCGAGAATTCACCGAAACATAATTTTTTTAAATTTTTACTCTTCTATCTATATTCTGTGGTTATGTACACACCGACATTTGACATATCGACTAGTTGAAAGATATTCTATCACAACCTAGAGCGCATTCCCGCGGCTTTAAATCGATAGACGGGTCGCATGCTGCGTTGCCAAATTATTGTCAAAGTCGTAATTACTGCAGGTTTTAATGTTATATAGACACAGTTACAATTATTATTAGTAATTACCTAAATATCTTAAAATAAAATGAGGCAAGCTCATATTAAATGTATAAATGTATCGCGAATATTGTTCTAATAATAAATTGGTCAATTTAAATTCGAGAGGCAGAATTTGCGATAACCGGCGTGGCGGCGTTGACGGCCACGCGCGCCCCGAAAGCGATATTATTGGTGGGCCGTCGACAATAGTTGTCTCTTTTTAACTTCCTAAAGCGCGTATGTTTGTTTCTCTCTTAGCTTTGATGCATTTTATACAGTCCACATACACCTACAAGGTCAATTTAAATACGGCTAGTCCCGAGCAAGCTTGGCTTGATTCTTTTTGGGGAGTTTTCGCATGGAACTTGCACTTTTTGAAAGAAAATATATTATTTTTTGGTTTAAAAAAATAATTATTAGGTAGATCATTGGAAATAAATGTAGGTGGGCCTCGTAGTTACGCCTATGCGCCTACTTAGGTTTGCTAAAACCCCTTGAAAGTTCTGATATTTTAATTAAGAAAATCATAAATAAATTTAAAAACAATTTTGCTTACTTTACTGTTTTTTCCGTAGCCATGTGACCACAGGGATTAAACGCGTAAGTTGGCAGGCCTGAGTCAACGTAGAATGAGGGTTCCAGGCCCATGCAGAGTTTTACAACTGGACTCAACTAAAAAGAAAAAATCTATATTACAAATGAATTTTATACATGATATTCAAGAAAAGATTTCTCGAATTCCTTCAATAATGCACTTTAAATTTTTTATTTGTGGGTTAGCGTGTCTGCAATTTCTAGTTGCATAATCCAGCGACATACAATAATCTCACTATTAAGTGTTATTATGGGTTGCCTATACATTGTCACGAATTTCAGGAGCGGCTAGAACTGCAAACAATCAGACGTTGCCACATGTGCGATAGCTCGAAGATTTTAAAATAACGGTATTTTTTCTTCTGTCATTCATACAGTGAGTGACAAGACTAGAGTCTAGGGACTAGGGGATGGGCAGAGGAAGGAACAATAGTGGATTTTTTCGCACCGATCCCTCTTCGCTTGTGAGGAAAGAGACTGGTCAGGGCCCCTAACCAGGTGCTAACCCTGTTCCGACCTTAGGGTGCCCTCCGATCCACCGTTCGCTAGATTTTCTGGACAACAAACAAAACATAATTTTTAGGTTAAGGTACCTAGACACGATTAATTTTTTGCTTGGGACCTTTAAAAAAAGACAAAACAAAATTTTTATCGAGGAAGGAGTGCTAACCCGTTTCCAATACACCTTTTAGAGCCGATTTCTTAATTTTTTATAATATTTTAAGCGACAAAAATTAAAAAAAGACGCGGCCGAGCACGGATTCGAACCAAGACGTCTCGGTCAATAAGCGGACTCTATACCACTGCACTACGTGACTGATCTACCAGCAAAGGAAATAAAAGTTTACCGGTGCAAGACAAGGAAAACCGAAAATGGCAACGTCGGATTGTTTGCAGTTCTAGCCGCTCCTCGAATTTCAAATAACTTGTTTATTTAAACTGGGCGTACCCTAACAGAGTTGTGCTTTTTAATAAATAAATAAATTGTTAGTTTTCAGTTTTTCAATAGTGCTGATAGTAAAAAATACCGTGGATTATTTTAAGCATTGTGTTTAATTAGTTAGGGGAACATTTTTTCCTTAATACCTTTCCTTTTCCTTAATACCTACAGTATTGTTACTGTTGCATACGTGTGTTAAGATTAATGTAAAAATCTTTCTAGGAGAAGTGAATTTTACAGAGATTTTACTTGAAAAGCAACAAAAACATTAATTGTTAGTTTTTAATAATGCGAACAGTGAGAAAATACCGTGGAACCTCATAAGTATTGTGTTTAATGGAACTTTTGTTAGTGTTAATTATTAGTCAAGCGTTGGTTTCTTGTATGAAATTAATTGTTGTACTGTATTATAAGTGTTGTTTGGTATATTAGTATGTGTTAATCTTAAACATTTTTAAAAGAAGTGTATTTTAAAGGGATTTTACTACAACGGTAACAATAACATTAGTTCCTAAATTGACTTGTTACACAAAAAAAAATTTTGATCGAATTGGCAACAACAAATTTGCTTAGAAATGAATAAGGATCTCAAAAATTAACTTCCTTATTCATTTCTAAGCAAATTTAATCTAAAAAATAAAATCTATTTCTCTGCATGGTGATATTGTCATATTAACGATATTGTTCTGATCATGCAGAGAAAAAGTTTTTTTTTTAAGCGAAAACCGTGCATCGGATTGAAAAAATTCAAGAGATCAAATTTGCTTAGAAATGATTGGGAATTTCAGGAATTTTTAATTTTACGAGAAATTAGTGGCGTACCATCAATGTCTGCCAAAATAGGCAGGTGAAATTCGTTATGAACGCCACTGGTGGAAATAAAAAAAAATTGTGGTACACTAAATAATGCCTCTTGATACATAGTACATGTATGCCAAATTTAATTAAAATATCTAAAGTGGTATTACAGATTTTAATAAAAAACTATTTATTTTTGAAAACTTTACCACCCTGTAACTCAGAAGTTAAGACGTTTAGGACATACGTTCATATGAAGTTTTCTTTTTAAAATGGACCCAAAAAGCGCCCCCTTAAATATTGACATTCAATTAGAAAACACCCTGTATATGCAGTGAATTTCATAACACTGTGTATACATCTTAAAAAAACTGTAAGAAACCCATTGATTTGTTACTCATAGAGGATTAAATATAAACTTCACTCCTTCCTTACCTCCAAACAAATAGGACACTTTCTATCTCCAGATTCCCTATCCTGGCCCCAATCGTGTAATCCTTGAACGTGGCCGCAATTCAGGTAAACGTACGGTTGTTGCATGTTTTCGTTGGGCGACACTCGTCGTGGTATGACCAGCGTATTGAGTCCCACCGGGCACTGAGGCCGACCGGCATTTATTTCGTCTATTACTCTCTCCAAGTCGTGTTTACTCTGAAAAAGAATTCAGAAGATAAGTCAAAATTTGGCCAAAATGGGATATAACAAGGTATCAGTTTTAAATGGTTACATCTACCTTCGCACCAACCCAACAAAAGCAAAGTCCATTTGGAGATATTATGTTGTAGGTTGACCCCGAAAAGTACTTAAAGGGATAAATACACTTATTCCTTTTCGCAGAATAGACCCGCAATTAAATACTGTCCACAAAGAGTCATATAATAGTAATAGGTGTTGACTATTGCTCTTAAGAACAAATTTTCAATTAAAATTACTTACAGGTGTTTTTTCTAATCCCTCAGCTGACCTCCATAACAGTGTCGCGCCACATAAATCGATGAGAGTTCCATCCTGCAGAACATTTGTTTCATCTTCAACCTACAACAAGCAGATAACTAAATATTTAATTAATAAGAACATTATAGTCTGTCCACTTCACAACACTCCTTTCTTTCTTTCTGATATGATAAAATCTTACCACTTGTCCTCTTTGCTGAGCTGATCTGGACTCCCGTCTCGTAAACACTCCACCTCCCACTGACGTTTCTAACCATACTCCACATTTAGCATCTCCACCGCAAAAATTTCCCCTCGGGTGCATTATAAGGACTCCGTTCGTTGTCTGTCCGTCGATCTCTCTGCCGTTTTCCTGCCATTTACATGCTTTTTCCTGTAAAAAAAAAACATTATTACTCATCGCACTTTAACCACGTTTAAGGCCTTTAAAAAAATTACAACAAAACAAACTTTGAATTTTTAGTATCTGTCCTAACCTACCTTTACATTTAGCAATAAAAATTTACCATATCTATTCAGAACTTTGTTTCAGGGGGGGATTGTCGTTGGGGGGGGGGGGGTGGTCATTCGGGGAACTGTAATGTTTTTAACTTTTTTTTTATTTTTTATTTATATGTTAATAGTTATAAGTATTATTGATGAATTCGGGGGGGGGGGGGGCTCACGACCCCCTCCTGGGTCCGCGCTTGATTAGAAAAAGACGAATATAAAAGGAACATGTTCAATTTTTTTTATCGAAGCTTCTTCGCTTGTGGAAGTATTTCTGGTTATCTACTTTGAAAGATTAGCCATCGCAAAATTCTTTTCTTTCCTGATAAAATTCCCAAAGGAGTTCTTTCTATCCTTGTTGGCAACAGCGTCAATAGAAAAAGACAAAACAAAAAAGATGCTAGTGCCAATAAAAAAGAATGTTAAATTTTTTATTATAGCCCCATTAGTTTGTGGAGGTATTTCTGGTCGTCTACTTTGAATGATTTATTAGAAACAAGTTATAAAAAATATAATTCTATTCTTGCAAAATACTTATGCATGTAAAGAAGCATTTGACTTTGGTGAGTTGTATGATTTTATAGCAAAACATCTCATGCCTGACTTTCACGACAAACAGTAATTATTGTAAAAACCTCGTGATTATTAAGCAAAACATTAATAATGTCATCATAGCCGCAGTCGCCATTTTATTTTACGCTATTTACATTTACCTTCTACTCTTTAAGAAACAATACTCAATATTTGCTTCCCCTTTAATGAATGATTTACAATAATGGGATTGAAGATACAGTTTTCTAATAAATAATGATTTTTTATTAAATTAAACGATTATAATAATGTGATTAAAAAAATATTCCCTATTCTCCGATGTATTATATAATGTAAAATTCATCCATAATACAGCCTACCTTCAAACAGTGACGTTGGAGAGAGTTAAAGAGGCCATACAACTTGTTTTATTGAATATAACAAGTAGTTTCTCAATTTATAATAATTGTTGAAAGTCGTAGGTAGCCCCAGAAGGATAGATACACTTTGTACTGGCACTGTGACTATATTAGTTACGGTATAAAAACATAATGGGATTAAAGCCTGTTTAGGAATAAAAGAGCAGCCTATAGCCAATACCAATATACATACATACTTTGATTGATTTTGTAACTAATCAATATTAAAACAGTAAACCATGCCAAGGGCAAAAGTACGATTTACAACCCGCTTGCACGTCCACTTAAATGTAGAAAAGAACGAAGTTTTCCAGGCATATCACTTGAATATCTTTGGGTTATCAAAAATGAAATGAAAAATTATATCAAAGTTTTTCTTTTGATGATGAATTATCCAGCTCTTTCGGAAATCTCCCGAGTCTCAAAAACATTTTACGAAAGAAATTATTCGAAGTTTTTAAATTACTTGAATGCTAAAAGGCTATTAAGTTTATCTTTTAAGCCTTCTCGGAAGTTGTGACATTTTTTTCTTAAATACGTAAAATCAATTACAAAAAATACGGATCAAGATTTCTGAGACAAGGGAAAACAACATGGTTTTCACTATAAATTTACAAATAAGGAGGAGATATTATGGTTTACATTTTAATGCAATCAGAGATTCTAGGGTTAATCTTAACCTGGTCAACTACATTGTCAAAAACCTACTTTTTGAGAATGGCTGGCTAGAAGAAACGAATTTCAAGATAAAAACCAAAGTTGCATTTTTTTAAATGGGACACCCTGTATATCTTGTTTTCATTCGATTACTATTTCATAAGATTTTCAAAAATATAATTGTTGGTATATATCTTTTGGAATAACTTCCGAATTTTACAATTAAAAAAAAGGGTATATTTCATAAAGGCCGTGAATAATAGTGATGTAAAAAAGGACCTATCCATTACAATGTAACGGGTATTTGCCCAATACTCAAAGTACCGACTCCCTGTTGTTCGAAATACCGGTTACTTTTGTACCTATTTCTTAGATGTATTTTTATACTTAATGATTTAAAATTTTAAAATACTGTACATTGTTTGTTTTTATAACTAGAGTAACGATAAATGTAACGAATACGAATAACTAACGTGTCGGTATATTCGGCAAGATGAAAAAACGCGGGAAATTGTAGATCCGTCAATAAAGACGATTGCCGGAAGGGGTGTCGGATCTCTTGAATTTTGAATTATTAGACAGGGGACACCGCATGTAATATATGCGTTGCAGGTTGTGGGTCATCATCACTCATCAAACGATTTTATATTAGGCCGACTTTTTTTCTAATAAAAAGAAAAGGAGATACCGCAATATGTATTATTAGTATGACTAATAAGTAGTGAAGTAACTTTTTTCCGTAAAGTAAAAATAAAAAAGTTTCCCATTTGTTAAGATGGTTTCTGGACACACAATATATCTATTGTGTCCAGTGTTGCCATTGTTACTAATTTTATATTTGTTGTGCAGTTAGTGTTACTAATTTTAAATATCTTTAAAAAAATTGATGCAAGTTTTACATATTTTAAAGTATAGATGATTAAACAGAAACAAAATAGGTAAAATGATTTTTGACATTCTTTTTGAGCGAAGCGGAGAGAATGATTTCATTATTTTGTATGTACCTACATATTTATTACTGGTAAAAGAAAATTAAAAGAAAATATTAGAGTTATTATGAGTCATCTGGCAAAATTAACCTCCATTTTTGTTTAGCAGGTTCTTTATGGGCCTTTGCCATTCGAACTGGCTCCAAAACAACAATCCTAAATTAGACAGGTATGTGGGATTCTTCCGTTATAATTGACTAACAATTTTTGGCAATGCAGTAATTAACAGGCGTTAAATAAGGGGCATTCATTAAGGAAACTTATACGTATCGTCTCGTCCGCTACAGAATATAAGTGTGTAAGCGTGCTACTTTTCTACAGTTTATCAGTGGTGGCTGATGAAATTTTAAAGTTGTATATCTCTGTTCCTACTTACAGGACCCGTACCAAATTTAGGGGTTTTAATAGTTAGCCCACTGGGAATGTTTTGGTAAAAAAAAAAACATTTTGTAATTTGCGAAAAAAAGTTAAATTTTTAGTGTGCCCCTTCTAAGAAAAAAATGAACAAGTCTAGGTATTTTATTTATTATTTTTTCTAAACAAATTTTACATTATTTTGTCGACAGTTTTTTAATTTTGAGAGAAAAGAATGTGTTACTAGAAAGTTATAGTCATTTGAATTTTTTCTTAAATTATATTTTAGGCTTAAGAAAATTCAAATGACTATAACTTTCTACTAATGCATTTTTTTCTCTCAAAACTTAAAAACTGTCGACAAAAAGATGTAAAATTTTTTTAGCAAAAATAATAAATAAAATATCTAGACGTGTTCATTTTTTTTCTTAGGAGGGGCACATCAAAAATTTAACTTTTTTTCGCAAATTACAAAATGTTTTTTTTCTTTACCAAAACATTCCCAGTGGGCTCACTATTAAAACCCCCAAATTTGGCACGGGTCCTGTAAGTAGGAACAGAGATATACAACTTTGAAATTTCACCAGCCGCCACTGCATTTTATGTGTATTATACATTCACTACCCATAACGAAGATTAAGAAGATCGTAAGCTACGTTCTTGTATATTGATTAATTTCAATAATTTGCCATGTTGTGGCTAAATGAGCTGTACTAGAGACCGAAAAGCAAAAACAATAGTTAGTTATATTCTCTAGTTTACATGACTACTTACCCCTAAAAATATATTTCTGGATGTATCAAAACCTGCAGCGTATATTCTAGCTACTTTATGATTGTTTCTCTCACTAAGTATCCGACAAGCGAACCTGGATATGGTGCTCTGGCTTACTTTTACATCTCCGGTTTTGTCTCCAGGAATTGTGTCCATTACTACGAAGTCTATGGGCGCTTCCGACGACCTACCTATCTGCATTTAAGAAAAAAATATATTAAAATAAAATAACGATAATATTCATATTCACAGCCTGAATTATCTGAGCAGTTAAAGAAAACTCAAAAACTCGTACCTGAAACATATCAGTCTCCTCATCATTTGTATACTCCACAATAACAGCGTGGTTTCTACTCAACGTGTATGATATCGAATGCTGCGTCGTGTCCAAAATGGCCTGTGACGAGTGCGGTGTCTTGACGACATAGTGTCTTGAGCGTTTGACACCGGTAGGAACTGGTCGCTTGTAGAGGACGAATTTGCTGCGCCGTCTGCCACGGTCTCCTTGCGGGAGGAATCCATTGTAACTAGGAAAAGAAAGATAATTATAAATAAAGTCATCCGACCACCATTAAGGCTCGTCAATAAATATGAGGCTTAGATTGTGTAGTGAAGGACAGATAAAACTATTTATTTATAAATCGTTCTACTGCCACGCGCCAAAATGTAAGAAAATTACGAAAAATACACTGCTGGCCATGCATACGTAAGCCATTTTTAAAATTTAGCCGGTATTCTGCTTTTTTAGAGGCGTGTATAAAAAATAGCTTTACCACTCATTGGGGGGTTAAAATATAAAACTCCGTAGCGGCGCATTCACCATCTAGTCAAGAGTTCAATTTAAATTTGAATCTCCAGGGCGGCGGGGGAGATCGCCAAGGTACTGTGTACCCCTTTGGAGTAAGGGGTACCTGCCTGCAGAATTTCCGTTTTATAGACCTTACGATTTATGAGATATTTCTGGCCGGAAATCGGATCCCACTAGTAATAATTATTATAAAGCAATCCCTTCGCTACACTACAAGAAAGCAATTGTGAAAATAAACACCTTTTAAGTTCCGCCTTCAGATGTTCACGTTTTGGAGTCTACATTCTGAAAACATTTCTTACATTTCAATTTCCGTCAGTCTGTTGGTCTTGCCACGACAGTGCAAACGGTTTTCTAATAATTTGTGGAAATGCGCGCCGAAATTGCTCCTAAATCAAAATTTTTAACCGCATTCTTACTACTCATTTCACCCCTATAAAACAAAGAGTAATTTAAATTTCTTCATCACGTTTACTTTTATAGTGAAGGTAATATAACTTTCCCACAATAAAAATCGCTTTCTGGCACTCTCCATCTTGCAATTACCTTTGTCGTCATGCGGTACCCATCGACCATAATAAAAATTGTCTTTAGATGGTTTCCCTTTCGATGAAAACGTTTATTTTGAACACACGTGCGTTATAATGACTAATTAACCAGATTAGGCAAGTGTTCAGCTGTTTACTGAACGCTTGTAAGTATTCGTTGATGCCTACATAAAGTGGTTTGCAACAGAATTAAACGTCTGTGTGTGTGTGTGTGTGTGTGTAGTTGAATATAAAAAATATGAGGCGCGGCTCGCGAGTTTTTTTACAGGTGGGTCAAAATTTTGTGGGCAACTAGTGATATCAACGGAACAAGCAAAATACATTTTTTTAATCAAGAAAGGTTTTTTAATAATGTGCCTAGTTTTGCCAAGAAATCATTTACCTACAAACACCGCAAAAAAACACAAAATAGGTACTGTAGTTACTACAGTACCTATGAAACAGTAACATGAAACCTTAGATTACCAAAACTTACAAAGCATTTACTACATTCTCTATATGAATAATAATTAGGTACCAGAACCAAACAGTATTTTTGGTACCTCTTTCCTAAAGTTTTTGAACAATTTAAAATAAAAATTCTGTTGTTATGTAGGCAATTAATTTTGACACATCGACATCGACAAGAAAAAAGGGTATTTTTTCGCGAGATCTCTTTGACCAACCGTGAACTAGAAGTCGGGCCGGGAACTAGAAGTCACGTGATATATGCATTGATATATTAAGTGGCATACACGTGACACGCTGTTCAAGGTAGATAACGGGATCTCGCGAAAATACACTCAAAGGACAACAGAACCTAGAGCGCATGCCCGAGCGATAAAACGATAGACGGGTTGGATGCTGCAGCTGCGTTGCCAACTTGTTGTCAAAGTCGTAATTAGGTTTTAATGTTTGATAGACACAGTTACAGTTATTAATATTATTATTATCAGTAATTTCCTAAATATCTTAAAATAAAATAAGGTAAGCTTATATTAAATGTATCGCGAATATTGTTTTAATAATAAATTGGTCAGATTCAAGTTTCTTTGATGTGCGGCCGGCCGGACTTAGAGTTCAAAATTTAATTTTCGATAATCTGTATTTTCGAAAAGTGAGTTCCAAAAATGCATTTTGGAAAAAATTGGTCTAATAAAATTAGTTAAATAATTACTAAATTTAAATAAGGATCATTCTAGAAACCTATACCGCAGGTTTCAAATTGTATGTCGTTTGGGGAAATTAGTCAAATTATGAAATTCTCCTAAACTTACCCTAAAATGACTAACTCTCCATACTTGACTTGCTGTTTGGGTTTTTCCGGGTTGGTTTTGTCGTGTGATTCCTCTATTATAGGAGAATCCGTGCCATCGGATCTGAAAATTAAAAAAAAAAACACTTTAAAGATGTATACCCAAACATGTAGAGTATACCCTCACTAATTCAAGATTAAAATTTTCGCATGTGTCGTATTATTGGAATCGGCGGTTTTCTGGACATCATACAAAAAAGGGCATCGCTGGATTGCTGTACATATTCACAATAATTATACAGAAAGTATATTTCTTAGAGAATAGAAAAATGATTATAGAACTATTTGGTAGGCTTCGTGACCTATAGAAAACAGCGGATTAATGAGCAGCGGATTGAGCATGTACTGTATTTATTTATACGTTCATTGTCTGTAGTATGTATTTCTTCATTAAAAGAATGGACGAATTATTCGCATTTTAATTTTCAAATTCTCGTATTTGCTAATTTTAAAACGACAAAAATCATCATTTCAATTTTCTATAGCAGGCTATGGACGAAATTTCCTGCTTTTTAGGATGATTTCCCGATATCCAGAGCAACGATTCAAGCCACAGGCATTTTAGAATTGAGTGAGCATGAGCGCTAGTAGGGTTTGTTTTTTAAAATACGAGTACATGCATGGTTCCTTGCATTTGATAGTTTGCATGTTGAGTTTAACGTATGTCGCTGAGTTTAACAGATACATAACCTATTTTTTGATTAAATACAGTAACACTAACATGCCTTTTTCGAAACAATGTTTGAAAAACCTACTTTCGAAGATGTTTTCTCAAAATATATCTTTTCGAAAAAAACTCTAGTTTTCGAATATTAATTGTATTTTCGAAAAAGTTCTGTTTTCGAGAAAAGATATTGTCGACGACCTGCTTTCAAAAAACGTGTTTTCAAAAATAATTTTTTATTATCCCTTTTTTAGCCTATAGAATATTTTTTAACGAAACTATAAACATTTTCTTAGGACTGACAAAAATTGCCTGTTTAATAAGCAATATATACAAAACACAAATATTACAAGGCCACGAGAGTCTTGTTTTTTCAATATTTCTGCACATTTATCTATTAATTGGTACTATTTGCTTTTTGGGTGTGACAAGGCCACAGAAAATTCCTTATAATTTTAGGTTCTATTTATAGTAACAAGAATTTCCTACACAAAATTATTAATTCTACAAACGGTACAGTAAACTCCGTATGTCTTATAAAGTTAATACAAAATTATTAGAAAATGATTCGGTAAAAATTTAACTGGAATCTATAACGACCACCAACTTGTTTAATAAGTTCATCATTCAGAAAAATGACTATGAATGTTGAATCACTGTGTAATTCATCAAATTCATCATTCATCGGTCATCGCAAGAAATTGTAAATTGTTACTGCATTCAATTAAGCGACATAAAAACAAAAATGGACTACAATAGCTTAAACCAAGCATGATGTGAAATTTTAAAACATTCTGTATTATTGAGCAGGATCGGCCTTAAAATTTATACAGTGGTTTATATTAGTTTAGATAGAATACATGTTTATAGAACTTTGAGTAAATCTTTAGTTTAATATGACTATGTCCATGAAAAAATTCTTATTTTTAATATTTTGAGGATTTAAAAGCTAAAATATTTTAATAAAAGTATCGTAAAGTATACGGACATCGCCGCACTATGGAAAAAACGCACACAAAATTGCACAAAGAAATTGTTTTAACACAGGTATCTGTTTTTTGATTTCTGGATCATCATCAGCTTATGATATTCACCACTGAATTCCACTGACGTTTTTCGTAATTTCTTCAGAGAACATGATGTTTTTGAAGGGCAGAGAACGAATTATTTTTTTCGTCACTAGTTAAAAAGTGTACAAATCTATTGCCTTATGTTGAACTTATCTTATCTTATTTAGCAACTGTCAGAAAACAAAATAAAAATTACTTTGACATTTTGGAGTTAATAATTTTCTATTTTATTATTAGATATTTTTAAAATTATTTTTTTTAACATTGTTACTGCTCACTTATTCCCTACAAAAACAATTACCATTCAGTGATACATATAACGATTCACGATTCATTAAAGAACATTAAAAAAATCGGTAGATATGGAAAAAAATCCCTTTTCTCCAGACACTTGAAAAATCCCTGTAACTACGTAATGTACTAAGTCTTATCATTTATCTTACTCTTATATACCGCTAAAAAATCCATATGTTAAAAAATCACCGTAAGATAACGGTCCTAATGATGATTACATAAGGCTAATTATGTTTATCTTTGCTCTAGTCTAAACTTTTGTGTAAACACAACTTTCAACGGCATATAAACAATATTATCCATAATTAATATGTAGGATGTACGAAAAAATAATGCTGAAAACTACAGGAGCAAAATAATAATAATAAAAAAGAAAAGTAAAAAAAAATAGTGAAAATTTCAATTTGAATTTGTCCTGTTCAGTAAAGGCATAGGGTACAAACATAGTAAAAGCAGGTAGCGCTTAATTGCTTATTTGCCTAGATACCCGATACTTCACAGCACGATATTGGAAGTGAATCCGAGCGCTAAAATTCTGGTTGCGCCACTGCGTATACGTATAGCATAAAGGAATCTTATAGGACATTTCTTGTATCAAATATTAACTTTCAAAAATAAGAGATCAATATATATGTACGTATCTTATATATCAATATAACATGTTATAAAATCGTCACCCCAAAAGACATACGCTCTCAAGTTTTTCAGGCAATTTTCCATTCCATTTCCAGAATTCATTTTCTTTTCAATATGTTTTACAATATTTTTTCCGGTGGAGTGAGTACAAGAAAGAATTTTTTGTAAGTTTCATTTTTTTTTGCATATTTGGGTTGTTACAACCAGGATCTACGGAATACAATACATTGCCACTTTTCCATTTTCCAGATTAGATATACGGGGATCGCACAGGTTTTTTTTTTAGTTGTAGTGTGTATATGTATATGTGTAGTTTTTATTTTTAGCGAACAATATGGCACGTCACTGATTTTTTGTAAAACTGATATCGTTTTCAATAAGCCCAAGTAGTTCTGCGTGAAAAGTGTCTCCTGAGCTTCTTCGTTCTGACGCACCGTTTTCGAGATAAAAATTAATTTATTTCATTCAATAAAAACAAATAATGAAAATTATTTTTTTTTTAAATTATGTTTTGTTCAGGAACGGCGCTTTTTGATTTAAGTTTATAGTAGATGCTGGAAATGGCTTCTCCGTGCTTCAATCCATGCTCTAAATCGTCTTCGCATATATATCTCCTAACTCTTCGGAATACTTCAGGTGTGAAAACATTAAACCCAACCAAAAAGACGCGTTTGAGGTTCCATGTTTATATAAAGTTGTTTTCACATTTTCTGATGAAGAATCTGCCCTTAAAATTTCTTAACACCTTTTTGTAGCACCCTGTATATATGAAATAAAATGTCCTGACTGACTGATTGACTGATTCATCATCGCCGAGCCGAAACCGCTAAAGCTGTAAATATGAAATTTGGTCAGCAGTTTTATTTTATAATGTAGACTCACTAAGAAGGGATTTTTCAAAATTCAACCCCTAAGGGGGTCATAAGGGGGTTTAAAGTTTATATGGAAGAAAAATATTAGATGGTCATATTAACTCGAAACTTCGTAGAAGTACTCTAAAAAATACATGTTTAAACACGTGTTTTACAGTTTTTAATAAATTAACCCCTACGGGGGTGAAATGGGGGTTCAGAGTTTGTAATGGAGTAAAATTTTTATACCGCGGGCGAAGTCGCGGGCGCAAATTAGTGTTCTAATATAAGAATTATTGTGCTTCTACCGTTACTTTTTGGTAATTTTATTGCTACTTACTACAGGGATTAAAAATACATTTTAAAGGGATTTCAAGCTTTTTTAATCCCTCAGAAATTAAAAGTGACACTTCAGTCCCTATAAATAGGGACTAAAATAGCCTTTTTTGTAGCTACGGAGTGCAAAAAATAGCTTTTTTATTGTGATTTTATGTACTTATTTTTTATTGATGGAAAGTGGAATGGAATGGTAAGTATATTTTTATGATGTAATATTTTTCCAGTATAGACAAGACAATGTCTTCGGTGATTTTTTAGGGGGGCAACTTTTTCTTTCAGAGTGGACATTCCCACTCTGAAAAATAGGTAATTTTATTAGCCCTAGCTTATTTTAGCGACAGATAATACGCTCATTACCTCATAACTCACTTATCATTTGATATAGTCATGCCTTTTGACAAATATATAATAATTCACAAACGAACCAAATCACAAAACAAATAAACACACCACAAAATGCACTTCACAGGCTTGAAAACAATGACTGTAACAAAATGGAAATAGAACAGCTATAATATTAAAAATGCGTCGGGAGAGCACCATGCGATAATCTGCATTCGTAAAATGTTAACAACACAACAATTTGTTTAAAACTAACAACAGAAGAGGAGATAAAAGTTTTTGTTGGTACGGTACGTTGTTATCATTCGCCAAGGTAAGACGATGAACCTTCCGTGACGGCTCGACACAGTGACGGACTTCCCATTACGCTAAGGACGCTTGAGCTAAAACTAAACTATTTCATTTAAGGGGGGTTTCCACTTCATTAGCAGTGAAAAACAATGCTTTAAAATTTTTAAAAAAGGAAGTGATAAAGGCAGAATGATAAAATTTGATCTACATGAAAGTATATCTTTACTCGTTATGAATAGTAATAAAAAGTCGCCATGTTATGCTGTAGAAGGAGCGGGGGACGGACTGGACGGATTATGCACTCTGGTGGACGGTGGCATTTCCAGACACTCCAGAAATACTCCATCGCCAGATGAAAATGATGAATCCCGTGTAAATTTTAAAGTAGTCAAATATCGACGTATTTGCTTATTTTCTAGGTTAAAAATGTAAACTTTTCGGATACAATAAGACAAACTCTTTTACTAAATTTCGAAAATTATACCCAGAGAAATAAAATTGTTTATAAAATACATGCCGAAGTGAAAAAAATTGGCCTGGAATAATAACTATTTGATTACAGTAGGACATTTTGCCAAAAAACATTATTCTGATAAATACAACACGTGCGAAGAGGTAGTTAACCTTTTAATTCGCTACCGCACCTCCGACCTCTACCTGATTGGTTCGCTGAACACGTACTTTCAGGTGACCGAAGTGAAGTTATATCATGGACGAGTATTGCTGAGATGAATAATGCCATGTAAATTTTTGCTTTCTGTTTTTTATTAGTAAAAGAAATAGTTTTCGCCCCTTTAATAGTGCTATTAGTATTAACAAAATATCGTTATTTACCCCTATACAAAGTATTTTGAGATGTCGGCCATTTTAAATCTGTTTCTACAATCTTTGGGTTGCTAAAGGCTATTATTTCTCTACTAAATGCCTTTAGTCCATTTTGTGATAATATGATATACCGTTGATATACAACATAAACAGTTTTGACACTATTTGCATCCTTTGGATTGTGTTGCTTTTGAGAAAATTTTTCTTGAAATAGAAAAAACAATCCGTAGCAATGAATTTAACACCCAAATTGGTCTACATAAATTTTTGTAATTATTTCCTTTTCTATTGTTTAGGTTAAATGAAGGTTAATAATATCTAAAAATATAATTCTCTAGATGTAAAGGTGTCGAATAAAACAGCAATAATAGACAAACATGATAGGGGGCCCTCATAAAATAGTCAGCGTGGGGCCTCGAATTGTGCAAGTCCGCCACTGGCTCGACGGAAATGTGAAGGTATTTTATTGTATTTTGATTGCACTGCGATTTAGCGAAAACTGAGATTTATTGCCTCTAGGAACGAGATCTGTGTGTTTTGTCTATGTTGAGGTCTAACGACAGGCTCAATAACTGGAAAATCGTATTAGGTATCGTTGTTTTGCGTGACCGAAGCCTATTTTAACATGAATTTGCAGCAAGAGCAAGAAAAAGAAGTGTGGCATTTATCAGTACAAGAAATGAACTCTTTTAATAACACTGAATTTCATACTAATTTTAATATTGACGTTGTAAAAGGTTACATCGAAGGTATGTACCTCCGCCAGAAGCGAAAATTCATGTTTTTCTGCAATTTTTAAAATAGGAAAAACCCAAGAACAAATGACATATTATTTAATAATAATAATAATAATAATAATATGACCCTTCAACCTACCCCAATTGATGTAAAAAAGATTTTTTTTTCAACCAATACAAAGTTAGATTTTTTTACCCCAGAAATCTAGAAAATATGCCCCATAATAATTATTTTCACTACTTACTTTCACTACTTGTCAATACCTGTTCTTCAAAAATTTGGTGGTGCATTTTCATTCTTTGAACAATTCCTTGTTTTTTTTCTTGCATTTTTTGCAAACTGCTCTACATCCAAAATATTTTGGATCAGTTTTTTTTATGTAAGTAGAATAATAGTAGGGAAATTACTCTACTCCTCCTAATTTACATAAATTTAAATATTAAAATTAATGAGTTTTACTCCATATATTATAATTAATTAGTTTTAGTCCATATATTAAAATAATATTTTTTTTTTACCTCCGCCTCTGAACTGAGAGACCCAGTTAGCATATCATAATTAGTTTAACTCCCGATAATTATAATTTTACTCCACCTAAAATTTTCCTCCGCCTCTGTGACGTTTTAAGACCGTATATGACGAGATTAAAGCGAAGTTAAGAGTGAAAGTTAAATTTTACTGAATTTGTGACCCCAATTAGCATATCATAATTAGTTTAACTCCCTATAATTAGTTTACCTCAATAATTTTATTCCGCCTAAAATTTTCCTCCGCCTAAAATTTTCCTCCGCCTCTGGACTGCGACGTTTTAAGACCATATATGACGAGATTAAAAGCGAAGTTAAGAGTGAAAGTTAAATTTTACTGAATCCTTGATCAATTTGTCCTTACAAAAGCATTTCGCTTTGTGTCTGGAAACTACATTTTAAGTTTGCAAAAGCAGCAGTGTAAAGTAAATTAAAATATTTTATTAAAATTGACAAAGTTTAAAAAATTACTAATTAAAAATTTGAAATGGAAGAATTCGAAATCATGGATGATATCGATGTAGAAGAAATTATTCCACACTTCGACTACAACGTCTCTCCAGAACTGGGTCCAGATCCCTTTGTAGAACGTTTTTTAAAAATAAATCACGAAGATATTAACAATTATTTAAGAATTAGAAATCATGGATGTTATCGACGTAGAAGAAATTATTCCACAGTTCGACTACAAGGACTCTCCAGAACTAGATCCAGATCCCTTTGTAAAAAGTTTTTAAAAATAAATCACGAAGATGTTAACAACTTCGCAAGTTAGTTTTGCTTCTATACATTCATCAATATAGAAAACTAAGACACTCTAAAAAAGGGCTTACATTGCTATATTTGTAGGCGATCACTATATCTAATAATTTTGTCAAAAACTTGTCGGATTTGTAATAGTGGAAATGAAATAATTACCATCGATAGGGATACAAGTATCCCAATTATACCATATTAAATTTATTTTCTACAAAACATTGCACATTAGCACCATATGTAAAGTGTAATCAAAAATAATACATTTAATTACTATACAATTAAACATAAAATTTACCAAAATAAAATAATAGCGGTAAAAAGTTTTAAAGATTTATGTCATAAAGCATGTTTAAAACTTATTAACTTTAAACTACTTATCTAAATACCATTGAACTAAAATTGTCCCCAAAATTATCTTTAAACGCTATGCCTAGTATCAGTATATCCTAACGAATCCAATCAAACTTAAAATTAATAAAATGTTTTTTATTTTCTACAAAACACTGCACTCCACCATAAAGTTTAACTAAAAATAATACATTACTACACTTTATTTGGCAGAATAAAATGGTTAGACAGTTTTTTTCATAGTTACAAGATCTTGAAAAAAAAAATGAAATGTATGCATAGAGCATGTTTAAAATATTTTTAATGAAACAAAAGTGGAAAAACAGTATACCTAAAAGTGTCTCTAAGCACTTTTTACCTCGATACCCAGCCAATCAATCAAAAAAAAAATATTTTAGGGGTTAGAAGATTTATTCCTAAAGCACATTAAAAAATATTTTTAACTAAGCAAAATTGGAAAAACTTACTTCTTAATTTAACGCTATATTTAAAATTTTCTCTAAATATTTAACTAACACTGTTCCTAAAATTGTCTCTAAGCACTTTACACATCTAGTCCTGATATATCCCATCCAATCCATCTGGATGTTGTGCTAGTCACCTTGTTGACTAGGATAAGAGGAGAGTCCCTTTCCAAATAGGGTTCCCTGGTATGGCACGATGTCGTGAAACCAACGGACGTCCAGCTACAATTGTTGCCTTATAATCGGAGGGCACACCCATCCAATATCAGGGTTGATGTTCTTATCTCTAATCACATTATAAATAGGGCTAATATGTTAAAAAAAAATGAAAAATAACTTAAATTTTTTTTTAAGCTTCCAAGAATATTTTTTAAAATGTTTTATACGAATGGACTTGACTAAATGGTTAACAGATAGCTTATGTATACTTGAAAATATACGGAGAAACCTTCAAAGATTTCACTTTTGAAGAGCGGAGTGTGACCTCAAAATTTCCACCAGCGCAGCGGCGTCTCCAGATAAGGCATTAAACATTATACTGGTACATTACTTGTAGTTAATTATTTGGGGTCATACGGATATAATTTTTGCGCCAGTCAACTTGGACATCCCAATTATTTATTTTCTTTAGTTATTTTTTTCAATTCACCTCTTTAATGCGAATAAATTAAAATGTTCCTGCAGGTTTTAATTCTAAAATTTTAGGGCGAGCTTTTCACTTTTAATCGTCAACTTTACACCTTTTTTTTAATTTATGTAGCCTAAAATAAATTAAAGCTCTGTCATGATGTAGTTAAGACGCCACAGCTCACACAAAGTAAAAAATATACTTTTAAAATGGGCACCTCAAGGTGGGTGCAAGGGGGATGCACTGAATCCCCGGCTATTTAAATATTAGACGGGGGAGAAATAAATATTTTTTAAACAAATATTTATTACCCCGGCAAATAAAGAGCACTGAACCGTTATTTCACCGAGGGACTACACTTCTTTACTGTATTTGTAACAATATAAATATATTTCCCAAATATTTTATTCGTGAATAAATTTTTAAAGTAGGTACATACAGGTAACAACAAATTTGCTATATATTTTAAGATAACTTTGATTATGTTAACTCTGAGTATGTACATACATTACTATACGTAATGGTATCAAAAAGTCCGATTAGAACGCGACGCTCTAATTATTATTTTATAATTCATAACAAAAACATGTTTTAACATCGCTACTATTGGGTCTGTTTCTGCAGCAGTTTCAAATCAATTAGAGCCAATGAGATTGCCCGGTTTCGATTAGCAAACTGTTTTCCTAGAAGATGATTGTCTCTGACTAGTTTCAAACTGCTGCAGAAACAAACCTATTAACTACCAATAGCATTTTTAATATACTGCCACAGACAGTGACGAGCAATCCTTATCGACAGCTTAAAAAAAAAACGAGCGGCGACGAGTATTAAAGCATACTGCGCAAGCGTATAAATATTTAATACTTTTTAAATATGAAATACAGAATACAATCATACAATACAATCAATACAATCCCTCGCACGCAAAAAATCCGGCAACGCTTACCCCATCCACATGAATGGTCAAGCCCTGCAAAACAACGAAACATTCGATCTCGTTGGCGTCGCTTTCGCACATGATCTCAGCTGGCACAAACACATTACTTCAGTAGCCACATCGGCAGCTAAAAAGCTTGGTTTTCTCTTTCGAGACAGAAAATACTTCTCCCCTTCCAACTTATACACTCTCTATGTTTCCCAAATAAGACTTAACTTAGAGTACTGCTCCCACATCTGGGGAGCGGCATCACCTTCGACACTTAAGATCCTTGATTCTATCCAAAAGAGAGCCATTCGACTTATCAATGACCCAGCCCTCACGAGAAAACTCCCTTCTCTCGCTCATCGCCGCGCTGTAGGGGATTTATCCCTTTTCTACCGCTACTTCCACGGATTTTGCTCTGAAGAACTAGCCGGTATTATTCCCCCCCCCCTGAATGTCCCTAACAGAACAACCAGAGGCGCGTCACGTATGCATCCCTTTACTGTCCAGCTACAAAAGTCTAGAACAGACCACTTCTCTCGCTCATTCATACCTAGGGTCTCCGAATTATGGAACAAATTGCCTGCAGATGTTTTCCCTTCCCGTCCCAACCTCCAATCCTTCAAATCCCGTGTCAATAGACTACATTTCCCTTCTCTTCAGACACCCACGGTATGTTAGTACTTAGGCTTGAAGTCTACGTGGGATGTCCTAGATAAAATAAAAATAAATTGCATACCCACTTCGACCCTGACTTATACATTGCTCTTGATCGACCGACCTATGCTTGTTAATATTTATTATAGAATATAAATTACAGTCTTGCTTCAATTGAATTACTTGAATAATTGTAAAAAAAAATATTTTCTTTATTGTAATTATTAAAATACACCCCTTGTGGACGCCCATGACCAGAGGTTTCTCTTTTGTAGGACGCTGTGTGTCCTACAAATTGCAATGTATGGAATAAGAAAGATTAAACCGTTACTATATTATCCCGATCATAGCCCCAGGCGACGAAGCCGATATTTATTACATGCTTGTCTCCTTTGTTTCACGAAGAAGAATTTAAATTATGCAACATAATTGGCAGATATATTTTTAACCTTAGGTTTAAAGCACTAAAGTGACTTAAAGTGCAGAATACTTTTAAATATGACTTCTATATCAATGTTCACAAAATAGTAAATTCATTACGCGTAATGCTAGGAACAGTGATATGCTTCGGCACTCATTACCGTATTTTCACTATAACTCTCTTGATAACGAATGGAAAAATGGTTTGTTCTTCTGGACTAGCTGCTTTGCCATAGTCACAACAATTTCGCTGCTTATCTTATTTCCCTTTTAAAGATTTCATACCTGTTTTTTGGTATATCACGCTTTTTTCATTCGAGATTATAACATATCGTGAGCGTTGGCGTCAGCGACTTACCGTAAGATATTTCAAATAAAATGTAGACCAAATATGAGGTGTTTTCATACTTTTAACACTTTCTCTATAATTCTATAACCACAAAATAGGCTAAAAAATTTAATACAATATTGATTTATTTTTGTAAACAATAATGTGCTGATTTATTATTAAAATTAAATGTAATTATGACAAAAATTGTTTCCGTGACACAACAACGTAAATTCGTTTCCTACACTATAAGAAATATGTCAGAATGCCAAACAATTAGACAAGTTCTACAAAATAAGAGCCTCACCCTCCGTGGGTTCCATACCTACACTAAATAATTTAATAATATCGGTAAATTATTTAATCTTGCAATAGAACCACTAAAAAGATACCTGTGGGCAAATAAAGCATTCGGTAGGCAAATACCAACCTTATTCAGATGTTATCTTATTCCACCCACCCGTGTGACTTTTTTCAAAGATTTCTTTCTGCACGGATTAAGAAAATATTAATATTGTCAACAAAATCTCAATTAAATTATTGCAAGAAGTTAAATAAAGGGTTTAAAAAATATGTTAGTAAGACTGGTAGAAAATAAGGAAAGTTTAGCAAGAAAGTGACTATCTTTTTTCTTAGTGATCTTTACATTACACCGCCAAGCGGTCTATATACTCCTTGCTTGGTGAAAAAAATGTCCGTTGGTTGTCGCAGACTTGGACATTTTCACATTTGAAATTTTTTTTTTCTCGAAACGATTAGTGCGGGAGCGACTAAATTTTCTGGGTTAATAGAGGGATAGTGCGTCTAGTTTCGATAAAAAATTCAGTTATACAGGGTGTTTCGTTTCGGAGTTATTAAACGTCAAAGTCGAAATTTCCGCGAATTCGTATGGGATCGATTATAGGTAGCAAAACTTAAATCGATTTAAATTTTCGGAGTTTGTAGAGGACCGGGGGCTTCAGAACCCTATTCAAACTGGTGGTATTCGGAAAAAATGGGATGTCACACTTGAATTTTTTAGATCGAAAAAGTCACTTGCAAACCCATATTGAGTTCTACATTGCTCGAAAACGAAACGTCGGACAGAAAAACGGTATGACACGTCAAACTTTAGAATCTCAAATACTTTCTTCTTGCAATACATTTACCTATACCTAAAACGAGTGGAAATTGGAAAAATTTGGGAAAAACTGAAAATTACGATTTTTGATGAATATTTTTGACGGAATTTTTTTTCATGGTCAAAATGGATCCAAATCAAAATCCCATATACCTGATCGTAAGAGGTCACCGAAATACGTAATTGCCATATTTTTAGGTTTCTTCGTTTTTTATAGGAAGGGAGCAATCGACGATTAAATTTTGATTTTTAACCCATTTTTTGATGATTGACATTCGAATCACTCAATATCTTTTCCTATCCTATTTTTTCTGTGTAGGTGTTTGTATGTGTATAGTGACACGGTTACGAAGAGCGGTCTATTCTACAACCGAAGGAGTGTGATATCTTCCTTAATACAAGGCCTAGAAACAAGGAATTTTCAGGGCATGAGAATGATGATATTACCGACCTTATAGTGCCCCCTCGGGGGGGGGGGGGATTAGGCGGTCTACCCAAACTAGTTTTTGTACCACTGGTGGATAGCCATAAGGGACCACGGAACTATGGCACTACCACAGTAAATAAGTCGCTTAAGATATTTTCATTTTTTAAATTAATTTGTTTTTACTATATTAGCATATATTAGCACAGACAGAGGTTCGTATACGTTTGAACGCAGTTTGAAAGTCGTCCGAAAATTAGGATATAGTGGTATAGTGACCTGAGTTAAAGACAAAATAAATAATTAATGTAATAAAATAATTTCGTTTGTGTTGTGCCGAATAAAAATATTGGCAAGTATTTTGTTAAAAGGGTGAATGCGCTGGAAAACTCTATACATAGTTTTAAAATGATTTTTCTTAAGATTCTCTAAACTGCATAAAATTACAAATAAGAATATATTTTATGAAAATCTGATTCTTATTTACACGCTAAAAGAAAAAAATTTTGCTATTTCTACTTATATATTATTCTAGAAGTGACGTATTTAAGGGAAGCAATCCTGATGTGTAGATGTTAGTAAAGCATTAGAAATTAGTCATTTTTACCGCCTTCAAAAGAAGAGATTCTCAAGCGACCAATATTTTCTATTTTTTTATGTATGTTCGCGCATAATTCTTGAACGGATTAAGCAATTTCCATAATTTTTTGTAGAATATTTCTCCTGGATGGTTCCGCTGTACCAGTTTTTTAGTGTTCCGTGAAACGGAACACTTATGGAGTCACTTCGGTGTCCGTCCGTCTGTCACAGGCGATTTTCTCTCAAACCATTCGACGTAAAAAAAAAAATGAAATATAGCACATAGATAGAGTGACCCAGTTACAAACTTGAGTATAAAAAGTTTTGATTCTGCGAGTTAATTTAGGGGAAACGGAAAAAAATTGCATCCTGTAGGCTGTCAAATGAAAGCTTATTGAAGCATGAATTCAACAATATATATTATATATTTTTTATGCATTTTTTTTTAAAACATTTTTCGGGAAAAACGCTTAAAAATTGTTGTCCCCACCCTTATCACCAAAAGGATCGCTCAGAAAAATATGAAAAAAAAATCATTAACATTAAAAATTAGCTGTAGATTAAACCAAAATTATCAGGATTGAAAAATTCTAGCGCGATCAATTGTTATAAATAATTCGATTGTTTATTCCCTTGTAACTGCTGAACCATTGGTTTAAGAGAAAAAGTTTTTCGACAAAAAATATTTCTCGCATTGTAAGAATCAACTTTTGACCTTGCACGATTTTCAATGCTCCGCGCATACGCGATGTGATACGCGGTGTGGTTTGCTCAGGTGGGGGCTGGTGGCACGGAACACTAATTGTGCAAGTATAGCTTCGACTTGACCGATTTTTTATTTTCTAGCAAAAATGAGACAAAGCTGTAAACAATTATATATAATTAAAAAAAAATCATGAAAATAGACAATTTTTTCGTTTACTGTGGTCTTATTTGTATCTTAGTTATACAAAATAATATAGGGAGGTTTAAGAAGGAACAAGGGCAGGGATTTTTTTCCAAAATATTAACTATAAGATATTGAGTGATTGAGGTCAGATAATTTAATTTTGTCTAACAGATGTTAAAGAATATTACAGGGGTGTGGTGAGAGGCAAACAAGTGAATTAAAAAATGCTGTATAGTACATTATTTTTTAGATAATTTAACTTAAAGATTTTATTAATTATTTAATTAATTTTAAAATATAAATTTTGATGGATAAGAAAAATCGCTATCGCCATTCTTTTTTCTTGGATGTCCATTTTTTTTTATGAAGAGCATTAAAGAAAATGGGTGTTGCAAATATTGATAGTAACGCTGTTGTGACTAATTCTTTGAGATAAAAAGTAATAGAATGCATTTTTTTTTTATCGAGGAGAATGGCGTAGTACGAAGATTTACAAGCGCGATAGCAGCATTTATTTATTGTTAATGGATTTAAATAAAACATAATTTTAAATTTTCGCAGATATACGGATAATTGAATAAAAAAATGATTACCAAATATTTCTGCTATTAAAGAGTTTCTTTAGTTCTATTAAGGGTTCAAATAGCAATATTTCCCCATAAAGAATCTTTTGAGATTGAAAATCTCTATTGGAGATTGTAATTATTTAAAAAAAACAACGCTATGGAATTAACTTGCTTATTTTTATTACGTAGCTTATTGGCGAGATATTGGCTTTTATGTATAAGTAGAATAGGTCTTATTGATATTAAGTATACTATTTCAAAACCCACGCTTACTGGTGTTGTAGTTTAACAAAAAATAGTTTTAATTAATTAAATTGTTTTTATTGAGTATATTTTCGCTTGTATAAGCCACTTATGCGCCCCTTTTTTTTGCTTTTCTGCGCAGAAGATCAAAATGTGTACCACGCGCATACCGAGCAAGCTAGACATGCGCACGGACTTTCAGGGGATGTACTTTGGTGTCTACATTCGAATCCACCTTTTAAGAATATCTCTCCAATAGTAAAGCTACACTCAAAAGACTTTCTCTTTGGGTGGGGTATTTCTACCGCCTTCTTCTACATATGGGAGGAGCTTGCTTCAAACCATATTTAACCGCGTACTGTTTTCCTTCAGTAGTACAACAGTCGCCTTTTAACCACACTTTCCTTTGAGTATCACGCTATAGTACGATGAAATTATCAATTAATGACGCTTTGCGCCACAAAGTGTCAAAAATGACTTTTATAGAGTTCAGTGCGTTTTGCGACACGTTTCATTCAGATGCAGAAGCGCTATTATTGGATTTGTGGATTTGTGATATTCCCACAACGCCAAATTCGCCCAGAGGACGTCCAGAACCCATCCCCTGCCCAACACCACCACCAATGTCCGACAACGCCACCGACACAGCAACCCTGCTTCCGACAGTCAAAGGGTCTCACATCAAAAAGTGCCCCAGCAGTGACAGTGTTCCTAATTTCAATTACAATTCTCAACCGTGTGCTATTCCGATGCACTCTTTGGAATGTTCACCAGTGCACCGGAAACAACCAAAAAGGTTATGTAAACGCATGTTTAATTATAAGTACAATTTTTAGTTTGTACTTCCTATTTATCAATATATATATTCTCACCAACATTTTTCTTTTATTGATTCTTTTTCTTCATAATTATACTAAATCATACTGCACAACGTGCTTTTTAAAAAGCGAATTTTTTTATTAGAAATACCTCACTTGCTCGCACACCATGGAAGAGTGTACCTCACACATTTTTATTGACATTCAAGGGTATAATTGTTCCTTTGGTTACATTCCTAAAGAAATGGCACTTTACGATGGATTTCGTCTTTCTAATTTTTTATTTAAACCTCCATTTAAACGAAACATTCTGTCTCCTGAAGATACTAAAATTATTACATGGTGTGAAAGATATCATGGCTTAGACTGGGAATCTGGATACATTGACTTAAACGAGATTGATACAATTCTTACAAATATATATTTTTTATATAATAAACCAAAAGTATATGTAAAAGGAGCTGAAAAGGCAAAATGTTTACAAAAAGTTTTAGACAGTGAAAGCATTATTAGCATTCCGACTTCTAATGCACCAAAATTAAGTAAATATAAGAAGGTTCCTGAGTGTTATTTTCATAAAACGGTAGAAGCTTGGCATTGTGCATTGGAGAATGTAAAACTATTATACAATTATAAGAATTGTTACTAATAAAATTGTACTTTTCATTTCCTTTTTATCACCAGAATAAAAATTATGTTAGTAAAAATAGCACAAAAAGTAGCATTTGTAACACTGTACATGCCACCAGCCATGGATGTAATTATGATGTATGATTGTATTACGCACACTTCACGTCATAAATAATTTTCTTTCATAGCTTGTGAAGCGTTTTTAAATTTCACTAACCCTTCTTCTACCCAATTACTCCCCAAAACTTCTTCCTCGGCACCGGAGTCATCTTTATCCTCATCATCGACATCATAATTGTTAGACAATTTGTAGTTTTTTGAAAATAATTTTTTTCTTCCTTTTTTATTTGTAAGTTTAAATATCGTAACCAAATATATTTAAACTATTGTTAAACTATGTAACTGACAGTCCTTAGAATTATTTTGTCTTGTGAAGGTCTTTTCTTGTTTAATATTTTTTTTAAACTATATTGGATTTTTAATCATGGCCCTTAATCAATATATCCTTTTATATTACATTGCTAATAATATATTGTATGTGCATAATCCCAATAGAGTAACACATGCTATGGCGTGTTTTGGAAATAAAACAGATACTGCTTTAAGTAAGCATTGCCACTATATGAAATACAAACTAATTAATAATAATTTTACTTCAGCTTTTTCTCACTTAATGCAAAACGATCAAAACAATAGTAAATATTTTAAAATATTATATTATTATCCCAATAATACTATTTTGGACACTAATTGGATTCAGAATTTGCAGACGGAAGAATGCTCAAATAATACAGAATATGAAAGTATTAAGAAATCTTTAAAAAACGAATCTTGTAAAATAATCGGAATTTTAAACTTATCATTATCAATATTTATACTTTGTGTTTTGTCGATTATGTCTATAATGTTTTATAAATTTAATTATTAAGTTTACTCCTCCTATAATTTAAATACTGCAAAAAAAAATATTAACCTTGCGTTTTCATTATGGAAGGGGTATTAATATAAGAATAAATGTGACATAAAAAGATAGCACTCTACTTGGGTCTCTCAAAATGACCTATTATTCAAAAAATCAGTATTTTCCTAACGACCTAAAATCAAATTATCATAGTAGTGACATAAAAAAAGTAAATGAAGAAAAACTTTTAAACAACAAAGTGTTTTGCTTGAATAATTCCTTATCAAAATTAATACATGTTGGAATAAGTTTGGAAGATTTCTCGGCTAAAATCAAAATTAGAAGCCAAAATGGATTCAGTATTACTTTAAGTGAAGAAGAGTGGAAAAGTCTTTTGAAATATCAGGGAGTAGTGGAAAATTATTTCTATTCATCTAACAACGAACCCTTTCCAATCAAGATTAATGATCTTACTTTGTCATTTGAAAACATTAATCAAAATCCTATTCTAAAACTTCATAGATGTGATGGTGATTATTTGTATTTCGCTAGAGACACTACTGATAAATTGTGGGAAATACAAGAATTAATTAATTATAGAATTCAAATTATAAAAAAGCAGGAATTTGAAAAATATTTTAATGTGTTCCAAACTACACTCGTCAATAATTCAGTGGACTTGTTAACAAGTGTTTATAATGTTTTAAATCCCAGTCAAAATGCTAACAGTGAAAATGTTAGTACCATGTTGGAGATGTTATTGATGTATCCGAACGTGTTGGAAAATAAATTGAGAAGAATTGCTCCGAAAAGAAAATATGAAGAAATCAGTGAATATTAATGAAGACAAAAACAAATTTCACTTATTAGTTGTTTGGAATTATGCCTCAAGACAAGCACGCAAAAGTGATTATTATCAGTACTATCTGGATCGACTTCGTTTTGAAAAAAGAATACGAAATTGTGAAAAAATGTTTTCTAAAATATTAGATGTAAATCATAGAAATGTAATTTATAATGAAAGATTTAATAAAGAAATTTAGTTTAAAATAATGGTGTTTTAATTAAAAAACTGTGTTTCTTGCTAATATTTATATATTAAAAATTATATTACAATAAAGATATATAGAAATCATATTACAATACATCCTTTTTTAATATCCATGAATTATGTGATTTATCCAATCCTAACCATTTAACATATACCTTATTTCCTTTTTTTCTTAGTATTTTTTCAACCAAATATACATCAGGATGTTTTACCTTCTGTAACTCTTCTTCATAAAATCCACCTTCAATATTTTCGTTTTTAATATCTTTTAAGAGATAAGTGGTTGGATTTGTTAATTGCACTTCCCTAATTTGAAAAATTTCAGTAGACCAGTTTGGTGTATATCCTTTATAGAATGCTTCCCTATGTTTAGAAATTCGAACAAAATCATTTAATATAAATTTATTTTGTTTGGGATCAATCGTTTTCTTATGTGTAAATGATTTTTTCATAATTACATTTGCGTTCTTCTCATTAACATTAGCAGGTTTGAACCCTGTTGTTTGATGTTTTTTATTATTATACTTTTTTAAAATTTCTGGTAAAATATTCAACCACTTGTAATTACCTTGATTGCTAAAATGCTTCCACATCATACCTTTCAAGGTACGATTTACTCTTTCAACAATACTTGCTTTTAAATTTGAAAAAGTACTGTAATGATTTATATTGTAATTTTTCATAAGTTTTTGAAAATGTTGATTATAAAATTCTTTACCCAAATCCGTTTGCAAGTTTTTTGGTCTTGTAGCACTTTTTAAAATTTTGTCCATAGCTTCCACAACATCCTTTCCTTGTTTAGTCTTAATAGGTTCAGCCCAAGCATATTTGGAAAATGCGTTGATCACCACTAAAATATATCGATATCCTCTATTAAATTTTGCGTATGGTAGCATTTCAACCAGATCTGCTTGCCATAAATCGTTTAACTCTTTAACTATAACCCGTCTTCTTTTGTAAGTTCTTCTAGCGGGTTTATGAAGTTCATTCACTACAGTTTCTTTAATATTTTCACTCATTTTAGTTTTTTTATATTTTGTTTATGTTTTAGTTGTGACTGTCTGAAATATGTTGCTGGCTTTGTGTCAATTTTGACTCTATGTCTGAAATCTTAACTTCAGCTGCTATTATATTTTTTCGATTAAAAAATGCAGTATGATGAGCCTCCTTAGCAAAAGTTTTAAAATCATTTAAATCTTCTACAATTTTTTCCAAAGAAAAGGCTTTTGTGTATTTTTTAAAATCCTCTAGATCTTCGATGCTTTTGTCAACATTTTGTTGTAGTTTAGCAAATCGTTTTTCAAAATCCTCCACTGTTGTTTTCAAACCCGCCTGTAATAATTGAAATACTTTTTCTATATTTTCAATTGCTTGAACATTCTTTTCTAGTTTTTCTCTAAATTCCTCATATTTTGTGTTATATATACTTCTGAAATGATCATTCTGAATTTTTTCAATTTTAAAATTTTCCTTTAGTTCATTAACTTCTCTTTTTAGAGGTTCTAATGTAACATTAATATTAAAACGTTTTGAAATGTGTCTACCAAATTTGTCGAGAGTCATTTTGAATGTGTAGCAAAATAATTACAACCTTTCCTTTTATACAATTATATTGGCCTCTTTTAATTCTTCAATAATAGAGTTAATTTCATTATTTTGCCCAGTGTGGCCAGCTGCTTTTGAAGCTAATAATAATTTTAACCTTTCAACTAATTCATTGGGATCATCGAAATAAACAAAATCTATTTTATTATTAGATAAATCCATGAAACCTGTCCCTCTTTTTGTTAAATTTTTAAAATATTGTTGTATTTGTGATGTTTGAGCAATGGAAGAAGCTCTAGTTCTAGCCCTTGTAACAGGCGCTAGAGGTTTGGAGAATGAACGGGTTCTACCTCTAAGAGGATCCTTTAAAATAGCCTTATCTACAAGGTATGGATGAATAAGAGTAACATATTTATCTGAAGCTGTTCCGTGAATTTGTTCGTTCTCTTTATAATTTTTTCGATAGGCATTAGTTCTTTTTAAAATATCCATGTAGTCGTCCACATCTTTGGCTTTGTATCCCAGAGGATGTTTTTTAAATAACAATTCAAATAACCCAGGCGTGCCTTCGTATGTAAGACCTTTTATTAATACATCTTTTCCTTGAAAATTTATTCTTGAATCGCCAATAGAAAAAGATTCATCTTTTATATTATGTCTAATTCCATATTTGTGATCGAATAAGCTCTTCGTATCTCTTATCATTTCATCTACATACTTTCTAGGCAGTGGATCAAATTGTTCCAAATATATTTTATATGTTTTTGTTGAAGGTAAATTCTGGATATATGATCTGCTTTCTTCAAGTTGTTGTCTAATTCCTTCGTCGGATTCGTTGCTAAGATTAACTGGTGTTCCTTCAAAAACCTCTTCCTCTTCTAAAAAAGAAAGTCCCATTGGTAATAAATGTTTATCATATGATGATACTCTTTTTTGTTTAGTTGGTGTAGAAGAAAAATAAGGTTGTGTTAAAAATGGCTGCTTTGTAGTTAAGAAACTTAAATTTTCCAACGATTCTTCTTTGATTTTTTCCTTCTTTAACTTATCTGTCAATAATTCCTTCAAAGGTTTTATAATGGGTTCTAATTCTCTTTCCTTTTGAACCTGAGATTGTAGTATATCAGCTTTTAATGACTGAAATTTTCGTTTAACTACCTTTCTAATTTTAACTAATTCTTTTGCCGCTTTTTCATCCATCTTGTTCATCTGAGTTTTTGTCATATACTATACAAACTTGATATTGGCAAGCTATTTATAAATGAATAAAGGAATCAAATCCTTTACGATATCTTCCAGAATTTATATTTGAGTCTTTATCCACAACCAAGAATCCATATTTGTCTCTCCAACACAATAAACATAACTCTCTAAATTGTTTAAATGACATATCAATATTAACATGATCATCATAAATATGTTTCAGATTAGTTGAATCTTGTTGGAATATTATTAATAAATTTGCATTATCACGAATTAATTGTTTAGGTATAGATGAATACGTTTGACATAAATAAAAACAATCTGTATTTTTATGTCTTCCGAAACAAAAGTAATCTTTAACTATATTTTGATTACAACAAACAATATCGTCAAATATTATAATAGAATTTGGATTGATATCTTTTGGTGAAATAATATTTTCTTCATCTTCGGATTCGTAAAAACCAATTTCTTTGAGAGGGGTGAAGAGTTTTCTCAGATATTCATACTTTGGTTGATACAAGGATTTTGAATAAATATATATATGTTCAAATCGCAAACCATTAGGGTCCTCTATAATACTAATAAGAACATTAGTTTTTCCACATCCAGATGGTCCAACCACTAATCCCCTTTTACTATTTCCATCAAATAATTGTCCATGTTTTCGAAAATTATTTTTTGCGACATCATGATCTCGAATATTGATTGTATAGGATTGTTTTTCGATCCGCATCTTAGACATTAACTAAATGATTTTAAACTTACAGGTTTTTATATATAAGCAACTTGGTGTCAGAAAATTTTTCATTTCATCCAAAGATTTATAACATGACTATATCTTATCCAAATCGCATTAAACGCAAAAGGACATTCAAAAAGAGAGGAAGTGGTGTCTTAAATACACTAATTAATAAAATTCCTTTCGAACTGCATCTTCCAGGTTATAACTTTTGTGGTCCGGGAACCAAATTAGAAAAGAGACTTGCACGAGGTGACAAAGGAATAAATCCCTTAGATGAGGCGTGTAAAGTGCATGATATTGCATATTCAGCTTCAAAAGATATAAAAGGTAGACATGTTGCTGATAGTTTATTAGCTCAGAAAGCTTTGGACGGTTCAAAGCAAAAGACTCAAGTTTTGGTGAAAAAGCTGCTGCTTTAGGAATAAGTGGAGCAATGAAAGTTAAAACGAAATTAGGAATGGGGATGAAAAGAAGGAAAAGGAGAACAAGGGGTCGTAAAGGACGTGGAATTTCATTAAACAAAGCTATTTCACTAGCCAGAAAGGGAATTCAAGGAAAAAATATTAACAGTTTAAAAGCAGGTGCTAAAATAGCGTTAGCATCTATAAAAAAATATGGTAGGGTATCTACTCCAAAAAGGAGAATCCTACCAATTCCAAAATCTGGTGGATTCTTACCACTTATACCATTATTCGCAGGATTATCTGCTTTAGGCGCTCTAGGTGGAGGTGCAGCTGGAATTGCTAAAGCTGTTAATGATGCGAAAGCTGCAAAACAAAAATTAGAAGAAGAGAAAAGACATAATCAAACTATGGAATCTATTGCGGTAGGAAAAAAGGGAAGTGGACTTTATTTAAGACCATACAAATCAGGTTGTGGCTTACATCTTAAACCATACTCAAAAAACTGTTAAACAAAATACCTCGAAAACCGCTCACAAACATTGATATAGTTAAATATGTTAAACAACTAAAAATACCATACTTTCGAGGTATTTTTATGAGAAATAAACTACCAAAAAAAATTAAAAAAACAGAGTGTGGAATAATTAATTTAGACGAATCTAGGGGGGAAGGAAGTCACTGGACAGCTTATGTTAAAAAAGGAACAAATATAATATATTTTGATAGTTATGGAAATTTACGTCCTCCGCTTGAATTAATTAAATACTTTTATAGTGATGGTAAAAACAACATAATACAATATAATCATGATCAGTATCAAAGGTATAATGCAACCAATTGTGGACAACTATGTTTAAAATTTCTTTATAAAAACATGTAACGAATATTTTCAAATTTATTCCTTAATAGAAGTCTAAAGAAACATGTCATATAGTTTTGTAATTAGTGGTAATTCTTCTACACTAACAGTAGAGTTTAACCCGCCAATATATTTAGACGAAAATTTTGAATATGTTATCGGTCTTATTAATTTTGAAACTTTCAATGCTATTCCGAATATTGATGCAACAAATAATTTGTTTATTTATAATCAGACGAATGAATTTAGAATACCATTTGGAAGCTATGAAATAGATGACTTAAATACATTGTTACAAAAACATCTTGATAAAGAAGGCTTAAGTTTTCATCTTTTCCCCAATAATAATACTTTACGAACTCACATTAAAACAACTTTTCCAATAACTTTTCGAGAAGGCACGATAGGAAATATACTTGGATTTGATAATAAAGAATTGAATGCAAATCAAGAATATATATCAGATCGACCCGCTGAAATTATTCGGGTAAACTCCCTAAATATAGATTGTAGTGTTGCAGAAGGATCTTATTTAAATGGAAAACCAGTTCATATAATTCACCAGTTTTTCCCCAGTGTAGGTCCTGGTTATAAAATAATAGAGTCACCTCAACACATTATTTATTTACCTGTAACAGTTAAAATTATAGACAAAATTACACTTAAAATACTCGACCAAGAAGGTGACATCGTCAATTTCAGAGGAGAAACCGTGACGGTAAGACTACATCTTAAGAAAATAGAAGAATAATGGTTTTTTTATATAACAAAAAGACAAATTTCGCTCATCAACAAAAGTTTAATATAAGTAAAGTCAAGCAAAATTCAATCAGTAAGAGGGTAAACTCTAAGGCGTTAACATCTTCTAACCGCAAATTTCTCGTATCTATAGGTTTCAAGCTTAAAACAAAACAATAAAATGGAACACTTAAATGTGAAAGAAAACATTCTTGTAGATGAATCAATAATGAGTTGGGAATTACTTTCTTTCGATCCATTTAATCCAAATAAACTAGGACCAAATGATGAAATAAGAATTTCTTTGCAACAAACAGGAAAATATCCTTTACCCTGTAAAAGTGAATTATACTTAGAACTAAAAGTCTTAAATGAAAATAATGAACCATTAAAAAATACCTTATTAATTAATAATGCACCAGCATTTTTATTCAAGGAACTGAGATATGTTTTAAATGGAGTTACTATTGATTCTGTACGGGATATTGGAATAACTTCGACATTAAAAGGTTATGCATCATTTAATGAAAATGAAAGTGTAAAACTTCAAAATGGTGGTTGGTATCCGAAATCTAAAAAAGGGGACAAGATTATGACTGATGAACAAGGAAATGTTTCTCTGTGTATTCCTCTAAAAATGTATTCTGGATTTTTTGAAGATTATAATAAAATTATTTTAAATTCACAACAAGAATTAATTTTGATAAGGAGTAATAATGATTCGAACGCGTTAATATCAACGAGCGATAATGAAAAACCAAAAATCACATTAACAAAACTTTGTTGGCGAGTTCCCCATCTTACTGTAGGCATTCCACAAGAATTAGCACTTACCAAAATTGTTGACAGGAACAGTGATATTATTATTACTTTCCGTAGTTGGGAATTAGTTGAATATCCTGAATTATTAGAAACCACGAGGCACAACTGGCCTGTTAAAACTTCTACAAAAGTTGAGACGCCACGCCATGTTTTAATCGCTTTTCAAAAAGATAAACGTAACAACCTTAAAATGGATATGAGTAAATTTGATCATTGTGAACTAAGAAATATAAATGTTTATTTAAATTCTGAAAGATATCCTTACAACGATCTTCAGTTAGATTTTACAAATAATAAATTTGCAACATTATATGAAATGTTTTCCGAATTTCGTCAAATGTATTATAACCAACCGGTAGAACCAATCTTCAGTCCAAAAGATTTTAAAGACAACGCACCTATAGTTTATATTAACTGTTCCCATCAAAGAGACTTACTTCAGACCGGTCCAGTAACAATGAGAATTGAGTTTGAGACAAAAGAAACAGTTCCAGCAAAAACATCAGCATATTGTCTAATAATTCACGATAAAGTATTTACTTATAATCCACTAACTAAAATAGTAAAACAACTATAATAATTATCCCCACTCCAGTTTATAGACTAAATTTATTTCAATCACATCATTCTATAGTTCTAGTAATAATTATGTATTCAAAGGTGATACACCAATGACTTCATCTCAAATGATACATATTGAAATTTTTATTAAAAAAATAAAAATTCTAAAAAAACAAATAAGAGAATACTCTCTAAAAAAATATATCTGCCAGCAATTTTCGTTGCTAAAAATATGCGACTAGTTTTGGATATACAAGGATTTAAGGATGAGCGAAACAACTTTATTCCCAAAGAACTGGCTACGTATGATGGAAGCAGAATTAGTCATTATGTCTTTAAACAACCCTATCCATTAAGTTTTCTTTCCCCTGATTTACACAAGCAAGCTACATGGTTAATGAAGAATCATCACTGCATCAATTGGAATGTTGGATATACCCCATTCCACTATTTTTCCAATATTGTTCAAAAAATGACCGAAGAGGCCAAATTTGTTTATGTTAAAGGAAGTGAAAAGGCTAACTATATTAGAAAATATTGTAAGAAACCTATAATTGAAGTAGATGAACAACCAATTCTACATCCATCAACACCTAAATGCTTTTTCCATATTAAGTCGCCGTCTATGTGTGCACTTTCAAATGTACTGTATATGTATGATAATTTTTTTATGAATGAATAAAAAGACTGATTAAATATATTACTGTTTCATTTCTCCATATGGTAATTCTAATACATACAAGTGATTACAAGTATAATAACCTCTTAAACAACCCCATTTTCATTTAAAAGGGACTAACATTAAATACATTATTTCCACAAATCAATAAAAATATTATTGTTCATATTTATTTTTTAATACAGAAATGTTGTCATATAATTCTAACCGTTAAAATTTAATCACTAACTTTACAAAATCCTTTGTCTTTAAAAAGTCTAAACAAGCTTGCGCTGCTTCTTGACATATTGATACATGTTCCATATATTTTATGTATAATATTACATCTTGCGCTTCCGTATCCTCTTCAGCTCCAAGTGCATAATATTTCGAACATGCTTCTGACATAATAAGATCTTCATACATTTCACTGACTAAAGTCTCCATATTTACACTTCACCAAAAATCACAAAATCACTAAGACCAAAGTTCGTCACATTCTTTCTCAGCTTCCTTTATTAAATTGAACACCTCCGATTCACTATCTGAGATATATTTTTTGAAAGTAAGCACCTTCCTAGAAAATCCATTATTTGAAAAATTTCTTATTAACTGTAGAAGATCTTCATTTTCATAAAAATCACGACAAATATCTATACCCTTTTCAAAATATTCCACCGTATCAGTGTAAAAACGAGTCCATTCTGGTTTACTTTCTAAAGCAAATCTTTGATACCAAATACTTTTATTAATAAACTCTTTTTCTATTCGTTGAACTTCTTGCAACACTTCTTCATTCACAGGCATTTTAACCTTACTGAAAACTAAAACTAAATTAAAGTATCACCTCTATGCACAACTTATACATCTCCTGTCCCTCTACTTTGATGGTTAGAGTGGGATTTAACCTTGTTTTTTTTAATTGTGTATGTGACCAATCAATGTCTTGCGGAGGTAAAATTTTACATGGAGTAAAATTATGAGGTAAACTAATTATAGGGAGTTAAACTAATTATGATATGCTAATTGGGTCTCTCAGTTCAGAGGCGGAGGTAAAAAAAAGATATTATTTTAATATATGGACTAAAACTAATTAATTATAATATATGGAGTAAAACTCATTAATTTTAATATTTAAATTTATGTAAATTAGGAGGAGTAGAGTAATTTCCCTACTATTATTCTACTTATGTAAAACTGACAGATATGGTCTTTTTTTCTTCCAGACATATTAACACAATTCAATCTTATTATAGTTTTATAATACTCAAATTCATGAAATACATACAATTAAAATAGTTCCAAAAAATGAAAAAATCAAAAAATCATGATTTTTTTATTTAAATCAATGATTTTTAATTTTTTTAAATAAAAATCAAGTTTTCCCAACCAACCCTGGCTGCTAGAATGAATTAGGTTCTATTATTGTCGAAAGTACGTACCAAAATTGTTCTTTTCTTTATAAATTCGCGAAAAACCTTAGAAAAAAATTCACAGTATAAAACTTGGTTGTCTTGTTCTTACACTTGTCAGTTTAAAACTTTTGGTTGTCAAATTAGAACGGACTAGCGTTGGGGAATCTGGCCGCAGATTCTTAAACTGAACAAAAAACAATATTCACTCAAACAAAAATAAAACAGAAATATACATTAAATGTTTGTGAAAATCACCGGTGAAGAAATTTGCTTGGTAAAATTACCAAAATTACCGTTACCGCGGTATCGTTACCGCATTTTAATCTCTAGTTATTTGTACAAAATTATTGTTTTAATTTATTGCAAAGAAAACTAGAACCAACTAGAACAATACAATTAGTTGAAAAAGTATAATAATTTAATATATGCGCCCGGACTAAATTTTTTATCTTGGCTGGCGATTTCTTGCTCGGGTATGCGAGTTATTTTATAGAGTTTTTTTTACTAATGGCAACAATATGACTAGTGGACGAGGACTATACCTGACCCTTAATATTTTCTAAACCAATTCAAAAATTAAATACCTACAACGTCATGGTAACAACGATTTTCCTCCTCTTTCCTGCAGAAGGACTAGCGGAACTAGTACTAGGGACCACTTCGTACTGAGTAGAAACTTCAACAGTAGCACCCCTTTTCACTAGCACCCTACAACTTACTTTTAGAGGAATCATTTTTTTACTCATAAGAAAATACGTATTAGGAGAAACCTTTTAAATTCGAAAAAAATGATATTGTTTAAAATAAAATGGTTGGCTTAACAATCCACACCACCTTCCACCACCGATTGATAAAAGAACTTTTTTCTAAATGCACCATAATTTTATTATTCGAAAATCCTGTGGTATCCGAGTGGTAGGGTACTACCGACTTGTTGAAACAATTTCTCGTGTATTCCTGTTCTTGCTTGTAGAGAAACGTAGATAGTATGTTACAAAATCAAAATTGTTTAAACTTGTGTATTTGGCATAATACGACTGACCCACGGTAAAGGTTGTATTTTAAAAGAAGACCATTTAACGCAATGAAACAAGGTACAATTAATCCGTCAATCGTATATGTATATAGTTAGTTACAGTAAATTTAAATGGATGGAATAAAATAATTAACAAATAATATTACTGGACCAGGAAGTAACGGAAGACAACGGTACTTTAGAGCATTCTTCGGCATATAGACTAGGTATTAATATTTTTAATTTGCAAATAGTTGTAAAATGACCGTTGTAATTTATTTTAATAACATATACAATAATACCTAAATGGCTTTTTTATATCTACGTAGACTTCAATAATAAGTATTAAAGTACCACGGAAGTCTGAAGAGAAGGTAAGTGTAATCTATTGACACGGGATTTAAATGACTGGAAGTTTTGAGGGGAAGGGAAAACATCTGCACTCAATTTGTTCCATAATCTGGAGACCCTAGGCATGAATAAGTTGAGAGAAGTAGGATGTTCTACGGTTTGCAGCTGGATAGTAAAGGGATGCATATGGAAAGCGCTTCTTGTTGTTCTGTTAGGAACAATGAATGATAGCGGTTCGTTTTTCTCAGCAAAATCTGTGGAAATATCGGTAAAAAGGGACAGATTCCCAACAGCGCGGCAATGAGCGTGAGACAGGAGTTTTCTTATGAGGGTTTGTTCATTGATTAGTCGAATGGCTCTCTTTTGAATGGAATCAAGGATGTTAAGTGTCGAAGGTGATGCTGCTCCCCAGATGTGAGATCAGTATTCTAAGTTAGGTTAGTCCTCCTTTAGAATATGGAAAAAACATATGTATGTCCGAAACACCACAAGGGCTTTATTGAGTGAAGATGCTTTAGCAGAGGCTATGCAAACAGTGATATCAAGAGAAATTGGTGTAAATGAAGCAAGTAGGGTCTATAGAAGTACATCTTGCACCTTAAGGCGACATTTTTGCGAAGATCAAAGGTACGTTTGGGTCGATGTCCAGAATTGGGAGTCGAACATGAATCAAGACTTACTTTACATATTATAAAAGCACTAGAAAAGGTTAGTTTTGCTCCAAATTCTACCTCTGCGAAAAAATGGCATTTTTGTTCGCTGAGAAGCTTAGTTTAAGTTTAAATCATCAGTTTTCGAAAGAAATGAAATTAGTTGGAGATGGTTTGCAGGGTTCTTGCGCCGCAACAAAGAGCTTAGCATTCGAAAATTGGAGCGACTATAACTAGCCAGGGCAAGGGGAATGAACAGGCAAGACGGGAATACTTATTACTTGATATTCTTACAATAAACATAAAACAAAGGTAAGGAAAAATAAGCAAAGCTTTTCCAGTTCTACTTCTTCTGAAAGTGAACCAATTTTAAGCTCCTGTGATGACATGTTAGATGGAACTATTACTTCACTAGAAAGTCCACAGCTGAATGGCACACGAATCAAAGAGATTCGAACATTTTGAACCAATCCGCAATCCCTGTCTACACGTTGGTGTATGTTGTGTCCACAATTAGTATTGCTGGCAGTGTGCGACCGCTCTTGTTGTTTTTGGTTTTTATTTACTGCCTTGAAACTATGGCGTGGAGTGCGTGGAGCAACGAGAATATTTTTGAGTTCTTAGAACTTAACATCTAGAGCAGAAGGTTGCTAAAGGTTTGTTTTTTGCGATGCCCTAAAAGGCGTTCTCATGTAAAACAAGAGTCATTAAAAAAAATGTGTTTTCATAAAAAAAACTCCCCAATTTTTATTTCCGAGCAGCAGTCGCCAAAATTAAATGGGCCAGAATGATCGCCAACATCCACTGAGGATATGGCACAAGAAGAATTTTCTGATTATTTTTCTGCACGTTAGGCAAGAAGTAGTTTATCTTAAAGAAAACCTATTATATGTAGGCACATGGTAGTTTACAAGTAAGTATATAGTAGTACTCTAGATTTCTGTTTCTGATATCTAAACATTTGAGATTTTATCTATGAAAAACAGCATGCCCATTAGTTCAACTTCTATTTATTGCACTTATATAATTGCTGTAAATTTCACATTAAAATACTCAGCTGCAATTTCATTAATTTAAAAGTCTTACCGAAAATTAAAGGAATTCGAAAATTAGCGTTCCTATACTTGGATAATTCGTAGCTTAGTAGTGACGTCTCCAAGTGGTGCAAACGTAATTCAGCATGCAGGCTCGAAACTGCGGCACAAATGACGTAATGAAAACATTTATTAACGGTTTATTCTTGTGGATATAGTATTTCAGAACAGTAAAACAATAAAAAACTTTTAAACAGGGTTTAAATATATCCATTTTTCAAAGGAATTTGCAAAATTTTAAGAATTGTGTGCTTATAGAATACAACTAAAATAAAAATTACATTTCTATACATACAAATACTTTATAAACAAAATGTTCTGAAAAACAGCTCCCAAGTGAAGACTAGAAATATTCTATAAAAACGTTTATAATTGAAAGAATTTCTAGAGCATAGTAACAGTATATAATCGAATTCTTCCTTTCGTTATCTGTGTAATATAATAAATAATAAGCAGGTATGGCCATAATTACTTCATCGAACATCACGTAATAACAATTACTAACAATAAGTAGGTATATAGATATGGGATTATCGTGCCCACTCACGTATAGTGCATGCGAATATATTGCTAGATAAACTTAAGCCACATCTAACAATTCAGCTTAACTTTACTTGACGTAATATAAATTCATTTTGTCATGATGATATTGAACATTTCTGCAGGTATGGAAACACGTTGCATTATTTTTATCTAGACAAAATTTAACAATAATTTACAATTTTTTTAAATTATTATTCTAATCCAAGCATATTACCTACGTATCTGTAAAAATTATCACTGATGTTACTATGTACTACAACCATCTGAATATATCATGAATATTTTCTTGTTTTACCTGCTGGGAAGCCTGACCCATCCCATAAGTCAACTTTTTCAATGTTAATTTTATTAACACTTTTTATCTCTAAAACATTCTCGACGCTGGCGCTGTTTTGAGATATTTCCTTCAAAGTTTTTTTCGCAACAAAAGTTTCGCCGTGTTTTTCTTTTCATCTTTGATTTCATTTTGATAAGCCTAAAACTTTTCAGGATAAACTTTCGAGCGAGATCCTTTACTCACCAGACCAACGAATTAAAATTGACCTTTTGAATGCAGGGGTCAATACCCGTCACTAATGGATGATAATTTTAGGATTAAAGAATTAAAAACTTTTAAAATAGGTATACTTGCATGTTTTAAAATGCATCTGTATGTGTTAGGATGTTTTGTCTAGGTTTTGGAGCGTGAATAATGCAGTTGTTTTTAAGCAAGGTACGAGGGAATATTGATAAGTTAGCCTACCAAATAAAACGCCACAATATTTGAAAACAAAACTTTATATATTCAACATAATCTCCTTTAAGACTTATACATTCAGCAGAACGTTCATAAAGTAATTATTATTATTATAATCAATAACTTTAATTACCCTTAGGGTGTAAAGGTATAAACATATTGCTATATTAATTCTATTGCTTAGTGTAAATAAATCTTGCCCATTCTTTCTTGTTTTTTGCCATTCTTTTTGCATCGTTCACTATTTCCTCCTTCACCATTTCATCCTGTTCTATAAATTCGTTGCTTTCTGTGCGTACCTCACTTTCCTCCTCTATTTTATTTGTCGGATCTATTAGTTCTGTATTGAGTAAATCTTCAAAATATTCCTTCCATCGTATGACGTACCATTATTGCTTTCTCATCTTAATATCATAACTGTAACCATATTAATTTTGTCTACGTAATTGTAGCTTTCCAGGCAACCTAGATATCAATACCACCTCGTATATCGCCTCCGTAAAATAAAATTTAAAACAATTAAATAGGAAACCAGGGCTATGTTTCACAAATTACAAATAAATTTTCAAGAGAAGATTCCACACTTGACAGGCAGTAAAATAAGAGAAGTTTAAACTTGCATTATTTTTAATAAGACGCCAGTCACATGATTAACAGCAATAGAAATAATATTCAATCACCAAAAAAAAGTTTAAACAGCAAGTCAGGAACAAGAATATTCGCGAGCGTTGAAGATGCAACGTAATTTTAATTTATACAGACACACCTACGCTTTTATCATCACATCACATTTTGTTATAAAAAAATTAACATAAACAATTTTTGTTTGTAACACAAATTCGGATGCTTTTTAAGTCTTCTAACCTGGTTTAGAGGTATCATGCACGAAGTTAACCTCGATATTGGCAGTGACTTTGTAGTTAAGTTCGTTTGACCCGTTTTTAAAGGCCTTGAGAATCAAATATGAAAGGATTTTATTTTTGAATAGCCTGCCGCCTTTCATGTATGTATAATGTATATCGTGTATTTTATATTTTTTCTATAAAAATGTTGCTTAACAAATGTAATTTGGTCAATATTCGGGGCATGCGGTCCATGGGAGCGGGGGGAAGCTTCCCTAAACTTTTTCGAGTTAAAAAAATAAATTTTTATAAATTACTAGCGAGTAACCGGCATGCGTTGCGATGTCACTCAAATAAAGCTTGCTTCCCGTTGCTCGCTTTTTTATTTTTTTTTTATTTGTACTAATGTAGAAACCTTCGCGGACGTGCGCACAACAACTCACCAACATTTATCCAACCACAGAGCCTGAGACCCCGCGTCGCTGCCTCGCCGCGCGATGTAAAGGCTCGCTGCGCTGTTCTCGATTAATTCCTCGAAAATAAAAAAAGCCTCTCTGGAAAAAACTTTTAAAAAATCCTGATCTCTCGATCTAGCGTATAAAGATAAAAATGGCGTTTTTCGAGGTACAGTACGTTTAGTGATTTTTTGAGGTTAAGGAGGAGGACTATTTTAAAAAACAAATTACACCATCGGAAAGCTTAGAAAAAAAAAACATCGAAAACTATGTTTCAGTTATTTTTTTAATGGCGTATTCATTGCGAGATCATCAGTTTAAAATGGCATGTTTTCAGCCTCGCGCTGGGAATCTGAGGTGATTCGCTCTATATATAGAAATGAGAGATAACTTCATGATAAAAGTTTCGTATTTATTTTATGTTTTAAACACAATTAAACACTGGTGTCAATTAACAATACATTAGGTACTATCGAGGGTACTATCTAACGAAAATAAATTTGACTAGAGGGCGTTAACAGGATGGTATTGCATGTTATTGCAAAATGAAAATACCAAACTTAAAACTAAAATATTGAGTCTTCAATGTTCATATGGGTCTAAAGCAGGCGCGGTCCGTGAGTTTATTACAGGTGGGGCAAATCTTGTGGGCAACTAGTGATATCAACGTAACAAGCAAGATACACTTTTTTCCGTACCTATATGGATCTGTGCTACAACTAAACACCGCAAAAAACATAAAATTAAATTGCATTTTTGCTGTGACTTTTTTCAAATTTACATGCAAACAGTTTCTTGCACTGCTAAAGCCACTGTTAACACAAATACTCAAGTACTAGTACTACACTACTACACAAAGGACACAACACAAATATCAAATAAAATCCAAAAATACACTATTACACAACAAAATTAGTAAAGCCGAAACACCTCTTAAACTAATAAGTGCCGGCGTGACGTAATGAAAAATAAACAAAAGCTTATGCAAATACAAGGCGCATTTTAAGTAATTAGTTTTTTCTGTCTAACCCAAATGTTTTGCAATAGTATATTTCATGGAGCGATTAGCGTGCTTTTCAACCGTCAAAATAAACCCTTTTTAAATGTAAGTGAAGCTCCTTGTTTATTTTTTCATTCAGAATAGTGATGGAAGCTATTGGCAACTCAAATTAAGGAAGCCATTGGTAATCAACTGATTTTTAACGGCGAAGAAGGGCTCACTAGACGAAGAAATTGACAAAGATGGCAAATAACACGATAATGAAGACAAAGACAAAACGAAAACATTCCCCATTATAGTAGTTAGCAAATAATTAATCGATGATGAAGCCACGTTCTTAATTTCAGTCGCCAATGGCGTGTTTGCTTAAAAGACTGAAACACGAGTCATCATTGCCATAATTCGATTAAAAATTAATTTTTGCATTAATAAAAAATATTCCAGTTTGGAATATATTGTATGTTGCATTTTTTCATTATTTTTCGTCGCATTTTTTTAGTTCTACATAAATTTACATACGACATACAAAGATATAATTATACATAGGTAAGCAGAAGCTTAGTAGACAAACTTCTTTGTAATTTCCTTTTTGCAAAGCTTGTTAACAGGCTGCTAAGCAATTTCTTGGAACTTTAATTTGAAAGTTGTTGCACTGGCGAAATTGATGTTTATCGCCTTGTCAACTTCGTGGCGACCTTTCTAATCAAATCTGGTATCCCTCATTCTAAAATTAAGTTTTTCTACCCCCATACTTTAATTAATTTATTAGACATTTACTACCTGTACTTTAATGAATTCATTAAGATCAGATTTTTCATTAAGATACAAGTTTATAACCAATAGAAATGCAATATCACAGCAATATTCGGTCAATATCAAAGATTGCTATGACCATGACAAATTTACAATTAATCAATTTTGACAGTTCATAGTTACAGTTTACCTAGTAAATTCGTAATATCTGTGATTTTTTGCAAATAAAATCGGTGAAAATGTGCGATAGTGGGAGTGAATTTGAGAATTTAACTGCACCAGAACGTGTGGAACAAGAGCCACAAACAATTTATTATCCGTAAAATCAGCAAAAACGTCGTAGAAAAAATAGTTTCTGCAACTCAAATTTAATGGATATTAAGACACTCGTATTTATTAGATTAATTATTCTCATACTCATGACTTAATACCTATCATTAAATGTATCATTGTATAATATACTAAAAAGGGTAAGGATGGTGCAATGTTTCAGTTTTTGGAGAAAGTGTATTTTGGTGAATGCGGGTGATGCTGTAACGGCGGTTTTTTGTGACCCGTCAAAGGCGTTCGACTGTGTGAGTCATGAAATTCTGTTGCGAAAGCTCTGTATTAGAGGGAAAGTTTTGAAGATGTTCCGGTCCTATCTTCTGGAACGTTCTCAAAGGGTCATTTTTGGCTCTGAAACATCAACATCTGGTGAAATAAAATATGGGGTTCCTCAGGGCTCAGTGCTTGGTCCATTTCTCTTTCTAATATATATCAATGACCTTGCTTCTGTCGATATTGCGGGTCAAGTAAAACTCTTTGCCGATGATACCATCATAGGCATGATTTTAATACTGCACTGTAAAATCAGTTCGTAAAATAATTGTAACATTACAGTAAATGCCAATCAAGTGAAATGTATATTTTCAATTAGCTTATAGGTGATTTTTTCTATATACATTTTTAGTCATGTGAAATTAAACTTTTTATGTAACGTAAAGTATAGCGCACGTTACTAATTGGTAAATATACTGAAAATTACATAATTTTACGATATTTTACGGGTATTTACAATTTAACTGTAAAACAATTGATACTGCATTTTTCCACATTTGTTTATATTGTAAAAAGATGCGAAATACCAGGTAAGTAGACTTATAATTACTAACTTGACCTCGTATTTAAAGTCATCTGGTGATTCCCCGTCGGTCGACCGGTCGACTTCATTTCATCACGCCATTTATAGCTTTGTTGTGTTGCGATACGCATCATTTGTGGATTCGGGAAGTTTATCATGTTAGTGTAGTTAGAATTTTGATGCCCGAAAATAAATAATTCTATTAAAAAAAGTTATTTAATGGTTTTAATCAACTTTTATTTAGAATAGCTAGGTTCCATACAGTATGTCCACGGATGGGGTTGACAAGAGGACAAATGGACCAACTTCTTAAAGATAAAAAAAAGAAACTGTAAATAAAAGTTTTTCTTTCTAAAAATTAAATTTACGGTAAGAAAAAATTGATTTTTTTGTAGGTGATGCTCAAAATATACATAAATATGAAAATTCTATTAAATAAATCTGTGTTCTTTTTGTTTTTAAGGGAAAATATTAAACAGGAACATCTTAAATTAATTAAAATCCAAAATTGTAAAAGAAAATTTAAACTTAAATGAATTATGAATTGCAAATTACTGTTGGTTCTGTTTTGTGCTATTAATTCAGAATTCACACAGTTTAAGTTTTCTCTTGCAAATCAAATAAAGATGTTTCACATCTTTTCGATGTAACATCTTGCGTTGAAATAATAAATCTATTACTTTTATCTTGAAATATTTTTTTTATTTTTTGCGCACCCCATACAAAAAGTCACACTTTTCTTATTGCGATTTGATTTTGGTACGTAAAAACTTTTATTAATACTGACTTTTTATGTCTAAATATTTGTTCCATTTGTCCTCTTGTCTCCCATCCCTGGACGCATTGTATCAAAATTAAGATGTAAAAGCGCATGTACTTGCATGCATACGTCCATGTAGCTTTACATTTACATACAACTAAAATTCCGAACTTGGAACGTAAAATTTTTCGTGAAACTATTAGCAATATTACATTATTATACTACTCATATACAGACATTTGCATTAAATCGCTTGTAAATATAATGAGTACGGGTGTAAATTTACATTGACGTCAACTTAAAATTACATATCGTTCAATAAAATTAACTTGCCGGAACAGGTAATTTTAAACATAAAAATAGCACTCAATTACCAGCAGTTTCCATGACATGGTAGATAATTGTAATTTTTACTTGAAGCTTCAAGGCGAAATATTACCTATTAAAAAGCAAGTAATTTTACATCAAATAATTTTACAGTGTGCTACATTGAGATACAAAGTCTCAACAGATCTTCCTAAAATTAAGCAGTGGTGGTTGCCAATCTGCTGACTCTAAATGTTGACAAGACTGGCATTATAACCTGGCATATATAACCTGGCATTTACAAACTATAAATTAACTTTCCAGGATGCCGATTTTAATGCTCCACTTCATATGAACATAATTAGAAGAATACTTCTTTTTGGTAACGTTAGTCTTAAACCTCGGCATGATTTTCCATCCCTACTGATAACGTTTTTCAGAATAAAACAATAAAAATGTTATTCAAAAATAAACTATTAAATGCGATCTACTTTTTAAAACAATATCAAATTTGTACATGAACTTTTTGTCTTTACTTAAAAATATCGGAAAATGTCGCTAAAGTAAAAGTAGGTACCCGGCTCTTAATAAGACGACAATGATATCTGTTGATTTCAATGACTTTGAACCCTATTTTGAACTGAACCATGGTTTTATATATTTTACATATACATAAGTACATATTTCAATCTGGTAATTTTTTTTAATTTAGCTTTTTAGGACACCCTGTAAAGTTGTTGTTTTTTATTATCACTTTCATCCCACTAATCCGGCTAATAAAATCTGTTTACACATGTTATGTGAAGAAATTTCTCGTTCTAAAAATAAGTAACAATTTAGTTTCCTGACTTGGTCCGCTTTAAGAAGTCTATTAGTGTTAAATCTGCACACCGAGCAGGTCTTCCCTGTTTTCTAACCAGAATAATGAACTAAATTGTGAAATTTTAGTAGGTAGGAATGTCTACATTAACCAATTTGGTATATGAATGGAGCCCAAACAAAATGCCACCTCTAAATAGAGACAGATAGGTAGGGCCACGAAACCCAAAACAACAAAATATTATAAGCCCGGCTAGCTCAGTCGGTAGAGTATGAGACTCTTAATCTATAAGCCCAGCTAGCTCAGTCGGTAGAGGGGTCGTGGGTTCGCGCCCCACGTTGGGCGGAACGTTTTTTTTTAACGTTTATAAATTTTAATACCTAAATAAATAAATATGGCAACACCGCACAGAAACTATTTTTTAAAAAATCTTTGACACGCTCGGTGTTGTCTGATTTTTAATAATATTAACTAAATATGTGTAATTTGCTATAGAACATGAGGCGAGATGATAACGGAAAGCTTTAAATCTTCATAACTTGTGCCTGTTGCAATAAATCTTAATGTCGCTACAAGTCTCTCATGAGTCAATTGTGTGTCTTGTTTCTGAAGTCCATTCGTAAATAATTAAACCAATCTCCAGGCTCTAACAGTAGTTGCCTTAATACATTATAGTCCGACACATGGTAAGTTGTATGCGACGAAAGGGCGAGGAAATGATACAAAATTAGGTGGGCGGAGCTTAAATACAAATCACCACTCAGTAAGCAGCTAGATACGCCATTATTATTGCAGACGCCAGCCTATTAACCTATCAACCGGAAGAACAATGCCACCTGTTAACGACGTTGCCTATTTTCCAAAGATTCGCATTATTTTAATCTTGACGAAGTTTCCGACTGACGACTTCCGATGTTAATAATTTGTTATCTATAATAAATACAATTATGGTTTTTATTATTATTATATTAAACCATATCGCTCAATATTACTGCGAAAAATAATTTTCAGTATCTTATTTACTATAGTTTTGTTTGTAAGTTTGGCAACATACTAATTTTTTACTGCATTCTTTTAGTGGCCAAGTTTTCGTGTGTCGAACTATAGTAGGTATGCGACAACTGGCTTCTTTTGAAAAGCCAAAACTTTACCCACTTTGTATGCCTTTCTCTTATTTTTAAGTTTACGACGAATGCCGCCGTCACTGCGTATATGTTTCCTTCCTTTCACTTCCTATCTTGATCATATGCTGACAAAATGTCTTTTGAAGGTAGTGTGTGTCCAACTCACGTTCATCATTCATACCCGAACAGTTTTACCCGTTCGCGTAAATCGGCGTTAAAAGAATGCAATGTGTGGGTCCCATTACATTACAGTTTGTCAATTTTTTATCCCAGTCAAAGACAAACATTTAACTCTCTGTTATACTGTAAAGTTTATTTAAAAGAATCGCTTTCTCTTCAGTGTGAAAATTGAGAACAATAAACCAGTAAAATACAATTTCCTTTTGTCAAGAACTTCGAAATGGATTAATCTTAATATTTATAAACTAAAAAAATAGAGGAAGTTGCTGTCTTCCCTGACTTTAGGAAAAATCTTTATTTTTACTGACTACTACTGAAATTCTTCACTTTCCCTGATGGTTTTTGAATACCCTGACATTTCCCTGTTTTACCTGATACAGGGAACCCTAACAATTAGAGTTTTATTTCAAAATAGTACTATTTCATTTTGATTACTGCAATTTCGTAAGGATGGCAGATAAAGAATGCCCCTAATTGGTTTAGCCCACTGTATTTTACCTATAACGGAGAATCCATAAAATTTATTTTCTAAAAATAATGAAAGTTGACATTTGCTAAGTGGTAAAACAACAAAATAAACTTTACTACCTTATTAAATTAATGCTACATTCAATTTCTGCTTTTTCGAATTGCATATGTTTTAGTAATTTCGTGTTTGTTATGACGTAGAGTAATGCTTTTCGTAAATATGTTTCTCATACATGGCGATGGACAAAAGAAGTTTCATTTTTAATGAAATTTCTAATGGAAAATGATCAATTTTATTCACTATAATTGCGACTGTACCTAGACGGGTATACTCAATATCACAATGAAAAAAATTCAAGTTATGCTTGCACAATTACTGTTCTGTGCCATCAGCTCCCCACTTAACCCGAGCAAACCTCGGCCGCCCAATTTCCGCCCATCTACCGCTCTAGCCGCCGCCGAAGGCACCAACGCTGTATCACATTGCGTATGCGCGGAGCATTGAAAAACGTGTAAAGACCAAAGTTGTTCCCTACATCATGAGAAATATTTTTTTTCGATAAACTTTTTCTCTAAAACTAATGGTTCAGCAGTTATAAGGAAATAAACAGATACAAAAAAATTACGGTGGTGCGCCGACATCGAGTTATAGCGGTTGGTCTTTGTCCTACACACACAATGTATGAAACAAAAGGCTAGTTACGAATGAAAGGCCGCGTCTTCTCTTACTGAAGGTCAATGGTTTCTAGGTAAAAAGCGTAGCAAATCATAAATTATTAAAAATTAGTATTTTTTTAGTAATTTCAATTTGATAGAGGACTTTTAAAAAAGACCGCAGAACAATTACATTTAATTTGTCAACAAAGACTCTTTTCTTTGACATTGCAGTCGACTCTATAATTTATCTCGATTCAAAAAAAGGTCATCATGGCATGTCATGCAATAAAAGAGGTTTTAAGGCCATTGTTTTTGTGGAGACGTATGTGAAATAAACCGCCATTGTTTTTGTGATGTATCGTTGACACGAAACGTAAAAAAACGGTTGTTAGATTTAGCGGCATGAAGGCCGGCTATAAAGTATAAACGACTGAAAATAATAAAATAACTGGGTAAACATACACTTATTTACAAGTACAAACATTATTGTAAATTAGTCTTAATTAAATAATGACTTTGATTTTTTAAAGCGTCAGTTTTTACTCCGAGGTTGCGAGTTTAATAGCTAACAGTTTAATTGAATAATTATAAACTGAAATACGTGTGTGGTCATATATTTTGTGGCGTATTAATGTTGCACTGAGAAAGAGATTTTATTCGATTAACCAAAAACGATTTCTTCAAACAAAAAATAGATTTTTCGCAAATATCTTTTAAGCGACAAGTGTTATAGTAACAATAGTTATTACAAAGTTTGTAGATTATGCGATTCTCTACAAATAAAGCCCCTATACGTTTTGCTACAAATGATATTGCGATTTCAAAAATTGGAAAATTCATATCTTACATAATATGCACTCTTTTCTACACCACCTTCGAGGTAGGTACTTGGTGAATTTTTTATTACGTGCTTTCCCCTTTAGGCATAATCCACGATTTGCTTTGATCAAACAAGGACAGATTCTATTGACTAAAAAAATGATACTGTGGTTAATAATAATCAAACCGGAACTTCTTCGCCTTCTTCTTCCTCTTGTTGCTGGATTTCTGTAGACTGCTCTATGAAAGTAGATAGATCAGATATCTCTTAATTGATATTATTATAAGCATCATCATCTGTTGTATTCGATGCAACATTGGAGCAAGACTGGCTTTGGCAATTACCACATACTGTTGAACAAAATAATCCGACTTTTTTACAGCCACAACTATAATTACAAGCCTTCGTGTAATTACAAAAGATAGTATGTATTGAGAAGTTTTTCTGGAGTAGGCGGCCGTAGAGTTTGAATTGGCTCCCAACTGTTTTATTGTTTAATACCCATCCCCAGGCTCCAGGGTCCAGTTCGTTACCTAGCCATACTTGGACTTGGAAGTAGACACGGTATAAATGATTGATACGCACCACCAGATGTTCGAGGAAGACAGTATAATTGTACACTTTTATTGTTCCGTGTGCGTTTTATAAAACTTAAATATAAAAATTAAAAATTATTAAACCTGTATATAGAATCAATTTTTGTTGAAGCTTCATACATAGCAAGAAGAAAACGAATTCCATTAGTGAGGATGATGTCTGGAGAAGAGTTGATCGTAAATAGTTCAGCGCAATCAATTAAACCACGACATTTCTCAAATAATTTAAATACTTTTGGTTTACCTCTTCTGAAAAATGCTGACGTAGTATCACAACCAGTTATTGTAAAAATCATATATAAGCCTGACGTTTTGGATGAAGTTAAAGTCGATTTGTTTTTCTCGGGTTAAACTTTGAGATAAATACATTTTTGTTTCTATTAAAGCTTTTCCAGGTTTTAAAATGTAAATAATCTTATCTAATCTTGTTAATAATATTGACGGCGAGTCCGATCGCATCGACATGTTGCGTTAGAAACCTGTTCACTGATCTAAAAGTTTAAAAAATTAAGCAAAATATCAATTTCACAAATAATGTGCAGGAATGAACAAGAGATAAGGAATATTATCAAAGTACATTAATTAACAAAAAAGCGTTCAATCTTACGCAAATTTTAAAAATAAAGTATTTTGAAAAAAAAAAAAAAAATGTTCCGCCCAACGTGGGGCTCGAACCCACGACCCTGAGATTAAGAGTCTCATGCTCTACCGACTGAGCTAGCCGGGCTTATATTAAAGATAACAAGTGTGCCAAAATTCTAATTCTGGGTAAATCTTTACGATATACAGTGTGTATGTACAAACACATAAAACTAAAATTTCGATTGTTGAACTATTAGTAATAGGCCAGGCTTCGCGAGGCCCCTTGACTAGCCCTGGCCCCGGGGGCATATTTCCGTTTCCTATATATTGGACTAGCGCAACCGGGTGAACTAATTGTACAGGTAAATTGGGGCCAAACGAATCGGAGGGCACCCTAAGGTCGGCACAGGGTTAGCACCTCGTTAGGGGCCCTGACAAGTCTCTTTCCTCGCAGGCGAAGAGCATTGTCAGGGCCCCTAACCAAAGGAAAAATGCGGTCGGAACAGGGTTAGCACCGGGTTAGGGGCCTAGACAAGTCTCTTCGCCTGCGGTGAAAGAGACTTGTCAGGGCCCCTAACCAGGTGCTAACCCTGTTCCGACCTTAGGGTGCCCTCCGATTCGCTTGGCCCCAATTTACCTGTACGATTAGAGCACCCGGTTGCGCTAGCCCAATAGGAAACGGAAATATGCGCCCCGGGGTTACGACCCCGGCTGCCCCTCCTCTCGACGGACCTGTTTAACATTAAATAGAATTTAAAAAACAAAAAAACAATATGGCGAGCTCTGAAAAAACTTAAGGTTAGTGCAAAACTAGCTTATTTCATGCTTAATTGTGTTTTCGGTTACGTTTCCTGATGGTTCTTGTACAAATCTACAATTTTTCTAATTCAAAAATTTTCTCTTCAAATAAAAAGTCATCTATTGCTCTAAATATAATCAATAACAATGCCCATATATAATTTATTGTAAAACCAAAAATAACTGTCGCGCTTTTTAAAATAGCTCTATAGTCTAATAAACAATAATTATTTTTTCACACCTCATTAGCAAATCGAACACCAAAAGTCATTAATCCACAGCCGTTGGAAGACCGATCGACTTTTTGGTTGGACACCCATTTGGGTCAATGCACAGTGGAAAGAATTAATAAACTAAATGGGCAAATTCGATTTGAGTATTTGATATTATATGATTTTATCAATGAACGTACACTATTGGAAAAAAGTAGAGCTACAAAATGGTTATTTCTTTAAATTCCACTAATTTATTTTCATAAGCCTGCATCGGTTATTTAATATTAATTTAATACTTTCCTCGCACTCTTAGTAATATTTTATAATCTGGTAAATTTTGAACACCATTTACAGGGACAAATAATTACAAAAAATAAAGCAGTCAAAAATAAATGCCACAAAAGTAAAGCAAATAATTGCATTTAACAGTATTTTATTTTAAAGGATAACAAACGAAATATAAAACATTTAAAATATAATATCCATTTATAATTTGCTGATAACGTCGCAGCATTGAGGACAGTTTCAGGAAGATTTCTCCAAATCGCATTGATTTTCTCCACCAACTACTGTGTATTTGGAAACAATTGTATACGAATACGACGTTCTACTTCTTCCCACATATTTTCGATGGGGGTTAGGCCTGGGGATTGTGCCGGCCATTGCAAAACGGAAACAATATTCTCCTGAAACCATTCTTGAACAAGTCGCGAAAAGTGCTTCGGATTTCCCAAAACGATCCTTGGAAGTCTGCGCTTAGAATTATTGCTGAAATTTCACAGATTATAGTGAGTTCCAGACAAGTTTCGAACAAGAGCTGGATAATAGACGCACTTCTATGCACATTTCCCTTTCGGAGAGAGCCATTCGACTCATCATTGAGTCACTACTCACAAGAAAACTGTCTTCTCTCGCTCATCGCCGTGCTGTTGGGAATTTATCCCTTTTCTACCGATAACTCCATGGATTTTGCTCTGAAGAACTAGCAGCTATAATTCCCCTTAGACTGTTCCTAACAGAACAACAAGAGGCGCGTTACGTATGCCTCCCTTTACTGTCCAGCTACAAAAGCCCACTTCTACATCCCACTTCTCTCGCTCCGCTTACCTAGGGTCTCCAGATTATGAAAGAAATTGCCTGCAGATGTTTTTCCTTCCCCTCCCAACGTCCAATCCTTTAAATCCCGTGCAATTTTATTTTAGTCAATCTCGTGTTTGTCTTAAAGAAAGATAGCATACATTACATATACTGTGTACTCGGAAACATATTGCACTTTCTTGCGCAATTCTTATGAATTATTAGTATAAAATAGCAATTTTCCAATTTTTTGCAACTCCTTATTTGACATTCAACTACATATTTCACCAATTTTGGAAAAAAATTACAGGAGTTCTACAGAAGTTTGAAGTAAAAGCTTTTTACAGGTAAATATGAATAAATAGTTGACCTAACCCTAGTTTTCACTGTTTTTCGTCTTCGTTCCCAGCTGTTGCCATTTAGGACATTTTTATTTATGTTTTGCCAAGTACAAGTCAGAAATTAGGTAATTCTAAAACTGTTTATTTTTAATACATACAACTATGAAATTTACAATGCTCGTTCTTGTCAAATGTCTTGTCAGTTCTAATTTGTTGCATCCGATGCAATCTCAAATCTCTTTGGGAACGGAACTGACTTGAAATACTTTATACTCAATATGTAACTTCAATTACGACCGTGTATATCGCGATGTTCAAATGGATAGAGCTGCATCCGATCGGTACAATCTGCGCGAACTGACGAAGAAAAAGAATTTAGTTTAGCGTGGTGGCTTTGCTATTGTGAACACAAGCTAGCAGAGTCGCACTTAAAAAAATGGGAGCAAAAAAATTGAATTTGCTTGACAATAAAATAACCAAAAATTGTGACCCAAAAAAATTAAAACGGAGTTGTGGCACTACTAGTAGAACTATAGTATATTTTTATTTTACAAAAGCCAAATTTCAATTTATATTTTGTATGTACTAGTTTTAAAGAAGACCCACTGTACGCCTGGCGGTTTCTTAGAATGGGCCACTAAGGTCAGGGGAAACGAGGCCATCTTGATATGAGTTATTCATTCAGTACGGACACCCCTCACCATTTATCTTTGTCGGTTTAAAGGATTTTTTAAAAAGATCGTTAATGCATGTCGCATGTAGAAAATTCTAGATTAGAGCTAGTTTAGGTAAATTATCTTTTTCTTCTTTCTTTCTTTGAAGTTGATACAAAACAGAAATCACACAATGGAATGTGTGCAGCACCTCACATCGAGACTCACGAGATCATTGGTCAAGCGAGATTTCCCGATTATAGAAATATCAAAATTATTAATGCAATACTTATTTATGACGTCACAACCAAAACGAAAGCTTATGTATTTGCTTCTGGCATAAAAAATGACTTACAACGACGCGACGCCGATAATTCCAGCAGCGAAACAAATTCCTTATGACGCCAGTCAGGAATCGCTCGGATTAAAATTAATATATTGGATTTGTCGCGAGAAGAACGACGTAATTCACAAGACTAAGATAAAATACAGACTCTTTAAACGAACAATCTTCGTTATTTTTAACAGGATATTGACCGTGCAAATTAAACGTGATGGATGTGCTGTAGTACATTAAAAAAAGTCCGCAGTTGCGGTTTGATAATTAACTTGAGAATTTTGTTGTGGATTATATTAACAGTAATGAGTCTGTTTTACATTTTATTCATTTGAATATTACCAAATGCGGTCGAAATTATGCACAATAGTATTGAATTGATTTCGAATCAAGTATAGACACCATTATCTTTATTTTAGAGCAATCAAGGATTTCCAAATTATTTATAACACGGCAAACGATATGGTCCTCCACCTGCTTTTTGAGAACGGCTGTTGTCAGGTTTTGAGTTATGTAGAATATTTGCAGATTCTACTAAAATAACGCAATTGCTACCTTAATAACGTCTACAAATCCGGTAGCGGAAGAGAAAAATAGTGTTCCTTTAATTGTAATTAACCAAGAAGTTCTGACTGTTGCTTTGACAACCCCAAATCACGTACTAAATCATTTAACTCACTTTGAACAATCAAATGTGGCTCGCCGGAACTGGAGTAAAAGTGGGGTCGGTACACTGTTCTTCGGAGCTGTCTGATGATGCGTTATTATCTCCATTATCTCCCAAAACAATATCTTGCCAATCTAAAGGAGCAGTCGGTACTGGTAAGAGTGGTAAGTCTGCATTGTGAGGAACAGGTCTTATGGCAAAAGGCAAATTCGGATATTCAATCTTGCGCTGTTCTTTTTTGGAATAACCTTCAGTTCTTGTCATGCAAAAATAGCAATCGGAACTGGAACTTGGAACTGCAAAAGGCATACTTTTTCTGTTCCTTTCATCCACTGCATACAATGACACGCTACAGCTGATACAGCATACATGGGGAGTTCACTGCTCGTCTTGATCTCCGATTAAAACACCAAAATACATGAAATAGGCTTTTTTTACATTTTCACAAAATGGTCTCGCTTGTGACTTTACCAGAAATTCTCCACAAATATAACAAAACTGGTTAGGAGAAATTTTGCAACTGCGGCGCGTTTCACTTGACATTTTCGTTGTTGACAAAACTTTCTTAACTAGATGGAACCACTCAATTCGAAACTCAAAAGAAGACTGAATAAGAGAATAAGTTTAAGGTTATAACTAATCCATTTTAGGATATCTTTCTGTTTTACAATGCACCTCTTTTAAATGAACCCTCATAAAATTTACTACTTGCCGCTATAAAAGGGTCTAATGAGCCCATTGAAGAGTGGTGCCTATTAGGGATTTATGAATATTTTTTCTATTATTAGAAAGGCATTCGCTTTGTGAAAATAATGGTCCGAACTGTGCTATAAAAATCGTGTCGGCCAGTGTAATATTATGACATGCATATTGTTTCAAATCGAGTCAGCCATGTGTGTATGTGTAGTGCAGAAGACAAAGAAAAAGGAAGAGCGGCAGCTGTAGAAAGTGTAACAAAGGAAAGGTGCTTTGTTTGGTAACACTGTCATTGTAAATTAAATGTAAATATTTTGCAACCGCACCATCGCCATTTTGTAAAATTTAGGTTCATTCTCCGAGAACAATAAGGGTTGAACAAACACAGCAATAATTATTTCAAATAAATAAGATTTGGAAAAGTTTCCACCTATGGTCTACCAATTTGAACCAGGAATGATGACAGAAAAAACAATTGAACAAGAGTTCACCCTATTGGTCAGTTCCATGGAACACAGTTTACACCAGAACATATTTTACCAATCGCAATATTCTTCTTTTCTTTCTGTCCGTGTTGGTGAAAGTGCATTAAAAAAAGACAGATAATAAAAAAATAATATAATATTGAACTGTTTATCGCACCTTCTTCGCTTGTGAAAGTATTGCTGGTTATCTACTTTGAAATATTAGCCATCGCAATACTCTTTTCTCTCCTGATAAAATTCCCAACGGAATCCGATTTCTTTCTATCCTTACTGGTAAAAGGTGTATTAGTAAAAGACAAATAAAAACGATGTTTTTGCCAACAAAAAAGAATATTTTCAATCATTTTATCGCAGCTGCTGTCTGCGCAAGCATTTCTGGTTGTCTACTTTGAGAGATTTATCGGAATCAAGTCATAAAAAATAAATTTCCAATCTGGCGAAATATTTAGGTACCCGAAAGAAGCTTTTAACTTTGAAGTGTTTTATGATTTTATAGCACGTTTTTACTTTTACCGAAACCGAACTTTCGTACACTTTATCGTTATGTTGTTTGGAATGAAAGGGTAGAAAAATATAAACGAATAGTCCCAATTTGCATTTTTGAAAGTAAAAATTAAATACACAGTCTAAAATATATTTAGTGTTGAATTAAAAATACATTTTTCTGTTCGCATTTTTATTAGAGAATATCCCACGTTTAAAACGTATAATAGATCGTAGACAATAACGGCAAAAGGTTTTTGACTCCTAGAGCCTCTACCTGTTCATACATGTCTCCTATGCGGTGAATGATCTATACTGTATTGTAGGCTGTATGTATTAAATACTTGTTCTGGTTGTAGTTAAAATAAAACCTGAAAATTCAGATAAAGTACTAACACTTAAAAATAGCAAATCTTGCACTTTATTTGGCCGCAGACTTTCACTTTTTAAGGTTCGCCTAAACGGAACCTGAGCAAACCCAATTAGGGTTGCCATTAGTTTTTTTTATAGCAAATAATATATATTTATATTGGTAGCTCAGTTATGTTATACTGATATAGCTTAGGGCCAGATATACGACAAATTTTGTTTCTTCTTTTATTTTTTAAACTTGTCTACTATTTTTATATAATTCTTATTATTAGGTTGGAAACACAAGCCTAATATGTCTAATATGACCGCTGACGGCTGTCAATATCAGTCGAAGTCATGGGCAAAGATTATTACGCAATTTTAAATATTCCCAAAAACGCAACAGATGATGACATTAAAAAAGCTTACAGGAAACTGGCATTGAAATACCATCCGGATAAAAACAAAGCTCCGGACGCAGAGGCCAGATTCAAAGACGTAGCCGAAGCCTACGAAGTCCTATCCGACAAGAAAAAACGAGACATTTACGATCAGTACGGCGAAGAAGGTTTAAAAGGAGGTATACCGGGAGGAGGAACCTTTCAGGATGGTACCACGTTCTATTCTTTCCACGGAGACCCCAGAGCCACATTCGCCCAATTCTTTGGCAGTGCCAACCCTTTCGAGGAGTTCTTTTCATTAGGTAGTGATGCGCCGGGAGGAATATTTACGTTTTTTGATTCAGCTGCTGAAAATAGACTTGGTAGGGCATCGACATCATCTCCTCGTAGTCAAGATCCACCGATAGAGCACGATCTGTATATACCATTAGAAGATATTTTGACTGGAAGTTCCAAAACGATGAGAATCAACAGAAAAGTCCTAAAAAGCAACGGCAAATATCAAAAAGAAGATAAAATTCTTAACGTCGACATTAAACCCGGTTGGAAATCAGGCACTAAAATAACATTTCCGAAAGAAGGTGATCAGGCTCCCAACAAAATTCCTGCCGACGTGGTGTTTATAATCAGAGACAAACCTCACCCTGTTTTTAAACGAGAAGGAAGCGACATACGATACATGGCCAAAGTGACTTTAAAGGAAGCCCTTTGTGGTACTAGTGTTCAAGTGCCGCTTTTGGGAGGAGGGAAAACGACATTGGACTTAAATAATGACGTGATTAACCCTAATAAAATCAAGATAATTGGTGGGCAAGGGTTGCCTTATCCAAAGGAACCGTCCAGAAGGGGTGATTTGATTGTTAATTTTGATATTGTGTTTCCCGACAGGATGACGCCAGCAATGAAGAAAAAGTTAGCTGACATATTATAGAAAGTTCTTAAAAAATTAGTGTAATATATTATGTAAATTTAAGACATTAAATTCTATTTAATTCAGTGATATATTATGTACGTACATATGTTACAAATATAAACATGAAGCCTTAAGCAGAAAAAGCTGTTTGTTAAACGAGAAGTATTAAAAAACCGACGTTCTCTTAAATATCTTAAAATCTGTGGTGGGATGGGTTCTTGCTTTTTTATAAACTTTATGAAGTTGCTTGTCGTCTTAGCAAAATGCCATACAACCGGTTGACAAAGTCAAAAAACTATAAGTTTATAAAATATAAAATTTAGTTTGTACGCATACCAGCGATTCTTACATCTTATTCCAGTGGTGTGCAATTATACAGTGGCGTAGATAGGATTTTGCTTTGGGGGGGCCAACTATTTTGTCATTTAGGCTACTAAACGAGGTTCATATAAATCAGTTCATGAGGAAAACCAAATTATAGCAGGATTTCAAAAAAAGACACACTATACGTAATAAAGTGACCTTCGGTCCCGATTTTGGCGAGACAGTCCCGCTTTTAAATGCCCAGTCCCGCTTTTGTCCCGCTTCTGTTCAAATAAAAAACAGCTTTATTTTGCCGTAAATAGAATTGCAAGTGGCAACACCGGAAGTGTGAAAATTCAGAGTATGAAACTCAGTTATCCTATTCCTACACTTGTCAGTTTAAAACTTTTGGTTGTCAAATTATAAATTACTAATAGAATGTAGATATATTATGTCAAAAATTGGAAGTTTCAAAAGTGCACATAACTTCCTTTCACCCCGGGTATATGTAGGCTGTGTTTAGAAGGTAAAAATGCAATGAACAGACTTTCCTACTTTATTTTCGGCTAAAAAATTTCTTGTAAAATATTGTCGGTTAAGTTTTGTATCACCCTGTAGAGCAGAGTAAACAATAAATACTTCAGACACGCCTGATGCCCCTATAGTACCGCAACATTTTCGTCGATTAAATGGGCACATGCTATCGAAAATAACAACATCAATTTAAACCGGTTAACGACCTTTTTATTGCTGTTACCACTTACCTCCCATTTTATTTTAGAAGAGTAATGGGCCCAACATTAAAAATAGTGCAAGTAATCCAGACTTACATGGAGAGAGCCGATTCGAAAACAACTTGCAAGAAGCACGAAAGCGTGCACTAACCGGTAGTTTTATATTTTTTACTTCCAAGTGAACGGTTGTTATAATTTATTTAACACGATTTCGTAACATTAACACTCAAGTGGTAATTTGGCGTTGTTCTGTAACAAAAACAGTGCTATCGGAAACAGCAAACTGTATTTTATAATTCTAATAATTGGATATGTCTACGATACTGAGTGGTTAGGTGGCAACTGACAAAAATCTAAATATTTAGACTTTAAAGCAGCGGTTCCCAACCTCTTTTAATGGCGTACCACCAAAAACGTTTCGTAACTTTAGGTACCACCTAATTAAAATACCTATCTAGGTCATTCTAGGTAATTCTGAATTGCAATTTAAGTACAATTTACATTTTTAACACGGGATAAAATAAAATTTTAACAATAAGTATAAAAAATATTTCTTATTATACCTAGTTTTCACAATCAGTGTTGCTAATGTTGCCATGTTACCTTTTTTCTTCAATATACTTATAAGATTTGCCGCGTTTTCTTTTATGATTTTAGTTTGTCTGATTTTGGTTGGTGTTTTATTTTATGTCTTGCTTAGCGTACCACCGGGAATAATTGCATGTACCACCGGTGGTCGCCCAGCAGAGTCGAGAGGCTACGGCTTGCGTAGTATGAACGCGTCAAGTACCTCTGTCTCTACACTGGTCATTGTGTTTTCCCTGACCCCATTAATTATCATTAAAAAAACAGATAAAGTTAAAGTTTTGAAGTCGAAAACAAAAAAATGTTAACATTGTATTAGATCACAAATATATAATCAGAATTATTGCAGCTTAAGTGTCAAAAATGTAAAGAAATGAAACGCAATAGAGTAGAATTAAGTACCCATATTTAAATACTTGGATTTCAAAAAAATTACTAAAATTTTTGTCAGCTCAGGCTACAGTCACCAAATAATTTTAGGTCCATCCCTTAATTCCTATCTACCGTATATGTATATCATGTCCCAAAATATTGACAGAGGTTGGTCAATACTCGAATTCTTAACACAAAAACAAGTTCCAGATCCAGACACGACACCAGACGGGCGTTCGAAGTTATTTCTGGTAGTTAAACTCCGTTTTATTGTCGGACCAAACTAAATAAATATATCAGCAGGTGTTCCTTTTGCAACGACCTAATTCAAAACCGAGTTCAAAACGCATTCCCGACTATTCCAGAACCAGAAAGTTTCGCTTCCTCTTCCTTATAGTTGCGTTTCATTTACTGAAATCAATATAGATACTGGGCCTAGTATTTACGCGCATCTCATTTTTTTAAAACATGTAATACAAAATAACCCACACATCTAACTGAGAAACAAAAATCTGTTAAAACTACCGGTGAATCTAGAATCGGTGGGACCTCGGGTGGGACACATGTCTGTAAACCATTTCCAATTCAAGGGTGCCCCATTCAACTTTGAAACATGGACGTGAACACTGGCGTTTGAGTAGTACTTCAAGATAATTTTTTGGTAGACATCTTCTATCAAGCTATAAAACGCAACGTCTCTCCGTCCGTCTGTTCGTTTGTTACTTGAGAACCACTTAATGCCTCATCCTCGGCCTCATCCGATTAACATCCTTTTTTTTAAATTTATATGTGTCACCAGGTTTAAGGCTAATTTTGACGATCCTGAAGCTAGCAGCCAGCTGACGAAACCTTTGATGCACAGTGGTGGAGATTCCAAGAAAATGTTCCAGAAATTATGCAAGTGCTACCTATAGTGATTTCTGTTTTGTGTACCTGTGCATCTTCTGCAGATACAGAAAGGATGTTTTCTTCCTATGGACTTATTTATTCAGATATCAGGAACAGACTATATTATGGGAAATAAGCAAACATGTGTTCTGTCAAAGTTCAAAGAGTGGAGAGAGTGCATTTTTTTGGAAAAATGCCTATATCAAAATATGAGATCAAATTCAGCAAATAAACTCCTCTACTAATAAAAATTGTGTTTAAAACAATAACACGCAGGCGAAACCACGCAGGGGTTGCTAATTTATCTTCTGTAAAGTTAGTTAAAATACACTACAGGAATGTTAAAATATAAACGCTATTAATAGCCTATTAAGCAAAGAAGCGATCGACATCGGCCGACAACAACAAAGCAATATAAGTCATGTATTTGCGGAAACTAAGATCTGACTAATCTGATAAGCACTGATAATTTGGTATATTTCTCTGTCAATTGTAAATAAAGCCGGATATTCGATATCACAGACTTGGGTTAACCCGGGTTAACCCGACCACTGTTTCCGCAAGGGCCTCCGAAATGCACTTCTACAAATAAACAAACGTTGTTGCCAAATATAAAAATTCAGTGAATTAATTGCATTTTAAGCATGTTTAATAATAATATTGATGTACTAGGTACTTACCCAAATTAGAACAAATACAATTAATATTTGCAACAGGCGCGGCCCGTGACTTATTTACAGGTGGGGCAAATTTTATGGGCAACTAGTGATATCAACGTAACGTTCTTTAATAATGTGCCGACTTAGTTCTGCCAAGAAATTATTTTACAAATAAACATAGCAAAAAACACAAAATACTCAAAATTGCATTTTTGCAGTGACTTTTTTAAAATTACATGCAAACAGTTGTTTGCCCTGCTAAAGCCATTGTTAACACAAGTACTCAAGCATTAGTAATACACTACTACACAAAGGACACAACACAAATATCAAATAATATCCAAACACAAAAAATTAGGAAAGCCGAAACACCTCTTTTGTACAAATTTTAGGCAGTGATTTAACCCTGACTGCCCAGTGATCAGCTGTTCATGAAAACATCTTCAAACAGCATACATTTTAAAATGTTTCGGGGAGGTTGGGTTATTAGTAATTACTGCTATTGCATATAAAATCTTACAAATATATCTACCAATAAGTTTAACAACTACTTATTTATTTAGTAAATTTCTTGAAAGAGGCACCTGCTAGAAAATACCTCATGGAATCATTTTTTTTTAATTCTTCCGACTTCCCACATACTTAGGTACTTATGTAGGTACAAGAAAAGTATAAGTCCTTATTGTGTTTACGAATTAGGAATGTAGGTATTGCCGATTTGCAAGATTGATAAATATTCGTGAACTGTTTACTGTACTTAAGTACTTACATCCCAATATAATTTATGATAAAATACCAACAAAAATTGTGATAAAAACGATCATTTGCACTTTTAGGAAAACAGTGATAGTCGGTGCCTGCAAAGGCCAACGCAGCGTGTAGCATGGAAATTGGAATTAAAAAAAATACTAATTTTATACCCCTGGCTGACAAGACAGGCCCCAACTCTAATGCGACTTTTTATTAAGAAAAAAATCAATTCGCAGGAATTTTGAGGCAAAATTAATAATCACACGAACATATTTCATAAAAATCGGGCAATTCGTGGCGAAAAAACACGACAATCACTTTTATCACAAGGAACCAACAATAAAAACGGTAGTACAGGTTTTTTATGCAAAAAATTTAATACCCACCTTTTAACCATATCTGTAGCCGTCTTAAACAGTTTGAAACTAATTTTTTAAAGCACTAAAACACCAAAAATGGAAAAATACCATCTACCTAGTTCGTAAAAAGCAAATTTCTCGAAATAATTCTATCGAAAGTCATTCCTTGTTTATCAGAATAATGCATGTTCAAATCAACATGACCCTTAAAACAAAACACTGCCAAACACTCGTAAGTTTTTCGTCTATTTCTTCTAAAAACCTAAATAAAATACACCAAGTGATTTTCAAATTTTATTTCAGTTTATTTTTTTCGATTTCACAGAAGTATTTCACTTCGCCGCCGAAACTTTCGAAGATAACGTTTGTGAAAAACACGAACTTTCATGAACAATGGCGCATATGGCAATGGCGCCGATCTGTCAAAAGGGGATACGACACGTTGTTGCCACTACTCGATCAGCTGATTTCCTATTTATGTGAAATACAGAGTGTTTTTCAGAGGAATTTTTTCTATATACCTAATTGTTGTTTGGTTATTGTCATAATTTTGCTTAGTGGAAAATCTTCAGTTAATGTAATTAAATATATACTATATATCAGTGGTTTATTATTTGCCACTTGTCTTAGGTAAGCCGAGATGGTCAGGTCTTTGTGTCTTCTTTTGCTTCATTAAATGTATTATACCATCTCTCTCTGACTAACTTAGCTCAGCTAAGAGTGACAGATAAAAAGCCACTATCATTGGTGCCCAGGCCTGTAGCCAGGTTTTGATTTTAGAGGGGCCAACTAAAAGTTTTAAGGGAGGCAAACTTATGATGTAATATTTTTCTAGTAGACAAGACAATGATTTCAGTGATATTTTAGAGTGGGCAACTTTTTCTTTCAGAGTGGGCATTACTCACTCTGCCCCCCCCCCCCCCCCCCCCCCTAGCTACGGACATGTTGACGCCTGAGCCGCAGGCAAGGGCACCAATTGTACGAGGGATTAAAAAGCCCTTTAGTCCCGTGGTTTTACCTATATACGAAACTGACGCCCTCTGCCCCTCACTATTAACATTAACGTCAGGCTTAATTTCAATATTCTCAAATTTGTGAATGTAGTTAAAAATAGAAAGAAATTAAGCAACACGTGCATTTACCTGGTATTTGGAGTACCCTGTAGTTTCATCCGTTTGGCAGGAACTATGTCTCCATTTGGCAACACTGCTTTGTGGTGTGGCGTTTGCCTGCGTGACCGGAAAAACAATAAAAGATAGACTGATCTTTGTGGCGACATCTGTCGATGTCGAATAGAAATTAAATATGCAAGTTTAAATGCTTGGGAAGTAGATACCTACTTGCTGGGGACACGCATTTTTTAATACAGTGCCAGAAAAGGACAAATTAATGTCCAGTTATAAATAATATAAGAAACAATATGCCGCCTCTAAATTAATTATTTGTTATACATTTTTAATGTTTCATTACTGTTTCGGACCAACGGGGAGGGGGGGGGGGGCGTTAATCAATCAATCAATTATTATTTATTAAAATATACGGCGATGTCCGCAAGAACGGCACTGGCAGCAGGACACAATTTGTTAGCCAGAGGCGTACCTATTTTTTTTTAAGCGAAATATAATTGAATCAAGAATGGTAGTACTGGTAGTAGAAAGGATCTACAGAGTATTTTCACGCGATCCCGTTGATCTACCGTGAACAGCATGCACGTCATAGGTACATTTATCTATGATCTATGCAGATATCACATGACATGGGGTGGTATTCTTGCTGGCGACATTTTTGACACCAAATACATTTTTCACGTCACCAGTTAATAGTTTTGTATTAGATTATAACGTGATTGAAAAGCGACATCGCCAGCAAACGTGAACCTAATACCACCCCTCTAGTTCCCGGCCCTTTCCGCGAAAATACGCTACCAGATAAGGTAAATTCAAATTATTTTTGAGGCTTGTAAGAATATCATAAAACTTATAATTCACAGACAAGCTGACACTTGTTCAAATCAGTAGTGTAGGTTAGCGTGGGTAGACGGAGTAGATACTTAGGTAATTGTAATTACTTTTTTCTAAAGAACATGGATATCAAATAAAAATTTCAAAAAATAAAAAAATACTTTATCTCCAATTAAAAAATATAGGTAGGTACCTATATAAATTTTTTTTTATCCCAGTCTCTTTCCAATGTTACATAGGTACCTGATTATAAAAATAACCCAACAGCGCTACATCCCTAGGTCATTACTTTTTTTCTAAAAAACATAGACTTTAAATAAAAATTTCAAAAAATAAAAGACATAGTTTTTCTCTAATAAAAAGAAAAATATATCCTATTTTTATCCCAGTCTCTTTCCATCTCTTTTATTTAAAAAATAACAACAGCGCAACAGCCTATAGTAGGTCTAAGTGTTCTCACATCAAAAGAACCTGTACCCCTTACCTATGCGTAACCCCGTATATCTACATTCAATGATAAAAAGTATCTACTTATCTATACTTACATTTTCCTTACTGTTCTAATCATGATTTTTTTTCTTTTCCCCCTATAATAACATCTGGAATAACACAACTCTATCTCTCCTCGCACTAAAACACTGGAACACACTTTAATAATTGGTCTTTTTGACATTGTTTATAAATTGAAATCTGCAAACACACTAAAAGTTTAAGCGTCCTCAAAATATGCTTAATATTTTGGAGTGGGGTCTCCATGACTTAATCAGTGAATCTGGAGAAAGTTAAATTTTTGTCCGACCCTGGTATTTCATGGTCAAAGTAAATTCAAAACAAGATAATGTCTGCTTTGTGATTGGTTGATAAAAATAAACAAATGGTTTGGATAACCGGTTTCACAATCTAGTGAGCCGTAAAAACTAGAAACAAGAGTCCTTTCCTTATAATTTAATAAATATTTTATTTGCGCCCCCCGTATATGTAAAAATCATGGTCAAAATTTTAGACCAATAATTTTTAGAAAAATTAGCCCCATAGCCCCACCAACAGAATAAAATAAAATTAAAATTTATTAACACTCGCGAACTGTTCAGCCTTGGACACACAGAAAGAAAAGCCTGAAAGATGAAAAAGACACCTAAAAACGAAATGATTAGTACGGCTCTCGAATACTATTGGCAAGGCGGGAGGACGAACTAGTTTGGAAGTTTGGATGAGTCATGAAACGACGGGTTCTTGCCGTATTGGCCCGATCCTGGCAGCAAGTCAAGACTTGTCATAGGTAGGTACTGAATATATGCTAGCTTTTCTGTCAGAGTTACGAAAAGTAGTACCTATCAATTATCAATCCTATCATATATTTGAGTTAGGTTTTCAAAATACTTTAAATCTTAATACAGAAATATTATTGCATAAACTGATAATTTTTTTGTTAAAATCAAGCTTTAATTCTGAAAGCATCGTGAAGAGAAAAAAGATACTTATAAATCTTTTGAACTTAAAATATTTTGTGGCACCACCGCTACATATTTAATCGACATTGGAGCTTTTGAGATCTTAGGATCTTAACCACATCTTAACTACATTCCCAAAAATCTACTCTGTAGCCAATAAAAGAGCTGTAGTGAATATCGAACTATCGACTACACGAATATTTAAAAATGATCTTTTAATAATCTATTAGTTCTATTATGGTTACACACAACTAATAGTGTGATATTAAAAAAAAAATTCCATAATAGAAAATAAAATAAAATTTGTGAATGCACTAAGAAGGCAGTGTAGAATTCTGAACATAGTATGAAATTAGCTTTTTAAGGTTAGGTTCAACTGACAGTTGTGAATTTTCGCGCCAAGAGTGAAAAACATTCGGCTTGTATTTTATAATTTTTCTTTGGAATATTGTTTAAAATGGAGGGCTTTGATGATCCCGGAATTTTATTCAGTGATAACTGGTCCCAGGATGATCATCAAGGAGATAGCGGTGCAATAAATCTACAAGCAGTAAAAAAGAAATTCAAAGATTTTATTCGTCAATTTCACACTGAAAATTTTAACTATAAATACAGGTATAAATTAGAATCTTCTAAAGTAGTGTTTATATATGGTTATTAGTAACTTCTGTTTCCTATAGGGACACACTGAAACGTAACTACAATCTTCGTCAATACCACCTCGATGTTAACATTGAAGATGTGGGGAGCTTTGACGAGACTTTGGCCGACAGACTTTACAAGCAACCGACAGAACATTTACCCATTTTCGAGGAGGCAGCTACTGAAGTTGCAGATGAATTGACTGCTCCAAGACCGGAAGGAGACGAAAAAGTTGAAGATATTCAGGTTATGTTTAGTTCCGATGCCAATTCAGCTAATCTCAGGGCTTTAAAAGTAAGAATTCTGTTTGGGGGTACATGCCAATAACTTTTTTTACAATAGAATGTGCTGGGTTTCTGTATAAAAGGAAAACATCAAAATATTTTTATAATTGCTACCTATTATCTTAATTCTTACTTAAATCCTTAATACAATTTATCAAAAAACCTTTTTTAGTCAGATGTGGTCTCTCGACTAGTAAAAATTCCTGGAATAATAATAAGTGCTTCTGGGATTAAAGCAAAAGCCACAAAAATATCTATCCAGTGTCGGTCTTGTAACAATATAATACCAAACCTGCCAGTTAAAGCAGGTCTAGAGGGGTATGTGATGCCCCGTAAATGCACCACGTAAGTATAGTTACTGTTATTGTGCCTTAAAGATACGCTAAACCTATAAAAAATATATAATATGTTTTATTAAATTTATATATTATATTATTGTTAGCAGCAGGAATTCAAATTTTTTAGTATTAAGTTTTAATTAAAACAGCGTTCAACCTAAGCTCAGTTTTTGTATCCAATTAAGTCAAGAAAAGTCACTTTCATGGGTGTCTGTTTTGTGTGTTGCATCACAAAATTAATATCAACTGCTAAATTTTTTCAGTTTTACTAAAATTTTGTCAGTTTTAAGTACTAAAACGAAAAAAAAATTGTGATAATTGTATATAGAACATTGTTATGAGCACTTAAATGAAATCAGAATGCTTTTAAGAATTTGTGTTTTAAGCAAACATATATATACATATACTGTGTCCGCGTATGGGGTAGACAAAACTACAAATGGACCCCAAAAAGTGAAGGATACGAAAAAAGTTCATTCTTTGTAAAAGTTTTTGCTTGCTTTAGAAACAAGATCCACATTTGCAAAAATTTGTTTTTTGGTACAGGGTATGCAAAAAATACGAAAACCTAAAATTTGATTAAGAGTAAAGTTGCCTTTTTAAATTTTAATGCAAAACGGTAAATACTAAATTTGAGATCTCTAAATTTCGCCTTTAAAATCAAAAATTTTCCAAGTCACATTGTCACTTTTTATTTGATTACACCTTTGATAACTATGATGTATTAGTCAAAATACGTGTCCTCCTCACCCCACCCTTTAACATTTTTTAACGTTATATAAAATAGTCTCAGCCTTCCCCGAAAATATCATATTTGTCATATTTTTAGAAAAAATTCCCAGTTGCTCTCTTTTATTCCCTTCCCTTTAACAATTTTTACCCTCCGCTACACAAAATTAGATTCTCTGACCTCAAGAATTCCGAAAATGTTAGTCAACATTTTCGGAAGAATTCCCAACCTCTCCGTTTTATCCCGTTTCACTCCCGCCCCTTTATTATTTTCAAGTCAAATACCAACAGGACCACCGGATCATCATCCTATATACCAGGCGCGGCTCGTCCATAAAGTCATTTGGTCAGTGACCCACCTAAATTTTTGATGATCCACCTAATCCACCATAATAACCCAACCCAACCAAAAAATAAATATTTTTCCTTTCAAAAAAGTGCAAATTCCATGCGAAGACTCCCCAATAAAGAATCAAGCCAAGCTTGCTCAGGGTTCGGCCGTATTTTAAATTGACCTCATAGGTTTATATTATGGACAATGTAAATGCATTAAAACTAAGAGAAAAACAAACATACGCGCTTTAGGATGTTAAAAGGACAAAATTTGTCGACGGCCCACCAATAATGTCGCTTTCAGCGCGCGCGTGGCCGTCGACGCCGCCGGTTCTCGGGTTGTCCCGGGCCACTATAGAAATACACTCAAACCGCTCCGTGAAATATATATTATGTATTTTGGCTTTCCTAATTTTGTTGTGTAATATATTTGTGTTGTGTCCTTTGTGTAGTAGTGTAGTACTAGTACATGAGTACTTGTGTTAACAATGGCTTTAACAGTGCAAGAAACCGTTTGCATGTAATTTAAAAAAGTCACAGCAAAAATACAATTTTAGTATTTTATATTTTCTTGCGGTGTTTATTTGAGGCGTGTCACCGCAAAAGGGCCTATATCCATTTTCGGTTACAAATTCAAAACGGTTCAATCCTGTTTTAAAATCTTTGCAGCTAGTATATATACCGGTAAATTGTTGATGTGATGTGTCAAAGCTGACTGTATCCCATCAAATAATGCACTCAAACATCGGGTTTTATTGATGTTGATATTACTAGTTGCCCACAAAATTGACCCCACTTGTAAAAAAGCTCACGTGCCGCGCCTGCTATATACAACGAAAAAAAAACATATCTGTGATGCCATTTTGAAGTACTATCGAAATACATCTATCTTTCTTACTTTTTCTTCATTTTATATAATTTTTTAAGCTTACTCTCACTTTAGCTAAAAAACTCTCACGGTGGGAGCATCCGGGAGAACTTATCCACAAAATAGAAAAAAAAACTCATCGAAATCGGTGAATTCGTTCAAGAATTATATTATTTATACCAGTAAAAAATAGCGTTATAATATCTCACTTTCTTGGCAATCACCATAATCTTTATATTCTTGTAGGGAACAAGCTGGTAGACCCAAATGCCCTGTAGATCCGTATTTTATTATGCCCGATAAATGCAAGTCGGTCGATTTCCAGATATTAAAACTGCAAGAACTACCTGATGGTATTCCTCAGGGTGAAATCCCAAGGCATATGCTCTTATATTGTGACAGATATTTATGCGATAAAGTCGTGCCAGGGAACAGGGTTTTCATTTTGGGTGTTTTTTCCATCAAAAAAGTTACAAGACCAAGTAGGGTAAGTATAGTAATAAAGAAATACCTCTAAATAAATTTACAATTTTTTCCCCTATTATTGTTAATGAGCCTACAGTTAAAACTTGGACGCTTGGACTTAGTCCAGTGTGCTGTTGGACTTGATCTAATGCTCGCTTGGACTTAGTCCAATGCGCGCTTCGACTTACTCCAAGTCCAAGGATGCACTGAACAAAGTCCAGTGCACCCTTAGACTAAGTCCAACTTAGTCTTAGTCCAATACTCGCTTGGACTTAGTCCAGGCCCAAGCATGCACTGAACAAAGTCCTTGCACCCTTGGGCTAAGTTCAATGCGCGCTTGGAGTTAGTTCAAGTCCAAGTATTTTTGAAAACGAGTTGAAAAAATTCATATTAAATAAAGTATTTTTTAAGAAAATGTACTTTCGGAAAAGATATATGTTCGAAAGTTTCTAAAAGAAAAAAATCAAAAAATTCTTATCGAAAAATGTTTGTAGATCCAAGAAAGATAAAAGATAGCCTACAGGCATGAATTACTAGCGAAACATGTTGGAAAATGGTCTCATTACTTAATAGATTCCCAATGTTTATTGATCCAGTGAAAATACAATAGCTGTTTCCTCTGGTGTATAATACGTGTGTAATAATAAGATTTCACTAAATTTCGTCGAAATCTTAAAACTTTTCTTTGCCCGTGAGTGAAATACACCTTTTTTTAAAATTAATGAAACGAATTTCTAGAGAGAAGGTAGAGAAAAAGCAATCACAGGGGTGAGGGCCGCTTACATGCGTGTCGTCGGCATCCAGCTAGATACACAGGGAGTTGGTGCGCCCGGATGCGGCGCTGTAACATCTGAGGAGGAAGATCTCTTCAGGCGGATGGCGGCTATGCCAAATATTTACGAAAGAGTGGCCAATAGTATAGCGCCTTCGATTTACGGCGTAATGGATATTAAAAGAGCTGTCGCTTGTTTACTGTTTGGAGGTATTTGATATTTTTAAGAAATTTGGTTTTATACAGGGTGTGTAATTTACCTAATAAAATTGAATGATCAACTCGATAGAAGGCCTTTGAGAAATCAGTATAAACCGTATCCACTTGTTGACGGTTATCTCATGCTCAAGCCGTAAAATTCGATTCTTTTAAGTTTCTCTAAGCAAGGAAACAGGATGACTCACTTTCATATAGGCAATCACCCAGTAATGAAATAGGTTATTTAGTTAGAAAAACAAAAACTATTTTTCTGACGTACACAACCCTGTAATGGACTTTCAGGTTCGCGTAAGAGGTTACCAGATGGCCTTACCAGACGAGGCGACATTAACATACTACTTCTTGGTGATCCTGGTACTGCCAAATCGCAGCTTTTGAAATTTGTGGAAAGAGTGGCCCCCATAGCAGTGTATACATCAGGAAAGGGAAGTTCAGCTGCTGGTCTTACAGCGTCGGTAATGAGAGATCCCGCATCCAGAAATTTCGTTATGGAAGGGGGAGCCATGGTACTGGCAGACGGAGGAGTAGTGTGTATTGACGAGTTCGACAAAATGAGAGAGGATGATAGGTAAATATATATATATATATATATATATATATATATATATATATATATATATATATATATATATATATATATATATAAATATTTTTTTGAAGAACAATTTTTAGAATTTTTTTTGCATATAAATGTTTTCGAAAATAGAGTTTAAAAAAATACATTATAGAGTAACATGGTTATGGTCCACTGGCCGAGTGTAATAAAATTGTATTTTTCAAATATGATATTTTCTATTATTCTGCTAAGTATTAAGAAATTGATTACTTTTTTAACTAAATAGTTATAATCAGGAATCGATTCCTTTTTTGGTGTAATCGTTCCAGCTCCGTATGCCACCAAAATTAAAGTTTAATGAAAGGGCCTATTGCGAACGTAAAATATTATTCTAGGGTTGCTATTCACGAAGCGATGGAACAACAAACGATTTCCATTGCGAAAGCTGGTATAACCACGACTTTAAATTCAAGATGTTCTGTGTTTGCGGCCGCTAATAGTATTTTTGGAAGATGGGACGAAACAAAGGTATATATTATAAAACCACCAATAGAAACATATACCTTGAATTCGTTAAAAAAGCACTGATATATACAGGGTGTTATAAATTCAATCCGTTGGCAGTGGCATACAACTAATTGTTCGTATTACTCTCTATCTCATGGTTACTAGATGCCAATGCTTACGCATCGAATTTGTAGCATCCTGTATATGTTCAAGGATTATTATAATACTTTTTGTTTTTTTAGGGGGATGAAAATATCGATTTCTTACCCACAATACTCTCAAGATTCGATATGATATTTATCGTTAAAGATGAACATAATCAAAACAGAGATGTGGTAAGTATTTTAGATGTTAATAGATGAAAATACAGGTTGTTATGCAATTCACTGCATATATAGGAATTTGTGACTCCTGGGGGTGGCCTAGAGAAACACTCAATATTTTTTTTGGTTTAATCGAACACTTCTTTAACACCCTAATACCAGACGCACAGTTTTTCTTATGTAACAAAAATGAATAAGTGTTATTATAGGTTGCCTATACTCACTTACGAATGTCAGTGTGTGAAAAAGTTGTGCTTTTTAATTTTTTGTATTTCAGTTTTTCAATAGTGCTGATAGTAAAAATACCGTGGATTTTTTAAAGCATTGTATTTAATGGCTAAACCTACTGTTTTGTTGGTGTTGTATAAGTGTGTTCCTTTCTAGAGGAAGTGAATTTTACAGAGATTTAACTTTAAAAGTAACAAAAACATTAGTTTTCAGTTTTTAATAGTGCGGGTAGTGACAAAATACCGTGGAATCTTTTAAGTATTGTGTTTAATTCATTATTGGAACTTTCGTTAGTGTTAATTATTAGTCGAACGTTGGTTTCTTGCATTAAATTGCAGTGAATTTCATAACACCCTGTAGAAACTAAGACTAAATGTTCTCGTTTTTACAGACTTTGGCGAAACATATTATGAGCATTCACATGAACGCTGGACAGATCACTCAAGAACCGAAAGAAGGAGAATTGTCGCTGGAATTTTTGAAGAAATTCATCAACTACTGTAGGACGAGGTGTGGACCCAGGCTAAACAAGGACGCTGCTGAAAAGTTGAAGAGGAGATACGTCATGATGAGGTAATTAAATGTATTAATTTATTTTAACATTTTTAAACATGCAACAGTCAAAAATATGACATTATTTATACAGGGTGTAACGAAAATGGTTTAATATATAGGAATGGGCGACTCCTAGGGTAGTCTACAATACTTTCCCCCCTTAAATCGCACCTTTTTTTATTTTAATTAATTTGGAAAAGAAAATAATTTTCAGTACTTTAATAGTGCTATTAGTATTAAAAAAAAATCGCATGCGCTTAGGTTGGGTTTGGTTTGGGTGTTTAGTTGAGCTTTATTATTTTACTCTTGGTTTGAACAGCTGTTCTCTGGATTGTTTTATTTGTGTTTTGTATTTTAACTTTTTGAAATTAAGAATTTTGGAAGAGTTAGTAGGATTTCTTTTCTTAAAGGTAAAAAAATATTATTTCATCGTACTTGCTACATAGAACTATTGAGAGACTTGGCAACATAACAACCTAGCTCACTGTTTTTTATAGCCATTTGTTAATACCAGTGATGCGCATTAGTTAATTTTTTTTTGAGTAAGTCAGTAAAAATAAGGATATTTGTCTTCAAGTCAGGCAAAATGGCAATTCCTGTTAATTTTATTTTTAAAAACTATTATTTTTTACAAGAAATTAGTAGGTCCGCTATTTTGCGATACCGCCCCGTATATGTCTTATAACATCTCGAGCGTACCTCGTAGTATGAAAAGGTGACGCGCGATAGTAGGCAACCCGTTAACCATAACCATAAGTTTCGTATTCTCAGAAAGACAGCTTGTGACTCTACGAATGTATTAAATAAAACAAGAAAAAAAACATGCATCGTTCAGTGGATAAATACTATAAATATTAAACTTATTTACCTAATAGACAGTGGGAATTCCCCATAGTAAATTAGTATAATAATAAATCCTAAATTAAAATTTTATTTATCTACCTAGATTGTTGTATTTTATGACACCTTTGTGAACTTTTATTTTACGATTTATCGGATGAAGCTATAGTGTAGTGAAACGCGTCATATTATAAAATTGTCTATCATTATGTGTTTAAACAAGCCGGCAACTTACCCAAAACAATTATGTATAAAAAACAGTCCCCAGAGAAAAAAATAATATCAGGTCTAATAATACAAGAAGCCAATTAAAACACTCAGAAACTCTTATAAACAAAAGAAAAACGACTGAAAAATACCAAAAATTTGGGGAATCACAGAAAAATAAAGGGTTTGTTTGGGAATGTCCGACAATCAGCTGATACTGGTGATTTTACTTTTCAAGATGGCGGATAATTTCGTTCCCACTACAAAAGTGTTATATTAGACAAAGTTTATTGGTATAGATAATGGTTATGTCATATGTTCTGGGTTTTTTTCTTACAGATCCGGGGCCAGTCAGCATGAAAAAGAAGTAGATCACAAGAATTCAATTCCACTAACCGTTAGGCAGTTGGAAGCTATCATTCGTATGTCCGAATCTTTGGCAAAAATGCAATTGCAACCTTTTGCAACTGGAAGCCACGTGGACGAGGCCCTTAGGTTATTCCAGGTCTCCACGTTGGATGCGGCTATGAGCGGGTCTCTTGCCGGTAAGTATTGATTATACAGCAACATAAAAATATAAATAACTAATATAACACCAGATAATAACAATAATAAAAAGACTGGTAGCAATGTATTATACAGCATCAGGTAACTTATCGAATTTCGAGTTGTAATTAGTACCTACCATAAATATAATTAGCAAAATATATATGATACCACCCATAATCACAATTCAACCCCTTTAACACAAAATAATTTGTCTTCATTCTTTATCAGAATCCAGCAAGCAGAATCCAAGAACAAAATTGCTGTTGACTGCTACCTTTGGCCATTTTATTTAAGGCTGTCTAATTTTACAGGTGTCGAAGGTTTTACCACGGAAGGAGAACAAGAAATGCTGTACCGTATAGAAAAACAACTTAAGCGACGTTTCGCTATCGGTACTCAAGTTTCTCAGCAAAATATTATACAAGATTTTGTGCAACAGGGGTACCAGGAAAGAGCCATTCTGAAAGTAGTCCAAGCTATGATCCGCAGAGGTCAGTTGCAGCACAGGATGCAGAGACGTATGTTGTATCGTATTAGTTAAAAAGGAATTAAACTACCCAACAAATAAAAAATAAGAATATTAAATCTCTATAAGTTCAATTTTTTAAGTGTTTTGCTCAGCAAATCTGAGCAAACCTGACGAACTTCACTCTGAATCTTATAAAATATGCTTTAGTCCCTTGGTCATTATAACATACTATTTTTTACGTGTTTGTTTTTTTTTATATAGAATTAAATGAATTATTTTATACCTACGTTAGGCCATGTATTGTCCCAATAAATATGTATTATTCGTCGTCAAGTATTTTATTTGATGTACCGTAAATTTGCCCACCAGTTAATGAGTTTTAAAAGGGTGGTAATATTTTCAAAGATATATATTTATATATATATATATATATATATATATATATATATATATATATATATGTATATATATAACCCAGATTAACTGAAGATCTCGGGAAACTAGGAATAGGTGAACGTGCAGGTTGAAGTTTAAAGAATCAAGATTTTAATATGTAAATTTATTAATAGCCCTCTCTTGGTCTCGTACAGGGTTGGGTAATGAAAAAATGAAAACGAGAAATAAAAGAAAAGTTTAAAAAAGTTTTTTAATATCTCGATAAGATTTAAATAATATTCGTGATAAAACTATTGACAATAAAGCATTAAACACTTTTGTGAAAAACCTTATTTATCAAAAAAGATTTTTTTACAATTCAATACCGGTATAGTTTTCCTTCAAAAATCAACTTTCTTACAGATGTCGCTTCAGTAAATTAATAAGATTAATTTGTGCTTTGTTCAAATTAAACATTCTTTAAATTGCACAGATTGGTCTCATTCTCAAGGCATCACAGTTATTTACATGATATAAAACGTACGATAGAATGTGGCAGATCTGTACATAACAAAAAATATAGCTAGTATTATTGTATTTCTTTAAACGGGTATTCCGGATGATGCTCGACCCCTTTAAAGAATAGGAAATTAAATATGCGGCCATTCTCTCCTTTGTCAAGTGCGTCCAACTTATCCAAATCTTCTTGAGATAATTCAAAGTCAAATAAGCTGATATTGGACTTGATGCGATCGGGGTTGCTACTTTTTGGGATAACGATCACATCTTGCTGGATAAGATGTTTCAGCAGGATCTGTCCTGGGGATTTGTTGCATTTTTGTGCTATTTCTGTCACTACCGGATGGCCAAGGATGTCTGGGAAATCGTCCAATCTAAAATGTAAGTAAGTTAAAATACTTGTATATATATATATATATATATATATATATATATATATATATATATATATATATATATATATATATATATATATACATATATATATATATATATATATATATATATATATATATATATATATATATATATATATATATATATACAGTGTGTCTACTTAAGTTGGAATCATATGGAAAACTTTTTGATTGTTAGGTTTACGAAAAAAAGGTATTCTTCATAAAAAGTTTTGCATAGTCTAAAACCTAAAATGCAACCATCAGATATCAAAATTTTTCAGTCATGTACGAGGTTTGTCAGAAAATATAAATTTTGCTCAACAGTAAAGTACCTTTATTTTTGACAATATCGGTAATTGTTATAAAGGAAAGTTTATCAGAATTAAAAACTATGTTCTAATATGCAATTACATCCATCTACCCCAAAAAATATATTTTTTTATTTTTACAAATTTTTCTCAAATTGATTCTATCTGAAAAATAGAATTAAACTAAATTTAATTATTGTGTAAATCCCAGTACTGAACATATATCTTTTTTGTTTATTAAAAACATGATAACCTTTCCGTTTGGTAATATGTTTTTTAAAAATTTGGCATTGCATTTAATTAATGAATTATTATTATTTTGCAAATTTGTAAAAATTAAAAAAATATTTTTTAGGGAAGATGGATGTAATTGCATATTAGAACATATATTTTAATTCTGATAAACTTTTCTTTATAACAATTACCGATATTGTCAAAAATAAAGGTACTTTACTTTTGGGCAAAATTCATATTTTCTGACAAACCTCGTATATGACTGAAAAATTTTAATATCTGATGGCTGCATTTTAGGTTTTAGACCATGCAGAACTTTTTATGAAGAATAGCTTTTTTTCGTAACAGTAATAATAAAAAAGTTTCCCATATGATTCCAACTTAAGTAGACACACTGTATATATATATATATATATATATATATATATATATATATATATATATATATATATATATATATATATATATATATATATATATATATATATATATATATATATATATATATATATATATATATATATATATATATATATATAGTAGAAAAATGGAAGATTTCTTGGCCTATAGGTAATATAATAAATGTACTAGCGAAGAAGTAAATCTTCGCATTTACATTTATTATATATATATACATGGATTTATTATACATATTTTTGGTAGATTCTCCTTAAAGCACAGAAAAATGCCAACGAAACCGTGGGTAACAACTAATTTAAAAAGAAACTTACTGAATCTTATCTACTTACGCGTAGTTATATTTTGAACTAAAGTGATTGTTTGCTCCTGGACTTCCTAATGGTGAATATGCGGTAACGGCCACATTGAGCTGTTTACACAAATTTCTCAATTCCTTCTGCTGCAAATAAGCATGCAATTCGACTTGTAAAACAGTGGGTTTTATTGTGGAATTGTTGTGAAGGCGCTGAAGTTGTTCTGCGTTAAAATTTGACACTCCAATTGTTTTAATTACGCCCTTTTCCACTTGTTGTTCCATTGCCTAGGAAAAGTGAAATTGTCAGGAAGAACATCTTTATTGGAGGATATTTTTTATGATCGCTTTATTAAATCAATTTCTGACTATACAGAGACTAAGACAAATTCTCGAATACACTGAAATGGGACCGAAAGTGGGTCTCCCTTGAAACATTTGGATGGATTTACTGGTTTATGGTTTAGGAATATGTTTGGTCATCAATTATATATATATATATATATATATATATATATATATATATATATATATATATATATATATATATAAATTGATGCGCATATTAATCTACAGTAATTACGTAATTTTAGGATAGTTTATCAATCTGAAAATATGCCACATAATCGAAAGCCTGGCAACAGCGGTTCTCAAAAAGTATTTGGTATTTCCTCCTTTTTTCTAAATCTATGATTAATCACTATTAAATTTTATGATTTGAAATAAGCAATACACAAATACAAATACCTGTCTTTTTTTATAAGGTATTGTCCTAATTTGGACAATATTATATATTTTGCGTAAATCAAAATTAAATTTGCACTAAATAGAAATTATTTGACATACTGGTATACCCGTATTTTATGACATCTAATGAAAAAATAACTATTTTACAACAATAAAATAAACCTGAAAACACTGCTTTAGTATTGTCAATGTGACAAGCAATTTTTTTAAAGTCTAAACTATTAGTGTTTTTGAAGCATTTCTTCTTTTTTGTATAAAAATAATATGGGTAACGTTTATTCGCCGAAGATGACTAAGCCGTGTCACGTTTAAGGACTTACTCTAGGAAGGAAAAAGGTCGCTTTTTTATTTGTAAGTAAATATCAATCATTCATTAGCCAATAATTGTGAGAAATTTTATTTTGGCGGAAAAATGTTGCCAAGTCATCTGGGATATCGAAAATACGAGGATTTATTCCTTCTATTATATGATAAGTTCAATAACAGGGTTATAGATATATTAATATCATCATTAGACGCAGAATCGCAAAATAAAAAAGGACCCCGCACAAATGGAAAAGGACTTTCTGTCGAATTGGTTCCAAATTTGGGATTAGGTAGTTTCGGTGATGTAGATTAAAAGTCTCCATGGGCACAAACACCGGCTATGGATAGAGACAAATCTCTGTCTAGCGAAGCACATTGAGAAGGCTATGGAAGTAATGTTTATGCCAGCTGAGATCATGTTCGAAAGCAATGCCAACAAGATCGAACGTTTCATTGTTCTGTAGGCCTTGGCCATTCATGTGGATGGGGTAAGTAAGTGTTGCCAGATTTTTTGCGTGACACGGAGCAAGGCTGGGTTTTTGGTGGTGTTGAACTGAACAAGGATTTTGGCATCCCAGACTAAGATTAATTGAAGATCTTGGAAAAGGGATAAGGAAGAAACCTTCAGACGTGACGCATTGCAGATCCTTGCATCTTTTGTCAAGTATTTGGCATACAAATGTTGGAAATATAGTCAAAATATAAGGAGAATGTAATTTTGCCAACTTCATTTGCCATATCTTGACTTTTTTTTATAGAAATAAAAACTAATTCAACAGTGTTCAATTTTCGAAGCATCCCGACTGAGTCAAATAAACCAATTTACCTTCCATGTATCCACAAAACTATTAACATCAAGGCTAAACGTCCCGTCCTCGTTCACTGCGGGTGACATGGTGGCTTCATTTAGATGAAAGCTGAATGGCATGTGCATTAGATAAAGGTCGATATAATTGAGCTGCAGTCTCTCAAGTGATAGATTTACAAATTTTTCTACGTCACTCGGCCTATTTCCAAAGTTTGGTAACTAAAAAAGAAATGGAATATAAGTATATCTCGATAAAAATACACCCACAAAAAATTCTGTATATTCCAACTTTTGAAGGCTTGTATCTTACGTGGGTCATGCACCTACTCCTCTAACTTATTATCGCCCTACGCAATGAGAAGATTTGATAAAAATTAGAGCTATTTAATAAATGTATTTTAAAAAATGAAAAACTAAAGAAGGCGGTAGAGATTGAAACGTGCGTCTGGACCTGGACAGAGGAAAAGCTACGACCTTTATTCCTTTCTTTTACTTACTTTTGTTGTTATAAATAAGTCTTCCCTTTTACCCTTGCCAGCCTCCACCCAATTTTTAACTGCCAGGCCAATAGACTCTTCATTGTTGTAGTTAAAAGCAGTATCTAAAACATAAAAGTAGTAAATTAGGAAATCACTGATTTTTAGTGTTCCGTCAAAGAATCACTTCGGTGTCCGTTTATGTGTCTGTCACAGGCGATTTTACCATCTTAACAAATGGAAAACTTTTTTATTTCTGACTTTACGGAAAAAGTTATTGTTAAAATATAAGTTTGAATTTTTTTAAAAAGTGTTTTGTTACCGGTGAAATTTACTTGAACTTTTTGAACACGAAAAAATAGGCAGAACTTTTTATGAAGATAACTTTTTTCCGTAAAGTCAAAAATAAAAAAGTTTTCCATTATTTATTAAGATGGTACACGCTGTATAAATATAACAATTAATTATTTGCAAGTTAACATAAAATCACAAAACTCAATGGCAACAATCTAGTAGTTTGAATCTACCCAAGGAAAGACAACTGCCAACATATTTTTTTTAGAAAAATTAGCTTTCGAAAGTATCAATTGTCGAAATAACAATTTTTTCTAAAGCATAATTTAAAAAAAGTTGTTTTTCAAAAAAAAAGATTGTAGGTAATTCATACAAAATGCAAAATTATTAAAAATTGTCCCTTGTATATTATGATACGTACCAATGTGCCTATACCCACTATCTAAAGCCACAGAAACAGCTTTTTCGACTTCTTCAGGCTGCGCTCTCCACGTTCCTAACCCTACCACTGGCATCTCCAGATCACTTCCTAACAATTTGATGGTTTTCATTTTCTTTAAAATATTTTTCCAAATAATTTTTAAAAGATTTTGAATGAGCTTTTATATATTACTTATCGACTAATAGTGAAACTAAAACAAATTCTCGATCTATTTTTTGCTCCACCAGCGAGGAGCTGAACTTGACTTTATTTTTGGTTTGGTGACGTTTTTTTGACGTTGCAGGACAGTGGTTGCGAGTTTCGCGAATACCTTGACAATGGTTTTACCGGTTTATATCAATGCCTTTTCTCGACCTTTCCAGGACTGGCAAATATCGATTTGGATCGGTGAAGGTCAAGGATTTTCCATGTTCCCTTTAAAGCAGTGGCGGTTGAAATTTTAACTATATTTTTTTTTCGTGGGGAAGCAAATTTATTATATGAATGCATCGGCATAACAACAAACACGGGCTAATCCTAAATCAAAAATGACTGCTCCGACCATGCACATTGTGCCACAGGTACGCATGTGCAGTTGAGATTTTAAAGCATCCTGTATTGTATACATTGTATTTATGGACGTTTTAGTAAATTTTTAGTTTAATACTTCCAATGTATAGACCCAAAAGAAATAAATTTTAGATTTACTTGAAAATATTGCTTACAAAGTTTTCACCACACACCAAAACGACATTTTTGCATTCGAAGCGCTATGTTAGCGAGATGATACCAACTTGCTTAGCAAGACGCTACCGCTAGTGTATTACGCTCAGGGGCGCGCCAACGAAATTTGCCGCCCGGGTGCAAGATCTTATTTGCCGCCCCTATGTATGTCGACAATAAAATTTAATATGTATTTAAATATGTCATATTTTTAAATCCATTTGAAAATTATTATTAAAATAATTATTATGATTATTATTATTATTATGAAAAAACGAGGCGGCTTTTTGCCGCCCCTGAAATTTGCCGCCCGTGTGCGGTGCACTCCTTGCACCCTCGGCTTGGCGCGCCCCTGATTACGCTACACTAATATATACTACAAAACTAGAAATAAATAGCCCAAAAACAATGTTAAAACCGGTCAAAACCTAGACCTCGCGACACTAGTACCTAAATACCAATCGATTACAGGGACTTTCTTAGAGACTTTCAATGGGTAAAAAGATAAGTTTAATTTTAAAACTTTTTCATAAGCGCTGAATCTCCTTTACTCTTTCTTAAAATATACATAGGTAAGAGATAACAAATCATAATTTATTAAACTTGGTTAATTTATGCCCGTGTCAATTGATGACGAGGGTGCACTTAACGGGGACTGCAGCTCCCCAAAACCGAGATATTGGACAATGTAGTTACGTCCCAAGTTCGTCGTCAACTTTTCAATTAATGAGTGGCGTAAATTTTTTTCCAAATACTATAGGTTTGCGGGTTTGCGCAAGATTTAGGTACGTAACATCACAAGTGGGCAGCTTTTTATATTTTAAATGATACGAGTTTGAACAAACGGACTACGGAAATATATACAGGGTGTGTTTTTTAAAGTGTTACAATAAGGCGATATCTCGAAAAGATTTAAAATATTTTCATGAAATTTTGGTGATTTAATAGGGAGATGGGGGGACATATTTAAACATATTTTTTACATTTACCCCCACTCTCTATTTTGAGGGGTGGCGGGCATTGACTTGTTGGTCGCAACGCGACCCGGTTGCGCGGAACTATGTCACGCTCGTGTATATATGTATATTGTAAAAAATGTAGTATAAGGTGACATGTATATATATATTCTTATAAATAAAGAGATTTTGTAAGTAAGTATATACCTATTTAATTACAATAAAAAATTGTAACGAAATTTAATCGTTTTTTAATAAAAATAGATGTTTTTCATATTTTTGCTCTCGATGACGGCTTCCATCATAGCCCGGCTAGCTCAGTCGGTAGAGCATGAGACTCTTAATCTCAGGGTCGTGGGTTCGAGCCCCACGTTGGGCGGAGCTTTTTTATTCTTCTAGCGACCATGCGAAATTTTAACTGTAGAATAGACAATAATTTTTGTCAAAAAAACTTAATAATTCGCTGTTACATTCTATTCAGTTACTGCGTATGATGACGCACAAAATATTCCACTTAACTGGGATATTTTGTGTCGCAGCATACTTTCTAAACTTATCAAAACAAATTTCTACTTTTGATGTACCATTGTACCTTTCTCTCTCGAGTCATCGCCGTATGTAGTCTGGGAGGGAGAGGTCCGGCATGGGCGTCTATAGGAAAAAGTTGGGGGGGGGGGGGGTGTAATGGTGACCCTTCAAAGTTCTGGATGCTGTTTAAAAAATATAGGCCTACACTTAATAATATAATAAAATAAATTAAACTATGAAGGGTCATTCATTATCATTATATGCGAAGATAAGAATCTAAAATTGTCGGCCTTGTTTGCAAATTCTCTCCAAATGAGAACTATCGACTTTTGTTTTTATAACTGTTCGAACTTTTTTAACACTGTTCCAGTTAAGCTATCAACCTTTTTGCGAATTTTCGCAACTGTCCGCGCTTTTTTGGTACCGACATCCTAATGGCCAGCTCGAGCGCCTAAACGGGGGGGGGGGGGGGGGACGCTTCCCCATGAATACGCCCCTAGTTATTACGATTACCAATAAATATTTTCTGAATTTGATGAAATGATAAATGTACCTAGCTATAATAAATTTTGTGTGCATAAACTTTAATATTATGCCATATGAGTCTATAGGGGGGCACTTATCTCGTAAAGACGCCCATATAGGTGGTTGTAACCGCCTGAACTATAACAATATCTTCCAGCAGGGATGTTATTCAGATTTAGCTTGGGGAAACTCACTTTTATATATTGTATCTTTCATCCTCGAGTGCAATACGAGATAGGTCGTTTGAACTCTCAATTGGCGCCCCAGTCTCCCTGGAACACTGAACCTCACTCAGGTGTTTATATGGGCCCAGGTAGCACTTGCAAGAAGGTGGACAGGACGGGCAATCAATTAATTTAAGACTGTCCCGACAATTTTCCAAACAAGAAACTTACTTGAAAAAAAAAACTGGGGCTTCAGACTTTCTGTACAAGGTCCCATCATGCACCACTTTTTGGAACCTTTATCTGCCGATAATAATTGGATCTACATATAAATGACAAATATCCCTAGGATGTCCCTAGTGGACGTTTCATTTAATGTCCCTTCTGAACTTTATTGTATCAGGTCTCATATAGGATGTCCCTAGGATATCTCTTTATATGTCCAGAGTTACCCAAGTTATTTTTATTTTAGGTTTATGATGTTCTGACTAATAATTATCTGCTTATTTAAAGTTTTTACAACTTGTTAAATGTTTTCGTTTTCTACAATTAAATATGTAAAAGGTGTTGATTTTTAATTTTAATATTTTATACATATTTATCGACAGAGATTTGCAACACCCTCTATAACTCAGGAAGATTTACCCCTACAGTTAGTCATTTTAACAGTCTTTGTAATAGATATGTATAGAAAAATACCTAGATTAACAAATAAGGAAATAATTAAAATCAAATTTTCCCAGACCTTATTTTTATTAACAACTAGCAATATACATTTTGTTATAAAATTCTGCACTTTTCGAATCAATCGGACCGATCATACGTCCAAATTAGATATCTTAATTTTTACCATCTTGATCTTGTGTACAATTTAGCAAAGATTAAGGATATTAACTGTAACTAAGAAAGCTTAATATACATGCGAATCTACAGGTTTTTTGACACTCACACAGGACTATTTTGCTGTAATTTTAGTTATGTACATATTTTGACATTAGATTACCAATTTATGCTACAAAATAGTTATATGGAGACTTTCAATCGTTTTTGCCAAGAAAAATGGAATCGATAGTAGTTTCAAGCTAATATCTAAAGGCATTCTTATATAACTAAGAACATTTTAGGTTTTATTCAAGAAAAGTCCATTTCTCCTCACAAAAATGTTTAAATTACCACTTAAAAATCTCTTAAATCGATAAAATTACAAAATTGATTGATCGACTAAACTATTAAACAGACAGTAGAATAAAAAAAGGCAAAAGTCTTTTTAATGTAGTATTGCTGTCAAAAAATGCAGATAACTATGGTCTTTATTTCAAAAAATATTGTCAGCGAGTAATACATAAAATAACCTCTCGCAGAATACCATCATTTAAAAAAAAAAAGATGTTTATATCACACAGAGTGTAAGAGAAAATACTAGAATACCCTTTTTGTGAAAGAAAAAGTGCGATAACAAATACAGAGCCAGAGGTCCTAATTTTGTTTTTTTTCTTGGTAAAAAATGCTGTTTTATGGAGGTTTTCGTGATGTGTTGACATTCTATACATATGATTTGGTGATAATCAAAATCGAGTGTACACCTGATATACTAATAATGTGCGCAATAGTTTTAAAGAAACGTTAAGTATAAAGGTTTTTTATTTTGTATTTTAGGATATTCCCTTACCCTATTTTCATAGTACCATCACACTTCAAAATAAAGGTCAATATTAATGGAAAAAATATATATTTACAAATTGTATGGTCACTACTTGTAAAAAATACATTATTATCTACATTTTTTTTTCTATTTAAGTATTTCTATTTAATACATTTTTCTACCAAAAAAAAATAGTGTGTAACAATAATTTATACTCCAATCTGAATAAAGCAGAACCTGACACATTGTAGTAGTAGTAGACATAATTTTTAAGTCACTTAATATGTAATGTGCCCTGTTGATGCATGCTTTACAAAAAATACTTCTAAAATATTTGTATTTTTAGTTATGATCTACTTTCTTCAGATCTGATGGGTATATTTTTCTGTGTGAAGTGTTTCTTAAAAGTCAATTATAAGTGGAGAAAGAGAAATTTAAAAAATAGGTAAGCTTGAATAATACAAATATTTTTATTATATGAACTTATTATACAGGGTGTTTCTAATAAACACTAGGTGGTTTTAATCGAAGAGTTCAGGATATTAATCATGAATCTTTATTAATCAAAGAAGTTTAATTCTTACAGACCTACTTTTAAATTTCTCTTAAAGTATCAACGATCAACTGTTTTAAAAGATAAATCAGTGTATGATGGTACTAGCACTTAAATTTGGATAAATTATAGTTCAATTTAATAATTACTGCTAGAAGTGTCTGCAGCACAAATGTAACTATTTTTATAAATCGGTTCATTCACTGAGATGGGTACTTGTACATTACACCCATACTGGGCTGTTGACCAGGCGGACCAGACCATTGTCCTTGTGGAGGCACCATACAATATTGCTGTCCTGCAGGATACTGATACTGCTGTTGGTATGGGTAACCTGCCTGCATGTAACCTGAGCCATAACCAGCTTGTTGAGGGTACCAATACCCTCCTCCGTAACCATAAGAATATGGAGGTGCGGCTTGGGATACTGCTGCTCCAGTGGCATTCATTGCATTTACATCAGGGCCTAAACCCCCATTTTCTTTACCCCAGAAACACTTAACTACGTGACCATTAATTTCAGTATTGTGGACGTTCTCTATTGCATGGGTTGCACTTTCTTTTGTAACAAATTTAATGAATGCATAACCTTTGTCTTTAAACACTCTAATATCTTGTATTGCGCCAAAACGAGAAAAGGTTTTTGTTACTAAATCTTCAGAGAGACCACTTGCGAAGCCTCCACAATAAACTGTGGTATTAGTTGGAGAGGTCTGATTATAGACTTCATCGAAAGTTATTTGTTTCTTACTCTGAGCAGGTTTCTCTGATCTAGGAGGTGGTGGTTTTCGTGTTGACCAGTTAGTGCGAATAGAACGAGAGCCAAGCCATTGGCCATTCATTGCTTGAATAGCATTTTCAGCTTCAGCCTTTTTAACGAAGGATACAAACGCATAACCTTTCGATTTTAGTGTCTGTGGGTCTCTAACAATCCTACAGTTTGAAATTTCTCCAAAGGGAGCAAAGGCCTCTCTCAATGTTTCAGTCTCAATTTCTGGAGATAAATCGCCTACAAATATGTGATGATGGTTGGAGGTGTCCGTTTTTGGCTGATTTCCGGGACTCGTAGCCCAATTAACTTTCATTTCCTTGTCTAAAAACACACGTTTATTCATAGCTATCAAAGCAGTGGAGGCAGATTGGTGGTTGGTGAATTCAACAAATGCGTAGGGGTCATTTCCGGGCTCTCTTATGATCTTACAACCTTTTACGGGGCCTATTTGCGAAAATAAAGTACATAAGAGTTCCTCGGTCACTGAGACATCCAGATTGCCTACATACAGAGTCTTTGGGTAAGTTTCGTCCGACATGGTGACGCCGGCACCTTTTTCCTCTAACTACTACTTTAATTTCACTAAATATTCTTTTCCCAACACATCAATTAAAACGTTTTCTCTCCAAAAACTATTTTATAAGCGTATTTTCTGAGAAAACGAGATAACGAAATGACGATGACAAATAACAGCGAGCCAACTTTTTCTTTTGATGTCCGGAAAAACTGACACTACTACGATTAATGAAATGTAAAATATCCCCAGTTTTATCACCGTCACTGCCTCGTTCCATATCTCACTCCTGTACAGAAAGATGGTGTGCGTTCACAATCGTACGTCCCGTCGGGCCCAGCGACATACGACTGTGCAGTTGGCATAGTGTAAAAATCATTCACAATGTCGAGATTGTCGAGTTGAGTAAATTACTGCGACTACTTTCACCGTACAATAGGTTTTTTCTTGTATTAATGAATCTGAGACTACGAGAAAATAATTTATACAGTAAAGGTCACTTAACTGCGAACATAGGAATCTTCAGGATGAATTTATCGATGGACGGCCCAAAACTATCGAGCTCTGCCCTGTCGCTGCAGTAAGACTTACGTTCCCGCTCTCCGCTACCGCAGGTTCGTCGCGCCGCCAGCCGCCGTCAGTTCGTCAATATATCAGATTTGCTGTGATGGATGTATTGACGAATTGAACGGCGGCTGGCGGCTCGACGACATCTGCCGCGGCGGGGAGCGGGAACGAAAGTATAGCAGCAACTGGGCAGAGCTCGATAGTCTTCGGCCGTCACCGCCGTTAATACGACCATAGATAATTCATTTTGAAGTTTACTATGTTCGTAGTTAGGTGATCTGTACATTATTATAGTGTTGCACGGTTACGGAGTTTCAACGCACCTAACGGCTTGGTTATTATTATTGACGATTTGAAGCTGTCTCGTACATCTTATTGGATTAACAAGGGCTAATTATTATTCCGCACCACATGCCGATGAAATCTTAGCTGGTTAAAATTTGTTCATCAAGGGGAAAATAAATTTTATCTATGGGGAAAATTGTAGAAGTGCACTTTAGTCAGCGTACATATTTTTAATTTCTGACGGATCTGCACCTGAATTAACCAAACGTACAATTTAGGGTGACATGAAAAATTGAATATGTCTTCTGTTGGTGGACTTAATTTCTGAACAACCTATCGACATCAATCGATTGTTCGTAGAGTGATCCGGATCGACTCAATCTTGTCAATCGATTACGGCTCTGAGCTTTGAGGTTATGGTTTTTGACAAATGTCAAAAGTTTGAAAAGAAAAGACATTTAAATATTTTTTGCTTATTTTTTTTTCAAAATGTAAGCAAATACAAGTTAAATATGTCTTGGAACAGTATAGAATCTCGACAGAATAATGAATTTGAAGCATTACAGGTAAAAACAAATCATGAACAAAGTGTTATTATAAAAGATACATGAGGAAAACTTTTTTAATTAATTTTGAATTTTAGGCCATTTATCCTGACGACATAAAAGACTTGCGAAAAAAAGCAGCATGGAACAAGTGGATTCCTTTAAATTTATCCATTACCTTAAGGCCGCAACAGGGTGGTTCAGGAAATCAAGAGGTTCATGTAAAAGTTGACTTGCATGTAATTTGTTCAGACAGATATCCAGAAAAGTAAGAGTTTACTGGTTTAGCTTATAATTTATGTAGTGGTGTAACCAGAGGAGTGGAAGACTCATGTTTCAAGGGGCCCTGATGTTTTAAGGATCCCAGACAATGCCTAAAAAAATTATTCCAGGAAAATTTGTATGTTCTTATTAAAAGATATGTTCACCACCTATATTGCTAATTAAAAAGTGTCTTGCTTATAGAGCCACTTCTTGTGTTCCTGTATTTTAATTTCTTTAAATACATTTTTGCTGATGGCTTTTTTCCCCCTTTTATTTTATTCTATTAAGATAGGGTAGTTTCTTTTTAAAATACTATCTAAGTACAGCAGTTTTTTAAGCCTGATTAAAAGCATAAAATTGTTTGTCTACAGTCTACAGTATGCCCACGGATGGGGTTTAGAAGAGGCCAAATTTTGCAAGATACGTAAGAATGTCACTCCAAATAAAAGTTTTTGCTTTTAAAATAAATAAGATTCAAGCTATGAAAAATAACATTTTTTATACGAAGCATAAAAAATATGAAAACGTTATTTTGAGTAATTTTTTATCAAAAGAACATATGAAATATGTTTTAAATTAAACCCTGGGTCTTAAACACATTATTAGAGCTATAAAAACTAGCAACTGTTTAAAATAACTATAGGCTCAGAAGAATTGTATGAACCTACTTAACGTATACAAAAAAGTGAGGAACAACTAACTTTTGTACTTTTTAGTAACTAAAAGTAACCAAAATCTAAACAAAAAAGAGGTTAGGTTAACAACTTATCATCCTTTTGACCCAGATCATAGGATAATATCTATTCTTATCAGCTTAATATCACTCTCGCTACATTTCATTACAGTTAAAAAAAAGTAATAATAATAGTAATAATTAAGAAATAACAGAAAACAAAATTTTAAGGCAGGTTATCACCCTTATTAATCAGCTTCTCAACCCTTTGACACAGATCAAAGGATAATATTAATATCTATTCTTATCAGATTAATATCACTCTGGCTACATTTCAGTTAAAAAAGTAATAAAATCTAGAACCACAATAAAAGCCTAAAGAAAAGAAGAACATCATATGCCACGAAAAATTGGTACCCATTTTGAACTGATAAAATGATATTAAAAATTGCAAAAATTAAAATAATCCGCTATTTTTTCGGTATAAATTATTACAAAAAACTGTCTTATCTTGTTAAATATTATTTTTGAAGAACCTAAACCCTAAGCCCAAGTACAAGCTCTCATTAAAAAATTTAAATGTTAGAGGTAACAATATCACATTATTTTTTTCCAACTAATTCAAAATACTTCTATTCAATTCTTAAATAATACCAACAATTGATTAAACTCAAGAGAAAGATCAAACCCAAGCAATACAATACAGATATCCAAATTTAAAAACTCTACCCCCATATTCAACACATTTTTCTAATTGTTTCCTTGAACATCTGAAGAAATTTCTCATCTATTTTTGGGATATTGAACGAACAGCCTGTGTAAGGCTGGCTTTCAGCATGCCAATATTACTTGATTGGCATGAACAATCTGTTTTAAACGGACTTATGGAAACATATCAGCCAACGTTAAGTTGGGGCTCCCTGGGGGCCACAAAATTGGGCCATTTCTACCAATCCACCTTGGGCCAAATCTGCGGTGAAGCCATTCTGTTACCTTGCGAGCTCAATGTGCTGGACAGCAATCTAGTTGAAAATATGTACATATTTTGGCAAAAATTTAATGGCAAATTTTCGAGTTCATCGCTAAAAAATGTATCCAGCGTTCGTAAGTAAGATATTCTATTGCAGGTGTTATTAAAAAAATGTGGGCCTATAATGCATGGCCAGATATCGCGCACCATACTTTCACTTTTGTAAAATATTGTCTTCATCTCATTATTACTCTAAACTCGGAGATTTTCTCTAGACCAATACCTGACATGCTGGGATGCATCACGCTGAGATGCACAGTCCCATTAGTAGAAAATTACATTTATCAGAAAACAATAAATTTATAAAAATGGATATTTCCACCCATAAACAAAAATCTAGTCTTTTCGCTTCATCTCCCTCTTCCAGTGTTTGGGTAAAGTGGGGTTTTCAGGGAAATAATTTATTTTCTTTTAGGGTCATCTGAATATGAATTTCGTTTTTGCAACTTCTAGAAGATGTTTAGCATGATTTCTAAGGAACATATAGGGTTGCCACCCGTCCTCCCCTCGGGAGGACAGTCCTCCCTTGACCCAAAATGTCCTCCGTCCTCCCCAGCATCCCCAATGTCCTCCCGAGAAATCACTCCTGATTTTCAACAATTAAAATACGATGGTGGGCAAAGTGGGCAGATTATAGAAATAGATGTAGTAATGCATTAAAAGTAAGTTGGTAATTTATTTTGAGGAGCCTGTTAATGTAACGAACTTTACGACATTATAAAAACAGGTCGTAGATTACTGAATAGAATGAAATTAAATGAAAAATATCATTTTAAAAAAATGTAATAGCGGAATAACAGAATTGTAAATCATTTAAAATATTTTTTATATTCTGACTGATTATGTGTAGTTGTAGTTATTATTAGATAATAAACTAACATTTCTCTTATTATGTTTTGTTAATTATGTCAAAAATGTCCTCCCGGGAGACTCTTAAAAGGTGGCAACCCTAGGAACATAACAGGAGAAGAACTAAATCTGTGGCAGCATCGGTTTGGTCATATTTCTTCTTCTTGCCATTCAAAACCGAACCAATTCTTTAAAACTTTTTTATTGTATTGTAGATTGTCATTTCAGTTATTGGGATTCCTACAGATTTCTCGCTAAATTATTCCATGATGTAGCGGTATGATATTTGGCCATCCCCATAACACTGGACTATGAAAATCCTGTGTTTAGTAGATAGCATTTTGATGAGACGTATTTTAAATTAAATAATTGCTTTATTTAATAAATACATTGACAAACCTGTCCATAGGTGTCATTATTGTTTAATACGTAGAAACTAGTACTCTGGTTAAAGGTGTGAGATAGAATAGTTGGAAAATAAGTTAACACCGGAAAATTTGGTGTTTTAGTAGTACCCCAAAATGCAAGTGAAACTAGAAACTACTAGAAGTGAAAGTTTAGTCGGGACTAACAGTGAAACACGTCCGAGAGAACATGGAATAGCCAAGTCTACCTCAAGTTCCAGTGGTAATGTTTCCAAAAAATAGAGGTTGTTAGCTGCTGAAACATATGAAACGAAAAATTTATCAAGAAGTAAATGGTGATTCTGCCAATGAGGAATTTAATATTAAAGATTATATTATGTTAAAGTAACTGTTTTATGTTATTTTGTTTGTAAATATCTATGTTTATTTATTTGTCTTTTTGTTATTTAACAGTTTTATTTTGTATATTATAAGAACTGTAACTGGCAGGAAGACCAAGGTCGTTAGCCTTTTAGGCCATTGTGCCTAATAAAGTTTATTATTATTATTTTTGTTTGATTGGGTTTTAGGCCTTAGGTTTGTTAACCACTGGGGTAAAACTAATAAAATTAACATTATGAAGATTTTATATGATAATTTTGTTTAACATGATGGCGCCTTGTCAAAACTCACATTGAGGTTTGGCTACTGCATTACTAACTTTCTCTGTCCATGTACCTCAACAGAGTACCTGAAATATTGCTAGAAAATGCAAAAGGAATTGCTCAGACTGCTTTAACGACGCTCAAAGAATTGCTGGAGAAAAAGTCAAAAGGATATGAGGGAGAAGAAATGATTTTTCAGTTATGTCAGGATGTTGAGGAATTTTTGTACAACCACAATACACCTGGAATGAATAGTTTTTATGATGAAATGATGAAACAGCAGCTAGAGCAGCAAATGGCAGAAAAACAGCAGAAAAAGTTGGAAGAAGATAGACAGGTAAGTAAAAAAAATTTGATGTTTGTTTTGTTTTCCTAATGTTTTAAAGAATTAGGTACTGCCAATAAAAAAGTGTGTACTTATACGAGGGTAATTCCTAAATTGATCCATTTCTTGTAATATATGGTTCTTTGGGTCGTAACGAATAAGATGTCATGGTTAAAAATTTGAAAATAAGCAACTCAGTTTTTTGGCATTAGAAATAGCGTGCAATACGGTCCTGTCTAAATAGTGTACCTCTTATTGGCTTTTTACAGCTAATACATGTACCTATTAGAAATAAATAATAAAGAAAGTGATTCGCTCGAAAGTGAAGAAGCCCAGCTATGGGCCTGAATGCATAGCAAATAATTTTTACCTTTAGGACTAAATTTATGGTTTACGTGATATGGGACTCTCTTCAAATAGACAACATTTTGCTTGTTATTTTTAGAGAGAAAACATGATGAAAGAAGTTGAAAAACGCAACGACTTACTAAAGGCTGAAGCAAAACTAATACGGGAAAGGCAAAGGAGTGTGTCCGAAGTTGAGGAAGAGGAAGATGAAGAAACGACGCTCAGAAAGTCATCTGTAACTAGCAGGTACGTTAGAAATTTTAGCAATTTCATTTTTACTTTTATAGTGCCAGGCGCGGAACTACTATGCAGCAAGAGGACGCAATGCGGGGGGGCCCGGGCCTCTAGGGGGCCCACGGCCCAGAGTGTCGTTCATGCAATTACACGTCACGTTTAATACCAGGGCCGTAGCTAGAGGCTCTGGGGCCCCGGGACAGCAAGTGATCGAGGGGCCCTTTATCTCCTCACTTCGGAGGCCCCTATGCTTGGGTTTGCTCGGGGGCCCTGGGGCACTGCCCGTTATTTTAGCTTAAGTAAGTAAGTAATTTTGAGGGGCCTGAAAAATAATTTTGCGAGGGGGCCCAAATTTTGAAGTTCCGCCACTGTATAGTGCTTATCTTATACAGTATGTCCATGCATGGGGTGGATATGGAAAAAAAATATTACATGATCCTATTAACTCGAAACTTCATAGAAGAACTCCTAAGGTGGTGAAATGGGGATTCAAAGTTTGTAATGGAGTAAAATTGTTATACCGCGGATGAAGTCTCGGGTGGAAGCTAGTATTAATATAATTATTGAAAATGCGAAATGACTAAAATGTCCATTTTCAAGGTAGTAATGACCTCTCATTTTTTTTTTTAGAAAACGACTAAATAGCTGTGCAGAAACTGATAATTCCATTACTTGTGATGACCATAAAGGTTTCGTTACATTATATTTTAATAGCAGAGAAATACGAAGAGGCCAGTGTTTAAGTAAGTAGAAGAGCAGTGAAGCTCTGGGTTCTCTACAACCTCCGAAAATTTACATCGATTTAATTCACTTTTGCGACCTGTACCCGATATCAACGAAAATCGCGGAAATTTCGACTTTGGCGTTTAATAGCTCCGAAACGAAACATCCTGTATAACTTAATTTTTTTCCGAAGCTAGTTGCACTATTCCTCTATTAAGCCAAAACATTCGATTGCTCACCCTCTGACTGTTTCCAAGAAAAACAAACCTGTTCGACTTTAGGTTAAGCTGTAGATTGACACTTATTTTTGCTGATCTCCTGAGGTCATTATGCAGTAAGGACAAATGGATGCTTTTTAAATTGTAATAAATTATACCGACAAGTAAACATTTTTTGTAGCTAAATTATCCTAGTAATTTTCTTGAAAATATTTTTTTTTGGTCTGTAATGACTTCCTTAAACGATTTATGAAAAAAATATGCGCATGTTCCTGATTCTGTGATCTAATTTTTGAATTTTGATTTTTAGGACATGGTGATTCATCCAATGTTGTATTTATCGGTTTTGATATGAGATCTGGAGAACTTGTAGAAATATCTCAATATAGTTTGGAGGCAAAAAATCACGATACTTCCCAAATTTTGAGAAATCTGACGGGCATAGAGCAAGAGCTAAACTACTTGGCAAAATTAAAGCATAATAACTTGTCGCATTATTTGGGACTTAAACATGAGTTGGTTGGGGATCAGATATTGGTATACGTCCTTAAGGAATATATAAACGGTGAATTGTTTTTTAACCTTGTTATTTTTTATTATATTAATAAAATTATAATTTTAGACTAAAAGGTTTAGACTAAACTTTAAAGAGTACACTTTCATTTGCTGCATACAATATTTTACTAGTTCACTCCATCACTAGTCAGCAACGACTACCCGTCTCTCTCTCTCTATCAGCGAACCCCGATTTGTAAAAACATTTGTTTCCATTTGCAGGGTTAAATTGCTATTCCTTGTTTTCGAGCCAAAACTTGAAGGTAGATATAGATATTTTAAAGCATCTTGCAAAGGGTGTTTTAGCAGCTATAGACTACATTCATCGGAACCACGTTGTGCACAAACACCTTAGAGAATCATGTGTTTTTGTTAATGAAAAAGGTAAGTTTAACATTTTTGTTTCATTTCCTATTTTTTAATTTCGAGACACACTTCAACTTCGACATTTTGCGGGTTTTTGGGTTTTTACTACTCCCAGCATGTGCTGCTTATATTTTTGTTTATATGTTTTGCGCAATTATTTATTTAACGTAATTTTAACCGCCAATATATTTATAAATTATTCGCTTCTTTGCTGGACAGTCAAGATAAAAAGCCTTTAACTGCCTTTGTCTAACTTGTTCATGACAGATTACTAGATCAGAACCTTAAATTTTAGAACTAATGGTTTTCTAGGTTTTATTGCACTACCTGACTGACTACCTGCTAATTTCGGGTTTTGCCCTTAAATCCTTTTAGTAAATTTTCGAGCACGTTTTCCAGATTGTCCGTAAGCACTGATAAGCTATTCCGTTAGTAGATGGCGTCAACTACTATAACTACCCAATCGTTTCCGTAACTTATTTTCTAAATAGCAAAATGAATTTTTAACCGGCAAGATCATACTTCACAGGATCATTTCTGTAGTTGATCTTCGCAATCTCTCTACTCAAAAGTAGAGTTATCGCAACCATGAGGATGAGGAACAGTCACATTTCCTGAGCGTGAGATAAGACTTCGGGCTGCTTTTTATGAGCGGCTCTGGTGGTCACCGATGATCGTTCAACTTGTCGCTTGCGACGGGGTATGGGAGTGTGACAGTCTGAGTGGTTGCACTTTTAGAGCACAGAAAAATAAGCAGCTTAGGTTTTAATGTGAAGGAAAGGTTCACAAAACGGGTTTGGCGGTGCTATTTTGCAATTAGTATTTTATATTTATACCCGTAGTATGACGTAAGGCTGGATACATACATGGCAAACACAGAACGTCATTTTTTAAAATCCGTTAAAAATATAATCTCCTAATAAACACATCGTCATTTTGTCTAGTTCCAACACATCGTCATTTTGTCTAGTTCCTATACCTCTCAATAAAGAGTTTACTTATGAAGAAAAAAAATCCATCAAAGGATTTTGATCAAATTTTGTGGTTAATATTATAAAATGTTATTTTTCAGGTATTGTGAAAGTATCAGACTACAGTATTCATCGGAAATTATTAGATTTAGTTACCTCAGTACATGGAAATTACAGTAAAAAGACTGATATTTTTGATTTTGGTAAATTTGTCCTAAACTTACTGAGACCGCAAAGAAGTTCAGAAGATAATGTGGAGATACCTTGGAACTTACAAAATGACTTGTATGATTTTTTGACAAAGTAGGTTCATACTGATGTCGCAGGCATTGTATAAAACGCCTGAGTCACTAGGCAAATTGTAAAACGTCTAAAAACTTAACAATATGATTGAAAGTTTTACTTTTGTTCCGGTTTGTTGCAGATGTTTTATAAAATATCTCTAAGTTATTAATTCTCTAGTGAAACTGTTGTTTTAGAATATGCCTGGTTTTTACAATTCGCTTACAACATATTCTTTATATTATTTAAATATTTTGACATTATTTTTTTCATGTTCTCTACAGTATTTTGTGTTTATTAATATTTTGCAAGGATCTGTAAGGTAAGCATAAAACAATGCTTAAGGGTAACCTGGATATTAGATCCCAAACTTCAGAACATTTTGGTTTATTCTCTAAAATAAACTGATTGAAATAAGTTAAGGATATTGTGGTTTCTCTGAGAAAAAAAAGTTTAGGAAACAAGTTGACGTACGCCCATGTTTCCTCATCATTTCTAGAAATAAAACACATTTATTCAACTTAAAAATGTGTAGTATCAGAAAACAGAAAATATTTTTGAAAATTATTTAATAGTTTTATTTTATAAAATTATTTACCCTTTCTTTTCACATAAATATAGAACGCAATTGGCAGGCAATTTGCCAATATCTATTATTTTAAATTACTTTGTCCCTTTAGTTACATGATTATTTTAAATCATATACTTTAAAATTTGTATTATAAGCAGGAGGCAAAGTATATTACCAATAGAATTTATATAAAATCGCCTATATCTATCGTAAACTCTATATTGCGCGTTATAAATTTCAAAAATAACTCACAGCGTGACGTCATGCGCGAATCCGGACGAATTTGACACGGTTTGGTATCATATCTTCCTTTTATTGTATCATGCGATTTATCTCTTTTCTACTGATACTGCCACGGATTTTGCTCTGAAGAACTTGCCGCTATAATTTCCCCCTTGACTGTTCCTAACAAGAGGCGTGTTACATATGCATCCCTTTACTGTCCAGCTACAAAAGCCTAAAACATCCCTCTGCTCTCGCTCATTCATACCTAGAATATCCAGATTATTGAACAAATTGCCTGCAGATGTTTTCTCTTCCCCTCCCAACCTCCAATCCGTTAAATCCCGTGTCAATAGATTACATTTCCCTTATCTTCAAACGCCCACGGTACGTTAGTACTGAGACCTGACGTCTACTTGGGCTGTCAGATAAAAAAAAAACTTAAATTGTCCTTTTCTTTATAAATTTGTAAAGAGACTCAAAATTAAATTTGTTGAGAAAAACTGAGTTGTCTTACACTACTTATCTGCTTAAAACCTTGATTGTCAAATGAGACCGGTCTCAACGATAGTGAATCCAGTGTTAAAAATTTACGATTATGTTTTTTTGTGATAATTAGTGCGCACTAATTAATACTACGTTGGCGTTGGCGTAACAAACGTGGTGGATAACAAACAAAACCTTTATATACGCAAGTCTTGCTCTTGGATAACGTTAATGTTCACTGTTTTAGGTGTTTGAACAAAAACGAAAACGAGCGCTACACTGCCATTCAACTTTTGAGCCATTCGTTTTTTAATAAATCGATAGTTCAGTTTTCACCCGAGGACGTTCCGCCAGAAGCTCCATTGGCCAGAAATATCTCACCAGAAATCTCGCACAACCTTTCGTCTTTGTCGAACACATCGTTTAACGGACAGTCTCGAATTAACAATGAATTTGAAATATTGGACAACTTGGGAAAGGGTGCTTTTGGGGATGTTTTAAAGGTAATTTTTTTTTATTAAATAACTTGTAGCACTTTTTTATCAATGAATTATAAGGTACGGATTCGTACGTTCGGATTTTATGGAATATGGGATATAAATATTAGTTTAGAGTAGGCAGCTATATAGAGCCGAGATAAAGTATGTATGTTTATTTAAATAAAAATTTCAATACAAAGATAAGACATGTTAGGTACAATTTTTTACGCTTGGCAGGTACACGACCGCTTTCGATTGTCCGAAAAAGAAGACAAGAATTCGGCTATCAATTGCGTAATTATGTGTTTCTTTTTTCCGGTTCACGATGTCGTATTTATAATTATCGTCATCCATTCTGTTGAGCTGATATTTACAAAACTTTTAAGACCTACATATCTTTTTAAGCTTACTATATGATGGTTTTAGGCGAAAAACAAATTGGATGGTGGTTATTACGCCATCAAAAGAATAAAACTTAATCCCAAGAACCAAAAACTAAACAAAAAAATTGTTAGAGAAGTTATGCTACTTTCAAGACTAAACCACGAGAACGTGGTTAGGTATTACAATTCGTGGATTGAAACCACTAGTATTAAGAGTGAGCCTGATGAGGCTTCTAGTGCTACTGCGACCACAGCTACAGACCCTACCGGCAAGGTATCAAAGGTTATAAAAAAGGACGAGGTAAGCTCTAATGATAATTATTTGTAGTTGTTAAATAATGTAATATTTAAGATTAAGAAAGTGCCTCCTTCTTTCAGGACACGCTGAATGACGTTATTGAAAAGTTAGTACCAGCAATGAACAACTGCAAACTTTCAAAAACAACAACAACATATGACAGTACGTCACAAGTAGCCTACAATGAATCGTCTGACGACTCCAGCGATGATGAAGATGATACTAGTCCTGTGAGGTACGATTTTAATGTTGATACCCTGAGAAAGTTTAATAATACTTCTTGCAAAAAGGCCAATTAGTTACAGATAGCTTCTAAGAAATGACATTTTTATTAAATTTTGATTATGGTATCATTGTATAGCGCAAGTAGTTTTTGAGAAAATAAAAAAAAAACTCTTAAAAAACCGCAGAAGTTCGTTTATTTAAATTTTAGATTTGGTCCAGATTCAGATTCCTTTGATATAGAATTCGAAAGGGAATCAAATGAAGAATCTTCATCGAAAACAAGTCTCTCGATTGACACGTCCTTGAAGAATACGAATAGTCTAAAACTAGAAATTGCCAAGGAAATAATAAAAGAAGAAGATTTTTTATATATCCAAATGGAATTTTGTGAAAAAAGTACTTTGAGGACTGCCATAGATAGGAATCTATACATGGACGATGATAGAGTATGGAGACTTATCAGGGAGATTTTTGAAGGTTTGTTTTTATCTGTTGTAGTTTAATTGTGTGGCATCCAGTTTATACGGAGGTGGCCAGGATCCTCCTGTCTCCTGTCTGTCTCCTGTCTCCTGTCTCACAGGAGACAGGAGACAGGAGACATATATCATATATATCATCATATATATCATATATATCATATATATCATATATATATATATATATATATATATATATATATATATATATATATATATATATATATATATATATATATATACATATATATATATATATATATATATATATATATATATATATATATATATATATATATATATATATATATATATATAATAAGATTCTTTATAGGTCTCTGTCATATACATCAACAAGGTATGATTCATAGAGACTTGAAGCCGGTAAATATTTTTTTGGATTTCTCGGATCATGTTAAAATAGGAGATTTTGGCCTCGCTACAACTATTGCTATAAGATCAAAACAGGGGGAAATTTCTGGTAAGTACTCTTAGCTTCTTTAAAATACTAATTAATAATAATAAAGTTGATTTAAATTAATTACAATTTAAATATGATATATATGTATAAAAAAAAAATAAAAAAAAAAAAAAAAAAATAAATAAACTTGATAAAACCCCCGAAGACGTACTTGTTAGGGGCAAATCTTATATTTAACATTACATTATTTAATTATATAAATTACTCAATTGAAAAAATATATATTCAAATACATACATACAATTTCTCTTTTAGGACAAGAGAGATCCTTAGAGAAAAATAAATAAATAACTTTTATATTATACAAAATAATATCAAAGTAATTCCAAAAATTTCTTTAAATCGTTTGTTGTTAATATCCAAGCTTTTATTTCAATTTTATATTTTTTTAATGATATAATTCTTTTAATATTTACTGGTAAATGATCGTTTAAATAAAAACATAAATATTTATAATTCTTTTTTGCTATAAACTTATGTATTTTTGGTTTAATGGAAATTTCATTTTTATGACGCGTGCCATGGTTATGTTTTTTAAATTGTATTAGATTTTTATTTTTAAAAACGTATACTAAAATATTATAAATATATATTTGCCTAACCTCCATTTTTTTTTGTTTCTGAATATAATTCCTTCGAAGGATAAAAATAGTCTTTATTAAACATAATTTTCAGAAATCTTTTTTGTAATACTTCTATTTTTTTCACTAAAATTCTACTTATTCCTCCCCAACCTAAAATCCCATTATTCAAATGAGTTTTAACTAAGGCATAATACAATATTTCTAAGTGTTTTATATCCAAAAAGGTTTTAACATTTTTGAATATTGGTAGCAAAATTCTTAATTTTTTAATTACGTAATCTACATGTAAATCCCAATTTAATTTACTGTCAAAAATTATTCCCAAGTATTTAACACTGTTAGCTTTTAAAATTTGAATACCATCGTCTATTTTAATACTATCCACATTTGAGGTGTTATTGTTTTGATGTAGACTAAAAGTAAGATAATTTGTTTTGTCAAAATTAATTGTTAATAAGATATTATCAAACCAATTTTTAACTATTTTAAAATCTTTTGTAATTTTGTTATGTATGTTGTTCCAATTTGTATCACTATAGAAAATAACAGTATCGTCTGCAAAACTATGAATTTCTCCATCACAATTTATACTAAATAAATCATTAAATGTAAATATTAAAAAATAAAGGTCCTAAAATTGTTCCTTGGGGAACACCATATTTAAATACTTTTGAATAACTTTCTTCTTTATCTATCATAACATGATTTGGCCTATCTTTTAGATAGTTTGTTATCAACTCCAATGGTATTCCTCTAAATCCAATATTTTCTAATTATACGGAGTGTTGACTAACAATAGGATAAAATGTTATATGAGGGGTCCGCATGTGGTTGGTTGTTGATACGTAAGTATCGCGGGAAGAATTCTCTCAAAATCGTTTCGGTTCCCATTTCTAATATCTTTTACAAGTTTTCTTTTAAGGTGTTTGTTGCTCTTTATTTTCAATCTTTTTTTTATTCTCTTATTGGCTAACTTCCTAGTAACTGTTGCTATGGTAACCATTGCCATTGTAACCCTGTCACTTCTACTGGTTGAGAGTTAAGTATTTCAAATTTTACAAGCTTAAGTTTCTATGGCTATTAGCCCAATTAAAGTTAACAGTGCGTTGAACAACCCATCCTAGGGCACGAATCCATATTTAGTTATGTTTTTAAAATACAAAAGAGCGATAATTTTTAAGTAATATAGTAATTAATTTAAAGCTATATCTAAAAGTCAAACAGAAGAAGATATGGACGAAAGTAAGACTGGACAAGTTGGAACTGCTCTCTACGTAGCACCGGAAATTAACACTGCCGCCAAAGCTATTTATAATCAAAAAGTTGACATTTATAGTTTGGGTAAGTAAAATGTGAAGTTTTGATGATGTTAAATTATTTAATAATATTAAATATTAACTATTTAACACCCTGTATAACAAAATTTAACGAAAAACATACCTTTGAAATTAAGTTTGCTAAGGAAAGCAGGTTTATTTTCTGTCCCGAACCTGAGTTTTTATTAAGAAGTGTATTATATTCTATTTGGTTTTTTTAGGAATTATACTATTTGAAATGTGCTACAAACCATTAGAAACTGGGATGGAGAGGGTAAAGACTCTTACAAAGCTAAGACAAAAAGAAATTATTTTGCCAGATGATTTTTCTAAGAAAAACGACAGGGCGCGCTTTTTAATAAGGTATGGTAACTGTTATATACAGTGACCGGCAAAAAGTTCGCAACATATGGGAAAAATTTTTATTAGGTGAGTATTGGAAAAACTTTTCCGGGGGATCGGTTCTGCATGTCCGATAACCTAAAAATCGATTTTGACATACGTCACGTGATCACTGGTATAGCGTCAAATTAAAAAAAAAATTGTTAATTTACAAAAAGTGAGGTTAGTTGACGAGATATCAAAAAAAGTTATTTGAAAAAATTGCTTAGAATTAAATTCTAGGTCCTTGTGCAAAATTTTAAGATTTTATTTAAAAAAATTGGAAAACTCAATTTTTTTTAAATATTTTTTTATCGATTTACAAATTTCCAGTTTTTTTCGTTTAGATAGCTTGGCTAATGTAAAGCCCATGTATCTGGATGAAAATAAACGAATGTAGTAGTTTTTTCTACAATTGACAGGACAAAATTAAAAAAAACAGGGTTTCGCCGGACGCTAGCTGTTGCAATGATTTGTATCTAGCAGCAGTGTCAAAATTTTAGAGACATTTCAATGAGATTACATTGAGAAAACCTTAATCGTCTTAAATATATCTGAAGTTCGATTTTTTGTAAAGTTAAGGGGAGTAAAATAGATAATAAACAAAAAATTACCTGTTTATTTAATCGAAATTTCATAAACGAAAACCAATGTAAGAAAAACTTAAAAGTAGTCAAATTCTGTACTAACAATATAAAAAATCATTGTTTTTCCTTGGGTGCACAAAATTTAAAACGCAGTATGACCACCATTTCTCTCCATACATACTATTGTTCTCGAGCGCAACTCTCGATTAACATTTCGGAGCATTTTACGATTTATTTGCAATACACAATTTATAATGACATTCTCTAAATTTTGTATATTCCTAAAGGGTCGATGTTTGTACACAGAGTTCTTTAGGTATCCCCACATAAAGAAATCTAACGGAGTCAGATCTGGTGATCTCGCAGGCCACGGATTTTCAGAAAACCGTCCTATCCACTGGTTTCCAAATTCTTGATCCAGCCATCTCTTCACCTCATTTGTGGAATGAATGCTAGCTCCGTCTTGTTGAAAGTATAAATTTCTTCTTTCGGCTAATGACAAATTGTCTAAAAAGTCAGATATCTCAGTTTGTAGAAATTCTAAATATCGTTCTGAATTTAAATTGTCTCTAAAGAAAAAAGGTCCCACTATTCTGAGGTTGAAAATTCCGCACCACACATTAACCTTAAAACTATATTGGTCTTTACTCTGAATTACAAAGTCTGGGTTTTCGGTGGCCTACCATCTACAGTTTTGTGAACTGACGGTTCCGTTAGAGGTAAATGTAGCTTCATCCGAGAAAAGAACGTTCTTTGGGAAATTAAAATCTTCCTCAATCATACCCTGGAACCAGGCACAAAAATCGAAGCGGGCGTCATAATCCCTATCTTTTAATACTTGTACAAATTTAGGTTTGTACGGATGAAATTTGTTTCTTTTTAATATCCTCCGCACAGATCTTTCGTGAATGTTAGTGATCTCCGATATTTGACTAACTGCTAATTGGGGTGTTTCTGTGATCGACAAACACACATCCAGAGAACCTTCGTCACCTGTTACCGGTTTTTCATGGGAAACTTTATACTGATTTTCTACCGATCCCGTTTCTTTAAATTTATTGACTAGACGAGATACTGTGGAATAATGGAGGGATTTATCGGGGTGCCTCTCATTAAAAATTGCTGCTGTTTCTCTATGGCTTTTGTAATTATCTCAAGAAAATAAAATAATTTCTATCTTTTCCTGAAGAAGTAGTGTGGGTGCCATTTTAAGGAATAAAATATTAATAAACTTATGTAAAATGTCAAACTTAGTAAGATGCGAGACATAAACCAATGACATAGGTTGAAATCAAACAAATTATAATTTGTTTGACATTTTTCTGTTGTTTTTAACCTACTAGATTATTTGGTTGTTTTAATTTCAGAGCCTGCTTTGGTAGTTTTAAGTACAACTAAATAGACCTGGTTGTTAAATTTATGTGCGAAAAATCTTAATAAAATCTTGATACAGTCATTTCATTAGATTCAAACCATTGCAACAGCGAGCGTCCGGCGAACACCTATTTTTTCGATTTTGTCCTGTCAATTGTAGAATTGTAGATCTGACTCCGTTAGATTTCTTTATGTGGGGATACCTAAAGAACCCTGTGTACAAACATCGACCCTTTAGGAATATACAAAATTTAGAGAATGTCATTATAAATTGTGTATTGCAAATAAATCGTAAATGCTCCGAAATGTTAATCGAGAGTTGCGCTCGAGAACAACAGTATGTATGGAGAGAAATGGTGGTCATACTGAGTTTTAAATTTTGTGCACCCAAGGAAAAACAATGATTTTTTGTGTTGTTAGTACAGAATTTGACTACTTTTAAGTTTTTCTTACATTGGTTTTCGTTTATAAAATTTCGATTAAATAAACAGGTAATTTTTTGTTTATTATCTATTTTAATCCCCTTAACTTTACAAAAAGTCGAACTTCAGATATATTTAAGACGCTTAAGGTTTTCTCGATGTAATCTCATTGAAATGTCTCTAAAATTTTGACACTGCTGCTAGATACAAATCATTGCAACAGCTAGCGTCCGGCGAAACCCTGTTTTTTTAAATTTTGTCCTGTCAATTGTAGAAAAAACTACTACATTCGTTTATTTTCATCCAGATACATGGGCTTTACATTAGCCAAGCTATCTAAACGAAAAAAAACGGAAATTTGTAAATCGATAAAAAAATATTTAAAAAAAATTGAGTTTTCCAATTTTTTTAAATAAAATCTTAAATTTTGCACAAGGACCTAGAATTTAATTCTAAGCAATTTTTTCAAATAACTTTTTTTGATATCTCGTCAACTAACCTCACTTTTTGTAAATTAACAATTTTTTTTTAATTTGACGCTATACCAGTGGTCACGTGACGTATGTCAAAATCGATTTTTAGGTTATCGGACATGCAGAACCGATCCCCTGGGAAAGTTTTTCCGATACTCTCCTAATAAAAATTTTTCCCATATGTTGCGAACTTTTTGCCGGTCACTGTATAAAAAAGAATAGAATTTCATTATTTTACTAGTGATGTATGCAATTTGCAATATAGATATAATTAGAGCTGTACAGTTGCAAGCATATCCAATGCATTTATCGTTTTATTTACACTTTCATAGGGATAAAAATATATATATATATATATATATATATATATATATATATATATATATATATATATATATATTTATAGAAATTGTTTTCTTGGATCTTCTTTATATATTTTTTATAGATATATTTTCTTGGGATTTAAAGATCCTTAATAATTACTACTTTTAATGGTTTTAGGCTTTTATTAACGTTTCGGTCATTATTGTGACCTTCTTCAGAATGTGTGCTGTGAACGAAAATATCTTGGGAAATGCACCCTCCCAGTCAAAGGTTAAAATTGACATATAGACACTGACACATCGGACGAAACAATTTAAAATAGACATTAAACAATTTTAAAATGACGTGCAGCATCAAAACTGCGTGTCTACTACACTGTTATATATATATATATATATATATATATATATATATATATATATATATATATATATATATATATATATATATATATATATTATATATAAGTGTACGTTCAAACACACATATATATATATATATATATATATATATATATATATATATATATATATATATATATATATATATATATATATATATATATATATATATATATTATTTAATATATATTTTAGTTCATTCATTTTTTGTTAAATTTGTACCTAGGTGGCTTTTGAATCATGACATTTCCAAACGTCCAACGTCTAAAGAAGTGTTGGACTCCGGCCAACTTCCGCGACTTGTAGAAGAACAGAAATTTCAAGAATTAATACGTCATACACTCAATCATGCTGAATTAAAAGGTTTGTTAGTGACCACATACAAAATTAACACAATTTAAAAAGACCCTTTTAAAAAAAAGTACTAAGATTAACATTTATCTTATGATTTGCAACTTGTGCAATATACTATGATTAAACAATTCTCTCTCTGTTTTCTAGGTTACAAGTATCTCATTTCATCCCTCTTTACGCAGACGTTACCTCCCGCTCAAGATATCACGTACGATAGAGATCCTATACCTTCTATAACGTCCAGGCAACTCTGTGCGTTTGTTAGAGACACTTGTGTAAAGGTAAATCTAAATACAACTATAATTTTAACAATCATTATTTTCATATCTCCAATTCTTGTACTACAGTTAACTACCCAACCCGATGTAATGGCTTGCCGGCTGATTTTGGATCCAGTGCTTATTAAAGCGTTTGGATGGGTGAAAGGCATTATTCTCGTTTAATTAATTTAATAGAATATATATATATATATATATATATATATATATATATATATATATATATATATATATATATATATATATATATATTTATATATATATATATATATATATATATATATATATATATATATATATATATATATATATATATATATATATATTCCCTGTAATAAACTTTAAGTTAGTTGGGAATAAAGAATTAAAAAAAAATAGGGCATGGTTTTTTTAGATTTTTAAACAACATGGTGGGCAGAATTTGACCACTCCATTGTTGATGCCGAGAAGCAAATATTATGAGGATGCCGAATCTTGTGTTAAGTTAATGACACACTTTGGTAACATTGTTTCGATACCACATGATCTCAGGTAGGTTTAGTTTAATTGCGAAATAAGAGTGATCGCCCGAAACGTGTCATACTACTTCCTTGCTTAGAAACAAAATAATCAGATTATAAACAAAAGTTCTACAGTGTTAGTTTGGATACTAAAAGATGTGCGATGTATAGATGTCAGATAAATTTGTACGACATTTTCATATACGTATTACTACTATATTGTTAGCATCCAATCTACCCCTTGTTAAAATTTGAAGCAAAGATGTTTGGTGTTGTACCACGTGATGTACCAGAACTTTTGACGGAACTGTCACTGTCAGTTCTGCCAGCAGTTTAAAATGTGAGCTTGTCGGTTTCCTTCTTCGTCTTTTTACCATTCAAAAGTAAAGAAAAATGTGTTTTTATTTGTGTAAAGTGGATTAAAAGTTATTTATTATCCTATTTACGATCATGACGTAGCTAATGTACCGATAATACCAGTTTTAACCAGCAAGAAGTGACCAAATTATAGTTTCAGCGGCGGATAGTCTTCACAAGAATGTAAACTGAAGAGTGAAGACATCATTTTTAATATCAATTTGAGATTTTGGGGCTAAACGGGTAAGAACATTATGTAAATAAAGCGGAGCATCGTTTGGAAATCTAAAAAGAAAACATTATTTAAGCTCGAATTAAAACTCAAAATAGGTAAATATAATTTATTGTACACATTGAAGCACTAACGGCGTACGAATTTTCTGACAGTCACAGTACTTACAAAAATTTATTATTACTGTTAACTTTAAACATCTTTTTAAACAAATTAACGGTAAAATATCGGTCCCGTGCTTGTTCCTTTCACGCGGGAAAATAAACAGAACATTTCTCTTAAAAGAAAGAGTAAAAGTAATTTCTTTAATTTTCTTCCCTCGAATAATAATGAAGAAATTTCCTTCTTAAAAATGTCCAAAATTTCGTTTACTGCCAATCTTTTGCAAATATTATTTTTTTCGTGGCGGCTGAAAGTTTGGCCTTATTTAATAAGGTCAGTACCGTGTCACCAAATTAAAATTATAAAACGTGGAGCAAATGTGAAGGCGGCATTGTGTATTCAGGTTATGACGCATTTTATATCGTTTAATATCTTGTCTGTTTACAGGTTAATTTTATTATTGTTTTTTGCACGACCAATATATATATATATATATATATATATATATATATATATATATATATATATATATATATATATATATATTTAGATAGTTTTAAAAATTTGTTTATGTTGGTCACATTCTAAACGCCAATACCAACGATTACAAAACTTGCATCAATTAAAAGATATAACCCCGTTTTAGGGTTCCATTTGCTAGATTCGTAGCATGGAACAGTATAAAATCATTTAGACGATACTCTGTTGAAAGAGTTTATAAAGAAAAGAAAGTGTTTGGATTTATTCCTAGGGAGTTCTACGAATGTGCCTTTGATATAGTAACCCCCACACAAGGTAAAAATAAAATAAAGTTTTTTCACCAATAGTGGTCAATTGTTGCCACCCTGTAGTGTTATTTAAATGGTATGGTAAGTTAGTTACTAATATAATTTTGATTTTTAGGTAATCTGATGTCAGATGCCGAAATTTTATACATAGTCTATGAAATAATCAACGAACTGCCAGGAGTAAAAAATGTAAAATTCCTAATAAAACTGAACCATACCTCTCTTGTAAAGGCTATTCTGTTGCATTATGGTCTTAAGGATAAGCACGAAATATTGTGTCGTTTACTATTGGATATTAAGGTTAGAATTTTGAATTTTCTTTAATCGAATTATTTTTTTTTTAACTTTATAGACCCAAAATCCTATAATTATCTTGATTTTTGAAAGCTAAAGAATTATTTTTAAGCCCTAAGGAGTAAAAATACCTTTAGTCCCTGAGGGAGCAAAGATACTTGCCCATACTAAAACTTTTCTGACACCCTGTATACTCAATATTACATTTTTTTTAGGAAACTAAAGTTCCAAAAGCACAATTGACAAATTTTCTTGTGCAGGAGGGTCTATCTGACAGCATGATTCAGTCATTAACTACGTTATTGTGTTCAGAATGTGACATTACTAAGACGCTTAGTCATTTTCAGTCGATTACCAGGAAGAAAACGGGAGAGGCTAGTAATTTGGCCAAAGTAGCTTTACAGGAACTAAAAACTATTATACAAAATGCAGAAATTTACGGAGTCCAAGTAAGAAGTGTAATATCATTGTGAAATGAAACTTTATTTTTGTCACGACTGTACACCAATGGAGGTGTTTTAGATAATACAATCTAAACGTTTAGTATAATCATGGATTTATTAAGAATGGATACGGGATGATTTAACATTCTTTGAAGCCAAAACAAACCATTCTAAGCGACACTGTAAACAAAATTTGTAAACATTGGCCACATCTTATTTTACCTTGTATTTTTGTACAAAAAATACGTTAGAAGTATCACAAGATTTACTAAAAGTAATAAAAGGCCTAAAATATTTTATTTTTCTGCTAAATAATAATAAATTTAAGTTAAAAAGGTTTTATTATTTATAGGTTATATTATTTCTAAAGGTTTATTTAAAGTCGCTCCGAGTCATTTTTTATAAATCTATAAGTCGCACTTTTTCTTTTCTAGTTCATTAGACAAAGACGTACGTGTAACCGAGTGTTCAGACCGAGGTTCAGCCGTTTTCCTAAGCAACCAGTACAGACAGCAACACTTCTGAGCTCCCACACTCCAATGCTGTTTTTTCTCTTTCTACTACCATTCTTAATTCAATTACGTATTTCTTTCAAGTTCGTAAACTGTACCTATAGGGGAAGATGTTTTCATAACAAACAACAAATATAAGGCTTCACGTTCAATACGCTCACAGTGTATGGAACATCGAATCCTTTCTTAATAAATCCATGAGTATAATACTATTTTAATTGGTTAGATTAAAGTAATATGATGAAAATGACCGCGACTGTACCTAAACTTGCTCTATTCCAAGAAGACATAATCACAACGATTTTTTTAGGCGTATAGTCAAGTTTTAGTTTTTTAACTCTTCTTTCTATTTTAGTTTGATTTTGTAATAGCTCCTGGCCTTGTCTACAATATTCAGCAGCATTCAGGTATGATCTGTCAGTTTGTGTGCGAACTGAAAAAGAAACGAAAGCACGATAATAAAGAAGTAGTGGCGGTTGGAGGTCGCTATGACGCAATGATTTCTTACTATCACAGCATTATGGAGCAGACTGATATGCTCACTAAGGATATTAAACAATCAGCAGTCGGTACGTTCTTTTTTGTTTCCTTCGCTAAAGGAAAAAATCACCTCCTGTGTTTTTTACTTTTAATACTTTTCGACAGGGATATCTATTTCCTTGGACAGACTAGTTCAAGCAGTACAAAAGCACGCGAGTGAAGATCTACCGAAACTGGATGCCCTGGATGCTGTGGTTTGTTCAGTTGGCACGAAACAGTTAATAAAGGAGAAAACAAAAGTAAGGAGATAAATACAATTTTTCTAGTTTTTCAGTAAATTCCTTGGTTTTCTAGCAGACATTTAATGTTATACCAATAATCAAACTTTATAATGCGTGTCTTAGATTTTAAGAAGCTTATGGGAAGCAGGCATAAGTTGTTCACTGATAGAAGCAGCTAATATAGACGAAGTTCGAGAACAGTTGATATACATGGGGGCTTCCCACGCTATTATCCTAAAAGACAATGATCAAGGAATGGTTAGAGTCAGAAGTTGGGATAAAGATTCTAGAGAGAGGTAGAGAAAAATGTTTTTTTCGTATTTAGCAGTAACTCTATAGATTTACAGATGGCTTGGATTCGCTTTCATTCCAAAAGTCAATCTATTAAATTATATTTTTGAAATAATTATTATTTTGACGTCTCCTGTACACTGCCTTTTTGTTGTAGTTATGACAAGTTTCAAGAAAAACATTACAGTACATCTGAACTTGTTGAAAATATGGAAAAAATTCTAAAGAAACGCAACGATAGTATAACGGACACCACGCAATCGTCGACTATGTTGTCAAGATCTGAAAGCAAACTGAGTTATTCCGAAAAAGGCGACTCTGAACCTGTTGTTGATTTGTCGTTTGTCACTTTGGAAAAATTGTCGTCGAATGCTAGGAGAAGATATGAAAGTCAGGTCAGTTATTTTTTTTACAAATGTTGGGGCCAACTGTGCATTGAGTACCAAAAAATGTACCGTAGCACTATGGGAGAAAATGCCAACCTGGCCAAAAGTAGTTGCGTGTTAAATTAGTCTTGAATTATTATTCTAATACATAACATAACATTAAAATATATATCATTAAAAAATATATCAGCATTAAAAAAACTAATAAACTAATAAAATTCTAAAGAAAAACTATTTAAACAGTCAATTTTTGTAAAATACTTTTTAAGGTGTATTTTAAAATTCCTTAAAAAACTGTTAAAAACATTCAAATTGTTAAGTAATGCTTCTTCAAATGTATTTTAAATAATTGTAATTTCTTCATTTTCTTTATGTTTTTTGGAAGGTCATTATAAATTTTTATGCCATTATGTAATAGACTGCATGCCAAAATTGCTCTTTACAGGTGCTGTTTGCAATAATTCAGTTTGCCTCGTGTTATGATTATGTAAATCATTAATGGGATAAATCTGTACGTTTGTTTGTTTTTTACTTAATATTAAAGATTCAATGAATATACAGACATGTTTTTAATTTATACAAATTATCAATGTTTAAATATCCTAATGGTTTATATAAGTTTATTGTTGGTTCAAGGTATGGTTGTCTGTAAATACACTTAATAATTTTATTTTGAAGTATTTTTAATGGTTTTAGATTTATCTTATTTGCTGATCCCCAAATTGAAATTAAATATTGCAATTTTGAATGCACTAAACAATAATAAATATTTTGTAAATATTGTCTCGGTATATTTTTGCGAATCTTGAATAATATTCTTAGAACGTCCAATTTAGCATTTATAAAAATAAATAGTCCTAACTTGCTCAAAATTTACAGTTAGGACAGTTTAATATGTGTGGGATAACCAATATATGCATATAAGCCGAAAATGGAAAAATGTAGTTAGGACGTTTTAACTAAAGAGGGTAGCGTAGGTGGCGCCCTTTACTAGTGACATCAAAAGTATGGACAAATTTGAATTTCTCGCCTCAAATAACCTCCAAATCTCTAATTTTGTGCCGCTATGTCTTGTTGAGAACTCATTGGAAAAAATCGAAAACAAAATTAAAACTTTGACACCCTGTATCTTGGTTATTATCAACTTTGGAATTAAGCAAGTTTGAATAAATCGCAACATTTCGACATCGACTTTTGGACCACCCTGTATATAAAAAACAGTTTTTTGCATCTTCTGTAAAATTGCATAAATGATACTTATGATACTTTGCCTAGACAGACACGAAATCTGTAAGTATACTGTCAATTTTTTGTTGTTTTAGACAAAATCTCAACTAGATAGTCTGTTTAAAAAATTAACAGGTTTTATAACAGTTATTGGAATTACTGTGGAATCTAATGTTGTGAGGAGTTTAACATCTTTTTTGGATTTTGAGTCTGAAGACCTGTATTGGAGGTCTGTTCAGGATTGTGTAGGAAAGTAAGTAGAATGACTTAAATTATACTTAATTCTGATTTAAATTTAGATTTCCTAGTTGATCAATCAGGTTGGCTCAGGTTTTAGTCTGTTTATTGTTAATAAGTCGTCATTAATAATTTACAAGCCCCAGTTCTCAACAGCAATTCTAGTATTTCTGCGATTTGCTGCTTACCTCTAATTCACAAAGCTAAGTCTAATTATTAGATTAGATTATTATTATTATTACTTATTTACCGTTTTCTTTTAGGCATCAAAGGCACAAACAGTATATAAACGAAATATGCGAAGAAATATGGAGCACCAAAATGAGGAAAACCAATCCCACCATTGTTCTGTTTAGTTTGACTGAAAATTTTTATAAATTAATTATCTAATATTTCAAAAGTGTTTACTAGCCACCTTCATAGAGATAGGTAAAAGTAGAAGTAGGCCAGACAAAAAAGAAAAAAAAGTATTGTTATTGTGTGTAAGCTTTTAGTATTTTGACATTTCACAAACTGTGTATATATAGGGTCTTTCCTCATACCGGGCGTCCCAGATTATTTTTTTGCAGGTGTTTGAACGTATACGGCACTTCTGGTTTTTGCACCCAACTGTTTAATTTTAAATGGAAACCAGTACTTTTTCTCAAATTGCATTATTTCGACATAAGGAATCTGCCGTTGCTCTCTGTAGCATTATTTTGGAACGCCCTGTATAAGGAAAGAACGTGACAGTCGTGGTCGACATAAAGTTTTTTTAATGCTTTTTCCAATGAAAAATAAAATTTTATTTTGGACACTAGTGTGCATACATACGTTCGATCCAACTGAATATTCCTTTACAAGACAAAAAGAATATTACGTAGGATCTTTACATTAATTTTTTTTAAAACGATTAGATAGCTTCAGCAAAAAATATTTAAATATTAGTTTTAAAATAGTTCCTAGTGTATTATTAAAACTAAATATTTTAAGAATCCATATGATTTTATGTTATATGCGGTGTGTAAAACCAACACCCCCTGGGGGTGTTGGTAAAACATGTTATAGGTACTTAAAGATAGCGACGTCAAATCCTACACAGCTATTTGACTATTTACGATTCTGATCATGATTAATTTTGTTTTTGTAAATGTGCAACAGAGCTCACCAGCTAGACTCTGGTCTGGTCTGTCTAGTGACTGGATTTACAACATAGCGCTATCTCTTAGTCTATATTTCTATGGATACAACTGTTTTATGCTTTTAAAGTGAGAGATGTATTTTTTAATAAAATATTTTTTTATTTCATTGGTTTTTGTACTAAGTCCAGACTCCCAAAATAATAGTATTGAAGCTGTTGTCAATAGGAAATATACTTGTTTGTTATCATTGGATGAATTGTTAAAGCAAATCATTACAAACCCCAAAATGTTATTTTGAAGAAAATTACTACCCCGATTAAACAAGCAACCATATTAGCAATGCTTTAAGCTGGTTTTTTCACGCTTTTCCCAGCAAAATAATGTTAACGAACTTTAAATTTAAATCAACAACAACATATTCTATAAATTATTCTGCTGGTTGCAGATATCTTGGGCAGACAATAGTTGAGATTTAAAAAAAATAATGTGATAAAACTCTTTACTTTTAATATTGAAATTTTAAAATGATTTAAACATCATAACAAGACGAGAATTTTTAGTGACAACTAGTTCAACTAGTAGCTAATTGATTAAGCCAGCATAAACCATCTTTATACGTTTCTATAGTCTAAATTACCTCTGGTAAAACCCAGCAGTTTTATATAGTACTGTTGTGTGAAACTTGCTAAACTTTCTAAACACGTTTACCTTATCAATGAATCGAAAGGAATTTATAATTAAACCATAAAATTTTTATTATCGTGGGCACACTCATAGTTTTCATAACATAAACTCCTAAAAAAAGAATGAAATCAGCGTATGCACGTCTTTATCGGGACTAAATAAGTTTTTAAAATATTTGAAAGTTAATTCTTTCGATTAGTGGCTTTTGATCCTTTGATTCTGGATGCTGTACCTGATTTAACAATAATACGATTATTATTAATAAAGCTATAGGTGTGTCTAACAATATAATCGATCGCTAACCAAGTGCAGAAAAGCTGGAGGTAATAAAATTGTTAATTTATTACGAAATGTTTGAAAATCCTAACAAGTTGACAATCATCATAACCTCACAAAATCAATATGTTAGCGCGTAATGTAGGCAACTTGTCATACACCTGGGAATTTGCCAATTTCTTGTCTATGGAATTTGCCCCCTAATCAACAGGAATAACGGGAATAAATCGATTTAAACTGTGCCGTAGAATGATAATATGCATAGGGTACTCCAATAAATGATATTTTAATAACGTATACGATGATAACATTGTTTAAGGCAGAATTTTGAGTATTTTTGTAACTCTCACTTACCGGTAGCGGGTGGGAACCAAAATACAGTTGCAAATCCCATAAGGATGAATAAAAATTTAAACACTGAACTAACACTGCACTATAGATTGATTTCTTATCTTTCCTAAACATCTAACAGCCTCATAAATTAATATTCTGTAACAAATTGTTAAGAATTTTTTGAAAGCGTCACCACTAAACGGGTTGTTTTGAAAGCCATCTTGACAGTATTCACGACAATTACCGATGCAGCCCTTCGCCGTTAGCCGGGTCACCATGCCAACCGGACGGCGGCCATACTTTTTCTCGTATTTACGAATGAAAATTCCTTAAGGGGAAATGACCTTGCCGTTACCCCTACTATAACGCCCCCGCATAGTATTTCTCCCTCCGGAATTCCATTGATGGTTTCATTCATAAGGAGCTGTCGCTCGAGGGGTGACATAGGTATCTGTTTATTTTTGAAAATAATTGGGTAAATACTAATTAAACACCTTAATTTTAGCGTAAATTAGTGCGAAGAGGTGTTGATAAGTGATAAAACCCATTTTATTCGTTTGTTATTGTAAATTTTCATGTAAAATATACAGTTTTTTGTTGTAGATCCGTATGGGCGCAATTTCCCAAACTAACGTGAACTTTGTGGGCTCCCATTGTGGAATTAGCATAGGGGAAGATGGTCCCAGCCAAATGGGGCTTGAAGACTCAGCCATGTTCCGTGCTGTAAATGGAAGCACGCACCATTTTTTTATCCTGCTGATGCAGTTTCAACAGAAAGAGCTATTGAACTTGCAGCTAATACAAAGGGAATTACGTTTACAAGAGTTAATAGGCCTACAACTACTGTGATTTACCGCAATGACCAAGTTTTTGCTGTAAGTACATCGTTATCTAACGTATAAAGCTAACAATAAGACATTTTATAAGGACTAGCTAAAAATTGGTATTATATCCACAAAGAGTCAGAATTCAAAATGGTTTTAAAGGCATACTGAGTTCGTTGTCTAATGGCGAAGCTTACAACTAGCAAAGTCCTTCGATCCAGCTTATAGTAGAAGTAATGTCAGAAAATCTAGTTCGAAGAGGAAAGACCAGAATAATATTTACAATTTACAGTGACCTCTTCCTGGAATTTCAAATACTTTTTTGAATGAGATAGCTTAAGACATATTTCTATCTTCAAACGTGTATTTTTGGCAAAGGAAACGTTTGTCTGTCAGGTTTATGTATAAAATCTAGTTAAAACTTTATGATTAGCTTCTTTTTCTTGTGTTTAAGATACCATTTTAAAACGAAATGTTCGATATAATTATTAAATACTTTTTCTATTTTCAGGTGGGTAAAGCTAATGTACTTCTATCGTCCCCCAAAGATCAAGTTGTGTTAATAGGGGCTGGAGTAACCATAGATGAATCATTATCAGCCGCTAAAAGCCGGTATTCACGCAAGAGTAATCGATCCATTTACTATCAAACCTTTGGATAAGGAAACTATTATGCAAAAAGTACAGAATAAAATTATTAAATGTATTTACATATTGCCTTATTCAGAGCAACCCTATTAATTTATATATACCCCAGGAATATAAATATTCAAAACATTTATGAATTAAAAATTTGCATTGTAATACATTCTATTTTATTAAAAGAAAAAAAAATAAAATATTATTTTTTAAAAAATAAAGAAAACAAAAAGCTACGTGATGACAACATTCCACATTGTAAGAATTTTAAAAATATAAGTTTTTTTGTAAAAGTTTTTTGTAAACAGTAATTTTGAAAAAAATATCTTATGTATGAGGTGATGCCAATCTATATTAATATTACAGAGACAATTAAAAATATAAAAAATTAACAATGCTTAAAAGAGAACTGAAGAAATTCCTTCTTTGAAAATATCAATTTTTTTATATTTTATGATTAAATCTTAAACACAATGTTATTACATTTTTTGTAATTTTAATATATTTATTTTGTCATATTCTATCTAATAAAATATGTATAGTAGGTCTGGAATAAAGACAGTTTAAAGTTAGATACGACTCCTCTTTGAGAGTTTTTCTAATTTATATTACTTATCCGTTCAAAAACCCCCAGATTTTGGCCAGATGAAAGACAAATACCAGTTCAAAATTAGCTGTTCCAAATTTCGTTGACTTCCGCTAGGTAAAATGCCAATATCTCGCCTAAAAAGCAAGGGTATTTAACTTATGCTCTGTATTAACATCAAAACTGTTTTTAAAGTAAAAAACCTAAGCGAGCGCCACATCTGATTCCGACAGGGTGAGCCCCCATTAATCAAATTTGAAGCCCAGAGCAACTCCGGTTGCATCGCGAAATAAAGGAGAAAGGTGATGTTAATTAATTAGTAATTTATAAGCGCTAAAAAACGTTGTTTCTGAAATGTATTCCTAACTGCTTTTCAAAACTTTTTGATGAATATTTAAAAGTACAGCTCTAATATTTAAATAAAGTTTAATAATAGATAAATGTGTTTGCGTAGAGTCTGTTTCTTGATTATAGTGTAATTTGTTTATATATTTTTTTTGGCCAATCATTTCCTGAGAATCTTCCTATCCAACGCCTCTGGAACATTTCCTGAAGAAACTCGTTAACAGTTCAGAAACTATGGCATGGCGTACCATCATGCTGATACCATAAACACCAAAAGACTCAAAAATACGAAAAATATCATGAAAGCATTAAAAATAGCTGCAGTAGCTGCACGTAGATCCCTAAGAATAGCTGGTGGCAAACGAAAAATTTGCACTCCTACAATCATTCCAATTCCAAAAAAATATGTAAGAAGTAAACCTCATCTAATGAAAACGCTCAGCGATTCGTTAAGTAGCTAAATTATTAAAAATATTTTAGCATGTACACTATTGCACACTTGCAGTGTTGAAAATTAGCAAACGCCTCGCCGTTTATGCCAGTAAATAAGCAATCCGACGGCGTTGCTCGACAGCGGAATTTCTAAACGCTCTAGCGGAAGTTATTCGACGCATTTAATAAGGTAGCGCCGAGTTATGAAATTCACAACGCCCGACTGCCTTTCCTTTAAAGTCGATATTTTATACTATTAGTTATATTAAATCTGGTAATTCGAATAATTAAGAACGCAGAGGCATTTTAAGCTCCTAATATAAATAATGACTGAGGCAATAGAATGTGGTCTAGCTGTGTGCATATATTGCTACATTTTGACATCGCTATGAATATTTGAAATTTCCAGGATTCCGTTGAACATGCAAATTTTGTATTTGACCTGACGAAAACCGTCGCCATTTTTATGAATATGCATGGGCGCCCGCAGAGGTGGGCAAGGGGGGGGGGGCGCCCCCCTGATATTGTGAGATTGTTATACTTAGTCTTAGTAGGTACTTTTTGTTGGACGAATTGGACGAAATATAACAATTTTTTTTATTTTGCCATTTTTTTCGTATGAAAAAAAAATTGACGTGTTTTTTCGTTTTCCTTAGAACTTAGTAGTTTTTAAAATAAAAAATAATTTAATTTTTAGGGGTATCTTTTACCCCCTTAGAAGGCGAGTTTTGCAATATCCTTTCTTAGTGGTCGTCTACGGCTACGGTGTAAAATAAAGCGGTGTGCAAGATCTCAACTTTTTAGCATTAGTAGTTTTCGTTATCGTGACACCCTGTATACTACTTATCTAGCATAGAAAAAATGGTATACTACGTAAAAAAATAAAATAGAATTAACGTGTTTTACAGTTTTTTTCAACAGCAATAATACTTTTTGAGATAAAAATGATTTTCATTTTTAGGGGGTTGTTTCAACCCCTTGGAATTTGAGTTTAAAAAAATCCCTTCTTATCTAAATCTTATTGGCCGCCTGGGGCTTAAACTAAAGTTGTATGCAAAATTTCAACTTTCAATCTTTGGTAGTTAGGACTGGGCCTTGCTAAATCAGTGAGAGGGGTGTGTTTTTACCTTCTAGGGGTAAAATTCCAACACGAAAAAAAGTAGTCTTATGTAAAAAATAAAATAAAATTGACATGTTTTGGCGTTTTCCTGAAAACTTAGTAGTTTTTAAAATAAAAAATAATTTAATTTTTAGGGGTTGCTTTGTAGTACATCATCGGAGTAAAGTCATTGTCATTACTTCTAGTAGATTACTATTCTTTTTCTACGACTGCTTAATAAAAACCAATATTTTCATGGAATTTTTGGAAAATAATATTAATCATTATTTACGGATAGTGAATAATAATTCAATATTTACGGTCTATGACCAATAACAACAAATAATTTTTATTATTCACGGTTCTTTGAACCAATCAGGATGTTACAAATTTTTTTAAATTCCAAAACAATTGCCAAATCTGACGTCCAAAGCCCGTCAAAAGATACAGTTAACCTAAATTTTACCAGGTCAAAATTAAGTGAAAAAAATGTATTTGGGAACTGTAATTTTGCAAAATGTAAGTGATTGTAACGTTGAAACCCTAAAAAGTATACTACAAAATTTGCCTAAGTTGATTCATTAGCAAAAACAAAGTACCAATCTTATATTGTCCAGTGTCTGTATTAATGTAGGTAACATAATTTTTCCTACGACCAGCTATGAAAGTGAGAAAAAAAGCACGGTTAACTTGGCTCGAAAGTGCCTTATATCACAGGCGTGTTGAAAAGTACTTTTCAACACATGTGTTGAAAAGTACTTGTCAACATGACGTTTGAACAGATGGTGCCAATTTAATTTTTTTGATTTTCAACACGTGTGTTGAAATGTTTTTCAGCACACGTGTTGAAAGTGGGGGTATTAAATAAATACAGAAATTGGGTTTTTTTGGTAAATGTTTTTGTGGTCGTAGGGAAAATATTGTACATTACTCGTGTGAAAGTCATTTTCGCACGCTCGTGGGATTATCGCACTCGGCTATCGCCTCGTGCGACAACATTCCCACTCGTGTGAAAAATGTCACTTTCAACACTTGTTATGTAATATACTATTTTTCTCTACCTTCATTCTTACTGCATAAAATCGCACATCTGAAAAAGAAGGTAACCAAATTAAATTTTGTGTCCCATTAGAATTAGGTCGCAGCATAATTGACAGTACAATTACATTTGCTATGAGAGGGAAAGAGAATTCCCACTCGCCCAGATTTCTGTTAATTCTTACTTACAAAGCAATTAACGCTAGAGAGACCCTTTCGGGGAACCTCTAATCTACTTTGTTTCCTCTTTTTAAATTTCCTCATTCACTTTGTTTCGGAATCGGCCGAAGATTATAGATAAGTAGAACTATACAGGGTCATTCATTATTTCACTCTTCTTATTAATATTAGTGAATTCGGCAGTAATAAAACTTTCCTTTTTAACACTGTATTTTACACTCAATAAGGGGCCATATTATACCCAAAGACGAAACATCGAACTTAAGATTTGAGAATACCATCTTTTAGAGAAGAAAAAGTTGCAATGAAAATGTTAATTTCTATTCAGATGAAGGAAAAAGAAAACGACCCTTTGAGATCATAGGGTCTTAAAAAGTCTTCCCACTTCTGATCTTCTGAATGTTTATGTCTTAAGTAACCGAAAAATGTTTTCAAAAATTTAAAATAAAAATAAGAAAAAATTTCTTTTCAAATTACTTATTATTATTTCCGTTTGTAAACAAAATTTATTGGTAGATATTGTTATGAAAGTAAAATAAAATTGTTTTCTGTGTAAAATATTGCACAATAATGGTACATTAAAACTGAGAGCCCTCAGGAAGGCAAATCGATCACCAAGACAAGATTAATTACGTCTGTCAACAGGAAAGGGAATGTGATGGAAAGGGTTAGAATATGACCAACCGATAAGAATGCCTGTGGAATAATAAACTAAATAATATTTTGGTTGTTCTTTTATAATTAGCATGAGCAATCTCTTCGCGGCTTTTCCTGAACTTACATTTTTTGTAGTTGAGTAAAGAAATATGTGGTATCTGCTGAATTTAATACACTGGCTTTCAAAAGTCTCCCTAATTATTAAGAATATTATAAAATTTTTCATACGTTGAAACCCCAGTAATAAACATTAAATAAAAGCTTACACGAAAATGGAATAAATGAATTTTATTCAAATTAATTATCATGTAAAGATAGAAAATAAAAATTAGGATACAAATAATAAAATGTGTTTTCATGCTGAACTTAACATTTCCATCGTTAGCCGTTGGTGGGATATAAGCCTGAAAGCTTGAAAAGCGGATGTAAAAAACTTTACACCCGCTTTTCCCTCTCTTAAGGGGTTATATTTTAAAAAATATTTTCTAACATCTTGCCTACATTACTAAAGAAGTACACAATCTAAATTTCACGTTCTTATATTCAACGGTTTGAGCGGGGCATTGATACGTGTCTAGTCTATATGGATTAATTAGGAATACTAAAAAGGAGCTTAAAAACGACGAAAACTAAAACAATAAATTATTTAAAACATATTTTATTAACAAAAATATAAAAATAACTAAAATAAATAAATCAATTAACTTAAATAAAATTTGTACTAACAAAAATAAAAGAAAGATAAACATATCTTTAAGTCTTATAGGTGCCTAGATTGTTAAGCAAATAATATAAACTCTACATAGTTGTATGTCGTGGATTGTGCTCTTTATCGAATTTCTGCAACAAACAAAAGTCTCTGATATTCTTAGAAATTTTATAAATTTGACAAAATTGAACAGTCACGGTAGGAGGTTAATAAAATCATTAAATTCTTATACATAAATATAATATATATATATATATATATATATATATATATATATATATATATATATATATATATATATACAGGGTGTTATGGAAATGGATTAATATATTGGAATGGGTAACTCCTGGGGTAGTCTACGGACATACCAAATACTTTTTTCCCTCAAATGGCCCAAATACCGACCCATTTCCGAAGCTTCTGAAGAGCCTGACGTCATAGGCTCTAATATTATAAATGGGAAACAAAGGATCCAGCGGCGGCATTGCCAAACTTCAATATTATCTTGACGTCTCATTTTTTTGATCAGTTTTAGTGACAATCGAAAATAATAATAAGCGAATAAAATTTGAGAAAATGGCCAAAAACTGATTGAGGAACTTGTGGGCAATATAAAAAACATTAAAAACACGCCAGCCACAGTCTATAATGTACCTAAATTTAAGTGAATAATAGATTATAATGTCAGAGATCTTTCTTACCAGAACACATATCCATGCAAGATTTCCTCGTTGGAAAATTGTTACCATTTCCGTCGCAACCGCCAAAACCGAATTCGTAACATTTTCCTGAGGCGGGGTCGTATTTCCATCTCATTATCAAAGCTCGGCAATGACCTCTGGCTTCTGGTAATCTGCACATCACCTCTGGATTTCCTGAAATAAAAATGATTTTCTATTATTAATATTTAGGACTACAAGAATACATTATACAAGGTGCAAAACTCTACAGGTGATTTTTATTTTTTCCCCAAAAACATGTAAGAGAGTTCCTATTAATATAGATCCGGAAACACATCGTTTCCGCGAGACTAACAGCGGATTGCAGAAGGAAAATTTCATTTATGCTTAGGTAACACCGGATTCAATTTTATTACAGTGTTAAATTTTTCTCAAGTTACCCGTGATTTAACTGAAGCTGGCCGAGGACTGCGCTAAGAAGAAATCGCCTAATATCGGCCTTTACATTCGGGCAATCGGATACGGTCGTGTAGCTGCCAAATGTAAAAAGCTGTACGTATCCTGTTTTATGCTTTTAATGACGACTTGTTAACAATGACAGAACGAAAAACGGGCAAAACCGAACTGATCAACTAGAATATCTTAATTTATTAAACCAGTAGGTACTAACATTTTTGTATTGAATCCGAACGGTACTGTAGAGATTTTCTTATTAAAATATATTGTTTGTTTTTTTAATCGCCCTTGCAGTTATTTAAACAATAGTGCCGATGGTATAACTTATGCAAAAGAAAGCGCGACAGTCCTTATTTAAACACTTAAAATCAACAATAGGTAATAATTACTTTACAACAATCGACACCGAAACCAACATTACATTTTTATTACGATGAGGCAATATTAAGTTAATAAATACATTATTACGTGCCGTAAATATTAATGTCATATACTTTTCTTTACAGGGCGACTGGTAAGTGGACGTGCTTCTTTGGTGAGGAGTCAGTAGAGCTCATTGGCAATTAATTAAACCATAGTGGCTATTTTGCAAAACTCGATCATTTTTGAGATGTGAATTTTAATTTCCGTGTTTTTATTCTAGCCTATTTATTTCTAAAATTCGATAATGTATTGAACGATTTGTGTTTTATTACCATTCAAAGGAGGCATAAATTGTTAAGAAACATCTTTTAATTCCAGATATTAAACAGTAATACTCATACTCCGTTTTTTTATTAAAAGAGAATAATAAGACCCTATTTAATCGCATTCCCTTAATTTTTAGCTGACAATGAGATAAGCAAAGAATAAATTTTAAATGTAATCTTATACAGGAATATGAATTGTTAAGTTATTTGTAGCCAATTTTGAGTAGTTCCTTATTCTTATGAAAAACTCAGTTTTGTCAATAAAAACGGAAAATATTTCGAATTATACTCCAGTAGATCGTTTAGACAAATGTGTATTACCCTCAATGAAAAGGTAAAAGTATACTTAACGTATGCAAAGCTATTAAACACTTAAACATTGTAAATAAAGTTGAAATGTGTTCAAGAATTGCCCGAATTGGAAAATTAATCATATACATCCCGGTACACCTAAGATACTTTTTGCTGAGCAAATGCTGTAAGAAGAAAGGTCCATTAATCTTATTTTAGTAAAAAAATTATTAGTAAATTATCATGTAAATTAATTATGTTAATTTATTAAATAGGTACATATATTATAATTATTCTATATTATCTTTTTCTAGAAGATGTCAAATTTTAACAAACAGCAAAGTTTGCCGCCATTTTTTGCCGTCATTGTAAATTTATCGAAAATGGAGCGTCTGGAACGTATTCATTGGAAAATATAAGAACTGTTGAAGAAATGTTGAAAAAAGCGTTTCAGTAAATATCAAGAAGAATTTATGGCATTTTGTTCTGAACGAAAAAATGAATTCAACGCTACCACCCGAGAAGAATTTGTTCTTCTCGGCTACCACTTCAGAAGCAGGTTGTCAAGAATTTCGAAAGGTTGGTGTTACAACATGCGGTAAATGAATGGAGAGTAACACAAGGAGATATCGGTAAAAAATTTGTGGAATACCACTTCTAAAATACTAATGGACATTATTTTAATGAATATGGTAGAAAAACTAATCCTTTCGAAGATGTCCTCTTTAAAGCGGCCAGAGAGGCAAGAAATCTCAAGAGAAAGGAGCTACAAGCAATTCCAGCCAAAAGAAAACAAAGTTCTGAGGCTCTACCTTATAATGATTCATTAAAGCTGGTTAATTTGTCCTACGAAGAGCACTCCCCGAAGAAATGCCAGAGGGTTTAATAAAAGATATTTTTTATATATTTTCGTGCAAGCTAGCCTGGAGGGCAGGTGAGGCTGTAATTATTTTTTCTTTTTTGTATGTCACAAAATTATATACTTTTTAGCACTTTTGTTGTTTCTGGAAATAGTCCATCAAATATGTTTCGGGCATATGCATTATGTAGAACATTTTGCATTTAGATTTGTTGCCGCTTGAATTCGTTTCTATTGCTATTTGACCAAATAAGTGCCCCCAAACTTTTTCTCAAATAACAATAAAAATGAACTCAAGCTGTTTTAAGGCAACAAACCTTTAGGCAAAATCTTCAACTAATTCATATGCCCTTAACATATTACTACAGAAAATATCTTATGATCAATTTTTAACTTGGTCTCAGGTGGGGACAGATTCTTAGTAACTTGATGCATAAAGTTTTCTTAAAATTGCTCTCTACAGAAGTAGGGTTAAACAGTAAAAGCACATCTATTTAAGTAAAAGAAGTCAAAACTTACCCGAATAAGAACTAGCCGGTCTTGATGTCACAAAACTTATACTCACTATAAATAATACAAACGAAGCTGTCAGCATTTTTGCGATTATTTTAATGAAAATCGATCAAAATTTACAAATTATAAATAACACTTTGTAAGCGCACGAGTCAAAGACCTCTTAAACCACTTTCTGGTTTCAGAATGAATGTCTCTTACTCAGTCTAGTTAATATATGAAGAGATATGTGGCGTCACATGGTGCACAGGTGAAAACAGTATATGCGTCACTCTAGGTAATTTCTGCATTTGTTAATTGTAAAAGGTAAAAGACCTGGATTCCCTTGTGCGGGATTTTTTGTAAACAGAAGTTTTGCAACAAGCAATTGCTTATTCAGTACTCATCTGAATATATTGTGCAATAAACCGCTATTTGTTTGTCGAGTTTAGCTTGGCTTTTAATTTAAAATATCAGATTTAAATACTGGTAGACAAGGTGATTGGAAATGAATGGGATATATTTTAATAATGGATTCAAACACACTTATGGATTAAAAACGGAGAAGAAATAAGTCGTGATACAATCCTCGGTCAATAATAGCGGTATTTATCATGCTCTTTCCGATTATTAAGTAAATATATTGCCTGTGAATTTTCTTTTTTATCTTTTGACAACTCACAAAGACTGAAGCCTATATGTACCGTGGATGTACTGGGTAAGTCCGACTCACACATCCAGGACTGGAAAGATCCATAGGGATTTCACAAGCCCTTTAAGGGGATGTGTGGGGTGCTACCATCTCGGCAGAGAAAGAATTCCTCTACCACCTTCCTTGTTTAGAGCGGCGAGACACGGCTCACAGTGCAGCGACCCGTGGACAAAAATGTAAATATTGACCCTTTATTATAGATGTAATTAAAGAAAAAGGTAATCCGCCATCTTGTGGCGTCAGCCATATCGGGTTTAAAATGACGCCACATCGCTCATCGTATTCTACTCGTCAAACCCTTTCATTTGATATCCATATCAGGGGGATTGTGAAGAAAAAGGTAATCCGCCATCTTGTGGCGTCCGCCATATTGAGTTTAGAATGACGTCACATAGCTTATCGTACTCTACTCGTCAAACCCTTTGTCCCCATGTCAAGGGAGTTGTGAAAAAAATGTAATCCGCCATCTTGTGGCGTCCACCACATTGGGTTTAGAATGACGTCACATAACTTAAGTCGTATCCTACTCGTCAAAAACCCTTTCATTTGATACCCATATCAAGGGGATTGTAAAGAAAAAGCTAATACGCCATTTTAGGGCGTCCGCCATATTGGATTTAGAACAATTTTAGATATACTGTATTGCATTGTAACCGGACTTATACACGTGTGCAAAATTTCAAAGCTCCAGCTTAATTAGAACTAGTCGAAATTTTGATTGCAATATTTGATCTAAACATGCAAACAAACAAAAAGCTTGTAAAAGGAAAACCGTTTAGATAATGACAGTACCATTAAATAATAATACATTGCGTTTACAGAAGGCACTGATAATATCACGACTACTGTTAAAGATAGCGAAGCAAGTAAAAGTGAATCAGGGGCAGAATAAGATACATATTATTATAACTACATACAGGGGCGCGCCAACGAAATTTGCCGCCCGGGTGCAAGATGTTATTTGCCGCCCCTATGTATGTCGACAATAAAACACAATAAAATTTTATATGTATTTAAATCCATTTGAAAATTATTATTTGACTGCAAAAACTCACCGAATCGCCGGGGAAGAACCCAATTTCATGGCATAATCGTGATCGGGAAAGAACCGTGATTTATAGCAGTGATTAATTTATTGTAGGTACTCGTTAGTGATGTGATGCGCGATATTTCACGAACTGTGATTTTTCCACTGATATCAAAACATGATAAACGATTTTTTATGATTATTATTATTATTATTATTATTATTATTATTATTATTATGAAAAAAGGAGGCGGCTTTTTGCCGCCCCTGAAATTTGCCGCCCGTGTGCGGTGCACTCCTTGCACCCTCGGCTTGGCGCGCCCCTGACTACATAGTATATTTGTTTTTCCTTGACTTAGGTTCCTATAAATTCTTTTCATTAACTTAAGTTGATAATAATATTTATTTTAAGTATTATTTCTGCTGTTAATATGTTATTTTGGACGTAGAACTCCGCAGAAGTTCAAATTTATTTTTTTGTAGCCTTACAATAGAAAATAAATATGTCTTGTTTTAAATATATACTAACAGCCTACAAATATGTGGTAAATAAATTATATGATATTAGTTATTTGTTTCCTAGTTCTGAATTTTGTCCCAATTCCCCATTAGATCGCTGCACCTTGCGCGACGCTCCCAAGCGGTCACCCATCTAAATATTAACCGTGCCGTGCGTCGGTTATCCTCAGTGATTGGGCGGAGAATAGTTCGACCAGCGAGGCTAAACGTATATACTACAGTACCAACTAATAAATAAAACGGTTACGCCACTGGAATAATGATCATTTTGCAAACCCTTATTAATTATTTCTAATAATAAAAGCCTTAAAGATGCTCACTGTAAGTAGGTATCTAAAGTAGTGTTGTAAACTGAACAACAAAATGTACATACATTTTTCAAGGGTTAATTTTAAAAGGCCACCAATCATTACCGTCCAAATCATAAATCAGTACACTAATTGCTAAGTGGCTCTTTTTAATTGCAAATATAGTGATTTCAATTAGCGGCGGAGAAACCCAGCTCGAGCTACTTGGGCGCATTATGCAAATGCAACACCTGAGGCCTTTCTAAAGGAAGTGATCTATCGGCAGAATCTAATGGGTGGAAGTGCTAGCCCGATAGGGTTGAGCAAGCTTTAGAAACGTCGAATTTATAAAGTTTTTAGCTCTTATCATGTGAAATTGATGATTAACTTGGATAAACATGCTTACTATGCAACAGCTTTTATTAAAATCAGATGTGCCCAGCAGTAATCAAAAAAACATTAAAGCAAGGATCAAGTAAATATTCCCTTCTCTCTCATCTTTTGCAAAGTGTGCATTAGAGGCGTGTTATGGATTATTATTTATTCTTATGATAAAAATAGTTGTGTTGAATGAACTGGCAACGCTGCACGATTTTCGCTTTGGCCAAATTAGAATCGAAAAAGAATTCGTCCCATCCATAGGCTAACAAAGTTTATAGACTAGAAACTGAACCACACTTTTTTCTAAACTGTTGTTAAGCGCCATCCTTGGTCGGTACGCCCAAGCTTGAAGGAAATTCGTGTTTATCCCATAGACAAAATATATTTAGACCATCACAACGTATTCGCGACACCAGCTGAATCCGTCCAATGTATGGGCGAAAAAGTGCGTTTGTACGCATTGGGCGCCAGTCAGATTTTTAAACGACGGTCCTCTCGAGGCATGCGCACTCGGGACGTCTAGCAAAAGTGGTTGTTGAACTCAATGACGCAACGCGGCGAACAGAACCGGGCCGAAAAAATCTCAGTCATTTGTATGTTATGGTATTTTTGGTTGGGGTGGCGAATATAGCGAACCTCTGAAGCTTGTTATTTCGATACAAAAATAGTCTTTACAAAGTGTTACAGACATTTCATATGTTTCGCCAATTATGTATCCAACTTTTAAATATAAGGAATTATTCCGTAGTCTATTTCTTACAAGTAGTGCATAAATACAAATAGTTTAATTCCAAATTTAAATTATATCAATATGTGAAAGAATAGGAGGTAAAAAATATAATTTATCTTAAATGCACTCCGGTGTTGAAGTGAATACACACACGGAGAAGTAGAAATATTTGTCAGTGACGTATATTGAGTGTGGTCAAGGTGTCAGAAAGGCACTGATGGGGTGTGTGTGTATTAGGGGCATTGTATAAGGGGTAAGATGGTGTAAGAAGGTCATATATAGTGTCAATGCCTCCTTCCCCTATATTGCATAAGGGTGAGTGTGACAAAAGGCATATTTGCGCTTTCGCCAAAGGGGCACTAAAAATACTAGTGGATTAGGGTAGAGGAGAGTATTTTAAAAGGGATGGCGAAAGAAAAAAGTGCTTTCGCCAAAGGATCGCTAAGATATCAGTGGATTAGAAGGGTGTGTCCAAAAGGCATATTTGTGCTTTCGCCAAAGGGGCACTAAAATACTAGTGGATTAGGGTAGAGGGGAGTATTTTAAAAGGGATGGCGAAAGAAAAAGCGCTTTCGCCAAAGGATCGCTAAGATATCGGTGGATTAGATTGACATGTAGTAGTAGCGCTTTCAGCAAAGTATCAAGTGCACACACTGTAAATAGGTGTAAAAATATTTACCTTACCCTAGAACTTGCTTTGTTCAATAATTATACAGGATGGGATGCCAATCCAATAAAATATACACATGTAATTTTTTTGATTTACTATTTTACTTCTTAAAACAGTTGCATATTTTATTTCTATTGTTTAGAATACTATGTTTATATTTTATTTCAACTTTCAATTTTGTAAATGTAACGTTTAAAAAATTAAGAGGGGGGGGGGGACATTAAAGAGACGCACTGTATATATATATATATATATATATATATATATATATATATACAGTGAGTAGACACGCAGACTTCTTGCCTGCATGATATTTTTAAAATTGTTCTCGTCGTTTTTAAACTGTCGTCCACAATGTTAGTGTTATATGTCAATTTTAAATCTTAATTAAGAGGATGCATTCCCCAAAAACATTTTCGTTCACAGCACTGTATTCTGAAGAAGGTCACAAGAATTGACCGAAACGTTAATAAAAACAAAAACAAAATATAAAAAAATAGTGATCTTTCCGGATCTATAAACCCCAAGAAAACATTCCTATAACAAAATATATAGAAGATCCAAGAAAACAAATTCTATAAAAAATATATATATATATATATATATATATATATATATATATATATATATATATATATATATATATATATATATATATATATTGCCACCTATCTGAACTATAGGGGGGTTCCAGCCTCCTATAAACAGAAGCGGTAAGGTGGTAAATTTTACGGAATGCTAGGCCAGCCGCAAGTCGGGAGTGGTCGTGCGGTTCAAGTACAATAAACCGTAAAATATCAGGGCGCCAGTAACCTAAGAAAATACCCGATTCCGTCAGAGATTTAGTACCCGGTTACGAGGTACCTAAAGCTTACCAAATGTAGCAAAGTTCTTCATGTATTAGCCAAAAAAAAAAAAAATGCAGACATACTTTAGTTTAAATTGAATATTTAATTTGTTTGCTTTAAGTTATAGGGCACATATGTACATCGCAAAAATATACAATGAGAACCAATAAAATCGATACAACTGTGACGAATTCCGATCGATAGGGAACCTTCGCAATATTATTGCCAATAAAGGTAAAGTTGTCCCTTATCAATCGCTTAATATTATATTCAATATAAAAAAGAATAATCAGTAGTACCATTCGTGATCACGGCCGGTTTACATAGTACCTCAGTACCAATAATTAGAAATTACCAACATAGTTAGGCATGTACCCAAAATAAGCTAAATAATAAACTTAAATATGCCGCAGAACCCAAATGTCTTTTCCCTGTTTTTTTTCTTTTTTTTAAATACCCATTAATTACTTTACTTTACACTATTATCGAATAATACACCTGACACAATCTAATAATATTACTCTTACCGAATTATGTAAATAAATAAATATTTAATTCGAACAATACACCCCTGTCTTTATATTTCAATTAGCACATTTTTAGTTTGAGTAGTTAACTGCATTAATAAATTTTTGGGGAGCGCCACAATATACATTCGGGACAGTACAGACAGAAGTTACTTGGGTGCCTGGGATGTGTTCATCAGGCACAACAAAAGAAGGTAATATTTCCTCCGATGGTAGCAGCTACGGGAAGAACCAACAGCACACCACAGTCGACACCAAACACCATAGGAAGAAGGAGTGGGACTGTTACCAAAGATGAACCCCCACCAAGGTGGAACGCCTTTACAAGGTGAACTTCGGGAGAAAATAACCCCGGGGAAAAACCCTAAAATGTGCGAAAAACGGTTTTACAAATTATAGAAGAGAGGTTTTAGTTTTCTTGCTCTCTTTTTGTTTTGTTTTTATTATCATATTATTATTATTATTATCATTATTATTATTATTATTATTATTATTATTATTATTATTATTATTATTATTATTATTATTATTATTATTATTATTATTATTATTATCATTTTCAGATAAATATTTGGTTATTCAATTTAAAAATAATCACTAGCACATTTAACCAAAACAATTACACATATTTTTTTCTCTTCATACTTACACACTATCTTGTGTGGTTATCGAGTGGTTGGTTTATGTGAAGCTGGAGGGTTAAAATTCACTGAAGTAGAGGGAGGTTTTAGAAGTAGATGGTGGTTGGTTTTCCCATCTAAAAGAAAATTAATCCATCTAAGCCATTTTGCGCGCATTTCGCATGAAATAACGGGAAAACTATGAATACATTAAACAAAGAGAAAAAAAACGTAACGACTTACTTGAGTTCCACGCCGTTGACTTGGAAAATCTGCTCTTGGATCCAGCATTTCAAGCTGAGTAGTGCGTAAAACGACAAAACGAACCGAAACTCACACTACACTAATACTTTCTAGGCAATTTAACCCTTAAAACTGAAGGAGGCAAGAAAAATACCAATAGTTCCAGAAAGTAGCAGCAGCTCTCCTATCTCGAGCGCGGTCAAGGAGAGAAATGGCCGATACACCGTTCCCTTCGTGCGGTAGTACCTAGAAAGGTACAAATGCAATAGCGGGAAAATAATCTAATTGTGAATCACCAAAGAAGACCCATCGAGTAAAATTGAATCCACCAAAACATGCAGCATCCCCAAAAAAAATAAACGTTTACATCAATATTTTCTTGAATGTCCCTATAAATAGCCGTCAATTAATTTTTTAAATTAACGATATTTTCAAATAAATGTCAAACATTACGGTAGCCATCCATCATACCGACAGTAATATTGGAGGGGATAACAATTTTAGTATTCGCCTTTGGAATGAACGAAGTCATTGAACCGATCCTAGACAGCCGTACTGAAAACTTAAACGCAGCCAAAAGAAACGTTTAACAAAATCATGTCGATTCTTGGAATTGATCATCTATTGATTTTTCAGGCGTCGCGTCGTCGCGGTACTAAATCTGCCGGCGCAGGATCTGGTCGTACGAACTGCAGTATTCCTGTACTACCCAAGGCAGGAGTTTGCTTAGCCGGGCAATTTCAATACGATGGCGTGCTCTCCATATACGTGAAATGGCAGGACCGTAATGAATGCAAGAAATTCTTATTTAATTTTTAATACCCCAAAACTGCTAATCGTACAAATACGTCTAATCAAAAGCGTATAAAAAAATATATTATCCTAATACATGTACCAATATGCAATATATACAATATATATAATAAATAACTCCGGGCAAATTTGGACCGTTACAATATATATATATATATATATATATATATATATATATATATATATATATATATATATATATATAAACTGAGCTATTTTCGAGGAATTATCGACAGTTTTGTATAGCAAGAAAACTCAGATTTAAGCCAACAAACTATACACTTTTTGTTAAAATCTCACTAATGGTTACATTTTTATCATTAATAAAAAGAATAATTCCAAGTAATATATTTAGCATTTATTACTCGATAAAAGATTCACGTCATGTGAAATAAATTTTGAAGTACGGTCCTGTCTATCACAAGGCAAACGTTCGACAATGCGCAAGCCCGCAGAGGACCGTCTTTGTTTACGGATTCAGCTCGGTAAATTTGCCGCATTCGTAATTGACATTATTTCTCTAGTATATATTTTCTCTATGGTTTATCCAGTTGATTTAAAGTTTTATGTAAAGCGGCTAGCGACTAACACCTCCAACATGGCGCGCAATCGCGCATGCACCAACTTTCAAACTCGATTAGTTTTTTCCTCGGAACCTTTAAAAAGAACCAAAAAAGATCCAGAGCAAACCGAAAACTGAGCAAACCACATCATAAAACCGAAGCAACAGCAATATTAAAAAAACAATATTAAGAATGAGAGCGGATTATTCCTTAAAATGAGTTGCCAATGTCAGAGTGGCCTTAATGCATAAATAAAAAAGAAAATCAATCTATCGAATTTTGTTTTACGAATTTCGTCAGAATTTAACAATAAATTAATCTAAATAATCTAAAGAAGAAGAGAAGAAATTAATTATAAAATTGGAATTAAAAGAAAACTAAAAAAGTTCAGATAATTCTCTGAATATGTATATCACATGCACATGTCGTATTAAATATTCAGTGGTTGCCACAGCTATTGTTTCATTCAATTTACACGTAAATATTATCACCAATACCATCAATTAGGGCCTTTTATCAAGACAATAAGGTTGTAATTAAATAAATATATTTTAAGCGTTCTGGAACACACGACACCAATTTAAAATTCAGATTTTATGGTAATGCATTTGTTTATTTATTTACGGTAAATAAAATGTGGGTGTTAATATTACAAGTGGGTTAGCGGCACCGTTGCGTAACTTTTTATAAATATTTCGAATCAATAGGATGACGTGCGTCACGTAGAAATTTTTTTCGGACGATTCTTTACAACTCGATATCTAAATTTTACGTCATCGGTTGCACAAATCTTGTTGACGTCAATTAAAAGTGAATGTATTTATTAGAAGACTAGACATTCGTCAAGTGAGCTTGGTTAGCTCTAGAATGTTTTATAAAGTGGATAGAAGGGTAAAAATGTATTAGATTTAATTGTTTTATTAAGACCGCCTACCGGGCGGCGCTCTTTATACCGAGCCATTGGCCAGAAAAATGTTCGTCTGTTGTCATCCATTTCGATATTTTCACCATTTCAATTTTTTTTCTCGAAAACGGCCAGAGGGGAAGTAAAAACTTTTTCTTGGGATTTGTTCTAACAAATCTTACTTTCAACCAGCATTATTAAATACTAATTTTCTAATTAAGTGGTTCTTCCTGCCTTCATTATATGCGCTGAATATCTAAAAATACCTCCGACTGATTTATATCGCTTATTATTTCGTTTCACGTACCTATAAATAATTAGGTTTATTTGCATCGGCGACGGACAAAATTTAATAATTTTAAAATTTTCCTTCATCCAGGTCCCAAAAAGAATGTTAAAGGTGTCCAAGGTTACACCAAGGACACCGGCGCCGCAGCAGTGAAGCAGATTTGTCACATGAGTACTGCTGGAATTAAACGAACGATTTTTCTGCATAATCTAAACAAGGATGGTGTGTAAGTGTGGCAACACACGTTTATTGTAGGTTTTGGGGTGCATTACAATCAGGGGCGTATTTAAATTAAAAGCGGATGATAAACTTAATTGAGTCGGATTTGAAGCAAATCGTTTATATTATTTTTTTATATTTCTACATGTGGGTGTGTGTCTGTATGAATACAGGGTGTCCGAAAAGTCTTGGAATATGTAAATATTTTTGCTATTAGTACGAACATAAACTTAATTGAGTCGGATTTCTAGCAAATCGTAAATATATTGCTATAACTTTGTATGTATGTATACAGGATTTCCGAAAAAATAGCAAATATCTTTGCTATTTGTACGGAGATAAAACTAATTGAGTCGGATTTTAAGAAAATCGTATTTTGCTTGTATTATTTTGTGTGGGCATCTGTATGTATGTATGTATAAAGGGTGTCCGAAAAGTCTTAGAATGTTCGAAGATAATCTTAATTAAGTCGGATTTTAAACAAATCGTATATTTTGTATTTTTTTGCATAAGTGTATATGTATACAGGTCAAAAATGCCAAGTGTGGGTGTATGTATACAGGGGTTCAGATATTTATTTTTATTTATTAAAAGAGTTTAATTTGTAATAAAGTGTGCGTCCAATTTTCTTCAGAGGATTTAGGGGGCATGGCCACCCTGTCCCTTGGCTACGCCCATGTAAGTTCTAATTTAATTTTCTTCAACGGCTATCTAATCAGGGACTTTTGTTTTTCCACTACCTTAAGAACACCCGTTGTTGGTGAAAATATACGAAAATAAAGCAAGAAAAATTTAAAATACTTTGCATTTTCATTAGTACAAAAAATGGAAATATTCTGCTGTTGCAAATAAGAGCGGACGATATAACTTTTCGTAGATAAGCATGTTTTACCACATTTGCAGCTTCAATAGAGAACAAAATTTATGCAACAGTAACGAGAGTTCTCTCGCCGACAACGTTTCGTTACAATTTAAAACGGCCGTGAGCTTTCTATAAAAATAGAGTTTTATGAGCATTGTTAAAGTTTTTTAGCGAAGATGAGATGGTGCTGACGCGCAGGCTGTATTCGTTCCCGCGACAATGTGTTTCCTGCCCGATAGACTTCGTTCATTTCCCTACTTTTGTCTTTCGCGGGCGCCTTCACGAACGCTTTAAGGCAGCCACGGTGATGACAATCTATTTTAGTTTCTATTGTATTTTGGGCTTTTGGCGAACGAAGTTAAGGGTTTAAAGAGGCGTAATTTACTTACTAATGGCCGACAAATATCATTGCTCCCGATACCAAAGCCGTAACTGAAAACTTGTATATATTACAGGGTGTACGAAAAGTTTTAGTATGGGCAAGGTTAGCAAAGATAGAGACAGCAAATTTTAAGTTTATCTTATTGGTGAATAAATCTGCAACATTTTACCGCAAACCCAAGGTCCGTATCTTAATTCGTTTTTAAATGGCAAGCCTATAAAAATTAAATATTTAATTACCTTTATTTCTCTTATTACTTTAAAAGTTGTTCTTGTTCAAAATGACCACCAGTTTTTGGAGCTCAGTCACCTGCCATTCTCGAAAATGTGAGAAGTGAGTTACAAAATCGACTTTATTATTGTCAAGAAGTTCGTCATGGTCATTTTTAACAACTTTTAAAGTAATAAGAGAAATAAAAGTACCTAGGTACTTAAATATTAATTTTTTCACGATTTTTAATTTTTAAAGGCTCTCCATTTAAAAATGAATTAAGATACGGACCTCGGGTTTACTGTAAAATGTTTTTTTAAAGACCTTTAAAATAAGGTACCACACGTATATTGCTGAATTAAAAATTTTTGACCTCAATTCCCTAGCGTCACCCCTCAAGGGGATTAAAAAAGTTAAATTACATAAAAAAGTAGGTTTATTAACCAATAAGATAAACCAAAAACTAGGTGTCTCTACTAATAGCGAAGATATTTGCTCATATTAAGACTTTCCGGCCACCCTGTATAGTTTCTACACAGCACCAAATTTTTGTTTAGGCGTATCTAAAAAAGAAGCGCTGAACATTAATAAATTACTCTTCATGTATAAGGGAAACATTTTCCACATAAAACTGCAGTTTTCTTTCAAATAGGTGACTAAAATTTATGTCATCAGTCGAATGGTCATTACCGGAAGTTACTATCGAAATTGGCTTTAAAGCAATTGCTCGGCCGTCAGACGCACTGTCCACATGGGGAGAGGCAGTTCCGTGTGCATGTAAATACATATTAATAACGAGAGATTAATGACCGAATAACGCATCGCTAATAACCTCTTAATTGAGAAGCAGAGAGAAATTGAAACATGATTGAAACCAGTAGTTCATAGTGTATGGAGAATGGTAAACATTATATCGATCGATGTGCAATAATAAAAGTAATCCTAAGTTACCAAAAAATATTTTTCCACAAACACTAAGAGGATTGGCCTGAGAAGTCCGTGGAATAAAAATAAAAAAACAGACCTTTGCTCAGGTTTCAAATTAAGTTTATTCTTCAACATTTTTCTGGAAAGGACAGTCCTTTTTTAAGGAGTTTTGTCCTTTCATCTCTTTTTAGCTTAAAATGTCCTTTTCAAAGCCCAAACTGATATTCAGACAACCTTGCTAGCGCATTTTGACAGTTAAAATATTTATTAAAAGTCGATCTCAAATGTTTACGTGATATTCTGAGACCGCTGAGAGCATGATTTTAATTGTGATGTAAAAATATATTAATATGTTCTACTGTTGTTCGTTCAAATGGATTTCTGACTGGCATCCTCACAAGTGAGTAATAAACTAAATATAACCTATAAAAATAAAAATAAATTCCATGGATTTATTATAATAAGGATTCGATGTCCGTATACTGTGAGCGTATCGAACGTGAAGCCTTATATTTGTTATGAAAACATTTCCCCCAGGAGATTAGTTTACGAACTACGTAATTGAATCAAGAACATGTAGCAGAAAGAGATAAAATAGCATTGGAGTGTTGGAGCTCAGAAGTGTTGCTGTCTGTGCTGGTTGCTTAGGAAAACGGCTGAACCTCGGTCTGAACACTCCGTTACACGTACGTCTTTGTCTAATGAACTAGGAAAGAAAAAGTGCCATTTATAGATTTACAAATGACTCGGAGCGACTTTAAATAAACACCTTTAGAAATAACATAACCTATAAATAATAAAACCTTTTTAACTTAAATTTATTATTATTTAGCAGAAAATACAAGGTAAAATAAGATATGGCCAATGTTTACAAATTGTGTTTACAGTGTCGTTTAGAATGGTTTGTTTTGGCTTCAAAGAATGTTAAATCATCCCGTATCCATTCTTAATAAATCCATGATAAATTCAAATAAATTCAAATTAAAAAATTTGCCCCCTTTAAATTTCAAAATTAAACTCAACTCTAAATTACATTCTTAATCTGTATCTAAACCTGTTTATTCCTTACTTTCAGGAAGCACTGATGATGACCTATAAGGCCGAAAGCGCTCTGCTAATAAATTAAAAAAAAAATTGCACTTAATACAAAGCTTTGTTCCATTCATATTTAAAAAGTGCACATAGCCTTCACACATTCCTTATTGGAATAGTGACCTAAAACGGTTTGCATTTAGGATGCTGATGTAGTTTCAACCTCGGTTTCAACGGTTTCACGAATTAGCACCATCCCCGATGACTCGTCCATAATTTCGCCCATGTCAGCGACGTCGACCGCCCGATGCAGATGTGTTGGAGCGCTAATAAACGATCCAGTTGTAATTCATTATTATTGATGGTAGTGTCAATTATCGATGTTACCTTTAACTGTGTTATATGATATGCAATACGTAATTACCATTATTTTTGAGCACGTATGATGGCGTACATTTATATCAGTTTGGAGCAGATTTAATTTGAAAATCAAGAGCAACAACGCATTGTTTATTATGATTCGGTGACAGGGTAATTCTAAACCGATTACGATACGGTCAAATTAAATGACGTTTTTGCTTTTATTTTGGCGCTTAATATTTCGCATGTATTTTTTTACATTTACACATCAGTTATGTACTAATATTTTCTACTAGATTTATAAAATGAATATTCGAAAAAAGCGTTTTCGGGAAAAATGTACTTTTCAAATACGGGTTTCCTAAATACATATATTTTGAAAATTCCTTGTTTTCGAAAAAAAAAATGTTTATGCATTGTTTTTCAAAAAATATATATTCGTATATCCGTTATAAGTCCAAAATCAATATGAGGGACGAAACTCTTTTCATTTAGTAAAATTAAACATATCTTTAGTCGCAAAATAAACACCGTGTTTTATAAATAAACCCTCCATACTTTTTGTACTTCCAAAATGTATATAAAGCAAAACATAATGAAAACTAGAACAGATATCATCAGCTTAGTTCCACAAAACGCGTCGCGAAGGCGCTTAAGACAAAAGTGGGGAAATGAACGCGGCCTATCGGGCAGGAAGCACATTGTCACAAATGAACAAAGCACCGGCATCAACGCCATCTCTATCCAGTTGGAAAACTTTTACAATGCAATTTATCTGTTTATTTAAAAAATTTTATAGAAAACTTCGCATCAGCGTTTTCTAACTAATCAAATGCTTTTTTTTGAATCGTTACCATGACAAAAAAAATTGCAGTGTATTTTCTTTTTTTATGGGTACCCTAGATGTCATTACACTAGAATTTTTTCTGTCAAAATAATGACACAAGGTTTTAAATGAGGTACTTTATTTTTAAAATTTTTATTAATTTTGAACTGGTGTGAAATTGTCTCACCGAATCCCCCTCGTTATTGAATTAACAAAATTATCCGTCATCTGCGACTCCGGATAATTTTTAAAATATTTTCGTACTTGGAAAACTTTCGGTAATAATTCAATCAGTAGGGAGATTACAAATGAAAATTCTAGTTTGTATCCAACAATCTATGAAAGTTATAGACACTGCGTTTCAAAAGTCTTGCACCACCTTTTTATTTTCGCATTGCTCAAATTTAACTAATCAATCGCTTACAAAGCATGAATTTTAGACTATGCAATACACATTATACCTCCCCCTTGAAATGGTACTACTTTCCACCCGTCTCACGATATATTTGAATTGCCCGAGTCACAGTACTCCGAACCCGACCTAAACACTGGGCTATTTGACCATGCGAATTTCCGGCCTTATAAAGAGTATTCGTCCTATCAAATTGAGATAATGAATTTCCAGGCACATTTTAACAGATTTAACCAATTTAGCGCAACGTTATTTACGAAATGTATCAAGCTGAGCTGACTCTCTCGTACTTTTTGACGTGATTTGAAGTTTACTAAATGTTTTTGTCAAAAATTTGTTATGCATTTGTAAACAAAAAAGCCTCCTTATCGATTCGTGGTAATACAAATCCGAATCTGGACAGTATATCTGTATACGAGGGTGGTACAAGATTTTTGAGAAGCAGTGTATTTTCTTAGAATCTTTCCTATCAACTTTCTTTTACTCTCAATTTAGATCACAAACATCTTATATAGAAAATTTATTGAAAATCTTTAGAGAATGTTATTTTAAGTGAAACTGGTCAAAAAAGTGACTTAAAGAGATTTGTATTTAAGAATCTTTTCACAACTTAAATATATGTATATGACGCACCACATGTCTTGTCAATTCTTCAATGTAGTGTAAGCAAGTTTCTCTTATCCGTATTATTCTATTCTTAGTTCAGTCTCTAAAAATTTGTATAATAAAATACTTAAGACATCCCGAAAATGTGCCAATTTTAAAATAACGTTTCAACATAATGACAAGCTCAGCACAATTTAAATATATATGACCTACATTTTTGTCCATGTCACACCCTTCATCACAGTTTTAACATATATGATACACGCTTTTTCTTGAAAGATAACGTTTCAACATAATGACTAAAGCTCAGCACAATTTAAATATATATGACCTACATTTTAATGAATGACACACCATTCATCACAATTTTAACATATATGATACACGATTTTTCTTGAAATCTTTGGTGAAAGTAAATTTTCTTTAATCAGTATTTTTCATTCTTAATTTACAAAAAAATACTCATTACACAATTCTGGTCAAATCTTCAATGTAGTTTAAACAACTTTCTCTTATCCGTATTGTTCTATTCTTAGTTCAGTCCCTAAAAATTTACATAATATGTTTCAGATATCCTGAAAACCTGCTAAGTTAAGAAAAGGTTATCAACATAATGACTGATGCTCAGCACAATTTAAATATGTATGACCTACATTTTAATGCGCGGCAGATCTCTCATCACAATCTCAACATATATGATACACGATTCTTCTTAAAATCTTTGGTGAAACTAGATATCCTTTAATCAATATTTTTCATTCGTAATTTACAAAAATGTTAATTATACAATTTTCGTCAAATCTTCAATGTAGTTTAAAGAACCTCTCTTATCTGTATTGATATACTCGTATTTTTAGTTCAGTCTCTAAAAATTTGAATAATATGCTTCATATATCCTGAAAACGTGGTAAATTAAGAAAAAGTCATCAACATGATGACTTAAGTCCAGCACAATTTAAATATGTATAACCTACATTTTAATTCGTGTCAGAATTCTCATCACAATCTTAACATATATGACACACGATTCTTCTTAAAATCTTCGGTGAAAGTAGATCTTTTGATCAGTATTTTTCCATTATTAGTTTCCAAAATATTACATAAAAGACACGTCGAATATTTTTAAACGCAATGATTTAATTAAAATTTGTTAGAATACTGAGATTCAATAGCTGGTATTTTAGGTTGCTGATAATAATTTTATTGTATATTGTAACTACCTACGTCTTGTGGACGCAACTAAGGATATAGAGGTAAAGGGACTTTAACTAAATAACATGATAAACACAGATTAAAACAAACACACTTATTTAGTAAAATAAATTTCGAACGGAATATGAAATAATCAGACTAAAATTTAGAATACGCAACAAAAAGGACACAGGGTGAAAGACAGATGTTATCATACTACAAAAACACGCTGTTGAGCTGATCAAACTTAAAATCTCTGACTTACATTTCATCAGACTGAAGAACATTTTTCCTTAAAAACCTTTACACCAGGATTTTACAGATATTTGACGAGACTTCTTTAACGCATGGAACCGGGGATCGTGCCCTAGTGACTTTTCTGACAGTTTTTTTAACTGCCAGAGTCAGCAGTTTTTCTCTCTTTTAAATCTTTGGCAGGTCAGAAACCGCATTCTGCTGACTTGCTGATTCAGCGTTTATCTAGTAAATTTAAAATAATTGTTTAGCTTTCTAAAGCAACTATAATATTTCATAATTGCAATTTTAATTATTATTTAAAAAACAAGGTATATGTCATTGTAAATGTCAATAACTTATGGTTGGAAAATAATGTTATAGCTTATTTGTCACATCCAAAGCTATGCAATATTTATTTCTCTAATAAACCTCCCACTGAAAATAGATGTTTTGTATTTTTTTATTCTTAACTCTAATATGCTGATGAATGTCTGTGCTACTTTCTAAACTGGAATATCAGTATGCTGGAAAGTAGTAGACCAAACAAGGAAATCTAAACAAAGGAACACAGGGCGCAATTAAAAATTTGTCTTTACGAAAATATTAAAACTGTTAAGTATAAAAAGATCATTGTTAAAGTTTATTTTGTTCTTTATTTGATCTAGATTGAAAGAGAGAAAGATCTAGAGCGATCTGAGGTGATTGGATGGGTCCAGTTAATTTATTTTATAACACAATACTATGGGAAAACCACGGGGAGGGTGGAGTGTGATTTAAACCACAAACCCCTAGCGTTACGCCTTTAAACCTAGTTCACTATAATATTCCGAAACCAACAAACATAATCTAGTTTTAAGTTATAGCCCAAGTCAAATCGGCTTAGACTAAGAAACACCAAGATACCGGTGCTCCATTAGCATGAAAAAGAGGTAAAGAAACACGAAGAGGATAATCTCCTTCAGGAACTTTCCAAGCGGAAGCAGCCGTAACCAGAGATTTAGTCACTCTGGCTCATTTTCTGAAAATAATTCCTTTAAAATAATAAAACAGGAAACAGCACCTGTGTCCCTTCTACTTTGTTTGGGCGGTCGTAACAGTTTTATTGTTAAAACTTTTTAAGTATGGGAACGAGAATAAATTATGGGAGATTTAGAAAGTGTAGCATACAATTTTATTATCGCTCTTAATTACTGACTAGACTCAAGGATGATAATTATAATTTATTTTTATTTATTATATACATATCTGTGTTAAAGGGACACTTTTAAGTACTTTAATTGATTTATTAGACGTTTACTACCTGTACTTTAATGAGATTCATTTAGATACATATTTTTCAGTAAGATACAAGTTTATAACCAATAGAAATATCAAAGATTGTGATGACCATGACAAATTTACAATTAATTAGTTTTAACAGTTAATAGTTCCTATTTATTTAGTAAATTCGTAATTTTTGTGCTTTTTGCAAATAAAATCGGTAAAAACAAGCGATAGTGGGAGTGAAATTAATAATTTAACTCCACTAGAAATGGTGGAACAGGCCAAAAGAGCCGTAAACAATTTAATACCCGTAAAATCAGCAAAATATACGAAAAAATAATGATAAATTTTGAAAATTGAAATTTTTGTTTTTCATTATTGTTACTGGTCGTAGAAAAAATAGTGTATACAACTCACAGTTAACGGCTATTATTAAATGCCCATTGCATAATATACTATTAAAGTTCCTAAATAATGGATCAAAAATGACATTGAACAACTTGATATAGAAAAGGCACACGAAAAAGTTTCACGACACGGACTACTGAGGTACGTGAGAGAGAAACAAAGAAACGTATATGAACAAATATGTATACAGTACTTATGATAGATACGAAGTTGTATAGGACTTGCAGGGCAATGCTACACGACTGCACCAGGGTTTGACTTCGAGTTTGCAACTACTTAAATTTGTTAGAAATGTCCTGACCCAGGAAGTGGGAGATCTTGTGCGTTAGGTGCGGTAGGAAAAACGTTGAACGAAGGTGGAGGACCGGAATAGAATCAGATAGAGGCCTTAAAGTCAGTAAGAAGAACACGGAGTTCAACGAAGAAGGAAGAACACATGTAAGGATGTAAAAAGAAGAGCTGAATAAAATAAAGAATTTTGAATATCCACCATTTTCATAGAAGATTCGGCAAGTTTTATTTGGAAATACCAAACAGATTGCAAGCAAGGTGTAATAATTAAAGAAAATTCGGTGTACTGTATGATCGTAATGTAGTTACATACCGGGTGACAGCGAAACTACTATCCAGGCCCCCATATTAAAATTGCTTTAGATAAAAATTTGATATTTTGGTAATCGATAGTATTGAGTGACGTTCATATTTTAAGCAAAAAAAAAATTGACAGTCACTTCGGGTTTCACCGGAAACATCTCAAATTTTGTTATTTTAAATAGCAATCTCAACATAGCATTGCAGTTTTAAATCCTACGGAAAATTCTAAACATTTTTTGTAAAACATGTTTTATTCCTAAAGTCAATAATTTTTGACTTATGACGTTTTAAAGTTTAACCTATTTTGACATTCATTTGGATTTTACAGGAAAACGAAGGGCCAAAACGAATGGCGCTGTTTGTATTTCAGTCAAAGCACTCTGATGACACACTCAAAAAAAAATTATCTAAAGAATTTTAAAATATGTATTTATATTTTCGTGACGTCGATTATCAACGTACTTCAAGTGAGACTTTTCTATAGTTTATTTGTTACAATTGCTAATTTTTACTGCCAAACATGTTTCAGCATGGCACATAAACCATAAAAGCCTGTGAATTCCGGAGTAATTTCGAACAAGTGCTCTTAAATCTCTAGTAGTGCTCGCAGCTTCCCAGATAACACTTTTAAAATGATAAATAGCCGAAATTCAGCGTTGGTTCATTGCGACACCGCCAAATAAATAATATTATTAATATATAAACCGGCTTTTAAGTAGCGGTTTATAATTAGTTTTGTAATTAGACGGCATTCCGTTGCACCTGGGATCGAAATTTGTGGGATGGTCGCCTCTTCCCGTCTTTTGATATTTTTATGTGGCTCGTTTTCGAAGACAAAATTGTAAAATATTTGCTACATATTTGGTATTTATCTATGAAAAGTTTTTATAGCCACAGCGCACAGTGGTTCCGACTATATGGAGAGTGCGGTCATAATTATTGCAATTAATACTTTTGGAAAATGAATAACTGAAAATGCATTTTTGTACTTAAAGTTAGTGTAAACAAACCATACAAAAAATGGTGAAGCGTGAGTCCAGCTAGCGTGTTAAGTGTTTCATAATTCAACTTTTTATTATTATAATTTTTTTCTACTGTTTGCATCATTATAAAAACCCTTTCTTTTGTCAGATTTGTTCTACTCTGATTTTACAAAGCGTAGGAAAGAAACAACAGTTTTTATAACTTTGTTTTAAGTTTGAGTAAATAAGGGTTATAATAAATAAGTAAATTATTTACTGAATTGATGTAGCCTTTACTTGATGAAGATCCATTATTAAAATATTTAAAAATAACAACAAAATTGTTTCAATCTTCACTAAATTTTTATTCATAAATATGACAATTGTTTCGATACACAGTGTCTTCGTCGGATGGTTGGTATAAACCATACACTTATTATATAAATATACTGCGGGTTGTCTGGAATTCTTGATGCCAACATTATGAAATGGAGATATACAATCTCGCATAAGTCTATCCTTTAGTCTGATATTTCTGTATATGCGCATGCGTTAATACGAATTTTTTCATTGGTCAGACATTGTACTGAATTAGATGGTGAATTGTACTAATCATCGGCTGTTGTGCGTATATTTCAGCTTCTTTCAGCTTTCTGTTTTTTTTTTAGTTTACAGTTGGATCGCCATTCGCCATTTTTTCTTTGTGTCGTGTTGTATTTGGTGTTCTTGTGGTTGATTTTGAAGTATGCTAACTTATGCCCAGATGTACAAAAAGTAATAAACCAGTTCAATTATACCAAAAAACCAGACCTGTCAAGATACGTCTGAAGCGTGGCGCCGTTAGATGGCCAATAGCAACACAAGATTTAGCGCAATCGCAGTTTACGAAATATCAGACTAAAGGATAGACTTATGCGAGATTATATATCTCCATTTCACAATGTTGGCATCAAAAACCGCACATTGGGTAAATGGGGAACCCGCAGTATATTATATAGTAAGTATATGGTATAAACTAACTGTTCTTATTATATTTATGTATTTAATACTCAACAAATTTTTACCTAAATTTTTAAAACCTGGTGATTATGTTTACAATACAATTAGGATTAAGTAATATCCTATATTTACAATTGTAAGTTATAGAATGTACCACAATACCGTTTTATACCTGGAGGAATTTCCAACAAATTATAAATTTAACAATGGGGAACTATTCAAGTCCAGCTGGTCATTTAATAATTAAATGACTGAAGGACTAACATATCATACGTCATATTTCTTCTTCTTCTCCTTTTTGAGATTCAAAACCGAACCAGTTCTTCCTAGCTTTTTTATTGTGCTGTAGATTGTCATTTCAGTTATTGGCATTATTATGATGTAGCAGTTTGAATAATACTTGGCCATCTTCAGAACACTGGACTATAAAAATCCTTTGTTCAGTAGATAGCATTTTGATGAGAAGTATTTTAAATTAAATAATTGCTTTATTTAATAAAGACATTGACAAACATGTTGATGGGTGTCATTTTTGGTTTAATCTATAGAAACTAGTACTCTGGTTAAAAGTGTGAGAGAGAATAGTTGAGACTATTCTCTGGGACGCATCTTGGTCCATTTGTCCTCTTCTAAAGCCCATCCGTATAAGTTTAATTTATGGAAAAGGTTTCTGTTTTATTGCGCTTATCACATTAACTTGACTTTAGAAAAAGGCGAGGCGATCTCTGGCAATAATTTAATTTTACTAATTCTTTATTCGCCACGCGTTTACAATATCAATACTACAGAGATTCGATTTCTCCCAATATACCTAATCTCCCTTTAAAAACATTACCTGAAAACCGGAACGTGCTCGCACTTTTCAAGTCGACGAAATACTTTTAAACTCTGACCGTAAATAAAACGTTACAAAACGGAACTTAAATGGATGTTTGATTTATTATTTTAAGTCCCTGAGAGGGAAAGACGGGTCTGGCGCTCGTTTTACCAAAAAATCTTTTAAGTCCACATAATTGCGTCACGATCAGGAGGAGTCGTCTAAGGGGAAACAGAAAAAAAATCCAATCAAAAATCTGACATTCAATTAAGTGGAGAATGTGGGCTAAACGACATCTCGGTAATATATCGATAGAGGTGGATCGATGTTTCTGATCATTTTTTATTGTCCTGGACACACTTAAAAGACAAGCCTGACTTAGACACAAATAAATAAGGAAAGAGCGCTGGGATTCACTTAAAAGTTTGTTCACAGGCGTGCTCTGACGATCTAAATCATCGTTTCTCAACCGATTTAGTGTCGAAACCCCAAAAACGAAAAAATATGGAATAAAACCTTACGGCTCCCTTAGTATACAGTGTGTAACAATAATATGGAAACTTTTCGAAATATGACTTTCATTTACAGGACCATGCCTAAGAGAAACAAAAGGGGATTCTTTTCCCGCACTAATTGAGGTTTACAGGACTATGCCGAAGAGAAACAAAGGGGGATTCTTTCCCGCACTAATTGAGGTTTACAGGACTATGCCTAAGAGAAACAAAGGGGATTTCTTTTCCCGCACTAATTGTGGTTCGGTCTTACTTGACCTTCGCGATTCTGTTGCGTCAAGGGACGCAACAGCTGTCTTTGTGGCAGTTGTTGGAGTGATGATCTCTCTTCGACGGGAAGCAAGTCGAAGTGATATGGACCGCCTTCCGGAGACTATTCTCCGCGAGTCCGGCCAATAATAGTCGTCTTCGCGATGACGTTTCCGAATCACATTTAAGCAGTTGGTAAAGGGGTTTATATTTGTTGTCGTAGTCACCGGCCATCTTGCATTTACCAGGAACTCACTTTTAGCACAGTACAGTAATAAAACTAAAAGATTAGAAATCTTCAAAGGGAACTAAGTCTTTGACGGTCGCCGACAACATGCCGGTGCTTTTTGAAGAAAGATTTTCTTCTGTTATTTTAGCTGAAATAATCTTTGTGTTTTGCCGATGACTGCGTATTTTTAGGCAGTTAAATTTACATAGGAGACAAGTTTGAGCTTGTTTTATTTAAAAGGGATTTTGTACCTGCTTGGTTATTAATATTTATTTGGAAATAAAAATACAGTTATAGAAATTAAACGAACGGCTGGGTTTCCCCAACAGTATCCTTATTTCAAAATTAATTACGTTCTTAAATCTATTTTTGAGCAATAAAAGTATTTTTTTTATAAAAAAACAGATTATTTTTATAGCCTATTCTTTTAAAATTTTTCTGCAAAGGGTAACAAAAAATATTAATTTTTATTTTTATCACACAAAAAAAGGTTTCGCAATTTTTGTATGCAGCGCTATTCACCTCAAGGGACCACTGGAGCAAAAACAGTCCCGGGCCGCTTCAAAGTGGCCCATCCGTCCCTGCTGTGCTTCAGCTTTTAACTGAAACCAAACGTTTCTAGGGCGCAATTGTCGCTCCTTTCTTAATAACTAAAGACATCTTCTGTTCTCAACTTTATATTGGGTCGGCGTTCCTGTTACTCAGTCCCATAACGCCCGCTCAAAACGTCCCAGTAACGTAAAGAAAAACAAATACATTATGTATGTACCTTGTGTAATATTTCAATAGTTGTTAGTCAGTCGTAGATTCATAGAACACAGGAATACAGGAATTTAAGCAGCTAATACTTTATATAAATTTCTAGGTATATTTTTACGCTGCAAAAACAAGTTATGGCAGGCTTGAAAGAATATGATATGACATGTTTATTTTTCTCATAACCTAACTTTATAACAGTTGTACAAATTTTACGAGTATGAGAAAGAAAGAAGACGCGAGGGAAAAAAATTAGAGAGAAAGAACATGAGAGAGCGAGAGGCAGAGAGAGAGAGACATAATTGATCTCTCCGTTGTAAAATGGGTTTCTGTCATCAAATTAAATTGAAGACGGTTGAGTACTAAAAATGGCTTTAACTGTGCAGTAAACTGTTTGCATGTAATTTAAAGTCAAATTGCAAAAATGCCATTTTAGTATTTTATATTTATTTGCGGTGTTTACTTGTAGGTAAATAATTTCTTGGCAGAAATAGGCACATTATTTAAAAACCTTTCTTAATTAAAAAAGTATATTTTGCTTGTTACGTTGGTGTCACTAGTTGCCCACAAAATTTGCTCCACCTGCAAAAAACTCACGAGCAGCGCCTGCACAACTGTTTTTTAAATCATAAAATTTAAAAAAATTGTGCAAAAGAAATTACTAAAAATTTGTTTTAATCAGAAATGATTATACGTATGTATATTACGCTACAATGATCCATAAAAATAGAAGTATAATAAAATATCCTTAAAAATTAATTACTAACGGGGACTCAAATCCCTTGTCGTTCCTTTTAGATTGCTCCTCAGTATCATCTTTATTTACCCCTCCTCTTTTGGCTCTACCATATATTTCACTTATCCTCTTTGCTCTTTCTCGTCTACGTCTTATGTTTCTAAAACAATTAAATCAGTTAATAAAAGCTATTTTTAACACTTCTAGCACAATCTGTTCTTTCTGCTAATATTTCCTTTACCTAACTGCCTCCGCTAACTTTCCATATTGAGGGGACGTTGTGGTACGTAAGCCTGCAGCTGCTCTTTTACTTTTCTTATCATTGTCCTCTATAGCTTCATTTGCATCTGGATTCTGGTTATTCAATCCCTCTTCCATCAATTGACCATTTAAATCTTTTTCTTGTCCGTTGTTAGAATTGGACAAAGATATTTCTACAACGAAAAAACATTTTAGCAAAGTCGAATTTCGTAATTTGAATTCTAGCTTCGTAACTTAGGATGTATGGGCTGTACTACATGCATGTATTTTTTCTTACATAAATCGTTTAAGGTCACTACAAATCGAAAAATATTATATACAATTTTGACTATAAGTCATATTGTTACCATTTATAAAAAACGCTATGAAATAACTCATACCCGAACAACAAGAATAAATAAAAACCAGAAGGGTAACTCTTCTTCTTGTCAAGCGCGACGACCGTTGGCCTTCAAATCGTCGATACCCTGAAATGGTCAGTGCGGTAGCAATCTCCAGAGTGTTAGGTACTGTTGTAAATACACGCATAATATTATATAATAATAAAGTTTATTTAAACCATTTACAATTTAAGTATGATTATATATATATATATATATATATATATATATATATATATATATACAGCGTGTCTTCGGAAGTTCTTACCATATGGCAAAAATTTTTATTATTGATTTTATGAAAAAAAGCGCCTCTTTATAAAAAGTTCTGCATCATGAGAAAATAGCATCGTCATTCCAAAATTTGATCTTGGACATACAGGGTGGCTCAAAAATGTAAAAGTTCCAATCCACGTGAATTTAAAAAGATACAAAATCGTTATTTAAAGGTAAACTGCCACTGTAAATGTACTAGAGTTAACTTTTTGTATGTTAGTGAATTAGGTTTGGAACATACAGGAGTCCCAAAAATAAAATTATTATCAACTTTACAAAAAAAGTAAATCTTCATAAAAAGTTCTACCTTGTAAAAAAAGAGCATGATTATTTATAAACTTGATGTAGGACAATACCGGGTGGCTTAAACAGCTGTAAGTCACAATTTAAATTTAAATTATTTTGCCACCTGTATGTCCTATATAAAATTTTTGAATAGCGATGCTCTTTTTTCACAATGTAGAAATTTTATGAAGATATACTTTTTTTGTAAAGGCGATAAAAAAAATTAATTTTATTTTTGGGACCTCCTGTATGTTCCAAACCAAATTTACTAACAGACAAAAGTTAATTCTAGCACATTTGCAGTGGCAGTTTACCTTTAAATAACGATTTTATGTCTTTTTGGCTTCATGTATATTAGGACTTTTACATTTTTGAGCCACCCTGTATATACTAGATCAAATTTTTGAATGGAAATGCTATTTTCTCATGATGCAGAACTTTTTATAAAGAGGCACTTTTTTTCGCAAAATTAATAATAAAATTTTTTTCCATATGGTAAGAACTTCCGAAGACACGCTGCATATATATTATATATATATATATATATATATATATATATATATATATATATATGAATGTATATTTATAAATAAACTTGATAAAACCCCCGAAGATGTACATACTTGTTGGGGGCAAGTCTTATATTTAACATTAAAATATTTAATTATAGAAATTTTTTAATTGAAAAATATAATATATTCAAATACAGACATACAAATTTCTTTTTCAGGACAAGAGAGAGATAATTAAGATCCTTAGAAAAAATAAATAAATAATTTTTATATTATACAAAATAATATCAAAGTAATCCCAAAATTGCTTGTAAAATTTTAAGGTATTTTGTGGGCTTCTTATTAAATAATATTTAAATATTCATAAATGTGCCATATTTATTATGTGAAGGGTATTCGAAAGCTCACCACTTATTTTGTTATTACAGAGCGTATTATGTTAATTTAGATACATTTGGAAACTTAAAGATGCCCCATAACGATTTTGTAAATTATATAATATCTTTATTAGAAATAATAATTTTAAAGGAAATGGAAAGGAAACACATTGTTTTAAAAAATGATGCTATTACCCGTTTTGTAAATATTTGTAAAGGTAACCGCTTTGTCCATCCTTGCAAAAGCTTTCTGCACCAGTATTTGATTGGGTTGTATGGTAGAGTAAGGTTATTTTACGCTCTTAAATTTATAAAGAGAAATTTTAGGGCTGTAAAAAATAGGATGTTAATTTGAAGACACCAAAAATATTATTTTATTATATTAACACATGTTTTATTCAACTTCAAATAATTTTTCTATTTAAAATATTTTATCATTGCTGACTCCTGCATAACTCAAATTTAATCTCTAAAACACACACACAGTTTTTATTTTGTCCTCATTCCCCATATAACTGCAAGTAAACAACTCTGTGAAAAAAGCAATTTGTGTAAAATACGTCAAAATACCTTGGGATATAGATACCCAATATATTTTAAGGCATTGCGTACTACCTAAGACAATCCTAATCACATTGTTAACTAAATCATATTTGTTTTTACTAATTGAACATTAAATTATTGGCTGCCGGCGCCGGCAGCCGAGCTGGTTGCCGGAGAAGTGGCTCCGCTGCCGGCGCCGGCAGCCATCATGGATGCCGGCAGCATTAGAAAATTAGTGTCAAAATAAGATGAGAATCAAAATACCTTAATTCAATCAAAAAATAATAATTTACTATAGTGTAAACGTTAACGAAACTTAAATCTTCCTACAAAAACATAACAATTGTTATTATTCTGCGAATTTAATGGTATAAATAAGAAAAATAAACCCATATAATATACCTTCACTAAGAGTGTTCAATTTTGTCTGATATCAAATTGATTGGATTTCTTGTCTTCTATGGAAATATTGCCATTTTTTGAGGTAGAAATAACTAGAATATGGATCTGTAACTCTGTGTCTCTGTTTTGCTAGAAAATTGAAATAAGCTTTGGATGAAGTATGACTGTGATTTCGTTCAATCCCCAGGATGCATAGAAATTGTTTACACTCACTTACTTTCAAGAAAATGCTAGCCTCGCAGCCTTTCTTACACGTGGAACACTTCCTTGTTGACTTTTTATTTTTTGTCTTGAATGGTCTACCACCTTTAACACAGGCTAACCGCAAATAATAGAATTTCTGCTATCACGCAACCAAAACTCATTGTTTGTGGCTTTCTTGTATTCCAGCAAAACACAATTAAAATTTTCATATGAAGAAAATTTATCACACACTCATATTTTATAGTTTTTACGCAAAATTAAAACAACACAGTGGTTACATATCATTTAAAATACGTAACTATAATTATTTTAGGTTAGAACTGCCGGTATTCCGTTTTGGCCGTATCTGAACCAGCGCCGGCATCCGAGAAATTGTACCCGGGTGCCGGCGCCGGTATCCATGCATCAACATTTTGGGAACCGGCGCCGGCTGAGGAGTCACTTCCTAAATTATTTCCTAGGTACGCCTGTGGCAATATCATAAAATTTTCCATCAACACTGTCTCAACGTCCCTCGGCTTTAGAAGCTTAAACCAAACGTGCCGTTGGAGAGTTATCCTTCTGGTTGGGTTTGATTGGGTTTGATTGGTTATTATTTATTCTTGTGCCCGAACAAAAAATCAGCAGCCGAGATACGAATTTTAGTCCGGGCGCATATATTAAGCTAATTACATTTTTCAACTATTGTATTGTTCTAGGTTTTCTTGCAAGTTCAATAAGCCCAAAAAAGGTGTAAAGTAATACACTGTTTGCAATACATTTAAACAATAATTTTGTACAAATAACGAATTAATGTTATTTATTTAAACCTAGAAAATCTATTTACCTGGACCAAATACTGACGATATCCTGGATAGTCTGTATATCCAGAAAAATCAGTTTTTATACGAATATGAATAAAGGTGGTTCCAGACATGACGAACGAGCACGAACGAGCACAAACGCGCACAAACAATTCAAATATAAGTGGGCCCAGACATGATGAACGAGCACGAACGAGGACTGACGAGCGTCGAAATACAAGGCGAACACGTTTCAACGACCTGTCGGTAAATAAAAGGATTACGTTCGTTCGTGTTGTTTGCATTTGTTATATTTGGATGGGCGGCAGCGATCTAGCAAACTGGAACATTGAATACCACCAGAAACTTTGTTTCTAATGAGCGTATATGCTCGTCAGTGCTCGTTTCTGGTTTTTAAATATTTTTCCATGAATTTTTGTGCTCGTTCGTCATGTCTGGACCCACCTTTATAGCTGACGGGGACTATACCTATTAGGTAAGACCGGACCCTCTGCTATTTTTATATATGTCACTAAAGTACAACTTTCTTGGTCCTTATAACCTCATTAATTATATCACTTACCCTTTTTCGCTTTCGGGTGAACCGTTGCGTTGTGAACGGCCAACGGGTGGGCCAATGTCGCCCCGGCGGTCTGCCTTGTATTTTCTTTTCCACTCATATTATCAATCATGGCCAAGTGCGATTCTATGTATTCTTTCACCGGTTCAGCTCTTTCCTTACATTCGTCAGGTAAATGATTATATTTATTTAGTAATTCCTTTAGGGCACCTGCTTTATTTTGGACGGTGTCGTTTCCGCCTGTGCCTGCGTGGAAAACAAAGCCACTTTGATGTTCATCAAAATCTGTAAAGTAATAAATATATTAGGTTTTCTCAAGGCGTCTGCGAAAATTTAAAAAAACAAAACGGGGGCCACTTTGAACATGTCATTGTGTTAAAGTAAATACTCATCTTACATTTTTATTAACCCATGTATTTTAGTTTAATATACAGGGTGTTATGAAATTCACTGCACTGGAATGGGTGACCCAACCTGGGGTATTCTACAGACATTCCCAATACCTTTTCTGCCTCAAATCGCACATTTTTATTTTAAAAAGTATCGAAATACCGGCCCTTATCCGACGTTTCTGAAAAGCCTGCTTCATAGTCTCTAATATTACAAAGAAAAAATAAATAATCCAGCCTTGCCCAACCCAATCAAACTTAAATATTATCGTGACATCTCATTTTTTTTATCAGTTTTAGTGAAAACCGAAAATAATCAAAAGTATTTTTAATTCCATAGACGCATTTTATCAAAAATGTTTATTTTAATTTAATAGCAATTTCTTAACTTAATATGAGAAAATATAGACCACCCGTGAAATCAGTTGAAATCGTAACCAGAGCGAAACAGGTTATGTTATACCGGCAACACAAGTAACTATGACTTACCCTGTATTATATTATTAATCTAATCTGCTAAAAAAAAGCTTAAAAATTAAAACCAAAATTACTAATTGAAAACAACTACAGTATTTTAAAATTATAACCAAAATTATAGTGAATATAAGTGAAGACATCTGGAATAAAATACATTTACATCGTTGGGTTTTACGTAAAAACTCTTTTAAATTCCTTTTTGAGTTCTTCAAATAAGTTAACAACTAACAGATACGAGGGGTGCCTGAAAATTTTAAATTTCACTCTGCACCTTAAAAATTAATACATCTAATAACATCTTTACTAAAAAATAAGACTCCCTTTACTGTAAGTAACACATAAAATTTATCAGTCTTTGGAGTGTGAACTTATTACCATTAAAGTTTTTTTACAGGAAATATAAAAAATAAATGAACCATGAAATAACTTCCTTCACATCATCTTTTCCTGTATATTCAAAAATATACAGCTGTTTTTTAGATACTTCCCCACCCCAACATACTCACTCTGTATATTCCAGAATCTTGTAATAATTAGCAAAACAATATTCTAACAAAAAATATTTACCTATTTCATCCATTTCCTTTATTTTCGCCATCGGACCGCCATCCATTTCATTTTTGGTTATTATTTTCACGTATGTCTCTAAGTTAGCTGGTAATATCTGGCAAGTTGAGTGATACTTAAGTTTTAACATAAGATTAGTCATCTCTTTTAGAATCATTTTTGTTTCTCCTCTGCTATTGTAGCTTGAAAGTTTTAAATTCATCTAAAATAAAATAAAAAATAAGTGAATGACACTTTACCGACAAAATTTGGGGTCAAAAGAATCGTTACCCCTAAAAAATACCACCATGGGTGGTTAAATAGTAATAAGAATATTCCATAGACAAACCAATAAATTATGAGTGTCATTATACAGAGCGGCTCTTTATTGCCGCCCACCCCCTCTTAATTTGTAAACCGTTACATTTAGAAAATTAAAGGTTTTCATAATGTAATTAGTACAAAAATATGTTTTTGTGTCCAAGTGACTCTCGGAAAAATCAAGATGGCAGCTGGATGTCATCTTGGAAAAAACCTAAATGGAAAGAGGGGTCTTACGATACATCGTTTTAAAGGTCTTGTTGAGTACTTTACGATCCTAGAATATAACGTCATTATTCATCATAAGAACAAAATGGCTGCTTGTTGAAGCAAATGTGACAAAACGAGTACGTATATTAAAATGTTATTAATAGCTTTTGATTTAGCTACATAACAAAATCTTTATTAAGCCATAAACTTAAGGGAAAAAGGTTTACTTTAAAATCATTTTGGGTATTTTAATTTACGAGGGCCACATGTTTGCTTTTGATTATTTTAGAGAGATTAATTAAAGGCTTTCCCAAGAACTTTACCCATATGCTTGTACCAAAATAAATGTATAAAAGCAACCGCCATAATGCTTAATTTATGTAGAGCATATAAAAAAAAATCTTATTTATTTTAATATGCTGATTGCCTATTACTAGAAGTGGGACTTTACTTTAGTTAAAATGCAATAAGAAATATAAAATTTTGGGTTTTACTGGACCAGTCAGTGCCCACTGAATGTATCTCTATCTATTATCCGTATAGAAGAAAATACAATGCAAATACACTCCTGGTGCAATGGTTCTATTCATGGAAAACACCATTTAATTTAATGATATTTATTCTTACGTTAAATTTTCCTTTGTTAAGACCTTGGCGAACATGCCCTTTCGCACCTGACAAGGATTGTGATACAATCTGCCTTGGCAAATGTCCTCCGACAATATCATTCAGGTCCAGGTATTGAGATTGGGACATGTTAGTTTTCAACTAAAAATAATATACCATTATAAATTTAATTTAAATTTTCTTTCAGAAACATATTTTATTGTTTTTTATTAATTTTAATTTATAACAATTAAAAATACAGTGCATTTTTCTTAACGCGGGCCACAGGATTTTACATGACAACTTTGACCCATGTTAACCCCATTTATATTACAGCTATAAAGTTAAAACTTGAAATATGTAGAACAAATCTAAAGTTCTAAAAACAAGTCAAGTTATTTATTAATTATACCAAAAAAATTCCGAGAAAAAATAGAATTATCGAGGCTTCACGTACTATTACGGTACGCCAGTTGTGCAATGTTAGAAGACATTTTTATAATAGCTTAGGGTACTGCTTAGCTGTTAACGAAGGACACTTTGAACAATTTATTTAAATAATTTAGCTGTTTATTGCTTCGGGTGCCTGTTATTTTGTTATTGTTGAAAATCATGAAATTTATTTTCCTTTGCCTTCCGACAATATTTTTTTAAAATTTTTATAACTTTAAACATCCCCTTCTATAAGTTGCCATTAAATTAGTAATTGCAAGTTCAGTTCAGCGCAGCCCATGGCGTGTAACTCACAAAAACTAATTGTTTGAAGTTTTAAGTACGCGTAAGGTTAGTTAAGCATCAACGCGACGAGTCGAGACGAACCTGTCAAACCTTTTGGTAATGCCATTTACCAGTAAGTGTCAATAATACCTTAATACATGGATATATACAGGGATAGACAAAACTCTGTTTTGTTATAAAATAAACCGATTTTTTAAAAATATTTCGCTCAGTTCTATCAACACAAACGATATCGTAGCTTGTAGACGCAATGCTCTAAACTATTTTTGATTAAAATTTTAGCTTCAGATCGTGAATAAAATATAAGGCCTAACATGGGCTCAAAGTTTTACCATGTAAAATCACAATGTTAGTTTTATTACTTTCTGTTAAATTTAACTTTATATTTATTTTGTCATATTCCATATAATAAACTATGTATAGCTGATTTGGAAAAAAGACTATTTAAAATGAATTATGTTCATATTTTTATCTAATTTGCATTTTTATAATTTGGAAACAGACCTGTGTGATTTTTGTTTGAATTGCAATAGAATTTTGAATGTTTTTTTTTACCATTGTTGCGGATTCTTGTACTATTGGCAGGACACTAGTTATAGTACCGGGCATATGACCGGCATTTTCATCTGGACAGACAGTGATGATATCCTTAGGAGTTCCGCATTGGGTATCTAGGATATATCAAATAAATTAATACTAATAAATGAAGAGAGCAAGAGCTGACCCAAACCTAGCAAACAGAACATTCGCGCTCATCCGGTGCCACAGATTTCCACAATCCAACAAAGGGAACAAAGTGAAGGTACAATATTTTAAATAAAATTTGAAATATTAAGAGCGGTAGAAAATATTTAAGCACCGAAAAAACTTTTTCAATATTTAAAAAAAGAAATGCAAATAAATAATATTATCAGCCATTATTTTAAACTGAAAAGCACATAATAATCGCGATAAAAAAAGCATCTGCAATATACCAAAAAATTCATTAAAATCGATTCAAGATATAAAATGTTATTTAAGATTAAACTTAAACAAAATTTTATTTGTCCGCTTTTTTTTATCCAGGCATGTACTTGATAATTAATAAAATGTATAAGGGAAATGTTAATCCAATGAGGGGCATAGAGCTAGGTAGATTTTTCACATTGGTCTGATTAAAAAAATGTGTTCGCAAGGATTTTTCCAATTGTCTTAGAAGACGCGGTGTAAAATATGATTTAAATGGACTTACTTTCAGTTAAATCATCCGCATTAGTAGTAAACTGAAATTGGGTTGCTTCTCCACCAGCACTGTGGCCGCCGTTAGGGGCGCCCGAAATATTTTCATTTTCAGCTCCTTGAAGCTAAAAGTATTAAATAGAAAAAATTTAAAAACAATTATTTTCAAAAGTTTTTTTTTCGAAAATTACACTTCTTCAGAAAAATAATTTTTCGAAATGCAGTAACCGGCCAAGTTTAATGTCAGGATATGGCCCTCTATTTCCAAATTGGGGGGTAATAACTAAGTAGTAAGTCCAGATTATCAAAAAAGACAGGAATAGCTCCGGAGCAAACCTAGACAAATTTGAACAAACTTAAAAAAGACGAATGCGTGTGGACTTGTTCAGGTTTGCTCAGTTTTGCTACTTTTTCTGAAATGATATTCCTGTAACTTTGTAATCATGGGAATATATACAGTACGTCCACGGATGGAGTAGACAAGAGGACAAATAGGCCAAAAAGTGAAAGATACGCACAAGGTAATTCTTTATAAAAGTCTTGCTTGCTTTTTTAAATTTTAATGCAAAACGTTAAATAAAAAAGTTGTTTTAGCTTTTAAAAGAATTCTTATTCCAGATTACCAAGAAAAAATTTGAAATTTCTAAAGTAATTTTTGATCAAAAATATAAAAAAAAATTTAAGTCACCATTTTTATTTGATTATACCTTTAATAACTGTGACGTATTTGTCAAAATAATAAAGATGTTGTCTTTAGAGCAAAGACTATTGACAGGTTAAAGAAAATTACTAATAGAATATTAAATAATTGTAATATTTGAGAAATATTTCTTATTTTTGTAAACTGTTTTTGTAACTGTCCCCATCTTCCAAAGTTTGATTGGGTTTGATTGGGTTTGATTGTCCATTTGTCCACTTGTCTACCCCATCGGTGGACATACTGTATACATGTAAGCTATATAGATTTTAAAAATATAATTGGGTTGATATTTATTTGTAAAAAATGTTTACCCCTGGAACAGTTGTATTCTCAAATATATCGGAATTTGCTGTCTGCAAAATATTTTTTGCTGCTTGAGGTAAAGTAGCGCTATTTATATTTTCCTCAGCGTGTACAACAGAACTTGCTGCCCCTGCTGCCCCTTGTGGTTCTGCGAACGATTCTTCTGTTGCCGATGATTGTGTGGCTAAATAAAAAAAATATATCAGATCGTCCAGTGAGATTTTGCTTAATAGAATCTTTCTATAGCAAAACTAACTTTGTTCAGCTGCAGTTGAAGCTGTAGTTTCTTCTGACACAGCTGAAGATGCAGCTTCAGATGTTTCACTTGATGCTGCAGTAGTTGTAGATTCTGTACTTGGCTCTTCTCTCTTGGCAAACTCAGGTCTTTTAGGATCCAGGAAATACCCATTTGATATTGGGAATCGATTCATATTGTGCCCATTTTGAAAGTATCTCTTTTGATTTTCCAACGACTTTCTTTTCATCAGTTGTCTGTAGGTATTGTCGCTTTGTACAAACCTATTAATCATAATATTAGTTTTTTCTTTTTGTAAATTAGAACTAGTAGCTTAAATTGACGATAAAAGAAATTTGGCGAACCTAGGCCACCGTTGAAAATCTGGATTGTATCTTAAAAATATGTCTTGTTTCTCTTGATCTGATAAAGGCTTTATTTCAAATTGCTCTGCTACTTTTTCATTGACTAGACCGTCTCTGCTTCGCCTAGTCGGTTCAATATCTAAAAAATGTTTCAGATGTTCTGTTTCTTAATCGTAAATTTGTAATGGTCATGGCAGTCTTTGATATTGACCAAATATTGCCATGATGTTGCATTTCTATTGGTTGTAAACTTGTATCTTAGTAAAAAATCTGTATCTTAATGAATCTTATTAAGGTACAGGTGGTAAATGTCTAATAAATCAATTAAAGTATGGGAGTAAAAAAATAAATTTACCTTGTCTTTTAGGTTTTATCTTCTTGTGCTTAACAATTTTAAAACCATTATTACCACGACCATGGAACTTGGAAACATCTTCAGCGAAATTCTTGTTTTCTGCTTTTACAATTCGGTCATCTGAAAGTATTATTACAAAAGGAATAGTTATTAGAATGATTTGTAAAAAAAGAAATATATTCTTTCGGTTTGTGGGTGATATATTAAAAATGTAAAGAAATAAATTATCTGCTATTTCTGATTCTGGTCTAGATGCCTTTCTGCTGTCGCGATTTCTGGACCCTTACCTTTCATAAGGCAGGCGTACCCTCAGGGTGTCTGAGGAACAGACCATGTTCTACCAAAATCAAAATCACACCCTTTACCTCCATCAATGAATTTGTATGGATGAGATATAGCGGTTCGCGCCATCTGGTTCACCCAGGGTGTGTGCTCCGAAATTGCATTCGGTTGTTAACACAATATAATATGTCGTTTCTTCTACAGTGCACTACTGTTCAGTGGCATACCACTGTACACCCACGGTACGTGGTAGATACTTAGGATTCGGTCTTTGTGGGCTGTCAGAAGACAAAAAAAAATATATACACACACCACCATACAAAATTCATTAGTGGACGTAAACACTCTAATTCTAATTATGGTAAAAAGTGGTTTGTTCTCCAGACATCCTGAGTGTAAGCAAGCCTGATGAAGGACAATGGCATAGAATTTACGGCAAGGGGGTACCTGGACCTGGATCAGAATTTTTTGATGGTCTTTTTATTACACTACAAAGATGTAAATATTTCCTTGCATTTTAAAAAAATATATCATTATAATTATTGTGTTTATTTGTAAGTTTGACGCCTTCTCCAGTTATCCAATAAAAATGGTAAAAATCGTTGTTTCTTCAAGTGGCTTGGAAATTTTGGTGGTTCTGCAGCTCTGCTGCCGTTATGTGCCATCCACCCCTGTCTCCGTTCTTGTTTTAAACATTTATAATGGAATATAAAATTATTCGGTGTCTTTAAAATCACGCTCGTGCTTTATCTTAATTTTTAATAATAAGTGAATTATAAAGTTATTACTTTCATCATTCCTTTTTGGTTTCTTCGCTTTTTTCTTTTTATATTTTTTACTTGCCGTACCGTGTCCATGAGCCACGTGTGCGTGTTCGCCTTTAACTTGTTTAATCCCATCTTCGTTTTCCTCTTCTCTTTCTAGTTCTTTGCCTAAAAAATACAGTTTATGTCTGACTAGTTTTCGCCAGCGACTTCGTCCGCGGTATGACAATTTTACTCCTTTACAAACTTTGAACCCCCATTTCACCAACTTACCGGAAGTAGCTAGCCGTAATGATTAGTTTCGTCAACTCGAAGACTTAAGTACAGTTATTTTTTGAAAATTTTAAAGAAAACTTTAGTTTCATGTTCTTAAAAGTATTTTAAATTTGCTTTTTGCAGAGCTATGATATAGATAACAAAATTTTGTAAAAATCCAAGCGGTACCATGTAACAAACCAATAAAATGGTTATTTTTTTATTTCATCTGGCATATAAAGTGGAAAAAGTTAATTTAACTTGAAATCTAGATAAGATCGTGTCAAGAGATTCACATTTTTAGATGAATCAAGACCTTCATTAGATCTAACAAGATTCTTCTTTCATCAGTTACCTTTTGGTTGAAAAGTGGAAAAAATCTCTATTGCCACAGATTCTTCTACATATTTGTTTGTTGTAGAGTCTGGAAAAATCGGCAGTACTACTAACTGTGCTGCTTTAAATCTATTTATATTTAATCTGTCGTTATCAAGATCACTGATATTGTTACTCCCAACTGGTTCATCGACATCCAAATCATCTATTTTTTCTTCTTCGTAAGCAACGTCTTCTTCCTCTTAAAATTCATAACAGAATTACTTATAATAATGCAAATAACTGTAATTGAAGGAATCCCATCTACCCATCAATTACTGGAATTAGAGATTCTCTTGTAAACATACCATCATCCATATCGGAAATATCTTCGTAATTATAGTCATCGTCATTGTCTTCAGTTGTTACCTCACCAACGGGAGCAAACTGATTTTTTGATTTCTTTAGCGGAACTTTTTTTAAAACAGATTTCACCGTAAAAGACTCTTCCTCGTCCGAATATTCGCCCTCAGATTTAAATTTTTTCCGATGTCCTAACAAAAAAAATGGCATAAGCAAAGTTAATAGTAAGAACACAAAGGCCGTGAAAGATGATAACAAAATTGAAGATAAATCAATATCAGATTCGGAGGAAACAGGCTAGGGGAAGGTAAAGAATTTCTCGCAGCATCATAACAAAAGGCAATGCAGCAAGAGTGATGCGAAAATCAGAAGAGGTTAAGCGAAGAATGCTTTCGCAGAGAAGAGGCAGTTGTTAGCAACTTAGACAGAGGAATTAGATTAGCTAGGTTCTTCAAAGCATATGCACTGTATATGCTTTTATACAGTGAGGACATAAGTTTTATACTATGAATCTATTTCTGAGCTTTTTCGCAAAACAGACAGAATTTCTGTCTAAAAATATGGATGGTTCTTTATGCCAGTCACTGTCCATAAGGTACCTCGGTCACACTGTCATGGCGCCGCAATAGTTAATGCGGCCTGACTTCCAATAGGACAATTGTCTGAGGAAGCTTAAGAAAGCCGAAACAAGGATCTTAAACATTTCAGAGAAATGAAGACGTCGTCGGCTGTTTTTGGTAAACATTGTCGTTTGCTGTCATGAAATTTTTACCAAAATTTTGTTATCTATATGAATTCATAGTTTTAAACATTTAAAATAAAGTTATCAGAAAATTTGTGTTTTTAAAATATCCGTAACTTTAATGAACATACCTGGAGAATTTTGAAATTCTTTCTCTTCTTTATCTTTCGCTTTCAATTTTTGTTTCGTTTTCTCTTTTTCTTCTCGAACTCGATTAAATTTTTTAATTTCTTCCGCTTCGTGGTTACCAACGTCTTGAATCAAATTTGGATCGAATTCGTAATTAACAGATTTCAATTGTCTTTTGTAAAATGCGGGGATAAAATCGAAAGTGTCATCTGGAGGGCCGTAGATTTCATTAAAATGATAGTAGTCTACCAACGAGGGATCATTGATACGGTCCACTCGTTTTTTATGATGTGGATGTAGTCTCTTCCTTTTGTGCTTTGCCACTGGTGGCATGTGTTTTTTATCTCTATAATGAATTATTAAAATTACTAAATTTCATTCTATGTCAGCTTGTGAAATCCTCCGAAGACGTACTTGTTGGGGGCAAATATTATATTTAACATTACATTATTTAATTATATAAATTATTCAATTGAAAAAAATAATATATTCAAATACATACACACAAATTTCTTTTTGAGGACAAGAGAGATCCTTAGAGAACAATAATTAAATAATTTTTATATTATACAATATAATATGAAAGTAATTCCAAAAATTTCTGTAAATCGTTTGTTGTCAATATCCAAGCTTTTATTTCAATGTTATATTTTTTAATGATACAATTCTTTCAATATTTACTGGTAAATAATCGTTTAAATAAAAACATAAATATTTATAATTCTTTTGTGCTATAAGCCTATGTATTTTTGCTTTAAAGGAAATTTCATTTTTACGACTCCTGTCATGTTTATGTTTTTTAAATTGTATTATATTTTTATTTTTAAAAATATATTTTAAAATATTATAACGACCATTTTTTTGTTTCTGAAAATAATTCCTTTGAGGGATAAAAATCGTCTTAATATAATTTTTAGAAACCCTTTTGTAGTACTTCTAATTTTTTCACTAAAATTCTACTTATTCCTGCCCAACCTAATATCCCGTAATACAAATGAGTTTTAACTAATGCATAATACAATGTTTATATGTGTTATATCCAAAAAGATTTTAACATTTTTGAATATTGGTAGCAAGTTTCTTAATTTTTTAATTAAGAAATCTGCATGTAAATCCCAATTTAATTTACTGTCAAAAATTATTCCCAAATATTTAACACTGTTAGCTTTTAAAATCTTATTATCATCGTCTATTTTAATACTATCCACATTTGAGGTGTTATTATTTTGATTTAGACTAAAAGTAAGATAATTTGTTTTGTCAAAATTAATTGATAATAAGTTATTATCAAACCAATTTTGAACTATTTTAAAATCGTTTGTAATTTTGTTATGTATGTTGTTCCAATTTGTATCACTATAAAAAATAACACCGTCTGCAAAACTATGAATTTTCCCATCCCAATTTATACTAAATAAATCATAAATGTAAATATTAAAAAATAAAGGTCCTAAAATTGTTCCTTGGGGAACACAGTATTTAAATACTTTTGAATAACTTTCTTCTTTATCTAGCATAACATGATTTGACCTATCTTTTAGATAGTTTTTTGTCAACTCTAAAGGTATTCCTCTAATCCAATATTTTTTAATAAGTAAATTATGGCTAACAGTATCGAAAGCTTTCGCTAAATCCAGAGAAATACACAAGTGTTTTGAGACACAGGTGTTTTATTGACTAAACAAAAGAGGCTATAATTCACAGCAAGCATTATCTAAGAGCTAAGGTTCATTAAAGTCGAAATTGATATCTCGGGATAACTCGCGAGTCGCGAATTATTGGTCGCACGTTCAGATTTCTGACGAGTTCTGCCAGAGTTTGCTGACGAGTCTACACTTCGTTATTTGGTCAAGTTTGGTTTGGTAAGAGTTTTATATTTACTAACACTCTTTATTAACTCGATCCTTTGCCGTCGAGAATACAAGAATCTTCAAGAGTGCCTTGCCTTCATAATTGCTATAAATATAGGTAGTTCTAAGTACCACCTTTTTGTGTTACAGACTGGATTAACTAAACACTATCCGGAGACAAACCGTCTTTTCCACTTTTTAATATAACTTACCTTAAAGCATCATCTTTTAACTGGTCTTGTTTTTCCTCTGCTGGCTGGAATTTATTGGGCACTTTCTCATTGTGTTCTAGGCTATATTGTGGTTTATCATATATTCCGTTCTTTATAATATATTTAGTTTTTTTCTTCTTTTTGACTACCTGTCTTTTACTCTCACGTATTTTATGTTGGTCTTGCTTCTGATAGTGAGCTTGTTCCGGATCGGAGCGCACTATATCTATTTCTGCTATTTTCTCGTTACAATTTTTACCCCAGCCGTGGTTGCATTCTTCATCTTTTTCGTGCCTGGTGATTTCTACTTGTTGTTGATGCTCTCGAGGACGCTTCCCAGGTGGACCTTTTTATGAAACAGACAAGAATTTTAGTAATGCATTTGCTGTAAATAAAAATAAACCTACATTTGGTAGTTTCTTCGTTTTTTCTAGTTTTAGGTTCTTCTTCTTGTTTAATTTCATCCGCAACAGCGTCTCCAATAATCTTTGCTTCTACCTCTTCTTCTCCATCGTTAGACGTTTCTTGAGCATCAGTGGTTGTTTCGATAATTGGAATAATTAAAATCTTTTTCGTAGACTGTTCTATAATTTCAAATTTTTCGATGGGGTTTAGGTTTATCTCGTGATCACCCATTTTCACACGCATATTTTCGTGATTTTGTTGACCTGAGTCGAGGTTACTTAAGTCAATTGCTTCCTGTAAAAACAATATATATATATATATATATATATATATATATATATATATATATATATATATATATATATACATATATACAGGGTGTCTAAAATAGGTGATACCACTATTGCTCTCTCCGAAATGGTAAAAGATACGAGGTCGGTTAAATTCGAGAAAATGTGCCATTTCTAGTCCCTATTCATATTCCGTTTACGGAGTTGCCAAATTCTCTATAGTTTCTTATCTACAGGGGATTTTTTAAAAATAGTCAAAAATTTAATTCTTAAATATCTCGAAATCTATTATAGTTAGAAAAAAGTTGTTTTTACAAAAATCACACGATTTTTTACCTTCTCTAATGTAACGTTATTGTTTTGTTTATACCATTTGTTTTTACTGAGTTACTGATACTAACTTGTTTTCAAATACGGACCTGGATTTTTTGCTGCATTTTTTGAAAGAATACGTCATACCCTTTACAACTGTGTATCACTTGATTATGTTTTCGACGTTTTGGTGGAGAATAGTATCATCATCAGGATATTCTACCAGTACGGACCTGGCATTTTTCAATTAATGCGCCATTTCACGACCTATTATGGCGACAATTAGGTCAGAATCAGTAACTATGGATTAAATTGTATTAACTGGTAAATTTTAATTACAATCATGTAACCAGGACCCTCAAGTTGGTAAAATTGTTCCAAGCAACGCCTGAAAAAAGCATAGATAGATAGATAGATAGATATATGCTTTATTGTCTAAAAGTACATTCACATATATTTTCATTGACAAAGCAGACTTATGACTAGTGAAACTATACTAACTTATCTGATATTAAATAATGAATAATAAAAATACATAAGCTTAGTTTTAATTATAACAAATCCTAATAATTAATTCTTAGAGGCGTTATTGGCTTCGTGTGGTCAGTCCAATCGCGTCCATCAACCTGTTCGTCCGCCCGTCCATATGTTATAATTCAACGCAACGTCAAAAAATAATGCAGAAAACGGATTTTAGATTCGAATTCCTTATAATCCGAACCCAGTAAATATGACAATGGTTTTATGCTAGAATATAGTTAAAGGTCTTTAATTTGAGATAATATGGTTTGTTTTCAAAGCCAATAAATAGTAATTCAACTGTACCAGCAGAATGAGTTGCAGCAGAAATGAAACCATTAGGTAAAATAGGATAATTTATTATTATCTTTTGAACTGAAAGGTGATTTTTGGATACGAAAATATTAAAAACGTAAATAATGAAGACATATCATTAAGGGTGCATTTTACAATATGTAGTAAAGTTAACCACCAGTTAGGTGCTGTTAATAAAGGCCGCTAATTATATCTGATCTGTCTGCTAAACTTTTGCTTTCAATATCTCATTGGCTTAAGTGCAATTTGACAAACTATAATGACCAAAGGGTTCTGGTTAGTAATCATGAACAGAGTTTAAAATTAATCAGTTGAATAATTTAAACCACAGCGATAGGTTGTGAAATTGTGCCTTAACATGGAAAATCCCAGGTCCGTATCGATAGAAAATCCTGATGATGTTGTTATTCCTGATCAAAACGTCGAAAACCATAATCAAGTGATACATAGTTGTAAAGGGTATGAAGTATTCTTTCAAAAAATGCAGCAAAAAATCCAGGTCCGTATTTGAAAAAACCAAGTTAGTATCAGTAACTCAGTAAGAACAAGTGGTATAAACAAAACAATAACGTTACTTTACAGAAGGTAAAAAATCGTGTCATTTTTGTAAAAACAACTTTTTTCTGACTATAATAGATTTCGAGGTATTTAAGAATGAAATTTATGACTATTTTTAAATAATCCCCTGTAGATAAGAAACTATAGAGAATTTGGCAACTCCGTAAACGGAATATGAATAGGGACTAGAAATGGCACATTTTCTCTAATTTAACCGACCACGTATCTTTTACCATTTCGGAGATAGCAATAGTGGTATCACCTATTTTAGACACCCTGTATATATATACATATATATATATATATATAAATGAAATAAAGATTACGGGGATTCGGCCAGAAAGTCTTTATTATATTATTCTTATAATGTGCCTAGCTTTCGAAATGTTTCATTTCTTCCTCAGGGCACTAAAAAATTAAATTAATTTATAATTTATTATTTAAAATTATAGGAAATTAGTAAAACTTACATTATATTTAAATATAAAGACAGCTAATTTTCGAAATTTTATGAAAAAATTGGTTGAAAAATATTCTACTTGTAATTTTGACAAAATTTTTTGAAGTTGATAGTAAATAAAAAAATTGGAAAAAAATATGTTAACTTGATGCATCAAGTTAACATATTTTTTTCCAATTTTTTTATTTACTATCAACTTCAAAAAATTTTGTCAAAATTACAAGTAGAATATTTTTCAACCAATTTTTTCATAAAATTTCGAAAATTAGCTGTCTTTATATTTAAATATAATGTAAGTTTTACTAATTTCCTATAATTTTAAATAATAAATTATAAATTAATTTAATTTTTTAGTGCCCTGAGGAAGAAATGAAACATTTCGAAAGCTAGGCACATTATAAGAATAATATAATAAAGACTTTCTGGCCGAATCCCCGTAATCTTTATTTCATTTAATTTATTACACGGCCGTTATTTGTACAACAAATATATATATATATATATATATATATATATATATATATATATATATATATATATATATATATATATATATACCTATATATAATATAAAAATAGATTTTGTACATAATAGTGTGGCATGCACGTTATGTTGTTTAATAAAAGCTATTAATAGAAAAAAGATCTGACCTGATCGAGAGGCTGAGCGTAGTCAAACGGCCTATTTCCTTCTCGAGACAAAATTTCTTGGACATCTAAAGGTATACTGTTGCTATCCATTTCTTTCTGTATTTCATTCCATCTTTTCTCTTTATTCAGTTGCCTTTTGTTTGTATATTTTACCTTGTTCCCTTGCATATTATTCTCGTCTATGGGTGTCCTATCCACAATAAGACCTTGGACTTTTTCGAATTCCGATTCTTTTTTTGGTTCTTCCAGGTCTGCTCCCACATCTGTAATTTAGTTCGATAAGTACTGGAAATTGATAGTGATAGTAAAAGATACTCATATCACATGTCACATATAAGGGCCTGATGTTAGAATACCTTGTGAGAAACGCCATTTTTTTATCAGACGCCCACGTAAACTTCAAGCCTAAGTACTAACGTACCGTGGGCATCTAAAGAGAAGGGAAATGTAATCTATTGACATGGGATTTAAAGGGTTGGAGGTTGGGAGGGGAAGAAAAACCATTTGCACACAGTTTGATCCATAATCTAGAGACCCTAGGTATGAATGAGCGAGAGAAGTGAGATGTTATAGGCTTTTATAGCTGGACAATAAAGGGATGCATACGTAAGGCGCCTCTTGTTCTTTTGTCAAAGAGTAAGTTATAAATAAGACGCGAAAGCTTTGTCAGTTTCTTTAAAGTTTCATGTACCCAAATTCTGCGACTTTAAACGGTCTCCATACTACCTACTACACAGTAAAAAAGTGTTACTTTAGTGATAAATTTGTATCCTTTTTCGATGTATGCTAAGACACATCTGTATTTTATAAAAAAGTACTAAATTTAATGAAAATGTAATAGATCTTTACAAAACGGATGAGGCATGTGCATCTAATATACTGGCAAGAGGAGGTATAAAAAACATTTTTTTTAAATACCTGCATTTGGTATAAAAATATAAAATACGTAACTATTCCTGATTTTGAAAATGAAACAGTTATTTCTAATCTCTGAAAAAGAGAGTTAGTTTAAAAAGAAAATGGAGGACTGACTGAGGACGAGTCAAATAGCTCTCTTTCAGAGAGAATCAAGGATGGTAAGTATAGAAGGTGATGCCGCTCTCCAGATGTGTGAATAGTACTCTAGGTTAGGTCTTATTTGGGAAAATAAGTGTGTAAGTTGGAAGAGGAGAATTATTTTCTGGCTGGAAAGAGAAAAACAAGGTTTTTAGCTGCGGATGTGGCTATTGAAGTAATGTGTTTGTTCCAGCTGAGATCATGTTCGAAAGCGATGCTAAAGTCCCTTTGTTCAGTAGGGCTAGGCTATTCATGTCGATGGGGTAAGTGTTGAGCAGGACTGGATTTTGGAGGCGATGGACTGAACAATTCGTTGGCACCCCTGTATAAGAAGAATTGAAGATCTTGGAAAAGGGATAGGCGCATGGTTCGAGCCTTGTCTGGAATAATGAATGTTGGAGTGAAGAGTACTATTGTCAGCGTAACTGTGGATGGCATTGGTAGTTGAAGAGAGTAGGTCATTAATGTGAACAATAAATAGGGTTGGTGCCAGGATTGACCCTTGAGGTACGCCAGCAATAATAGGATGGAAGTCAGATAAGTGACCGTCCATTACGACAGATATGAGCCGATTAGAGAAAAACCTACCGATTCAGGTAGGTTTGGGAGGAAGAATGTAAGAAGATAGTTTGTTGAGGAGTGCGGCATATCATTCTTGGTCAAAGGCCTTGGAAATATCAAGAGCAACAATCTTTGATTCGCCATGAAATTAGAGAGATTTGTTCTAGTTTTATGCGACAAAGTAAAGGAGATGAGCTATCGATCTTTGATGACTAATTTACTTATCCTTACTTGCTTTATCTTTAATATTACTGATTCCGTTAACGTTATTTTGAGCAATATCTATACTTTTCGCCATCTGATTACTCTCTCCAATCCATTTCGAGTTTTGAAAATTTTCCTGCGGCTGTCTGTTGTACCCATTGATCACTTTCTCCCTTGCATCTGCGGAATCTGACATTTTTGATTCCTGACGAGCGTTATACTGCTGCATACTTAAAGATTTATCTTGATTTACAGATTCCTTATCATTTTTTGAATTTAATTGGGAGTTCGAATCATCCCTCTGGGTGAAAGACGACGGCTTATTCTTAGTGTTAGATAGAGCACTGCTGCTGGCTGGTATTGAATTAATAGGTACACCAATATTTTTATTTGGTACTCCATTCTGGTTGTCATTGGAATTGCTTAAGCTAGGAATAGTCTTACTGTTACCAGAATCGTTTTCTAAGATTTTATTAATGGGAGTTTGCTCATTTGAAACAGGACTAACTGCATTGTTCGGATTGGCAGTTTGTGACGCTGAGTTGGATAGTAATTGAGACTTTTCGTTGGGATTAGCTTTTATATTTAGTATTATTGATTTAGGACCATTTTCGTCTTCCTCAATTCGTTTGATTAGTTTTCCATCACTCTAAAATTGTTTGTGCATAAAGTAAGACTACTATAGATCCGATAATAATTCTAAGAAAAAAACTGAATGACGGAATATAAGGTGAAACATCAGCAGAAGCCAAAGGTAAAGAAAAAAGACGAGGGGATGAATAAAGGGAAGGATAAGAAGAAAAAATAAAGAAAGTAAAAGGTCAACAAGTTGAAGGAGATTAAGATAAACATAAATTTTTAAAGAAATTAAATCTTATACACGATGATATGAAAATGTTTTAATATATTTGAATGGGTGACTCCTGTGGCAGTCTACAGACAGACTCAATACTTGTCCCCCTCAAATGGCACATTTTTTTATTTTAAATAATAGCCTAAACCACCCCATATCCGAAGCTTCCAGCCGCGGCATTGCCAAACTTAAATATTACCTTGACATCTCATTTTTTAGCAGTTTTAGTGAAAGCCGAAAATAATCCAAAGTATTTTTAATTCCAAAGACTCATTTTACTAAAATTGTGTATTTTAATTTAATTGCAATTTCTTTACTTAACATGGGCAAATATGGACCATGCGCTCGGGAAATTAGGTTGACATTGTAAGCAGAACGAAACGGGTTATGTTATACCGTTAACACAAATAATTATGTCTTACCTATTAGATTATTAATAAGATGAGCATTATTCCTACTAGCTTAAAGTTTATGCCTTTTAAAAAAAGGTAAAAAATCAAAACGCACACATGCATCCCGGTGGCCGCCAAGCCTTTTGTAATTTACTAACACACTCAGTTCGGAAGTCGCACCAGAGCATCACATAATTTACTATCGCACTAATTGAGAACAACTACAGAGCATTATACAATTTTATTATAACCAATACAGCAGGAAATTTGGCAAAAAATACAATCAATACAATAGCAAAACTTCCAAGTAGACACATCAATCACCCTTTACATAGTACCTATATTAACTAGTTTGAAGTAAAAATGTTTAATATTATTGTTCAACAATCGCGTTTCCGATTATAGAAAACCATATATTTAATTTAAAAGACCGCCGCGGTCATAAACTTTAGGAAACAGGCACGCATTTTTTACACTGCATAAACGACACGCTATCAGCTGTTTACTATTTCCAGCCCTCGTGCTGTATTGCCAGATCATCTACTTCATGGCTCTCTGGTTAAAGGAGGCTGTTGTTCTAAGCTATTGTATTAAAACAACACGCTTTTCCCCCCATCTAAACTAATATCAGGGTTCACCGGTTTCAATATATGCACTGAATTTCATAACACCTTGTATAAATTGCCTAAATGGCATTAAAAGTATTCTATTTAACTTTATAATACATACCTTAATACTTATTTCAACTTCCCTTTTCTTTTTGTCACTAGGCCTCAGTTCTGGATAATCGTCATATTCAGCACCTTCAATTCCAACTACATAGCCTGTATGGTATTTGTTTTCATCATTTTCAAATCGATTTAGTGCATATTTTGGTCCAGGTCTTTTGATGTCCCCATAAATACCATTTGGATTGACCCTGATACGGCTGTCTAAATAGTTTGTAGCTAATTTTCTTTTTAGACGTATGGGACTGTGAATAAATTTACTGTACCTTGATTTAAATTAAAATTAGTTAGTATGATTAAAACTTAGTTTTAGTACAATGATAAAAATGTTTAGTGAAATTACAGCTATAACTTTTCCTTTTCAAAATTATGAATCGACTGCACAACGAGAAAAGTACTAAAAAGTATGAAACATTGACCTTCAGCGCGCCACCGTAATGGCTTTCCTGTATTTTGTATTCCACCAAGCAGACCCCTGAAAAGACTGTTCCCGATGAAAAGAGTCCATTTTTTTCACACAGGTGGCACTGATGCATCATTCCGCAAAGTTTTATTAGGAAAAGCCAAAAATCACAAAACACACAGCTTTTGTACAAATGAAAATTCATTTTTCATTGAGGCGTCACCCGGGCCGGGGTTAAAACCTTACTTTTCTTCATTACAAACTTATCTTTTTCAGTCCTCCGAAAGGAAGACCAAAAAAATCGCAACCTATAAGACATGTCGCTATCCCACGGTCCATAAAACAGAAAAATCATAGAAATCGGTGCATCTGTTCAAAAAGTATGCGCGAACATATAAATATATATATATATATATATATATATATATATATATATATATATATATATATATATATATATATATATATATATATATAAATCATAATTACGAGTCGAATTGATAACCTCCCCTTGTGAAGTCGATTTAGAATCATTAGTTATGGGTGACAAGAACCACAATCGTCTGTACGTAAATAGAGAACTATTTGGAATACCACAACGTTTTGAAATTTTTATATAATTCACACACAATATGATATTTTACAAAATAATTGTAAAGGTACCAAAGCAACCTTCACCTAGTTTCGGTAAATTTACGTTTGTACCCAATTAGTTCTGGCAATCTATAATCCATGATTATTACTGTAATTTCACGAAGCAGTTTTTCAGTGTACCTCACCTTTAACAAAAATATAAAGACACTAAGAACGAACCTTTCACTTGGATAAAAAGATCTAAAACTATTTTCTCGATTGTAGGCGGGAGATCTGACCACTTGATCGTACATATTGGGAACATCATCCTCAATCTGTGAATTCTGATTTTCAAAATAATTATGTCTTTTATTGTAATAAGGTGCCAGGGTCAGTTGATTATCCTAAAATAATGTAAGTTTTGGCAACAACACAGAGAATTTCAAAATAAAATATTGATTTCGTTAGTGAATTATACAGGATATCCGAAATCTCTTAGTATAGGCAAATATCTTTGCTACTAGTAAAGATAGAGACAGACAATTTTAGAAGTATCTTATTGGTTAAGAAATCTACTTTTTCATGTAATTTAACTTTCTCAACCCCCTTCAGGGGCGGGCGACGCTACGGCGTTAAGGTCAGAAATTTTAAATGCAACCCTATGTCGTACAAATAGGAAGCCACTGATGTTAAAAACACCAAAATGGTATTAATGGCCTCTGAATACTCCCTTTGGAGCCCTTGAGGCTGCATTTGCCAACCACACCCATTTATTGCCAACTTAATTTTATTTTAGTACAATTTTTGGCTTTCTTTTTCTTTTGTATGAATATTAATCGTCGATTCATGTTCTATAGGTATTTCTTAACATATTAATAAAAGTTTCAAGATGTTTTATGATGTATTTTAGGAAAACAATATTTACAAATAATATTGGGCTCCTAGTGACAGAAAAAATGTCCCCACAGATCTTTTAAAATATTAATTTGTTGAACGAAATCATTATACACGTTGAAACTTTAAATAGTTGATTGAAAATTGCTTGTAGGATATGAATCTATACTAATATAGTGTTATTGTTAAAAAAAACGAAAAACCAGACAGAATGAAGTTAAGTTGGTCAACATGGACGTCACGTGGGAAATGCCACCTAAAGCACCACTGATAATAATTGAAAAAATATGATTAATTTAAGTCTTCAGAAATGTATGTTTTCCTACCAAATCCTCAGCAAACAGATTGTGATTTTCCGCCAAACTTTTTTCATATTTTCTACGGTGCTTCGCTAAGGTTCGTATAAAAGCAAAGTCTCTCTTGTGCTGTTGAACATCTTTTAGAAAATCATTGAGTTCTTGTGGTAGATCGGGTTTGGGTCTATAAAGCTAAAAAAATATAAAACCGAAACTTAAGAAGTACAGTATATAAAATGGAACTTTTATCATTATTTTTGGTCAAGGAATCACCTGTTTAAATTTGTCGGTACAGTATTGAAACACCCTGTACAAGGGCGATCCGTTTCTTTATCATAACCCTGTATATCTGCGGTAGTGGCCAAATAAAACTCCTTTTCAAACAAAAATTCGCAAAAATACATATTAAAATTTAAAAATACCTTTAACCGTAACGCTAATAATAAAATGAATAAAGTCTCGTTATTTTAAAATAAATTTGTCGTTAGTTGAAAATCACAAACCCCTTTTTAAAAGGAACGGACCCTTTCAAATATGAAATTTAATTATGTCAAGCGAAAGCAGCGGCAACTGCAGCCCGGCTTTACAGTCTATTAGGCGGGGGAAATGGTTCGAGAAAGTTGTTTAAATTAAGTGTGACTTACAGCCCGAAGCCAACTTCGACGTACCGATTTCGACGATTTATAAAACGATTTTAAGTTTGTTTCATTGTTATATATAACTTTAAAAGTTTAGTTTGCTGATGTCTGGTTTACTTAGTTGAATGTAGAATGCGAGATATTTTTAGTGAAATGAGCTGCGCGAGTCTAAATAAGTTAATTAAATTTACAATTATTAGTTTGCGTCATATTTCAAAACAAATATTACAAAGATAAAACAAATAATACGAAGTTCCTTACCAGTTACAAATTTAGCGAAAGCCGGTGTGGATAAAAATCAGTTAACACAATGAACAGGACATGGTAACTTTAATTCTATTAAATCCCTATTTACAACTGGATTAGCAGTTTCATTAAAACCTTGTTACAAAATTGCGAGAATGTTAAAAACAAAGAAGTTGTCGCTTCGACATTTGCCGCGACCAGTAGTAATATCAGCATAGTATCTGGACCAAGCGGGGGCGGGCCAATAATCAATTTTAACAACTGTGTGTTTAATCGCAACACGTTTAATAATTAGATATAAATGCCTGTCAGTTTGTTAAACATATTAAAAAAAATGCAAAAACAAACTTGATGTTGTTTATTTAAAAAAGTACGTTACACATTTTGCAGTTTAAAAATAAAAAAATAAAACAGACGCTACTTAAAGTTAATTAATCCTAATTAACTCTTGATATAAACAGAAAACACATATAGGTAATTTACTCTCGAAAGACAACTTAATTATCTATTACTTACATTACAGATTTGAAGATCATTTCTTCTACAATTTATTATAACTACAACGCATCGGACCGGCGATCGTTCACTAGTGTCTTTTCCAACTCTCGTCTTTCCGATCGCCCTATCACCCAGTCAGCAGTTTTCCCCTCTTTTTGGGGAGCGTTGACTTTAGTTCAGACCCCCCAATTCTGCTGACTTGATAATTCAGCGTCGCGTCGTATAAATAAATTATTTAAGGTAATTGTTTGATTTTATAAAAGAAATATAATATTTCATAGTTGCAATTTTAATGCATATTCAATAAATAAGCTACATCCTGCCAATGTAGAGGGAGATGACTTATAAAAACAAAGAAGTTGTCGCTTCTGCATTTTCCGCAACCAGTAGTAATAACAGCATAGTATCTTGACCAAGCTGGGACGGACCAATCATCAATTGTAACAACTGTGTGTTTAATTGTAACAATTTTAATAATTAGATATAAATGCCGGTCAGTTTGTTAAACTTATTTAAAAAAATGCAAAAACAAAATTGATCTTTATTTAAAAAACTACGTTGCACATTTTGCAGCTAAAAAAAACAGACGCTACTTAAAGTTAATTTCTACCAATACTATTTTTTGTGATAGTTTTAAACTTTCGAAAAGTCAGAAATGTCAATATTACCTATATGGTTGAAAACAAAATGTAATGTTTTATTTGTGTGTTTCAATTTAATTATCCTATTTAAATAAATTTTGTTATTAGCATTGGTGGATTTAATTAAATGCGAACGTACATGACCAGGATAAATATGTAACGAACTTATTTTCGGTGGAATTTAAATACATAAATTTATAACTTTCAATTTTAGTAATATTATGATACATGTGGTTGAATATTTAATTCAATATAATTTGTTGAAATTGGAGCAGCGAAAGAGCTCAAGCTTCCGGATTAATTTCAAAATATATTTTAATTTATTAATTTTAACTTTATCACTGTGTCTGTACACGAATTCGATATTACCATTGTAATCTCGTAAAAAGTAAGAGGTACAGAACAGAGAGGACAAAACGTTTTCCGTTTTGGTAATTTAAGAAAAATTTTCTATGGGGTGTACTTTCCCGCTTACTAAAACGCTTCTGCGTTGATGAGATTTATTATCAGGAATCGTAATATGCATCAAGGATTCTCTGTCTTCAATGGTATCTAGGGTCAAATAAGTTAATTCTTTAGCGGCAGGCGCCTGCCAACCCAATAGATGTGACAACTTTAGTCAAAATGTATACATCATCTGAAGAGTCGCTTAGAAATTGTTCTCTATTGTTTCCTGTTAGAGTTTTAGATTTTTTTGACGGAAATCCAAACATTCTTTTTCTTGAGAAAGGCGATCACTTTATAATATTTGCTTATATCCAAATTATGTTCTAATTTTAACATTGTGTAGCTTGACCATAGCGTGGTTGGCTTGAAAGTTTTTAAAATGTCGGAGAAAGTATACTAGAATTAGTGCTTCTTTCTTGAAATTGTTTATTTTCTTTTTTGCACACCGCTTACTGAATGTTTTCAATTCTTTGGCGTAACGGCAATTCGATTTTTCTGGTAACAGTTCGATATTCACATTCTTGGCCTCTTCGAGAATATCTTCCGGTACTCCATCATCATATTCTCTTCAATTTCTCCCTCGATCTCCATTTTCTACTCAAAAGTTGGATAAAAGTCGAATAACTTTTGCATTTTCACTTTGACGTCTATACTGACAATCAACAAATAGGTAAATAACAGAAACTTAATTGCATAGCAACGATATGGCCACGCACTAGTTTTAAGGGTGTGGCTAGAGGCGTAGAGGTAACTGAACCTTAACTAGATCGAAATCAAACGTAAGCTGAAAACAAACTTAAATCATTTATTTACGATAAATAGGAACATTCAATCTTGACATAAAAAGAAAACATATATATGTAATTTATTCTCGAAAGACAACTTAATTTTCTCTTACTTACATTACAGATTTGGAGATCAGTTCTTCTACAGTTTATCACAATAACAAACGCATCGGACCAGGGATCGTGCACTAGTGTCTTTTCCAACTCTCGTCTTTCCAATCGCCCTATCACCCAGTCAGCAGTTTCCCCCTCTATTTGGGGAGCGTTAACTTTAGGTCAGAAACCGCACTTCTGCTAACTTGATACTTCAGCGTCGTTTAAATAAATTATTTAAAGTAATTGTTTAATTTTATAAACTAACTATAATTTGTTGCAATTTTAATGCATACTCAATAAATAAGCTACATCCTGCCAATGTAGAGGGCAATAACTTATGAATAAGTAAAATAGGATTATAGTTTATTTATTGAACTTCCGAAGATTGATCTATGAAATATTATTGATTTTTACACTTGTGACAATATAAGTAGAAAAGCTCTGTAATTATTAGGTGGATTCATAATTTTTGGATGGTTATTTTCCACCAATATTTTGCTAAATATTTTAAATTGGACCTCTTCGATCCGGGTCCAGTGGCGTTAAATATCACACGAAGTCTAATTAAGTGGCGATAGGTATGTAATTGTTCATATACTGTTTCCCGCGTCAGTGCTGAAACAACTTTCAGCAATAGTAATGAAAATATTTGCATCATTGGTGCGGAGAAGTGCCACTTTCAGCACGCATATAAGTGCGGGATGTAGTTACTTTCCGCATACTCCTAGAACATTTTTTTTCGAAAATCACAGGTAAAACTCTATTAATTTTAATTTAATTGACTGTAAAAACTATGGGTCAAATAGTAGCCAAAAAATTGTTGTCAAAAATTATTTGTAGATTCATCCGGTATACCATCACTTACCGACCACCATGTAGTTTTTCGTTTAACAGCTAATCCATCAAACAAGTGTCAAATGAAAATAATTTTTAACCGATAAAAGTACTCGAACGACTCTTACGGGCTTAAAAAATGGCCGAAGAAAGTATCACTTAAATTTTATGTCTAAATAAAAAATGATCCACTTCGGCACACTTTTTGTGCCAATAAACCCTTTTAATTTTATTGCTTGGGGCCCGAGAGCGCGAGCGTTTTTATAGATTCCCGTGCTCGTGCATTTACCCACATGCTTAGACTTTTTAAAATTTTAATATCCCATTAAGAGCCATTCGTATTTCATTGGAAATGGCGGCAACCGAGCGCTTTTGACGCCGTTTTATGCAGTATTTAGGTAACGTTAACGTAACCGTTTTGTTTATGCTAAGTGCTCGCCGCTTAAGAAAATAATAATCGTAGATTTGGCTTGTGTTTTAGTGTAGAAAAGGGTAAAGGTTATGCGATAGTGTATGCTTAAAACAGCTAAACATAAAATTCACAACAGAATTTAAGTTTAAAGTGAAAAGTAAATAACAAATTTGTCTACCGTCCTTCCGTGCCCCAACGTTTAAAGGAAATGAAGTAAAACAAATAATCTGAACGATTTATAATATAAATACGTATTTTAATAAATAAATACGTTAATTACTGTACTTATAATTTTAATATTTACCATTATAATTAAAATAAATAATACGAAGTACAAATCTCCGAAAAATAAACCATATTGTTTGTTCTAATTTTACAAAATATTAGAAAGTATTCCCAATCATTAAAAATCGCTTCTTAGTCAGGCGCGGCCCCGTGAGCTTTTTTACAGGTGGGTCAAAATTTTGTTGGCAACTAGTGATATCAACCCAACAAGCAAAATATACTTTTTTAATTAAGGAAGGTTTTTTAATAATGTGCCAAGAAATTATTTACCTACAAACACCGCAAAAATCATAAAATAGGTACTGCAGTATATTGAACATTGCTACTCTAGATGTTTATAGTTTTTTTCTATGTGTTTTTGTACTCTAGATTAGTAGATTCTTAGCGGCTTCCCGTTTTGATATGTTTAGCGTTTCCTCAATAAAGGTCGCGCCTTGTACCAAAAAGCCCAGAATAAATAGATGGTGACGCTTATTATCAGGTAAAAGTATGATTATTGGTAAAATAAAATTAGGAACGCTGCCGAAACTCCGTTTTACTTGCCTAATAAGGTAAGCATAAATATGACTGTTTAGACAATAGAATTTCTATACCAGCTACGTTTTAAAAAAGGTAATATATAGGGTGAGGATTTTAAAGTGTTGCAACGTGATATATCAAAAACTGTTTAGAATATTTTAGTAAAAATTGCAAGGTAATGAAGAGGCAGGGAGGCATATTTTAAAATATGTTTGGCATTTACCCCCTCCACATTTTAAAGGGTGGATTATACTTACATTTAGAATGTCTCTGCCTTCCACAAAAAATTGATAAACCAGAAATATTACGAATTTTTGCAAAATCACTGTGAACATAAACCTGAAAAGAAAAAAATAATAGTGAAAACATGGCTTGTCATAATTTCTCATAGCATATCCAAAAGAACATGAGAATAATCTCTTTTAATACTATATTTCATACTGTCCGGTAAATGACTATTTCCCGGACTCATTTGTGGCCGGTAAATCGAACATTACAGTCTCTTATACCGTAATGTGTTGCCTAGCAACACATTACGGTATCAGATACTGTAATGATGGATTTACTGGCCGCAAATGGGTCATCATTCTTAGCTATGGAAAACATCGGCTATAGCAAATGGCAAGCTTTTAAATTTCAATAATTATTACTTTTTATTCATACTAAAAAGGATTATAAAGACAGTATGAAATAAAATATTATACGATTACGATACACGTAGGTTAGGTCTTATGTTCCGGACTCGGCTCCTGCGTCGCCTCGTCCGTAAAACAACTCGTACTGTAATAAGTCACCTACCGGACTTATTACGTAAATTACTATTACAGTATTTAAAAAGCAAAATATTAACTAAACTGCTGGCCACTTGAACTTACACACAGATTTTTAGGCAAAATTTAAAGTTCAATATTTTCAACAGGAATGCAAATTTTTGAACGCGTCTTGCAGATTTTAAGAGCTAGTTTTTTTCGGATTAAGCTGCATGACGTATATTTATCGTAGGACCAGAGGTTTATTATATACGGGGTGATCAATGAAGTCATGCAAAAAATCAAAAAGTTTGTATGAGTGAAATTTCCGCAAAAAATTTTTTTTTGGTCGTTGCAATATGGTTCGTTACTAAGGTAACATCAATATCTCTAGACGTTTTTGTCACTTTTTGGATTAAGGCCCTTAGGTCTTGTACACACTATTAAACATAAAATTTGGGTAGCAAAATTTTTAAAATGCTATAACTTGACATTGGATTGATTGTTCTGGATGATTTTGACGGATTTGGAATCCTTATTTCACGTAGATTTTCTATAATCTAAGCATTTTATTTATGGTTTGAAATATACAGGTTGAAATTTATTTTTACAAAAACTTAAATAATGCCAAACCTTAGAGCGCGTCGTACCCTACGTTTTTGTCTATTCCGGTATAATGTGTAAATTTCAACCCCCAAATAAAATGCTTAGATTATAGAAAATCTACGTGAAATAAGGATTCCAAATCCGTAAAAATCATCATGAACCGTCAATCCAATGTCGTTATAGCATTTTAAAAATTTTGCTACCCAAATTTTATGTTTAGTAGTGTGTACAAGACCTAAGGGCCTTAATCCAAAAAGTGACAAAAACGTCTAGAGATATTGATGTTAACTTAGTAACGAACCATATTGCAACGACCAAAACAATTTTTTGCGGAAATTGTACCCATACAAACTTTTTGATTTTTTGCATGACTTCATTGATCACCCCGTATATAATAAACCTCTGGTCCTACGATAAATATACGCCATGCAGCGTAATCCGAAAAAAGCTAGCTCTTAAAATCTGCAAGACGCGTTCAAAAATTTGCATTCCTGTTGAAAATATTGAACTTTAAATTTTGCCTAAAAATCTCTATGTGTAAGTTCGAGTGGCCAGCAGTTTAGTTGAGACAGCCATGGTGAAGTTATTTAAATTGTTCACGGTTGTAGTCATTGATTTAAAAAATATTTTTATAAAAAGACAACCGCACAATACTGTTCAGAATTTTCTAAAGTATGTAAAACCGTCTCCAGTCAAAGAATATTATGACACATTAAAAACGCCCAGAGAGCAATACATTAAAAGAAATCAGAAACAGATATTTTAGAAAGCACGCTGTCTAAAGAGACTCCCCAAACACAATGGCTTTTTCTATATTATTTTCAACAGACAAGGCGAGAAAATCATTCTCGTGATAATTTCGCCGGCAGCTATTGGCAGAAGATTAAAAGACTATTCAAGAAAAATGACGTTTTCATGCAGATATCGTAGCGTTGATTAAAACGTCCAAATATGAATTAAATATATTTTTAGATAATATTTAGTATAGAAAATAATATGTTGACGGTTTTTTGATGTTAGAGTTTTTTTAGGTAATGAGAATAATATGAATTATAAAATTTTGTTACAAATACTTATTGTAACATACAAAAAATCGTACAGTCAATATGCTTACTTGAATTTGGCGATACTGAGCTTTAATGACACCTATTTATAGAAATTTTTTGTTTAACTAAGTATGTACTTTTTCCAACATTGGCTGCTTTCTAAATCGCAATAAATTATACCGCGAAGTATTTTTCTTTAGTAAAATTATTGTAGTAATTTTCTTGAAAATGATAATTTTGAGTAAAAAAATACATGCATATTTCTTATTATGTTGCACGTACACCTTTATAATCCCTCACAAATCCTGCAAAGCAGCTGTATAAATAAATCCGACAGCAGCTCTCGTCTTGAAGAGTCTGCAAGTGAACGCAGCCGGGAACGTTTGCAACATTCAAATTTCCTGCTAAGACGCTTATTGAAGGAATAATACAACTTGTAACAATGCTCTTAACATTATGAACGCACGGATGGCTATCTTTTCGGAATAACAATCCACAACAACGACTCAGTCGTTTTTCATAAAGTTAAAAAGGTGTTGCATTTGAAAATTATTTGACAAGTTAAATTTTACAATGAAAAAGAAATCAAGAGGCAGTTAATAAAGTTATAATTATTTTCTTCTATTAGTGTACAGGTCTTTAGTTCCAACCAAAGAATGCACCTTCTAAAGGATATCAGGCCTTGATACGTTGAGGTATAAGTGATTGTTTTCTGTAAATAATAGAAACAAGACTACTCCACTAAATGTCAATCAAGTCGCTGAAAAACTTGCATAGACATCACTCTAGAGACCAGAACATTTTTGTGGTATTACTAGAGATCACACAATTAGTGTTCCGTGTCATCAGCACCCCCTAAGCTGTTACTGAGATAGCATATATTCTCAGACATGTCCCTCCTATAACCTGAAATAGTCAAAATGCTTCTAAAAATTTTTTCTCGTTTTTAGACAGCGAGACTGGGCAAAAGGTGCACCAGCGCAGCGTAGCCTTAAATTAATTTTGTCATACTGCCACTCCTCTCTTTCTAGTTTATAATATTTAATTTCGTGTTAATTAAAAACCAAGATGTAGCTCTCTACTAACACAAGTAAAATTAAAACTCAACCCTATCGCACAAAACGTAAATATGCATTCATTAAAGACAGCCCCTTCCACATTCCGTCTGTCAAAGATGAAAAGACATCCGGCGGCGGCGTTTGTAGAGAGGGTTTCGCAGCTTGGATTGTAATAATTATTCTCTAAGACAACTACTACTCGACGGTAAATTTAAACACAACGCTACGTTGAGGTTGTCCCTCCTCAATGCATTTCACGCTTAAACTAGATGCAACAATTATTTCACCTAGTTTGGGTAAAATTATGGAAGTCAAGCGGGTTTCTACAGCAAATATTTAACATTCAGATCCAAATAGTCTAGGCAATAAAGGGTTCGAATTATTCAGTGGTCAGTAACAAGGCCAGGTCAGTAATTAGGCCGGCCGGTGGCTTGGTGGGTAGGGCCGCAGAAACAGGCTTACCAAATTGGGCGGTTTTCCCCAATTTTGGGGAAAAATCACTCAAAAATTACCTAAAATATAATTTAAAAAAAATTCAAATGACTATAACATTCCACTAACACATTTTGTTCTCTTAATATTAAAAAAGTCTCTACAAAATGATGTAAAATTTGATTAGAAAAAAATAATAAATAAAATACGTAAACGCGTTCACTTTTTCCCCAGGGGGGGGGGGGGGGGGGCTAAAAAAAATTAAACTTTCTTTCGCAAATTACAAAATGTTTTTTCTTTACCAAAACATTCCCAGGGGGCTCACTATTAAAACCCCTAAATTTGGTACGGGTTCTGTAGGTAGGAACAGAGACATACAACTTTGAAATTTCATAAGCCGCCACTGGATATTAAATTCCAACAAGATGGAGCTCCACCCCACAACGTCCTTTTGGTAAGAACCTACCTGAATCATCAGGCTACTGGATTGGATGAAATGCTCCTATTAAATGGCCTCCGAACAGTCCTGATCTAACCCCAATCGATGCATTTTTATATGGTCATTTGGAGGATGGAATAAATGCGAATAATATAAAGAACCTAAATCATCTCACCCATCTCATAAGAACTGAAATTAATGCCTTAATCAAAATTATTCAAAGTCCAATAGGAATTCACTGGAAAAGCTAAGAACTTTAATAAAATACATTGACGTAAATGGCGGTCCAGTCGAGCAGGTCAATATTTAGTGTGTAACAATGTAAGAAAACTAAAGTGTTAAAATTAAAACTATAATAGGTAGTTATATGTAGTTATATTTTAGTATAGGTTTGTTATATGTTGTTATAAATAATCAGTATTTTTCGTCTGAAGATTTTGAATTAAAATTCTGAGATTTTAGGTTTAGTTAAATGTATTACAAAAAAAGTGTTTGAGATTAAAAAGTTCTACTAATGAATCCGTTTCTCGATCCGACGTTGTATTTTTGAGTTATTAGGTACCAAAGAGGGGTCTGATGTCTGTGTCTGATGAAAAATTTCAAAATAATCACTTGCCATTTTCTGATCCTCACCGGTTTCAGTAGCGTTCTGAAGCTCTGGGTCCTCTACAACCTCGAAAATTTACATCGATTTAATTCACTTTTGTGACGTGCACCCGATTTGAACCGAAATCGCGGAAATTTCCACTTTGTCGTTTAATAGCTCCGAAACGAAACATCCTGTATAACTGAATTTTTACCGAAGCTAGTTGAACTATTCCTTTATCAAGTCAAAAAATTCGATTGCTCCCCCTCTGACTGTTTCCGAGAAAAATAAACATGTTCGACTTTGGGTTAAGCTTTACGTTAACATGTATATTGACACTTATTTTTGATCTCCTTACGTTATTTTTCATTAAGGACAAATGGCTGCTTTTTAATTCCAAGAATTGCAAGAATTTTAGGTACCATTCCATATACCAGTAGCACCGTTGTATGCGGTGCCAGTAGATAGAAGTTTACCTAACTCCCTAATTTTACCGTATTTTATGGAATGCTCCACTTATAGATCAAGTTACAAAATGAAAAAAAGGACCTTTCTGGGACACCACAAAAATGTTAAATTTTTCTTTTCTTCTTACTGTGTAACTCTGGCCCTACGAATAGTTTAAAAAATATTTTAAAAATATACTTTCGAAAAAAAAGGTTTTTTTTTGAATTAATAAATGAAACTTCGAAGAAACCTTCAAAGCATTTGCCTAATATTATTCGATTTGATCTTAAGCCTCTCAATGACCTCGTCCCTTTAGATTGGCGGCATTACGTGTTGCTATTCATAATTCTTATGCAACGTAACCAGGGTTATAAATTCCTGATTAACAGACAGTAAGACTTAATGATGAAAGTAGAAGCAAAGATTGTTTTATAAAAATCAGCCTTCCGCATGGAATAGTACCTTAATAGGCTAAAATAGGCCTTTGTTACTAAAATATATTTTAATTGAACGTTTTTAGTACTTGAGGAAGCCAACAAGTTTAATTTTAAAACTATCCTGATGCTGGTTCTGCTCAAATAACATAATAATTTAAATTTACATTACAAAACGCAATTACAGAGCAAAAAAGAAGTGGCTGAGCTTCCAGTCTTAATTAACATTTTCATCTCTACACACACAAAAGGCACATTTATTACATTGAAATTGAAATGGCTCGGCTTTGTATTTCATATTTGCGATAATTAATTTTACATTACGACCATATAATAAACATAAATAACGTTTGGTGTGTAAATGGCATACTGTATATTAGAAGTTTAAATGGCAGATAAGTCTCTGCCTTTGTATGACCATTACTGGACTTCCCACAGGAGTAAATTACCTTTTTCAATAATGTAAGTAGGTAAAGTTTGCCTCGACGCAGCCTCAAACAGAAACTAAAAGCGGGCCTCCAAAACTAAACATTTCTTCGCTGTTTATTCTTGTTCATATGAACAAAGGGAACCATTTGCGGCGCTTGACATATCTTTCATTTAAAAAAAAATATCAAAGGGGTCATACGCGTAAAAAATTGATAAAAATACGCTATAATCAGGTCTTCTCCAAAACCAATACGCTATAATCAGTTCTCTAAACCACCTGAAAATTCCTTATACAATACATTGTAGCTTTAGGGATATACTTTTTCGGAAGGTAGGTATGTTCGTCTATCCTATACTGATGAGAACCAAAGAATTCGAAACCGGTCTGCAGGTGACGACATCCTACCTAAAGAAGAAACTTCCTTCTTCCTGGTAGCGTCTTGCATTCATCATGCAATTATCTAACTGTGTTAGAAGAAAATACGGCAAATTGTGGTATGTAATCCAGCGCTCGGAGGGGCATATAGTCCGCAGAATAGCTATGATTTGTTCAAATCCTTATTGTATAAGGAATTTTCATGTGGTTTAGAGAACTGATTCTCCATTTTACGTATTTATATGTACCCCTGAAAAGTAGACTTCATTCATATTTTCAAAAGTTCTTTCGCAATTCTCTCTCGTGTGCATGGAAGACTGCACGACATGTGACATCCTTTAAGTAGCTCTTAAAGAAGTAAAAAACATACCAAGCACGCGGAAGGTTTTTGGATATCTTGCATACGGAAGAAAACTGTCAACATTTTTTTGTTTTGGGGGAAGACCTGATTAGAGTGTATTTTCGTGATTTTTTTCTTTTGTGGCCCCCTTAAATAATTTAAAGGAAATAAAAGATATAGCTGGCGACGCGGAAGTTTCCCTTCTTTGAAGAAAACTGCGAAATTTGTTTGGTTTTAGAGAAGACCTGATTATAACGTATTACATTTTTATTAACTTTTTGCCTATATGACCTCCTTCAATTTTTTTTAGAAACAAAAAACATGCCAGGACTGTTTCTTTATTTTATATGAACAAGAAAAAACTGCGAGAAAATGCTTAGTTTTGGAGGAGACCTGATTTAAGTTCACCTACACTTTCAATAAGCCTAATTTTTTTAATAGTTCACCTCCCAAGGCAAGGGATCTTGAAAAGTTGTTTTTCTTTACAAAAAAATGTTATCAACACAAACATTGTCAACATACATATACTTTTTATGTATAATTATATTATGTATTTACACAGGTTAAACAAAGAACCCTCTTTTTTAAGGTCGGTTACAGATGTTCATACTTCATCATAATGCTTTTTTCAAAAAAGAATTCTTTAATAAACCCGAGCAAACAATAAATTACCGCGACCTCATATAAACTGAGGCCATTTCGGCTTTTTATGATTAAAAGCAGGGCAAAAAGACACACAAACAACTGCAAAACTTGAAAATTAACCTAATTGTGCTCGAGTTACACATAATTAACAATTTACATAACAAAAACAATCCTGGAATCAAAAAGAACGGTCTTTGTTTTCTACCTTAATTAAATTTACATTTTCGTTTCAACACAATAGACGCGTTAAAGTCTATTTATGCATCATTACGTTAAAATAACGGTTTTTACTTACCAACTATTGATTTTTTTTTCCGGAATAACATATTTGTCACCAAATTGTGATCACTTAACTATTTTAATACGATCTGTTTAATTATCTGTTTATTCACGTATCGCCATCCTCAATTCAAGCTTTCAGATCTAAATGGAAACGCAATGTATATTTGAAAGTTTAATTTGTCAGTGGCTAGACAGCTAATGTAGTTAGTTACCAAATAATTAAATTTGTTTTCAGAATAATAGTTTTATCCCCAAGCTGCGATTATCAAACTATTTCAATACGATTTATTATCTATTTATTCATGTACGAGCACCAGCACATGTAATTAGTTGCCAAATAATTAAATTTATTTCCAGAATAACAGATTTATCATCAAATTGTGATTACCAAACTATTTAATACGATTACTTATCTATTTACTCATGTACAGGCACAAGAAAATGTAGTTAGTTTCTAAATAATTCAATTTTTTTCCAGAATAACAGATTTTTATCAAAGTATGATTACTAAACTATTTCAATACAATTAATTGTCTGTTTATTCATGTACAGGTACCACCAAATGTAATTAGTTACTAAATAATTATAACTGTTTCCAGAACAACAGATTTATCGCCAAATTGTGACTACCAAAGTATTTCAATACGATTAATTGTCTGTTTTTTCATATACAGACACCAGCAAATGTAATTAGTTACTAAATAATTACATTCGTTTCTAAAATAACAGATTTATCACCAAATTGTGATTGCCAAACTATTTCAATACGATTAATTGTCTGTTTTTTTATATAAAGGCACCAGCAAATGTAATTAGTTACTAAATAATTAAATTTATTTCTAGAATAACAGATTTATCACCAAATTGTGATTATCAAACTATTTCAATGCGATTAACTGTCTGTTTATTCATGTACAGACACCGGAGAATCTAATTAGTTACTAAATAATTAAATTTGTTTCCAGAATGTGATTGCCAAACTATGTTAATTTTTCACCATCACAAAATAGTATTTTGTTATGGAATTTTTATCGCCATGTGAATTTAGAACTCTAATATTTTAGAATGTGTTAAAGTATAGAAGAGATCCTGAGGAAACTTGACCATACGACTTAAACCACAGCAAAACTAGACAAACCTACACACAATTGCCTTTTTTGGGATTTGTCATGTTGTAATAAGTAATGTTTGATAATATAGCGAATTATTCGTCTACAGAGTTGATTCTAAGTACGAGAGAAAGGTGCCTAATTGTTTATTTTGGATACAGATTGTAAAATTGGAGACGGTTTAGCAATTCTGAGATATTTTATGTAATTCAGTTAGTTATTTACAGGATTTCGTTTGGTGACAAAAATATAGTTTGGTGATCATTTTATTTATTCCCAAATTAAAATAGATTAACCTTAGCCTTTGACATTGATATAAATTACACACATACATAAAAATAATTTTAGGGCAAACAATTCGGGGTAGCTACAAAAATGTAAATGGTAATATTATAATATAAAAAATAAAACGTTACTTACCTTATATCTCTTTTAATAAACACAACTTGAGGAAACTTACCACTACTATTTTGACACGTACATTGACACTGACATTGTCTAATTGATGTAATGAATTACATTATAAAGTTTAAAGGCTGGTTTAGACATCAATGTCAATTGTGAGAACAACAGAAATGTTTGCCCAGTTAGCGTCAACATAATATGATTCAGATTAATGGTAAGCAAGGCATGGATCTGCTTAAAACTTAAAATTCGTTTTTGAGTTTTAATGATATGTTAACTACTTTGAAAAATGCCGGAAGTTTAAAACTAAATTTTAACCTAGTAGTATTAATCGGGGATCTGCGTGTATTTTTGTATTGCATACATCGTTTGCAATAATACAAAAGTAAAATGAAGATTTACTTTAACACAATCTGTTCAAAGTGATCCCCGTTTTTCTCAATGCAAGTGCGATAAATTAAATACAAATAGATATATTTAATCAGAGACCAATGTACTGACTATACAAGTATGGTATAGATTATGTCGAAGACTAAGCTTTTGCGGCCAAAAATTATAGCCATCTCGTACATCATTCAGGTGCACAAAAAATCTTCTATTGCATACAAACATTCAATTTTAAAGTAAGTTAGTACTTCTTTTTTAAATCTTACATATTAATTATTAATATCTCTGATATAATTCAGCATTTTATTATACAATTTCCACCCACATACTATACGTGACTATTTTTAAATATTTTTAACCTTTGTCCAGGTGTACGAATATCATTTTTTGTCCTTATGTCATAAGTATGAATAAAATAATTTTTTACAAAATCAGTACAACTTCCACTATGCATGTTACTGTCAATAGTCCCTGTTTTCTAAACAATGGCCTACAATGTGTACCTATAATTGTTTACTATTTAAAAAAAAAATCAACTTTCGTTTTATCTTCAAATTCGTTCCTTCTAGAAAAAAAGTACTATGTCACTGGATTCTACGCAAGAAACTATATAATAATCAGTTTTTACCTAACTGATAAGTTAAAGGGCAACTAAGATACGAGGGGTGCTTGAAAATGACATATTTTCGAAATCGCCCTGTATCTCCGAAACGAAGGTGCTATGAAAATTCTGTTTGTAGCATGATACGTTTCATGAAAAAGTAGCACAGTATTGCGAAAAACGCAGCTCTCTCTCTTTAAAGATAACCGAGATACACTGCAAAAATATAGAAAATTAGATACCCTGTACTGTGTGTAAAATTTCAGGCGTAATTTTAATATTGTAGATACTACAAGAGAGTATATGCGTTTATTACTCAAATAACTGTATTGTTAGATAATAAAAAACATCCTGTTGACAAAAATCATCTGGAGTAAACCTAAGTCCTCATAAAAGCGGCTTCGCAAAACACTATAATGGCTTTACAAAGAAGGAAAATGTATCTAATAAAGTTGGCTCATACATGTCGTTGGGGGATCTCCAATCGTAAAATAGGACACCATCGACATCCTGTGTGTCTGTATGTGGTTGCTTCGTTATCCTGCTTTGTTTTATTGCTTCAAAAAGGATTTGTGCGTCCTGATTGAATTCTCTCGGTGAAGAGACTCGATCGTAAATATGCCATGTGGGCTTTGTTGCTTGTTTTGGGTTTATGTTTTATATGTGTTTCGGGGTATTTGTAGGAATTTCATGACTTCCGCGAGCTTGGAAAAATATATGATGTATACAAACAGGCAGACACTTTAAAGTATATAAAATCGCTGTTACTGTCGTGCTGGTATTTTGACAAAATAAAGTGTAAGTAAATACAAAGTTTAGGTTTACGGAAGAAAGGGAGATACAATCGTGATACCGGTAATTTCCGTGGTCGTTTTCATCTTGATTCTTATGAAGGGACACATATTCTAGAGCTTCAAGTTTATACAATGCGTTACTTAAAAGCGGAGTTTACATTAGTCAAGATACTTGACTTCAACTCGCTTGAAGTCAAGTAACTTGAATTCAGGTTTGTGTCTATATATAAACACAACTAAATCAAGTTACTAATAGTGCTAAAATACGTTCAAGTAAGGGAACTCTATAATGCTGCTATTGTTATCTCGGAGGCAAAATATGTGTTAATAAGTGAATTGATCGTCCAAACTATGTTCAATTCCCATTGTTCCAAATGTTTTTTCTTTAATCGTAGTAGTTAAATGTCCTTTCGTGAAAATTATTTAAATCTGTAAAGTCGACTGTTACAGGGAGCTTCTCACTTACATATTTTGAAAAGTAAACAGATCCAGCAAAATCATTTTGATAATAAATCAACAACAATGTTAAATAACTAAAATAGTAGGGATGGCAGCTGATTACTACTCTTAATGTTTCACTTAGTCAAATGAGAAGAATAAACAGCTTCAAACAAACTTGCTATACGTTGATGCATAAAACACTTTACGTTTCTCCTTCTACGTCACGTTCCAAATATTTAAATAAATTTCTCCGTGCTTTCTTTGCGAGTAAAAAATTTAGCTGCCGGAAAACCGGAAAAGAACCAAGCAATTTACGTCAGCAACTAAAAACAGGAACGTAACAGGATCTAAGTTGTGGTCTCTACCTCAGACTATTAAATGAATATTTAACATGTCGTCCCCCCTTTATTGGTCCGCGGAGACCATACTGTGCCTTGTCGATTTGTTTTGCAGAATTTTACCTGCATTTGTTTCTGTCACAGTAGTTGGTAAAGCGGTGTGGTACATATGTTGAGATCGTGATTATTTTTAGAATTCTCTTGTAGGACAAAATGCTTGCTCACTACGGATGAAAAACGAATTGATTGAATATTTCCACAGCAATAATGTCCCTGTATTCATAACCCGCATATATATATATACATATATATATATATATATATATATATATATATATATATATATATATATATATATATATATATATATATAACTTGCAAAATAACGGGATATCGGTCAATAAAATAGTATATTAGCTACTCTTTTACATAAACCAAGCTTTCGTAACTATTTGGTTACTTTGTCAGGGCTAAAATTATAAATTATTAGGAATTATAAACATATTTTTATAATGTTGATATTTTACCAATGCGGTGAGTTATATTTTTCTTATTAAAAAATTATTGTTATCAGTAGATATCATATAAAAGTTTGTATAAAATAAAAATTTAATAAAATGGTATGAATCCTTAATAGAAAATTGTAAAATGTTGACACTTCTGACTTTTCTTATAAAAATTATCAATTTGACGTAAATAATTTTTGGTATTTCTTTGAAGGTGTAAAGGTATAAATCAGGTATTTAAAAAAAAAAATTTTTAAAAATATATAGTATATATATATATTTTATACAAACTTTTATATGATATCTACTGATAACAATAATTTTTTAATAAGAAAAATATAACTCACCGCATTGGTAAAATATCAACATTATAAAAATATGTTTATAATTCCTAATAATTTATAATTTTAGCCCTGACGAAGTAACCAAATAGTTACGAAAGCTTGGTATATGTAAAAGAGTAGCTAATATACTATTTTATTGACCGATATCCCGTTATTTTGCAAGCAAGGGCGTAGCCAGGATTTTGAGCAGGGGGGGGGGGGCAGAATTAGGTGACCGGGAGGGCAGACTTTCTGGACCCCAAGGACGCAACGTAGTAGTACGTAGTCTAGTTTTTTGAGTTTTTTTGCAAAGAAATATAAAAAAAAACATTATTTAAAAAAATATATATTCATAGATAATGTATAGTATATAGTACATACGTATTATTATTGCAAATTAGAAACTCGAATCAGTTAAAAAAGAAAATAATGAATACCTGCTAAAATAGAACATCGCTTAACAAAAAGAATGTATAAAATTTATCTACATTTTATTTTTGCGAAACATTTTATGAAAACAAATTATTTTGCAAAAAAAAACAATAAATTGTTTTCATAATAAGCCGGTAAAAAGTTTGCGGTTTTATTTAAAATAAATTGAAATAAATTTAAAAAATTTGAAATTATGCTAAAATTGTCGATTATGGTGCAGGTATAGTATAGGATATTGTTAGGCCAATTTTGTAAGAAAAATTATATTACAATTTGATAATTATTTTATATCTGAGATCTGCGTGAACACAAACAGAGTGAACAGGAACAGCGCATGGCAGCCACCTTTAATTAAGTTATATAAATTTTAAATGTAAACTTAAACAATATTTGCGTGGGGTAGGATTGGAAGAATGATTAATTTTAATCAAAATTTCTACCCATTTGTGCCAACTAGTATGTTTTCGTAATTTTAATTTCTTTGGCTATTACAGTTATTGCTATTGTACAGGGTGTCCCATTTTCGGCACTTTTGCGGGGTATCTCCCTTATTTTTAAAGATAGAGGGTTGCGGTTTTCGCGACAGTGTGCTACTTTTTGATGAAAAGAAAGATGGCATAAAAATATTTTTCATGGCCCCCTTCGTTTTTGACATACAGGATGAAATTGATTTTTTTTCCATTTTCGGACCCCCCTCGCATTTCAGTTATCTTGTAACTTATGAAAAAAGTAAAAATGGATCCTATTAGAGTTTTCTACGTAGAATCGAGTGGCGTGGTTAGATTTTCATCAGATGTGATATTTTTCGATATATTGACCAAACATATGTTTTTTTAATGGAACACCCTGTATATTTCTTAACCATTACGTTTCCCCTTTCGAGACCTTTTCAAAAATATATAACACTTTATAGTTATTTTTTGTTTTTCGTCCTTAAATCGAACTATTTAATTTTAAGCTAGAATGGATTAAATGTACTAGGTAACTCTTTTCGTTACCTATAAAGTTTTCTATGTTTTGTTTTTAAATTTGACTTTTATTTGCTATTAAGAATTCAAGACAACTAATTTAATCTTTAAGTAATTAAAAACTAAGCAGTTTTAGTTCTGGTTAGGATTTTCTATATGTCTAGATATCAAGTAGTGTTGTAGTTTAAAAAATAATACGAATTTTAATAAATTAATGAAAATACAGGATTTAACCAGTTTCTTTTTTAAATCTATGTTAAACACGGCCAACTACGCAAAATTAAAGTTTAAAATTAAATAGTTCGATTTAAGGGCTAAAAATAAAAAATAACTATAAAGTGTTCTATATTTTTGAAAAGCTCTCGAAAGGGGAAACTTAATGGTTAAGAAATATACAGGGTGTTCCATTTAAAAAAACATTTATGTGGTTAATATCTCGAAAAATATCACATCTGATGAAAATCTAACCACGCCACTCGATTCTACGTAGAAAAGTCTAATGTGATCCATTTTTACTTTTTATATAAGTTACAAGATAACTGAAATGCGAGGGGGGTCCGAAAATGGAAAAAAATCAATTTCGTCCTGTATGTCAAAAACGAAGGGGACCATGAACAATATTTGTATGCCATCTTTCGTTTCATCAAAAAGTAGCACACTATCGCGAAAACCGCAACCCTCTATCTTTAAAAATAAGGGAGATACCCCGCAAAAGTGCCGAAAATGGGACACCCTGTACTTGTTATTACAATTCTTTATTATTGGACTTTTATTTTTCTTTGGCACAAATAAATGAATTTATTATTATTATTATTAATTAAGAGCAAAAGCTTGCTTACCACTTCACACGTTTGCGCCACATGCAGCAGTGCTGCCATTTCGGTACAATTGTACTGAATTCAGTACAAAGTGGCCAAATTCAGTACGTCAGTACTGATCTTGGAAAAACCACTAATTTTAGTACGAACTTTCAAAACGAAACTAAATCCAAATAAGCACAAAAAAATTTGAAAAATTATTGTGACTGAAAATATATTATGAATTAAGTTTAGTGGCTTTTCGATTGATGAAATTAGTGTGATACGAGTACTACTCTTTCTTGTACTTTGTGTCGTTAAAGAAAATATAAATTGCCTGAATATAACTACGATGGAGTACTGTAAACAAATATTAAAAAACAATACTTGTTTTTCATTGGAGGCTGCCGATGAATTGATCGATTGAAAAAAATATCTGAGGAAATAAACTGATGGTAATACATAAAACTACTGATTTTTTAAAATTTGTAATTAACTAGTATACATGTACCGATTGTACCTGTCTATTGGTATAAATTAAAACTTTTTATATAATGTTAATAATTTAATACTATTTTTTATTTTTGAAAAAAAAACAGTGTTTCATTTAACCACCCTCAATGATTTTAAACTGCAGAGAAAGCTATTTTAAATGTTTTAAATTCTTAAACGTTTCGATTTTTAAATCTTCTGCCCTACATTCAGTACGCTTTGAAAATCAGCTGCGACAGCACTGACCGGTAGGCGCCGCGGCTGACTGCTGATTTAGGAATAAGACGTACGGGAAATTTGAATGGCACATTGGTAAATCTTGGCTTTTTGCTCGTGCCAGGGGGGGGCACGTGCCCCCCCCTGCCCTCCCTTGGCTACGCCCTTGTTTGCAAGTTTTATTATAACGGTCGTTATCCTACTGATATATATATATATATATATATATATATATATATATATATATATATATATATATATATATATATATATATATATATATATCAGTAGGATAACGACCGTTATAATAAAACTTGCAAACAAGGGCGTAGCCAAGGGAGGGCAGGGGGGGGCACGTGCCCCCCCCTGGCACGAGCAAAAAGCCAAGATTTACCAATGTGCCATTCAAATTTCCCGTACGTCTTATTCCTAAATCAGCAGTCAGCCGCGGCGCCTACCGGTCAGTGCTGTCGCAGCTGATTTTCAAAGCGTACTGAATGTAGGGCAGAAGATTTAAAAATCGAAACGTTTAAGAATTTAAAACATTTAAAATAGCTTTCTCTGCAGTTTAAAATCATTGAGGGTGGTTAAATAAAACACTGTTTTTTTTTCAAAAATAAAAAATAGTATTAAATTATTAACATTATATAAAAAGTTTTAATTTATACCAATAGACAGGTACAATCGGTACATGTATACTAGTTAATTACAAATTTTAAAAAATCAGTAGTTTTATGTATTACCATCAGTTTATTTCCTCAGATATTTTTTTCAATCGATCAATTCATCGGCAGCCTCCAATGAAAAACAAGTATTGTTTTTTAATATTTGTTTACAGTACTCCATCGTAGTTATATTCAGGCAATTTATATTTTCTTTAACGACACAAAGTACAAGAAAGAGTAGTACTCGTATCACACTAATTTCATCAATCGAAAAGCCACTAAACTTAATTCATAATATATTTTCAGTCACAATAATTTTTCAAATTTTTTTGTGCTTATTTGGATTTAGTTTCGTTTTGAAAGTTCGTACTAAAATTAGTGGTTTTTCCAAGATCAGTACTGACGTACTGAATTTGGCCACTTTGTACTGAATTCAGTACAATTGTACCGAAATGGCAGCACTGCTGCATGTGGCGCAAACGTGTGAAGTGGTAAGCAAGCTTTTGCTCTTAATTAATAATAATAATAATAAATTCATTTATTTGTGCCAAAGAAAAATAAAAGTCCAATAATAAAGAATTGTAATAACAAGTACAGGGTGTCCCATTTTCGGCACTTTTGCGGGGTATCTCCCTTATTTTTAAAGATAGAGGGTTGCGGTTTTCGCGATAGTGTGCTACTTTTTGATGAAACGAAAGATGGCATACAAATATTGTTCATGGTCCCCTTCGTTTTTGACATACAGGACGAAATTGATTTTTTTCCATTTTCGGACCCCCCTCGCATTTCAGTTATCTTGTAACTTATATAAAAAGTAAAAATGGATCACATTAGACTTTTCTACGTAGAATCGAGTGGCGTGGTTAGATTTTCATCAGATGTGATATTTTTCGAGATATTAACCACATAAATGTTTTTTTAAATGGAACACCCTGTATATTTCTTAACCATTAAGTTTCCCCTTTCGAGAGCTTTTCAAAAATATAGAACACTTTATAGTTATTTTTTATTTTTAGCCCTTAAATCGAACTATTTAATTTTAAACTTTAATTTTGCGTAGTTGGCCGTGTTTAACATAGATTTAAAAAGAAACTGGTTAAATCCTGTATTTTCATTAATTTATTAAAATTCGTATTATTTTTTAAACTACAACACTACTTGATATCTAGACATATAGAAAATCCTAACCAGAACTAAAACTGCTTAGTTTTTAATTACTTAAAGATTAAATTAGTTGTCTTGAATTCTTAATAGCAAATAAAAGTCAAATTTAAAAACAAAACATAGAAAACTTTATAGGTAACGAAAAGAGTTACCTAGTACATTTAATCCATTCTAGCTTAAAATTAAATAGTTCGATTTAAGGACGAAAAACAAAAAACCGGTAGGCGCCGCGGCTGACTGCTGATTTAGGAATAAGACGTACGGGAAATTTGAATGGCACATTGGTAAATCTTGGCTTTTTGCTCGTGCCAGGGGGGGGCACGTGCCCCCCCCCTGCCCTCCCTTGGCTACGCCCTTGTTTGCAAGTTTTATTATAACGGTCGTTATCCTACTGATATATATATATATATATATATATATATATATATATATATATATATATATATATATATATATATATATATATATATATATATAACGACTGTTGATTTTCTTGGGGTAGCGGTCTCGGGCCGAAGTAAAACTCTTTTTTCACAAACGCCAAACCTTCGGAAATTTATTTTTTCCTTTTTCAAGGCTACAATAATGGAAATTATTACATGATGGCTTATATGTATGGCTTTCTTTTTATTAAAAAAAAAACATAAAAAGAACAACGGAAAATAGTTACATATAAAAAGGATCAGGGAGTTATGGTCAATTTCAATTTACTTACGTGCAAATTAAGTAAATTGAAATTGACCATAACTTCCTGATCCTTTTTATATGTAACTATTTTCCGTTGTTCTTTTTATGTTTAAAGAAAGCCATACATATAAGCCTCATGGAATAATTTCCATTATTGTAGCCTTGAAAAAGGAAAAAATAAATTTCCGAAAGCTTGGCGTTTGTGAAAAAAGAGTTTTACTTCGGCCCGAGACCGCTACCCCAAGAAAATCAACAGTCGCTCTATTCAACTGTCGGTCAAGACTACCCTTCCCAGTATATATATATATACTAAAAATTAATAAAAATCCTTGTAACATTCAATAACTCCATGGAAAATGGGTCTAAAATGTATCTAAGAAAAGCAAATTAAAGCGTTTTTAGTCTGGTTTTTTAAAAAAAAATCATGATATTCAAATTCCAATAGGGAGTAAAAAGCAGCGACCAAAATAACGAAAAAAAAAGCAAAAGAAGCCGAATTTTACGTGTTTTTAGGACATTTTCAATAGGAGGGGCACTTTGTGTATCTTTTTCCCAGATAGATAATCACTTAAACTACAAAACGCCATTTGGTTCAACTCGAAATCTTTTTCCGATCAAGAGATATTTGATTTTGTCCATTTAACTTTCTAAATATATTACTATGCGCGCCGCCGCGAACATGTGTAGGCGGCATAACACCGCGATCCATCGCTTCTGTACACAGCAGAAAAAAGTTATAATAATAAAAAGTTGTATTACGAAACACTTATCACGCTAGTTGGACTCACACTTCACCATTTTTTTGCATGGTTTGTTTACAATAATGCTTTTTTAGGTAAAAAAATGCATTTTCAGGTATTAATTTTCCAAAAATATTAAGTGCTTTAATCATGACCGCACTCTCCATATAGTCGGAAACACTGTGTACAGGTGCTGGATCACGATGCATAGAATTCTACGCGATTTTGACACTAATGACAGTGGCCATGTGATTGATTGTTTGTTTGGAGTAGTCATGTGACTTTGACACGTAGAATAGAATTCTATGTGGCGTGATCCGGGGCCTGGTTAAAAACCGATGTAGAAAGTTACACATTGATTTTTAAAATGAAAAGTCCGCCACTGTCTTCATCCAATTTGAGTTATCATTGGCCCGGGGCAAGGGCAACTGAGGTGAGAGCCATATCCCCGCCACAGGTACTAAAATATTGATGTCCCCGGTTATATATGCAACAGCGGTACGAGATATAAAACTTGCCAGTATTGGCCATATCTTAGCATTACGCCTCTCCTCCGGCACGCGTTCCATCCGTCGGGAAAAACAATTTCTACCTTACCGACTAAGCCTGGCGATACTTTATGACGGATACGTCTGGGCGACCCCAAGTTTTTCACCCGTAAGAGAGATTTAATGGAGTTTTCCGACAAACGGTAATGGCTTATGAGGGCTTCTTGTTTATTGTAATCGTATTTTAAGATATGGTTTTATTTGAATTTACGATTAGGAAAATTTATTTTTATTATAAAAATGACACTTTTTTTGGCTGCTTTATAAGAATTAAGGTATTTAATAATATAATTTGGTATTGGTAGTAAGATAAGGCTAGTTGATTAAAGAAAACCCTTTGTTTTACATGCCGACGTTTGGATTTATTTAGAATCATCCACATGACCCTACAGAACAAATAGAATAGGCACCAATTAGCTTCTTTTTTTCTAAAAAAGAAATCAGAAATTTTACATCTTTTTTTTATTGATATGAATAGTTAAATGAAGATATATACGCGTTGCACTAACACTTCAGTAATTATTATTTAAATATTTTAAATCGACACACTAAATAAAATAACCAAAAAATAGGGGAACAAAACAAATAAGACATTTACAAAAGAATTGGGTTTTCCGTGTTAAAAGGTATATTAAAATTTAAAAAGGGGCCCATTAGATACAACTAATAGAATGACGTAAGATATACATATATATATATATATATATATATATATATATATATATATATATATATATATATATATATATATATATATATATATATATATATATATATATATATATATATATATATATATATATATATATATATATATATATATATATATATATATATATATATATATATATATATATATATATATATATATATAATATTTTAGAAATGATTTGTGGGGCACATAAATTGAAAAGTATATTTTGAGTAATGATTTTACGATTAGAATTTTTTTATGCCCTATTTTCTCGCTGTCTTAATAAGTCAACAGTATGAATAATTGACAATTTTTATTTATTTACATTATATTTCGTGTTGAAAATTCACAGTATGTTTTGCTGTGGGATATAATTATTATTCCATTCGAAGCTATAAGTAAAAAATGGTTGTCATATACAATTATGTTATGAACAAAGATTAAAACTAAAATGTTAGAAAAACTAATATTTTGCTAAATGTACTTTAACGTTAGCTGGAAAATGCTTTTTCCATTAAAACAACCATGGATCCATCGATCACTTTCACGTTAATTTTGGGAAAAAGAATAAAACTCCATCCAACAAAAGGAGATAAAAGGCTTGTCATATAAGATCGTATTATGAAAACTACAAATCAACCAGATTAACTATCGCAACATTTGACAACTAAAAGTTTTCAACCATAATACGAGTAAGTTTTGAACTGTGACTTAATTTCTGAGCTTTTACGCAAAATTACAAAGGAAAGGTCAATTGAAGTATATACTTTCTAGTAAGCATGTAAAAACAATAGCATTGGTGATGGTACAGGTATTTTTAGTGCCACCTTCACTAAATTTTAAAAAAGGAGGGCACTTTTCTCTCTCTGCGGGTGATTAATTAACACATTAATTACTCTAAATTTTTATGTTGTTGTAATATTGAATAATAATCTATATAGATTGTTATATTGTATTGTATTTTTAGTGTTATATGATTAAGTACTTAATATTTTTCATTTACGTTTAGATTAAATTATCTTGTTATTGGACAGGATCTAGCTGCAAGGTAATGATAATAAAAATACTTAAGGTTTATATCATGGATTTATTAAGAAAGGATTCGATGTCCGTATACTGTGAGCGTATCGAACGTGAAGCCTTATATTTGTTGTCTGATTGGGTTGGTTTGATTGGGTTGGGTTGTTATTCTCTTGGGGGGGAACAGTTCACAAACGAAGGAAATACGTAATTGAATCAAGAATGGTAGTAGAAAGAGATAAAATAGCATTGGAGTGTTGGAGCTCAGAAGTGTTGCTGTCTGTGCTGGTTGCTTAGGAAAACGGCTGAACCTCGGTCTGAACACTCGCTTACACGTACGTCTTTGTCTAATGAACTAGAAAAGAAAAAGTGCGACTTATAGATTCATAAATGACTCGGAGCGACTCTAAATAAACACCTTTAGAAATAACATAACCTATAAAAAATAAAACCTTTTTAACTTAAATTTATTATTATTTAGCAGAAAAATAAAATATTTTAGGGCTTTTATTACTTTTAGTAAATCTTGTGATGCTTCTAACGTATTTTTTGTACAAAAATACAAGGTAAAATAAGATGTGGCCAATGTTTACAAATTGTGTTTACAGTGTCGTTTAGAATGGTTTGTTTTGGCTTCAAAGAATGTTAAATCATCCCGTATCGATTCTTAATAAATCCATGGTTTATATGCATATTCCCTATGACCTTTGCATTTTGTATGTCCTATGTTTGCACCTAATCCGAACAAACAAGCAAACAAATTTTACCTGTTTATTAAATTAATATAAACTATTAACTTACGGTGCACGGTTAACCGTATTACAATGTCATATAAATTTCCGGCACGTCTTAATGATTTCATAAATTCTGTTAGGCATACAAGAAAATTGGAAAACAAATTCTGGCTCTTGGTTTGATTTGACAAGAACCCGCTTCCAGATGGAAATTATTTCCAGTGATTTAAGTGGGCGATAAAGGGCAGATATAAATTTGTAAAATTTAGTTGGGTTGCGTGAGCTAAGGCGACACACACGGAATCATTAAGGCGGCTGATTGTTTTCGGTTTGGGCCTACTGTGGAAACAATTTCAAGGAATACTTTTGACATTCTACTTACTTATTCTTTCCAGTTGTAAAACTTATGGAAATTTCAAAAGTAACAAGAAAGTATATTCTATCCAATTTGATTTGACAGTGATGAATGCTTGAAAAAAACAATTGAATAAGAATTTACCTTACTGGTCAGTTCCATGGGCAGTTTACACCAGAATATGTTATAGCAATCACAATATTCAATCTTTTCTTTCCTGATAATCAGCGAGGAGTCAGATTTCATCATTCATCTGTGTTGGCGAAAGAACATTCGAAAAAAAAGCAATAAGAAAAGAATATGTTCTAACTTTTATCGTACCTTCGTCGCTTGTGGAAGTATTGCTGGTTATCTACTTTGGAAGATTAGTTATCGCAAAATTATTTTTTTAACTGATAAAATTCCCAACAGAATCCGATTCCTTTCTATCCTTATTGGTAAAAAGTGCACTAGTAAAAGACAAAAACGATATCGTTGCCAATAAAAAAGGATATGTTCAAATAGTTTATCGCAGCTTCCTTTGTTTGTGCAAGTATTTCTGGTTGTCTACTTTAAAAGATTTATCAGAATCAAGTCAAAAAAATAAATTTCTAATCTGGCAAGATACTTGGGAGAAGCTTTTGACTTTGTTGAGTTTTACGATTTTATAGAAAAAGATCTTATGTTTTTGCTTTCATCGAACAGAAATAGCACTTTTGAAAATCGCGTTTTTATTAAGCAAACATTAACAGTGTCAGCATAGCCACACACCAACTTTCCTATTTCATAGTCCTTAGAATTGTTTCCTACCCCTTTGAAAGAATTCTGAATACTAGCTCCCCCTCTAACGAACAATTCGCAGTAATGTTGGATGAATTAGAAAGGATTCGGTGTTCCGTATACTGTGAGCGTATCGAACGTGAAGCCTGTTTATTTGTTGTTCGTTATGAAAACATCTTACCCTTGAGGTCCAGTTTACGAACTTTAGGAAATACGTAATTGAATCAAGAATGGTAGTAGAAGCAGATAAAATAGCATTGGAGTGTTGGAGCTCAGAAGTGTTGCTGTCTCTGTTGGTTGCTTAGGAAATACGTCTGAACACTCGGTTACACGTATGTCTTTGTCTAATGAACTAGGAAAGAAAAAGTGCGACTTATAGATTTATAAATGACTCGGAGCGACTTTAAATAAGCCTTTAGAAATAATGTATTTAAGAGCTTTCTAACCTAAATTTATTATTATTTAGCAGAAAATAAAATATTTTAGGGCTTTTATTACTTTTAGTAAATCTTGTGATGCCTCCAACGTATTTTTTGTACAAAAATATAAGGTAAAATAAGATGTGGCCAATGTTTACAAATTTTGTTTACAGTGTCGCTTGGAATGGTTTGTTTTGGCTTCAAAGAATGTTAAATCATCCCGTATCCATTCTTAATTCATCCAAGGCAATAATAGAATCAGGAATATGCACATATTTTTCTTATTGCATAAATCGTTTAAGGAAGTCATTAAAAATAAGAAAAAAATATTTGAACGAAATAACTGGGACATATTAACGTACAGCTTAACCTAAAGTCAAACAGGCTTGTTTTTCTCGGAAATAGTCACAGGGGGAGTTGATAGAGGAATAGTGCAACTAGCTTCGTTTAAAATTTCAGTTATACAGGATGTTTCGTTTCGAAGCTATTAAACGTCAAAGTCGAAATTTCCGCGATTTCCATTGAAATCGGGTACAGGTCGCAAAAAATGCATCAAATCGATGTAAATTTCCGGAGGTTGTAGAGGACTCGGAGCTTCAGAACTCTATTAAAACTGGTGGGAATCGGAAAATGGCACGTAATTCTTTTGAATTTTTGGTGCCTGATAACTCGAAAAAAAACGTCGGATTGAAAAACGAATTCATAAATGAAACTTTAAAATCTCAAATAAGTACTTTCTTTTTGCAGTACAGTACAAAACTGCCGCCTACTAGATTTCGAAAATTTTGTTCCAGATTGTATGGAAGATAGGTTCTGGCAAATGGTTGGTTGCATAATAATTGTTCCTTGCAGCGTGCGTAAATGTTTTGGCGCGCTGTTCGAAATTATTGATTTTAGTTGAAGTTAGTAGTGTGTTTTTTACTTATTTTCAGAGCAATTGTAGAGAAAAATAATTTTACATATGATAAGTAAATCGTATAGTAGGCCTTGCAACTTAAGTTAAAAGGCGAGCAAGAGTAATTAAATATCGTTTAATTAAGATCAATTTATGTACCCCAATTGTTTCGGGAACCGATGGAACAGGGCATTAGAAAGTGTATTTATGCACCTGCCTTGCTCTGCCTTGGCGTCTGTTACTTTTAGGCACATACTTCATTTACTTAATTATGAATGCAATTTCCTTTTAGTCTGCTTTGAATAAATACAACTGATATTTCTATTAATTTAGTCAATACCCATTCCCGAAGCCTCAGTAGGTAGTCTAGAACCCTGTCAAGGTCGTGGTCTTATGAAAAGAGACTATTTTTTACCACTTAAGATAGCTACAAAAAAATACACTTTCTTTTGATATAAACTTTAGGTCATTCTAAAAGTTACTATACAATAGATATTTATGTTACTAGTACATAATGCGTAACTTTACTGGACGAGTCCTCGTTTATGAAGTCAATAAAGAAGGCGATCCATTATGTACGAGTAACATACATCCTTTTATGTTCTACTGTATGTTTTGTTACTAAAATGCAAACCCTAAATTACGATTTTTTAAAAACTTCCTAGTGTGCTCTTATGATGTTCCCATATTATATTATTATTGTTGATAGTGACAATGAATAATCAGATAACTCTTGTGTAATCGCGATGAAATTTCTCGGAAACGCATAATAAAGGACAGCTTTAAGGAAGAAGAAAATGTTAAGTTGTTGGCAGCCAATGCAAAATTAGTACTTTTTTAAAATAAAAAGTACAAACAAAACAACAGGTATTTTGGAAGGACCCCACTTACCTTACCACTCATTAATTTGACAAAACGGCTCAGAAACCTCACAGCACTCTGAAGTTATGTCAACCTGATGTTAACCGACAAATACATAACGGCGGTGTTGCCTATATGTATAAAAAAGACAGATATTTGCAATAATGTACCGCTAGGGTCGTTAAATGATCCCGCTTGGGCATTTACGGTTAATAAACCCTGTATCCACTTCAATAACTGAGAGATCAGACTGAATAAAAAAACAAAATGTTAAGAATAGATGAGGCTACAGTCTAGTCGTGAATGTGAGTCCTAGTTATGGCTGGTTCAATCTACAAGGCGCTACAAATTTTAGGAAAAAAACAACATTAGTGTTAAACCCCAGTATACTGTACAATATTGATTTTTTTTAAACATACTGATATACTTACATTCCTAAAGAATGAACCTACATCCTAAAAAAAGTTTTTTTAAAGTCAGATGAATGGGGCAGAAGAAAATCACTTCCAAAATTATGGCGAGTTGGTTGTGGTGCATTAATTAATTGGACTAGTGTAGTTCTATAAATTAAATTTAAATTGAAGAAATAGATCGAACATCCTTTGTCATTCACAAATACTAACAAAATAAGTACAAAGTTTGAGTTACGAGACCTTTGGAATATCCGGATTATTCAAGTAGTCGACTTTTTCATTACTTTTTGATTTTAGAAGGGTACTTTTAATATTTACAAAACCGAATAGAATTAAAAGTTGTTCACTCTAAATCTTGATAATGAAGCACTTCCGGAGTTATGATAATGGCTCACTTTCCTTATTTCTGACCAAATCACATGGAAAAATTTGTCGTTGGAGTTTTGCACGTTTTGCAAATTAAAGAATGTTATCTGTATTTTTACATTGCCTTTATTGCAACTATTAAAATTATCTATATAATAGTACCTTTGCAATTATAATAGTTTTAATTAAAAATAATGGATATTCTGACTAAAATAAATTAAAATTTTAAAATTTCCAGGTTGGTTAAAATATGTTAGCTTATACTTATTTTATTTTCACTTTTCATATTATGTCGCATTTATATGTTACTTACAGGGAATATGAAACTAAAAACTGAACTAACATATAAAAAAAATATTTTCTGTTTTACCAAATTTTAATTCCTAATAAGTGATTATAGGTAGATATCTAAAGTTGTTGTTGGATTGGACGCTGGTTTCCTTCAAAATATTAGCGTCAACAGAAGATGTTCTCCCAGCAGAATAATCAAAGAATACCATTTTAGACAATGTGGACTTTTCTGGATGGATTTATTCTGGATATCCCGGATTTGGGATATATATATATATATATATATATATATATATATATATATATATATATATATATATATATATATATATATATATATATATATATAAATATTAGACTCGTCACGGGTTGACACCACCCGTCTGAAGAGCTGAAGGAACAGCGAAACGATTTTAGACACCCTGTCTACTTTAAACATCAGAAAAATACTTGCGCTAGCAGAAAGTTAGAGCTATGCTGTAAGGCGTGAAGCCGACAAGCAAATAAACCGAAGTATAAGCTAGGTTTAGAGCTCAAGGTGATGGTATGCTAAGTATCTGCTTTGTACTCGATGTTGAGGTCGAGGAGGTAAAAATATCCAGAAAAGAGTGGAAACTCAATTTCCTGTGCTCCTCCAAAGATGTGGAGCTACTCAGACTCTGAGTATATATATATATATATATATATATATATATATATATATATATATATATATATATATATATATATATATATATATATATATAATACGTTGGATTCGCGGTGAAATCTGCTGAGATCTTTTTCAACCATCTAAAGATTAAAGGATATAGTTTTAAAAAATGTAAACGGTTCTACAGACATTTTTAGTCTGGATCCTAATCTGGATGGTATACAAGCAATCGTCCTTAAACACTGCACGTCATTACTTGCATCTATCTTAACTTGCCCTTTTCAAACCTCTTTTAAAGAGTATCTTTCCAGAAAGCTGAAATATTACTCGTGTACAGCGTGTCTTCAAAAGAGCCTCCTTCCGTCTAATTATAGGACTATCTCCATTTCTTTGTTGTCTGCATAATGACTCCAAATAACTTATATGACTGTAATTATTTCTTGTTGCAGTTTACAGGAGGATACTCTATGTTGTGATTGATTTTCTTCGAAAATCCTCGTATATCTGTCATGCAAAAATAACAATCATTGTAGTGACTGTTAGGTTCACGCCAAAGTGTCGGAACTGCAAACGACATGAAAGTTTTGTTTCCATTTGACCAAAACAGAACGGTAGCATAGTATGATACGCAAAACAGCTGTGAAATCCAATGCTTATTTTGATGCATGGACCGACCAAAATAGAGAAAATATGCTTTTCATACTTTTTCAGATGCGTGTTTTCCTTGCGACTTGAGAATCTAGTGTCCACACATGTAAGAAAACTTGTCAGGCGAATTTTTACTCTGGCGTGGGTCCCTTTTTGCTAGGGTTCGCTTGAGTCTTCGGCTTCCGCGACGATCTATCGATGCGCCATTGCCAGGCCTTCTCGATACTTCCAGATTTATTCCAGAAGCTTCTTGACGTTCCTACATGTTCTACACACTTGCGTTCCACTTCCAGAGAGTCTTGCAAAGTTGTCGTATGATCTGGGTACCAAAGGTGTCTTATGAGGAGGTATAACAGGTGATTTCTTTTCATGACCATCAGTGAAGACGGTCTAGATAGGGTATCTCCGTTATTTGAAGGAAGTAAGAGTTGATACTTCGTATCTGGAGGGTCGTCCCCGACTAGCACCAGTGCGATATTGCCAAATCTCCTCAAAATTCCTTAGCCTAGGGAGGTTCCCTAGATAGACGTACAGATAACGTCAACTAAAACACTGTTAAAACTCTGTGTCAACTCAAGGTAGTTTGCAAATTTTATCGACGAGTACCTCACAGACGTGGCACATTTGGTGTTCATCTCCTACCTTCTATTAGTGTTAACAAACTGTTAAAACTACCAGGTCTTTGGGTACAAAAATCGTGTCATGCAGTGTTATAAGAAATGAAATCCATATATTTATAAAATTATAGCATAATGTTAAAAATTATGCAGTACTAATGTATAAAAATTTATATTTTTCATCTCCAAAAAGTTTTTTTTTATCTAAGACATCCCACGTAGACTTCAACCCTGAGTACTAACGTACTGTGGGCGTCTGAAGAGAAGGAAAATGTAGTCTATTGACACGAGATTTGAAGGATTGGAGGTAGGGACGGGAAGGGAAAGCATCTGCAGGCAATTTGTTTCATAATCTGGAGACCCTAGGTATGAATGAGCGAGAGAAGTGGCCTGTTCTAGGCTTTTGTAGCTAGTAAGGGGATGCATACGTAATGCGTCTCTTGTTGTTCTGTTAGGAACAGTCAAGGGGGGAAAATACCGGCTAGTTCTTCAGAGCAAAATCCGTGGAAGTACCGGTAGAAAAGGGATAAATCCCCAACAGCGCGGCGATGAGCGAGAGAAGGGAGTTTTCTGGTGAGGGCTGGGTCATTGATAAATCGAATTACTCTCTTAGGGAAGCGGTGCTTTCCCCGCTTCCATGGACAGAACACCCCTGCTATTATTGTAAATTGCGCTTACAAAGAAATAATATGTCTCTTCTTCCTAGCGCGTGGCCACAGTAATTGAACCGATTCTTCGATTAATGTAAATTCGATAAAAGCATGAAACTTTAGTAATATTTTGTCCTATATTACCGGGAATTCTCTTATAAAGTAAGAGCTGAAATTGTAATTAAATTATTTTTAATCTTTTAATTATTTTTTAAAACATGCATATTTTAATGAGATGTTAAAGGTTCAAATTTTTATACACCTCCAAATCGTATAAGGTTAGACATTAAAAAATTGTGTTTATTTCCAACAAAAATAATCTTGTTTAAATAGAAAAAAAATAGAAAAATTGGCAGGGATACGATAAAAAACTTCCTTATCTTGGTCGATTTCGTTAATATTTATAGTAACCTTCGCAAAATATTTTAATTTCAGTCATATGTATGTACGAGTACTTCGACTATGCGTTCATTCAGTCATTTTGTGTTTCTCGTAATTTTTGTATCCTTTTGTGATTGTTATGATTTGATTGTCCAAACTAATTATGGAAGGGTAGGGGGCGTGCTCAAGAAAAGTGAAAATTATGGAAAATATTTTTCATTTACTCGAATACCTTTTGCTAAACCACCAGTTGGGAACTTAAGATTTGCGGTAAGTGGAAAAAATTTATAGGTACAAAATGTCCAATATAGAAATGGATAAGATACGGAGGTAGTCGTAATCCATATCACATAATTCTTATACAAATTCGTTGGTTGTTGAGTGTGATGAGCCTAATAGAGCCGTAGCCATTTGTAACGTCTCATAAGCTCGTGCAGAAAAAATCTGATTCGATGTTAAAACAACTTTGTTGATTTTTTATAACAAACATTGCAAATATATAAGTATTGTACATTTTCTGTTTGGTGTTTGTCTTTTTAAAATTAATTTCAAAATTAACCTATTTAAAATTAAATTTGAAATTTTGGGGAGAAAGTAGAGCTAACAAACAACAAAAAATGTGTAACAGTCTTTGTAGAAAACTTTCTTAGCACAAAGACACAATAAAAATGTATATACATATGTACCTAACCATGAGCCAGAACAGAAATATGCCAAAGTGCAAAATATTTTAAAACAACTATTTGCTCAAACCATTTGTTAGAAGACAAGAGAACTGGTTTTGACAACCACAAACCTGTAAAAATAAAATAGCTATTTATGTAACCGTTAGAAAATGATTTACTTTGTTTAACGAGTGTGATGTTTGAGGGACAAGCGAAAAGAGATCCCTCAAAGTTATACGAGTTAAACAAAATTATATTTCCTAATATGTTTCATACACGATTTTGTCTAGTTTTGAAATATGTGAATAAAATTATTAATTTTAATTATTGTATCAAAACATCTAAGTAGGCATCAGACGAAGGAATTTATATTTCATCTAGGAGGTACCTAGTAGACAGTTGCCTAGGTTGTCATGATGTAGTTTTGAAGTTTTATTTGTTCCGAAGTGTCGCGTCACAAATTAAATTTGTGATTCCGATGCCTCAAGTGATATTAAAGAGGCAGCTCAAAACGCATTATCTTCTGTTGTTCCTGAGAAGTCGAGAGAAATAAAAAATATTTATAAGTTCTTTTGTGATTCATTTTTAAACTAGTTATGAAATTAATATTTCATCACCAGTTACAAAATATTCTACTTTTCGTAACTAGCTACGAACTAGATGTTTTAAAACTCATCGGTTTTGAAAAGTGTCACTTTGTATGTCAAGAAAAATATTTTAATTTGTTCAACTTTTTTAGATAATTGCAAAAAATAATTATTTTTTTAAATTGTATAGGGTGCCCAAATTGTTATATTTTTGTAGGGTACAGGGTCTTCCAACGAGGACTGAACAGGGGCTCATTTTTGGGCTTCCTTGTATTTAAAGAAAAATCTAAAATAGCCAATCGATGTACTTTTTCCTGCAGAATTCAAAAATGAAACCAAAAATTTATTTGAACCAGAAACAAAAGAGTTACGCTATGGATAAGGTGTTTTTTAAATGAAACATAGCTTTTTTTATACGATTTTCGGAACGAGTGATTTTTTTATGTCCGTTCTGATTAAAATATTTAATATTGTGACAGCTATTTTTATTAAATTTTAATGTTTTATCCAGTATAATTTAACTTCAACCTGTTTGAAACATACACTAGGTAATAAAGGTAAAATCACTTTGAAATCCTTCAAAGTCAAAAAATTTGACAAATTTACTATAATATTGCCGAAATGAAATATTCATTAGATGAGAGATTGCAGATTGTTATCTTGTTCTACAAATACGGATATATTTCTGTGAAAATTTGCAATAAATCTTCTCCTTGCTTCTCTTGCATTTTCTTGGCATTTGTAGAACAAGATAACAATCTGCAATCTCTCATCTAATGAATATTTCATTTCGGCAATATTATAGTAAATTTGTCAAATTTTTTGACTTTGAAGGATTTCAAGATGATTTTACCTTTATTACCTAGTGTATGTTTCAAACAGGTGGAAGTTAAATTATACTGGATAAAACATTAAAATTTAATAAAAATAGCTGTCACAATATTAAATATTTTAATCAGAACGGACATAAAAAAAATCACTCGTTCCGAAAATCGTATAAAAAAAGCTATGTTCCATTTAAAAAACACCTTATCCATAGCGTAACTCTTTTGTTTCTGGTTCAAATAAATTTTTGGATTCATTTTTGAATTCTGCAGGAAAAAGTACATCGATTGGCTATTTTAGATTTTTCTTTAAATACAAGGAAGCTCAAAAATGAGCCCCTGTTCAGTCCTCGTTGGAAGACCCTGTACATCCCTTATTAAGAAATATCGAAGGATACGATTTTCGCGATACAGTGCTACGTTTTCAAAAAATGAAATATATTGGTATGGTGTTTTCACATCCCTCTTGATTCTTAAAATTGAAAATTTTCAATTTTCAGGCAGCTTTTTATCCCAATTATCTCACAACTTATCAAAACATTAAAAATGTAATCAATCCATCGACGCAAACATATGGTTCAGTGCCGGCTTGTGAAATTTTCAGACGCCCATGGCACGTTAGTACTTAGGCTTGAGTCTACGTGGACTCAGATAAAAAATGTTCTCTTCTTTCATGTACACTTGAGAAAGCTGTGAATAAATTTTTAGTTTTGGAGATGACTTTCCCTACCTACTTTAAAAAAAAGATTAGCAACTTGAATAGGGTGCAAAATAAGGAACAGGCTTGGGGTGCAAAATGAGGAGCAGGCTTAGTGCGCTATAAATATAAAACTACTAAATCGCAAAATTCCCTAAATAAATTAAAAAAAAAATTTTAGAGACACATTTCTTAAATAAACAAAGTGAACCAATAAACTTTTTAAATATTTAAAAAATGTTAATGATAAAGTTGTTAACATTATTACTACTAATTGTGTAGTGGCTTAATACACCACCGGAGACAGAAAAAAACTTAACTGATAAAAAAAATCAAGCCTGGACCCAGATGTGTAGCTATGAATGCCCCCCCCCCCATTCCATCGTTGGGACCCTCAAACCCTCATACATACGTCACATATATACCATATTTTCGTTACGTGATATACTAAAAACAAGTTTAAGAACAATAAAAGCAATAAATAGTGATTTTTTTACAATAGCCTGATAAATATTTATATTTACAATTAAAAGACTTGTGATACGCTGATTACAGTAATATGCATATAATATAAATGATCATAGATATTATATCTAAAGTGAATAATTTTACAATAATTATAATAATTCATTATATTACCTACTGGTTTTTAGATATTCTGATTTTTATCTCAAAATACACAGTGAACGAAAAGTTTAATATCTTTAAGCAATTATTAAAGTCAGGCTCGGCCTGTGAAATTTAAAGTTGTATGTATATCCCGGTTGGAATGTTTTGATAAAGAAAAAAATATTTTGTAATTTGCAAAAAAAAGTTGAATATTTGACCCTCCTGGGAAAAAATTACCACGCTTAGATATTTTATTTATTTTTTCCAAACAAATTTTACACCATTTTGTTGACAGTTCCTAAATTCTAAGAGAAAAAAATGTGTTATATATATATATATATATATATATATATATATATATATATATTATGTATATAATATAATATATACGAACTCACTAAATTCTAGGAGTGTGACCCCATACCACTTCTCTACGCGTAAATATAAGTCAAAAAACCCAAATATTGTTAATTACTATTTTTTTAGAATCCACAAAAACCGGATCCTTGGTCTGATGTCTTAGATGGTTCGAAATCATCACCAAGATGCATTCAAAGAAATTATTTGTTCTATATAGATCCACCAATAGAGGGTAGTGAGGATTGCCTTTACTTAAATGTGTATGTACCCCAGGTAAATATGTAATAGAATAACATTATAAGATAAAATAGAATTTCCATAAAAATTTATCTACGACCGTAGCAAAACTAAAATAAATTTAAATACTAAATTAGTAAAGTCTTCAAACCAAAAACACGAAATACCATAACAAGGTTTTAATAAATAATATTCTCAGCATGCAAAATGTACAATAGAAAAAAAAGGATTTAACGGTATTGATATGGTGATTGCCACAGCCTTCTCGATGTGCTTCGCTAGATAGAGACAAATGTCTGCCTCTGTCTAGCGAAGCACATCGAGAAGGCTATGGTAATTGCCTAGTGATGGCAACGCCGTGGTTATACAGGGTTTACAAAACTCTACCGATAAAACTTTGTAGGTAGGGTTACCAAGCGTCCCGCTTTTAGCGGGATCGCCCGCTTTTAGTACCCAATGTGGACAAATTCAGGAAAACTAAGTAAAAAACATTTGCGAGCGCCTACACGCTACATCAACAAAAGGATTGCGTTTCTAAAATCAAAGGAAATTTGAAATCACATAAGACGCTTTTTGTTTGTGCAAGCCAAAAGCTCTTGACGTTTACATGCTACGTCTTTGCACGCGCAAGCCGGATTGCGCGAAAAAAGTCGTTGCTACGACATAGCCTGTAAACAAGCTTTAAAAAGCTAGATTTTGTTTCAGAAAAGTGTTCATAAAAAAAATGCTAGATTCCCAGTCATGGTTTCTATTCCCTGGGGTGGTTTCATTGCTGGAGGAGGTGATGAGGGATTTTTTGGTCCAGAATACCTAATGGACCATGATGTTATTTTAGTATCTATGAATTATCGATTAGGAGTGTTTGGTAAGTGTAGAATACTTTTATTAATCTACAACTTAAAAATATGTGGGAAATGTCCCGGACCCGATAATTATTTTTCCTACGACCATCTATGAAAGTGAGTAAAAAAGCACGGTTAACTTGGCGAGAAAGTGCCTTATATCACACGCGTGTTGAAAAGTACTTTTCAACACGTGTGTTGAAAAGTACTTGTCAACATGACATTTAAATAGATGGTGCCAATTTCATTTGTTTTATTTTCAGCACACTTAATGAAAATGTTAGTGTTGAAAGTCAGGGTTTTAAAAGACAGAAATTGAGGTTTTTTTGTAAATATTTTTGTGGTTGTAGGAAAAATATTCTACATTACTCGTGTGAAAGTAATTTTCGCTCACTCGTGGGATTATCGCACTCGGCTGTCGCCTCGTGCGACAACATTCCCACTCGTGTAAAAAATTTCACTTTCAACCCTTGTTATGTAATATACTATTTTCTACGAGCGTGCGGGAAAGTTGCACAAAGTTTTTTCAGCACTGACGCGGGAACCGATACATCAGCAATCACTTACCGCATTGGCGCACCCAGAATTTTGTCTTATTGACATTGATGCCAAAATAAATAAAGAAAATAGTTTATACCTAATTTAACTTTATTGAATGCTTTGTTTTGGGTTCAACCACTATTCTCTCTATTGAGGCACTGTATACTTTCATGTGATTCTCTGTATCCACCATGGTGTACACACTGGCTAAAAGTTTTTTTTTTGTTAAAACTTCTACCGTTTAATTCTTTATAATTAGATAGAAGAGTCATTCCTACAACGGTCGTGTATGAAGTAAACAATATTACTCTTTATCGCAAATTTATTTTATACAATAAATATCCCTTCAGAAAGGCAATGAAAATTACATTATTCATTGTTCCTACATTGACCCTACTCATCATAAATATCAAATATAGTATAAATTCGGCATAGGGGATTTGGGTCCTTTTCTTATATTTATGATTTACACTGTTAACATGTTTTTGGCACTATGATCGTTTCCAACAGAATAAGTGCCTTTTGCACACCAAACACCACACGCGAGACCCATCTTATTTTAGGTCCGGAAGAAAAATAATCTTCCGAATATTCTGCAATAGCAGGTGACTTCTACGAACTTTTGGTAACCTGTTTCTACCGCAAAGCATGTCGATATATCGCGGTAGTTATAATTCCGGCGCCTATGACCTGGCACTTGGATTTACTAACCCAAATTATGATACAGTACTTTAAGCTTCTAGAATTTCAAGGATTGCCACATCGGCAGCTAAAAGGCTTGGTTTTCTTCAGTAGCCACATCGGCAGCTAAAAAGCTTGGTTTTCACTTTCGAGCCAGAAAATACTTCTCCCCTTCCAACTTATACACTGTAGACAAACGTTTCCCAAATAAGACCTAACCTAGAGTATTGCTCCCACATCTGGGGAGCGGCATTACCTTCGACACTTAACATCCTTGATTCTATCCAAAAGAGAGCCATTCGACTTATCAATGACCCAGACCTCACGAGAAAACTCCCTTCTCTCGCTCATCGCCGCGCTGTTGGGGATTTATCCCTTTTCTACTGCTACTTCCACGGATTTTGCTCTGAAAAACTAGCCGGTATTATTCCCCCCTTGACTGTTCCTAACAGAACAACAAGAGGCGCGTTACGTATGCATCCCTTTACTGTCCAGCTACAAAAGCCTAGAACAGACCACTTCTCTCGCTCATTCATACCTAGGGTCTCCAGATTATGGAACAAAATTGCCTGCAGATGCTTTCCCTTCCCGTCCCAACCTCCAATCCTGTGCCAATAGACTACATTTCCCTTTTCTCCAGACGCTGACGGTACGTTAGTACTTAGGCTTGAAGTCTAACGTGGGATGTCTTAGATAAAAAAAAACAACTAGGTTTGAGATTTTTCACAGGTGCAGACAAAATTAATATAACCGTTTTGAAGGTTTCCAAAAATTATTACGATTATTACGGTTTAGGAAGCAAATGTTATATGTACCTACATCTCTAGTTTTTTATAGGTTTCCTATCGACACTTGATGATGCTGCTCCAGGAAATTTTGGTTTCAAAGATCAGGTTTTAGCGCTTCAGTGGGTTCAAGAAAATATTGAATATTTTGGAGGTATAAAAGAAAAGGTTACAGTTATGGGTCAAAGTGCCGGAGCTGGTAGTTCAAGCTTACATCTGGTTAGTCCAGCTTCAAAAGGTACAGTGGGCCAAAATAAACGTATTGCTTCAATATTTTTTAGGGTGTGCCATCGTACTAAAATTGGCATTCTGAGACTATTCTCTTTAGTAACAAGTTATGATATAATGATATATGTCAAATAATTATGACCTAATAAGTTCATTACACCACTAGTGATGCAACAAGCTCATTACATTGCTAGTGGTAAATTAGCGCATAATAAAGGACTAAAACATTCGTTTATGAGTGACATAATAACTATACAATACATATATCAAGAAGGTCGTAGATAAAATTGTTTATTTTAGGATTATTTAGTAATGCGATATCCCAAAGTGGAAATCCGTTAGCAATATGGGCAACTCCTTCTAATGATGCTCAAAAAACTGCTCTTCCAATTCAAGCCAAACTGCTTAACTGTACAGATTTGATAGGAAATAACGTTGAACTTATACAGTGTTTTAGAAAAGTTTCCGCTAAAGATATAGCACTTTCTCTCGATGAGTTTAAGGTAAAACTACATTTTAAAACTTGTTTTTAAGGTTCCACTATTTTGACTGACTACTAACAACGATATTTTTAATGTCCATCTTTTCTATGTAATTCCGTTTCCAATGAGACCACCGTCATTTATCATGTAGGTAAATTAACCGACATTTTAGAAATGCCGCTAAATAATGTGGACGAATAAAAAAATATAATTTACTTTTCCTAATCGTCATTTCTAATAAGCTATTCCAAAGAAGTGAAATAAATTTCTACATCTATATCACATACATCTATATCACAGTCTAATGGACTTTCTTAGAAAACTGGCGCTTGGTCTGTGAATTAGATGGACAATTTTTTGTCCACGAGTTTATAATTTTTGGTCCCAGTTACATACAATGTATGTAGGTACGTAAATGTTAGAATAAATTCGATGAAAAGTCAGGCATTTCCTTCTCAGAAAAATGATAGGACACGCCGATTTTTGATTTAAGGTGCGAATTTTTTTACACTAAATTTTATATATACAGTGTGACAAAAAATATAATATAATGTCACACATTATTTTTTTTAAATTTAATTTTTGAATTCTGCGTAAAATTTCAGTCATATTTTATGTGTAATGTCCTACATCTAAATTGAACGGTTTTTGACCAAGCTGTAAAAATAATAAAAATAATAAATGGCAAAGTTATGCGAAAATTATTTCAAAAAATGTTGGATTTGACTTCCGCCAACGTCCTGGCAATACCCGAGACAATCTTCGAATTCTTGCTCAACATTTTGAACAACTTGAAGTTCTGTTAATCTAATTTCTTGCCTTATTAGGTTTATCAGGTCGTCAATATTATTTAGTCTTATAACGTACACGTTGGATTTGAGGTAGCTCAATAGAAAATAATCTAGCGGGGTCAAATCGGGGGATCTGGACGGCCATTGTATTTTACCCCGTCAATCTATCGCCCATGAAAAATATTTATCAACCGAGCGAGTATAATATTGGTAATGTAAGCAAAATTAAAAATTTTCAACCCCTAATGAAAACAGTTATTTATAGGGTTGACACATGAAATATGATTAAAATTTTAGGCAGGATTCAAAAATTCAATAAAATTCTACTTTAAATTGTTTTTGGTCAATCTGTATACATGAATTTTAGTTTAAACAATGCTCACTTAAAATCAAAACTCGACGGGTCTGAGCGTTTTTCTAAGAAAAAAAAACGCCTGCATTTTGCGTGCTCATTGTATACTGAGCCAGCGCGCCACAAGAAAATTTACCTTAAAGTCAGAATTTTTTATTTAAACTTCGAATCAAAGTCAGAGTTTTAAGTTTAGTTAAGAATTTAAATTAAGCGTTTTTTTTAGACGCTCTGCTGGAGTCTGCTTAAAATCACAAAATAACCTTGTTACTGTTGCCAAGAAAATTGTTATTCTTCTCAGCAAAATCTACCGAAAAGCAGATTTTCTAAAATTAACATGTGCCTCTCGCTAACAACCTCAAACTCTTTCTTTGAACTCCGAATTCCAACTGAAAATTTGGACTGTTGAAAAATCGGAATTTTGAGTTTAAAATCTACACTCTTACTTTGAAAATTCAGCATTCTGAGTATAAACTAAAAATTTGGGAATTAAATTCGGAATTTTAACTTTAAGCTAACAAGTTTAAACTCGGAACTCTGAGTTTAAACTTAGAATTTTAACTTTAAAATGCATTTTTATGGTAGCCCTACTACTCCTTTATTATACACTGTACTTGTAATAAATATTATACTTTTTACTTTCAGTCGTTTTACCAATTTCCTTATACTCCCTACCCCACGGTTGTTGAAAATAAAACTGCCAAAAATCCAAATCCATTTTTAACTAAAACACCTTTGGAATATTTAGAAGCTGGAGAGTTTCAAAAAGTTCCTTGGTTGACAGGAACCGTAAAAAACGAGGGTTTGGTGGTAGTATCTGGTAAGAAAAAAATATATACAAAAAGAAAATCTTAAGGTAAAGAAAATTACTTGAAAAAATAAATCGTGTCTTTAATTTACAGAAAAATTTCTTTAATGTAGAAAACCCAAACAATATTTCCCTGTAATAAGAGAACAATATTAAAGTAAAACCCTTTAAATTCCCCAAATTCTATTCTGTCCTGTATGAGTTTTTTATGTCTTTTCATTCCATGCCCCTTTTCCTTGCCTCTTCTCTTATGCCGCCGTTCCAAGTTTTCCTCGGTTTTCCCTTCTCGTTTCTTCTTTCCACTCGCTTTTCATACGCTCTTTTTGTAATTCTACTTTCCGGTATACGACACACATGGCCGAACCTTCTCAACTGTCTTACACTTATTATATCGTTTATTGGTTTCACATTTATTTTTTGTCTGCACACTTCGATTCTTGTTCTATCTTTCTTCGTTTTTCCATCTTTCTAAGAAATCTCATATATACAGCATTTAATCGCGATTTCTGTTTTTCTGTTAAAGTCCATATTTCCCTGCTCTACGTAATTGTCGGTCTTACTACTCTTTTTATTACCTTTGTTTTAATTTCTTGGGGTATTTCTTTACTTCCCAAAAACGATGTCTTTATGCTTTCGTTGATTTCCCCATCCATCCTTACGTCATTTTTTATTACTGAACCTAGATATTTGTAGCTGTCTACTTGTTCTTTCTTTTCCGTGTATTTTTATGTTATGTACTGTATCTGTTCTTGCAATTATCATTGTTTTCGTCTTTTCTATATTTATCTTCATATTCATTTTACTCATTTCCTTATCAAGTATCTCCAGGTTGTGTTGTAGATCCTTTTTCGTGTCTGCCAGGAGTACCACGTCGTTTGCAAACATCAGCTCTGTTATTTGTGTCTGCTTCATTTTTCAATGTCCCAATTTTAAAGCTTTAATTTTTTTCTTGCATTCTTTTATTGACTCATCCAGTACCACCGAGAACAGTAGTGGGCTCTAACCCAGTAATTTTCTTCAAAATAATATTTTTGGGTTTGTAATGACTTCCTTAAACGATTTGTCCAGTTAAAAAGTACATGCAAATGTCTCATTGAAGCACTATTTATTTGAGAAAAATATTTCTTATTTACTTGTTGCATTACCATAAATTGGTTATTAATTTTATTATCAACTTAGCAAAAAATAAATATTTGGCTGTTTCTCTACTTGAATCTTTAGTATCTCCACAAAAATAAAATGATTTTAATTAACAAAATAAAAATGATATTCGGAGAAGAAACGACTAAAAATAATAATTATATTTTAGCACTTTTGGGACCAGAGGAAGAGAGAAACGCGTTAAACAGAAGTTTTGCTGCCATTGTCCCTGAACTATTAGCACTCTCTGCAATCACCAATGATACACAGGGTCTTTATAAAAACATCTCAGAACAATATCTCGGTGGCAAGGATTATATTGATTCTGACGATGAATGGCTTCAAGGTTTTGTAAATGTAAGTAACCTTCAGCAAGAGGGATAAAAGATGATTGGTAATCTTAATATTAACCTGGATAGTAAAGAAACAAATTCAAATGTGCTATTTTTTATTTTAGCTATGGTCAGATAGGTATTTCATGTACTCCGCTTACCAAACTGTGTCATTACAAGCATCAAAAGGCCACAATTCAATATATTTCTATAGTTTCGAGTACTCGGGCGAAGATACATTTGCTGCTCAATGGGCTAACGGCACTGGAGTATTATACAAAAAAAGTTGGAGTAAGTACCTTCCTCAGCTTTGACTAGTGCGAACTGGCTACTAACGTACCCGCTAGTTGCAAAATGACCGAGCTTCTTTATTTTACAATCTAAATATTTTAAATATATGCCAAGTATTTTGTGTATATTGTGTTCGGGGGAGACTGGCGTCCCCCCTTTCTAGAAGAGTCTAAGGGTGATTATCACTTTTTGGAGGGTGGTTTTTGCTAAAAGCTGGTGAAAATCGCCCTAAGTTTTATAGATATGACGTAAATTATCCTATTATCCTTGTAAAAAAATCGAGCTGAAAATAGTCAACAAATAAAAATTTTACTGTTACATTTTTATAATTACTGTTTTTGACAGACATTGTGACGTTGCCAAAATGAAAATGGGGCAATTATGCCGCCTTAGGATATTGAATACGTGTTATTTTATCACAAACCTTATCCACATTTTCTTTTTAGGTATAAGTCATTGTGATGATTTACTGTACCTATTTAAGATACCAGATATTTTTGACCATCAGCTAATATATAGGGCTGATAGGGAACTGAGTAACACGATGCTTAGGTTATGGGTGAATTTTGCTACATATGGGTAAGATATAATAAGAAATAATTTTTAATTTGAAATATTTCAAGAACGATTGAAAAACCGCATAGGGTATGTTATACAAAATATATCTAGAACTTCTCCTAGAATCCAAAAATATGATATAAATCATACCATCCAATTTAAAATAAGAGAGGAAATCGATGTTTTATACTATATTTTTTTATTCTATGCTGAACTGAATATGAATAATCTATAAAAATCCCCAAAACTTTGATATTTAACATTTTCCCCCATCTTTAAAAATAAAAAACTTATAAGGTCTGTTCACTTTTATTTGGATATCCCTGTAAAAATTCGATACGTGATTGTTACGCTATTCGTTTAAAAACTTCTGTACTGTAACAAGTCATTTACTAGACTAGTAACGTAAACGATTATTACAGGAATCCGAATCCGGAAGAGAATTTGGTACTAGAAGATGTCAACTGGGAACCTGTTGAAGCACGGAGCTTCCAATTAACCAATAATGACATCCAACTTTTAAACATAACTGGATCATACAGAACTGGTGCCGAGTTCAACATTACTAGAGGTTTCAATGTAGAAAGAATATCTTTTTGGGAAGAAAATGGAGTTATCGAAGGAAGTTAGGTGTATTATGTTTTTCAATGCATACAAAAATTAATTTTAGATATTTATGTTATCTTTACTTTCTTCGGTTTAAAGAGCTCGATGTGAGATAATATTATGTAGGTAAAGCAATGCAGTGGATCAGAACGTTAAAGTTTTGTTTAAACTCTCATTGGTTGTAAGATTTTTTTTTTAAATTCTGATTAGCTCTTGCTTGTGCCAAAAACTATTAAATTGATTTGAAAATAATAACGAGAAACCTCGATATCTCTAACTTTCTTCGGATCATTGTTTTTCTATGCCCATAATTATTATCGTTTCTTAAATTTGTTGGTGTATTTTTGTCAATAAAAAAGTTTTAAAGAGAAGGCAAAGTGGTTTCATTCCGAACAATAGCAGTTTTTTCAGTGTCCAAAGTTAAATTTCTCGTCTGACTGGTTAAAGTCGTGTTGTTAAGAGAGAAAAAAATATATAGGGTATGAGACTATAGGAAATGTGGATTTTTTTGTGTTGCATAACAACCTGATCTGGTTAAGGTCTTGTAGATGGACATTTTGCCACTTCTAAGCATACAATATTACAAATAATAACAATCAGTTTGGAAAATCAGTCGATATAGGTACAATCGTACAAGAAAATGCTCGTTTGCTTTCGGACTATCACAGAATTCATATACGTTTGTATGTTGCCACCTAGGTTAAGCTTTTCGTTAGCATGTAGACAGACACTTACTGCCTGACTTAACACAGAGGGCAAAGGGCTGCTTTTTAAATTGTGATAAATTATACTGAGAAGTACACCATTTTTTTGGATAAATTATCACTAGTTTACAAGAAAAATGTAAGTGTTATTTAACCTAATTCGAGGTCGCTGAAAACGAAAATGACAATCATTTATTTTTCCAAAGAAGCGTTTGCGAAATACGTGTTTTTCGGCTCTTTTTCCAGTTATGGTCCAATATCTCGAGATCGGTAGACGTAATCGACCTAAAATTTACAAACATTTCGAGGCACGCTTCCTTTTTCACATAAATATTAATTTTGAGGCAATTGGAAGAGTATTTTTTGAGTTACAGCTACTGAAAGTTGAAAAAAACTGCATTTTTTGAGTTTTTTTTGGAAATTGCACATTTTTGTTTGTTTTATTTAGATATTAGGAATTTTTTTTATGTTTTTTGAATTGCATGTGAGAGATTATTTCGTCACGAAAATATATTGCCGAAGTTTGTTCAAATCGGTTGTAAAATGTGGAAGATATTACTGATTACGTGAAGGCAGACGATTTCAACTTTTGCCATGAACGCCCAGAAGTCCGAAGAAATTAGGTGAACTTTGCTCATGTAATTTAAGGTCGTCAAGCCTAACGTACTCATTTGAAACTATCACATTCTATGTTTTTAAGGTTTCTCTACAAGGTGTAGTGGTTAAAATTTCGATTTGTTAACCAGGAAATTAAATATGGCGGCATTTGTGCGAAAAAATATACGGGAAAATCGAAGCCAAAATTTTCTCTTAGCGGGATTTCGTATCGCGAGAATTGTTCATGCTCAATAAAAAGATGCCTCAAATAAGACAAACTTTTGGATCTTTCGAAAAATGATGGCAATGGATCGGTTGAATGAAAATCGTTTAATTTAATAATTAATGAAAAATTCAAGCAGAAAAATTGTATTGAAGATAACCGCCATTTTAAGGCGGCCATCTTGAATTTTGAAAATTTTTCCGCATCAGAAACAGATACATGCGTATTGCTTTTGTTTTTTTCTGTGTAGCAAATAGAGTCAAATTAGTAAAAATACGTATAATGGCAGTTAACTTGAATTTTTCCTAATAAAGATTGTTATATAATTCAATATATGTATATGTAGCAATACAGAAAATCAAAGCATTTTAACTTCAAATTAATCAACAAAATAGTTATAATAATGAAGGCTTTAATATACATACATACGTACATATTCTACAGGTAAACCCATATACTCTAGCGAGAGGTCATAATGCGAATAGAAGTCTCCCCGGGGATCCCTAAATTATGATATTCGGGGCCGCAACGAGAGCCTGAGCACATAAAGCTATCCCGATATGCGTCTCGTCTCTATATTTCATTAAGAAGATGTATCCTTGGTCCCTTGAAATGTCAAAAGCACAAACCTATAGTATCGTTTTAAATGTAACTTGATAAATTTGAACCTTCTATTATGTTAAATATAATAGATACTATCTTGTGCGCGTACTTTTAAGAGAACATGTAGTTTTCTTCAAAAAGGTACTAACGGACGTGCCTACGGCAGCTCTTCGTCGGCAGAACAGATGGTCGTTGGCTATGAATACTTACGCTTTTTAAGGGTGCCACTCAGTTTTTTAATGTATTAGTTTTTCAGAGCTTTTGAACTGAGAGGATGTGGCCATAGTAGGCAGTGAATCTCCAGGGGGCGCCGTAAATTACTTGTCTTTTATTGGAGAGTATGTGGTCATAGTACATAGTATGTGGTTACGACGAGGGCGGTGGCTTGCGCCTTCTAGCCCCTCCGACGGCACGCCACTGGTGTGACGTCTTTTCAAATATCATGTACGTTTGAATGGTCGTTTGGTAACACTGCCGCCCGGTGACAATTAACGTTTTTACAGAGGGTAATATATTTTCTGGTTCAAGAGCAGAATCTTCTAGTTGTGAGTGGTGCGTCGCAGGTGTATAATGTGGCAGCGGGCAGCGCTGTGGATTGTTTTATTCGCGGGTTTACATACATTATAATAAAGTTATTATGGCCAACACAAAATGTAAGAAGCCCTTACGTCGCGTGGGTAGTAAAAAAGTTCTTACGGGTTTTCCGGATTTACAATTCACGGGATGACACGTGATGTCTTTAGTATGTAACAAAGAACTTCTGTTCTAGAAAAGACAAATGTGTGTATTGGTGCTTATTTCTAAACTAATTTTTATTAGTTTAGAAATAAGCACCAACAGAATAAGATCATTGAAATAGCACATAAGAAAGAACATTAGTGTAGTGCCTACTTATAAATAAGTTCTGAGGATGGTTTAAAAGTTAAATAAACCGAAACGTCAGCCGAATAGTTTTTTAAATTCTAAACCAATTGAACGAGAAACCCAGGAAAATCCAAGAATAATATATATAATAATTGATTTGTCAAAATTATAGTTGATATCATGTTGATATCGTTTATTTTCTGATGTCGCATTACCTTTTTTCCTCTTCGCCAATTTTCCAGCAAACAAGCCAAATTTAATAGAGGAACGGTGTCGATACAGTGAAAAATTGAAAATAAAACGGCTCACTGTAGGGCAAATACAAGCAGATAAAGTAAGAAGGGCGAAAATGTGTTTGCCGGAGTTTACGGGGCAGCTTTACAAGTTACTGGAGATACAAACAAAACTAAAATAAAAAATTATATACAAATTTTCAATTACCACCAACGATATTCATACCTATGTATGTTTGCCTAATGGGCTTATAAAGCAATTTTTTTTATTTCAAAATAAAAAAAATCGGTCAAGTGCAAGCAATACTTGCACAACTAGTTTCGTGCCATCAGCCTCCCACTTAATCCGAGCAAACCTCGGCAGTCCGATTTACTACAAACACTGAACTTTGTCATTAATAACTGGATATCTAGGACTCAGCTAAGCTGGTCTCTTATTATTGCTTCTGATTTTTCGGTAGGTATCCTTCATCTCTTTTTTTTTTAGCAGAGCAGTTAATTTGTGAAATTTGCTCATATTGATATTATTTTTAATATTGAGCATGGTTTTCAGCATGGAATAATGGGCCTGAAGTATTGAAGCTAAAAGAGTCCACGATTTCTCTGTGAAAAACACAAGCAAAAAGTCTTCGCTGCAATTTTCCACTTTTCGTTTACAGCACCATTTTACAAATATGTCTGATACTGCGCTTCGTATATGTTCTTCGGCTTCGATTTTGTCGGCAAAAGACCATCTAGCGTCTCTTTGGCTGCTTCTTTTAAGTCAAAATCTTCCATTTCGATAATTGTGATGACAGTTGTTTATTTTTACCGTAGCTAAGTGACTTTTTTATTTCAAAACACTAATAACATAATCAACTGGTTCTTGTCAAGCTAAATTGTAACATTGACAGGTGTTTTTAAATTTATATTTACAGGTTACCTAATTTTAGTAATAATTTCCCTGAAAGTGCTAAAAATAATATATAATACCGCGGGACTAAAGTCACTTAATCCTTTGAGTGGCTGTTGCCCTCGGGCAGAGCTCTCGGACAACAAACTCCACTCGCGGGATTAAATGTGGCATTTTAGTCCCATGATATATAATATACTATTAATGTTAGAAAATGTATGTCACCTTCATAAAATATAGCAATTTTATCTTTTTACTTCTAATAGCACTTGGCATAACATGGAGATTAAAATTTAACATGTAAAGCCCTATGGACCGCTTCATAAAAATGCACTGTATATCATACTTAAGTATGCATATACAAAGGTAAGATTATCACAAATTAAGTATAATTTATTTAAAACAAGTCGCCTTTTTCTTTTTTCCGTGAGGACTTGAGTTCGACTTTTATTTAATACAATATTAAACGTCCCTCGTACACCGGAAACGGCAATGTATGTGTGTGCGAGAGTGTAAGTTTACCCTGGAGGCCTTAATCGGCCTCATTTTTAACATATAATGCCACCGACCTCTTCCCTTTTTACCCATCGTTATAAACCCTACTTCCAATTTGGCCAGATGAAAAAGAATTTTTTGAAGGGAGAAAAGTGATGGTAAAGATATCTGTGAAATTACTGTTATTATAAAGTTGTGATTTCTTTTTAGATCTCTTTCTGTAAGAATATTCTTTTCTTTGAATATGGGGTAAAAATGGGTTGCTATAGTTTGTTGATGGATTTAAACGTGTTATTATTACAGAATAAATACATACACAGTGTCAGTTTGAAAACGTACCACCCTCCATATTTCAGCCCTTCTACAAAATATGGAAATATCAAAAAACAAGTAAATTTTATTTTCAAGGTGGACATTTTTTAGTTTTCGATTAAAATATATCAACCCTCTAGCGGGGCTCGAAACAACTGAATTTTATGCTCTATGCTTTCCATGTAAAGAATTTCATTAAAAGGAAGCACAATTAATTCATTATAGAATAGTGTAAAATTAAAATTTTTAAAATCCCTGTAAGTGACAATTTTAGGTTTAAATTTAATTACTTTTACATCAAGCTCAAGCTTACCAAGGACCATCCTGTGATCAGATTTCCCACGAGAATCGACAACCATCGAATTTCTTAACAGCTCTTCGTGAGAAATAAAAATCGGATCCAATAGCGAGGGAGCACTACCAGACACCCTTGTCGGCTCACCAACCACCTGGGCAAGGCTGTATGACTCAAAACAATGAACAACAGGATTATTGAGATTCAAAAGACTGACATTAATATGGTAATGTGGTATCACCAGAGACAACACATTGTCAAGCCTTAACCTTACATGTAGGTGGTCTATAGAACACAGAAAGGGCAAAGTTCATGCCGTTAATTGTACATTTTAGCCACAACTACTCAATGTCGTCATGCTCACAATCTGCTTCAATGATCATTGCCTTGACAGCTCTACTCATGTAAACAGCGACCCCTCCCCCCCTCGACAGCCGATCCCTGCGATAGAGCATATAACCGTTAATAACAACTACTTACTGCTAATGGATGGCGCTGCCTGTGTCTCACTGCTTATGCAGTACGACAGTTGTAGCTTTAAGGGATTACTTTTTCGGAAGGTTGGTATGTTCGTCTATCCTGTACTGATGAGAACCAACGAGTTCGAAACCGGTCTGCAGGTGACGGCATTCTAACTAAAGAAAAAGCTTCCTTCTTCCTGGTAGTTTCTTGCATTTGAAACAGTATTTTCTTATCTAACTGTGTTAGAAGAAAATACGGCAAATTTTGGTATGTAATTCAGCGCTCGGAGGGGCATATAGCCCGGAGAATAGCTGTTTTACCATTATTTGTTGAAATCCTTATTGTATAAGGAATTTTCAGGTGGTTAGAGAATTTATTCTCAATTTTTGCATATTTATATGTACCCCTGACAAGTAGACTTTCATTCATACGTTGAACTTTTCGATCTATGCTAGATTAGTTGGTAAGCTAACTAAAAATCTACTACTCTAACCTAACCTAATCTACACTAGAAAAGAAGGGATGTGAATACGTGTGAACATTGCACACAAATAGTGGGATACCCCTGTGCATGTTTTCGCAAGATAGAAAAATAAATGCAAGAATAAATTTTAACAGAATACCGAGATACTCATATAACAAAGTTAAATTTCATCGCTATATCAGAAACATTTTTGTTATTATTCGTCCAACCGACGTAATTTTTTGTGTGCGTGTATTAATTGACTGATTGCGCAATAATATTAACATATTTATTGAAAACGCGAAATGGCTGAATCATTTAAGTAATACAGTTTTAGTAAACAAAGATTTTCCTGGCCTTATAACCACAGCTAAATCACAAAAAACTAATTGATCTTTTGGACCTATTTTTTTTACAATAAAGTTGAACCACATTAATCTGTTCCGCATCAATTAAATCCATCCATCCATAAAAGACTCATTCAAACATCTCGTTCAAAAAACGCTTTGAAACAAAAATAATTAAAAACATTTTACGAATATGACAGACTACGACTATCCCGTTTTAGTAAAAAGTGCATTAAATTAACGAAAAAATAAAAGAGGAGCATTTTTTGACAGCAGCAGCACAGCCAGCGTTAAGCCTTTCGGTACAAATTACTGAAAAAGAGTTTTACAAGCTGTTTGTCGAAAAAAAGCGGTCCGACGTTTACAATTATTTCATCGCTTAGTCACTAAAAGCCCTGCAACGTTTTGCGGGCAAGCAATTACTGTTCGCCCTACATTCCTAACAAATTTTCACAGAGGAAATATACCGGAAAACAATTTTTAAAATATTTTACAAATTGGAGTTTGGCTTAAATGTTGTTAAAGTGGATAACATTAAAATATATACGCACACAAAAGAAGAATCTTAAATTGAGCTAGAAAATGTTCTCAAAAATTTGGTCCAGGTTTAAAGTAACCTGAGTATAACTTTACTTAGACTTCCTCCAACTTTCACACCAGAAATGTATGTTATTAAAACTGTTGTTTAAATTAAAGAGGTGTAAAGAATGCTGGCGTTCCCCAAGGTTCAGTCCTGGCAGAAACCCTATTTCTTCTTCACATTAATGACCACTACCACTACCACTACCAATCCCATCCACAGTTATGCTGGCGATAGTACTCTTCACTCAAATATTCATTTTTCCAGACAAGTTTCGAATCAAGAGTTGGATAATAGACGCAGATCTATGTACCTATCCCTTTCTCAAGATCTTCAATTAATCTTAGACTGGAGTGCCAGAACCTTGTTCGGTTCAACGCCTCCAAAACCCAGTCTTGCTCCCTGTCACGCATAAAAATCTGACAATGCTTACCCCATCCACATGGATGGCCAAGCCCTACACAACAATGAAACATCCGAACTTGTTGGCATCGCTTTCGAATATGATCTCAGCTGGCACAAAAACATTCCTTCAGTAGCCACATCGGCAGCTAAAATGCTTGGTTTTCTCTTTCGAGCCCTAAAATAATCCTCCCCTTCCAACTTATACACCCTCAATGTTTCCCAAATAAGACCTAACCTAGAGTACTGCTCCCACATCTGGGGAGTGGCATCACCTTCGACACTTAACATCCTTGATTCTATCCAAAAGAGGGTCATTTGACTTATCAATGACCCAGCCCTTACGAGAAAACTCCCTTCTCTCGCTCATCGCCGCGCTGTTGGGGATTTATCCCTTTCTATCGCTACTTTCACGGATTTTGCTCTGAAGAACTAGCCGCTATTACTCCCCCCTTGACTGTTCCTAACAGAACAACAAGAGGCGCGTTACGTATGCATCCCTTTACTGTACAGCTACAAAAGCCTAGAACAGATCACTTCCCTCGCTCATTCATACCTAGGGTCTTCAGATTATGGAACAAATTTCCTGAAGATGTTTTCTCTTCCCGTCTCAAACTACAATCCTTCAAATCCCGTATCAATAGACTACATTTCCCTTCTCTTCAGACGCCCAAGGAACGTTAGTACTTAGGCTTGAAGTCTACGTGGGATGCCTTAGATAAAAAAAAAAGAAATTGACCATACATTTTGTTTCATTAAAAAATAAACCTCATTTAAAAGTAGACTCATAAAAGCTTATTTTTTAGTTTTTCAAACTATAATTTATTTTTTAACATATTATTGAAAATGCAAAACGAGTTAACAAGCCCATTGATTCCGTTTCCGACATAACCTGGTATATATCTCGAGATTCGATTTAATGCTCAGTATATATAGGTTAAAGGGAAAGCAGATGGTGTAAATATGATAATGAATATTGAATATTACAACAACTATTTGTTAGCTGAAAAGGCATGACAAGAATATAATAGACGTTGAGAAGCTGCTGAGTATTGAATGTTTCGTGTTTGTGTAAAGACAGGAAGGTGTGCTGGCGTGCAGATAGCGGCAACCGGAAAGCATGTCGTCGTTCGGCGCTGCTCCGACGTGTTTATTGTAAGCTTCGATCAAGATAGGACCCGTAGTTGTTCAGCAACACGTGCTGAATGGGCATATTCTAGTTTTCCCTTTAGACATAACCTGTTACTTTTCGCGAAGGTTTATGCTGATGAAACGATACAAATTTTAACCTATTTAAGCGATTGTGTTGCTAGATAAACGTTGTAAAGTTTAACTTTAAATTGAAGTTGTTCTTTTGCGCGTTGGTGTTCGTCGGTGAACATGCCAAAGACTTTGATGATAGATGAGGTTATCACGAGTAACATCTTCATTTTATCCCCTCCGAGGTTGGAAGGGTTCTTAAAATCAATATAATGCGACATAGGAGATGGCGCTCTTCAATTGTAGCAGAAGGCTTATATTGAGGAATCTGGAAGTAGCAATATCCATCACAATAAGTCCCTATTGCACATCAAATAACACACGCGAGACACGTCATATTTAAGATCCGAAAGAGTAAAAATTAACTTCCGAATATTCTGCGATAGCAGGTCCCTTCTTCGAACTTTTGGTAACCTGTTTCCACCGCAAAGCATGTTGACACATCGTGGTAGTTATAGTTCCGGCGCTTATGGTCTGGCACTTTGATTTACGAATCCTAGACACAGGTATATACAGGGTGGTCTAATATATCGAAATTGGTGACTCCAGGGGTAGTCTAGAGACAAGCTGAATACTTTTTTCTGTAACAACAAAGAATCAACCAAACACACAAGCTGCGACGTTCCAAAATTCCAAGGGAATAAACTATCCTCTCACTTTCACAAAATGTTATTTTCACCACTTGTAAAACACTATACTATTTTTTAAATCTTTTCTCACTTTTCATTTCTGTTACATTATTTGAAGTCGTTATACCATTATAACACTAGAATATTAAGGAATTTCCAATATTTTCTTATCCGTAATCCAGAGCGCTTCATAGCATTGATCGTAGCGCAGGAAGGCTGCCTAAAAACTAATTCACCAAAGTGCTCCATATATTTGGCGCAGGAACGAAATATGCAGAACTGTACGTCGTATAAATTAATATACGTACCCTGTAGTCAAAACCTAATGGCCTTTACCGAGTTTGAATGTCGATTAGATGCCGAATATAGAACTAAAAATTTTGTTTCAAATGTTTATTAAAATTTTCAATTAAATATGAAATATATTTGATAGTTCTTAAGTTAGAATCCACGAAAAGTTATCGAAATATAATATTTTAAAATTTTTTCGAGAAACAAATTCTCTCTGTCTTTTAGGAAAATACAGATTTTTGAAAATATCTTTTTTCGAAAACACAATTTTTGTCAAATGCTTATAGACGGTTGCATGAAAGTTTTACTCATAGGTTAAATCACGCAAGCTTTGAATTTTACTGGGTAAATTTGGCGTAGGTAGTTTTTGGAAAACTTTTGCTTCTGAAATATTTAAGGCTAAATAATTTGACGATAAAAGCCCAGGACCAAAGACCGAGGGCCTTTATAGCAAATCATTAATTCGAGAATATTTGGTTAGCAGCAAAAGTTTTAAAAAAATACCTACGTGGAATTCACGTGGTGAAACTTAAAGCTAAAGTGGTTTATATTAAGATTATTAACTGATTTTATATTTTTGTGTTTAGGTACTAACTACTTGTTTAATAGCTCTTCATAAATTAAAAAAAAAATGTAATCACAACTTAGAAGTTAATGATTTACCATTTTCTTTTTACCGAGTATGCTCCACAATTTATGTGTATATGCTATCCGATTTATTATATGGTTTTAAACGGTGTATTAGAGAATTTATTGCCGTATCTTTTAGGACGTTTTTCTTTTGGGCTACCTTTCTAAATTATGTCAAATTGCTGATTAGACTATCATTAATATGGCCTACAAAGTTTCAATTTATAATTATACTTATCCTTTTAAAACTTATTACAAATATACTGGGCATTAGGAAACTTAAAGAGATGATTCCAAATTATTTTAATAATTTTATATTTTTTTATATTCTTATATTGGCTACATACTCCTTAACATAGATTTATTTATGTAGCTCTAGCATCACAATTTATGAGTATATGACATACGTTTTGTTTCATAGTTCCAAACGCTGTATTAGTGGATTTATGCTTTACGTTTTAAGAAGTTTTTTTAAGCTACCTTTTTAAATTATGTCAAACTGCTTTAAGACTATCATTAATATGGCTTACAAAGTTGTAATTTAAAATTATATTCATACTTTTAAAACTTATTACAAATATGCGGGGAATTTGGAAAAGGCATTAGGAGACTTGAAGAAGTGATTCTTAATAATTTTATACGCTTACAATTCTTATATTCTTATATTAGCTCCTTAGCTTAGATTTATTTATGTAGCTCTAAGCGGAGAGCTTGATCTTCGCAGCTGCAAATAATAGTTCAAAAAATTGACGTATGAAAAAATTTTCAAAATTATATAATGAAATAAAACGCTTAATCATAATTTTCTTTTTTACTTAATATTTTTAACAATCGAAGTTTTTTATCTTTGTTATATCAACAATAACTACTTGTTTAATAGCTGTTCATAAATTAAAAAAATTTTATACTAATTTTATACTTAACTTACAAGATAGTGATTCACCATCTTTCTTTTTACAAAGGTGGCATCACAATTTATGTGTATATGATATACGTTTTGTTATATAGTTTCAAACGCTGTATAGAGAATTTATTGCTTAATGTTTTAAGATGGCTTTTATTGAGCTACCTTTTTAAATTATGTCAAACTACTTATGACTCAGAAATATCGCTTACACAGTTTTAATTTGTAATTATACTTTTAAAACTTATTACAAATGTACGAAGTTTTTGGAAAATGCATTTGAAAACTTAAAGAACCGATTCTGAATAAATTTATACTCTTACATTTTTATATTCTTATATTTGTTCAGCTTCTTCTGATAGTATGTATAACGATATGTCAGAAACTTAAATAAATTATTATAGGAAGTTATAAATAAAAATAGGTATTGTGCGATTCGTTATTCAGTGGTAAAGATATCTATAACTCTTACAGATTCGGCGATAGTATCGTTTGACATACAGACGACTGTGAGTTAAACAAAGGATTTTGTTTGTTCACAAGACCTTTACAAGTTTCAGTCGCCTAACTGTAGGTAAATTACTAAAATCCTGCTTGCCGAAAATTGTTCCGTCACTTTGCCTTAGCCCATATTTTCCTCCAAAAATATCATCGTACTTTCCCTGTTCCCGTGTTTTCCTTGGCGGCTAATTGATATTAGGAGGCATAATTTAAGTTTTAAAACGTAATTAAATTATGAATAAAGTTTTATGATAAATTTTGACCGGCGAGGCGTAAAACAGGTTGGGTTTATACAGATACAAAGGTTGTGCTTAGTTTCAAGAAAGTGTTTTAAAAAACAGGAAAAATAGAGTAAGAATAAAGTTTAGGAAATAATACAAAACGTTATGAAAAATACAATTAAAATTCAGGAAATGATACAAAATGATACGAAAAACACAATTGAACCACCAGTTGGAAAAAGGAAATGAATCCATACTATAGATTTTGGGAAAATCGAAAATAACTTTTTCACTTTCTTTTCCAGAATAAATCCGGGATATATTCCCTTCTTAAGACTTATGTAATATGTTACCGCCTATCTCTGCGTATGTCCTTCTTAGCACTAAGACATGGGTTTTGCCTTAAAAATGCTAATTTTAATAAAAAGTTATTTTTGGCGTTTATTTCCTTCTTCTAACTGGTGGTTCAATTAAAGTTCAGGAAATGATATAAAACTGTGGGCTGATGAAAGTAATATATAGGTACAAGAGACGTAACGTCTGTCCTGCTGGAAGTAGCCTTGTCGCATCTCTTCATCGTCTAATGGGTTTACAAAATTTTCTAAAATTTAATTACTGTATCGCGTTGAATTAAGAGTCCCTTCAAAAAAAATCGGTCGAATTAACCTTCTTGTCGATATGCGCACACATGCCAACTTTCTGTGAATGCAGAGGCTTCCCTATAAAGAAATGTGGATTTTCGGAACTCCACATTCTCATTTGTTGAGAATTTATATAACCAGAGCGGTAAAACCATGCCTCGTCTGTAAAAAAGGTTTTTTCAAATACGTTTTCATTATTATGCGAATTACCCATAAATCACTCTGAAAATTGCATTCGCTGCGGTTTGTCGTTTGGTAACAATTTTTGGACTGAACTTAGGCGATAAGCGTGCATATACAGGTCACATTTTAGGATTGTATTGCAGGTTCCGTAGGATACATTTGCTTGCTGGCTGAAACGCCGATTAGGGGTTTGTGTTCTGTTAAGAACACAAACCTCACTCACTCAACACTCAAAATTTTGGAAGCGGTGCCCACCCTTAATTAATTTCTTAAATTTGGATCGTAAATATTTTTAGAGCCTATTATGTTTCCTTTACATTTATAAATTATATTTTCTCATAATAGTGGAAACTCGTTTAAAATAATGACTCGCAATTATAATAAAAGGTCCAAACAAAGAAATGGACAGCAAGAAGCATCTGCATTGTGTATTCCATTTTCTCCAAGAAGCGGTGCATATTTCCTCGGAACATGTTGCGTCTGTTAACGCTCGCTTTGATGTGGCCACTCAGCCACAGAATTCCGGAACAGGGACTTTACAAAGATTGCCCATTGTTTACTTTAAAATGAGCTATCACTCTGCCGAAATGCTGCGAAATAGTCCTAATTGGGAGCTTTCTGCGGCGATCTCTTGTTTAGTGTTATCCTTGAATGATGATGACAAAGCAATTAATTTGAAAGCTTTAAGTACACAGTGTGTACAAATCAAAGTACCACAGATTGCTGAAATAATAATGTGAGATAAAAAAATATCTCGCAGTGAGCTTTGAAAATGTTCCGCATGTCTTGAATTATAAATAAAACTGTATTCTATCCAATTTAATTTGAGAATGATGACAGAAAAACCAATTGAACAAGAATTCACCCTAATGGTCAGATCCATGGACAGTTCACACCAGAACATAATTTAGAAATCACAATATTCATGTTTCCTTTCCTAATAACCACGAACGAATCATATTTCTTTCTATTCGTATTGACCAAAGTGCATTAGAAAAAGACAAAAAAAGAATATGTCCAATTTTTTTTTCGTAACTTCTTCGCTTGTGGAAGTATTGCTGGTTATATACTTTGAAAGATTAGTCATCGCAAAATTCCTTTCTTTCCTGCTAAAATTCTTATATCTTTCTATCCTTGTTAGCAAAAGGGGCATTAGTAAAAGACAAATAAAAACGATGTTCTTGCCAATAAAAAGAATAATGAAACATTTTATCACAGCCGCCTTTGTTTGTGCAAGTATTTCTGATTGTCTACTTTGAAAGTTTTATCGGAATTGTCAAAAAAATTCCCAGTCTGGCAAAATACTTATGAAAGTTTTATGATTTTATAGCAAAAGACCTTTGTTTTTATGAACACAAACAGCATTTGCAAAGATCTGGTTTTTATTAAGCAAAAACAGTGTCAGCATAGCAACATACACCTTCTTATTTTATACTACTTGTTGTTGTATTGTATGAATTGTTTCCTACCCATCTAAGAAACAATACTCCTTCTAACCAATAATTTGCAATAAAAGGATTGGGGAAAGGCTTTTTAAATAAATAAAGAAAAAATAGCAAAAATGAGTAAATATTTTTATGAAGATTAACAATTCATAAAAAGGTTAAAAAAATATTCCCTTTTCTTCGATATAATATATAATGAAAATAGATCTATAATACAGCCTACCAGCGAACAGTGACGTTTGTGTGAGTTAAATACGCGATAAAAATTGTTTAATCGAATATACCAAGTAGTTTCACAATTTTTAACTGTATATGTTGAAAGTCTAAGTTCCAGAAGGATGGATATACTTTGTTCTGGCACTGTGACTTCAGCTTTAAACTGAAACCAAACGTTTCTAGGGCACAATTGTCACTTCTTTCTTAATAACTAAAGAAATCTTCTGTGATGCCCTCTGTTCTCAACTTTATATCGGGTCGGCGTTTCAGTTACTCATTCCCATAACGCCCAGTCCAAGTAATGTAAAGAAGAAAAAATATGTACCTTGCGTAATATTTCAATAGTTGTTGGTAGGCTTGAAATAATATGGCATGTTTATGTTTCTTATAACCTAAATTTTTACCAGTTGCAAAAATCTTACGAGTACGAGAAAGAAAGAAGACGAGAGAGAAAAAATGAGAGACAAAGAACATGAGAGAGCGAGAGAGAGAGAGAGAGAGAGAGAGAGATAATACAATTGATCTATCCGTTGTAAAATGGGTTTCTGTCATCATTCTTAAATCAAATTGGATACGGTATAGAAAAAGGGGGTATACAAGTATTTTTGGCACAATTTTAACACTTATCAAAATCGAATATTTTTGAAAAACTAAAACAAATTTTTCTTCAAAGTAATAAAACTACATATTTTCGAAGAAATGCTACTTAGGTAATAAAATATCTGGTTTATAAATTTTCTAGGAAATGAGAACCAACTGGGAGTTACCAATATTGCTAAAATACATTCCGGTAAGGGAGCTCTATAACACTACTATTACTATCTCGAAAGCCAAATATGCTTTAATCAGTGCAGTTAATCTATTGTCAAAGTTTCAATGACTATTATTCAACCTACCCAACCCGCCATCTCGTAAAATTTGTCAGTGACGATAAATTAACCCCCCTCTAGCCAAAATTCTGGTCGCGCTTTTGAGTTCATTTAATTTAGCTAAGCAATATGTTAATTTCTTTCTGGCAAGGAAAACAAATTAACTTAAGATTTTTTTCCCGTCGACTGTGAAATTATTTTCATAATAAAGAGAGGAGTGTTTTCCCAACAAAAATGTAAAACATTGTTCATGACAAATTCATAAGTTATTTGAAATGCAGACGGCATTCTGTTTGGCCACAATGCGAATCCAACAATTTCTTTGCAGAAATTGCAGAGGCGCGGTCGTGCAAGAACAAGGGATTCTATTATTGATAAAAATGTGAGTCTCAAATTGTTTTATACGAGTGTTTTGCGGCGGCAGACGCGGTAAATAATGCAGAGAGGTTGGCCAAAGAGAAAGAGCTTAAACGTTTGACCTCTTCGACTTTTATAAAAGAAAACGTAGTAAGCATATTATGCAAGTTATTTTTCGAAAAACAATTTTCCGAATATACAAGGTGCTATGAAATTCACTGCATATCAAATTGGTCTAGAGATACACCCAATACTTTTTTTTTTTTGGTTTAATGGAATATCTGTAAAATTTCTAACCTGACAAAATACTTACGTAAGTTTTATGATTTTATAGCAAAATACCTTTGTTTTTACTGAACACAAACAGTATGTGCAAAAATCTCTTCTTTATTAAGCAAGAACAGTGTCAGCATAGCCACATTAACCTTCTTATTTTATACTACTTAAAATTGTTCCCTACCCAAGTAACAATACTCCTTCTAAACAATAATTTGCAATAAAAGAATCGGAGGAAAAGTTTTTAAGTAAATAAAGAAATAATAGCAAAAAAAGGGGTCACACACAATCCCCCACAGCCCCCCCCCCCCACGAACCTGGAGTTCCCATGGAATATAGATCTTTTGTCGACGAAAATCCCGTCTACTTTCTGTCATATTTGTTTGGTTTGGAACACATTGTATAAATAACTACTACAAAGTAATTAATCAATACAAATACAAGATATTTACATATATATTTACCACGAACTGTATAAATTTCAGGATTACCTAAATAAACATCAGAGACTGTTTAATTTCCACTAAACTGTTAGACAACAAAGGCATTATTTCTGATTTTTCACCGGCTGAATTTAATATCAGCCAGGTAATTATAAATTCTGCTTTCTTTGCGAGAGATTTTGCACACCCCATTGAGTGAATAATACCGAAGCCCTAATAATTAATATCTGCGAAACAGTAGCGGTGAAAAAATCAAAGAGAAAACGTAGAGGAAATATTTTAATCCCAGATTTGTATTTAAATATAGAATGGGCTTCCTGAGTCATTTAGAATAGAATAGCATAATATTTATTATGCAATAAAAGAAATATCATTATATCGTCACCAATCGCAGCTTTTTTAATTGTATATTGTTATTTTTTATTAAACCCAAAACAGATTTTTTTGTATTAGAGAATAGAATAGGGAATTTAGACACAAAATCCTTTGGATTTTTGTTTTCCGTGGGGGGGGGGGGAGTGTCACCAATCGTTTTTTCATCAACCCTAACTAGTCACCCTTGCGGCTTAGTAAACGGAGTCCAGTAGCTACGACGCGGGTCATTTCGACTCGCGTCGGCCTATCGGCCCGGAGCGGGGCCGAGGGGTCGACCTGGTAGGTGGGATGCGGATGAGCAGCAAACGTCAGTCGATACCTCGAGCCAAGCGAGACAGCTACGACCAGTACCACTTTCCTGCCCTGCCCGACGTGATTTTAGCAGTTCAAAGGTATGCTCTTTTTGGGTACTTGTATAAAATATAAATATTTCTTTTAATATAATAAATGCTGCAGAAATTAATAATGAAGCCAGTGTTTTCATAAGATCCCGTGACAATCTAATGGGTAGCATTATCCATGCTACCCGACACAGTATCTATAATTACTAAGTTAAGTACTTATCTGCCAACAAACAAAATTTCCGAAAACAGAACCAAGGAGAAAAAAATAAATAAAAAGGATATTGTGTATATGTACAAGCGCAATATTACAAATTTTCTATTCACTGTAACATGCTTTGACGCAAATAAGACTTATATTGACATAACGAGGCAAGAGAGTTATTCTCAATGAGGTTATAAGCACATAAGTTGAAAAGTTCTATGGCCTGAAAGGCAAATGAGCACCTAAACTTCGATGAACGATGCTAGGGTATATCGAATCTAATCACATTCCTGAGATTTAAATTGTGAACGTCTTGTCTGGGCACTATAAGTTCCCAGAGGTAAGTGAGACATCCATATTTGTAAATCTTATAAAGAATCACACATAAATGAAGCATAGCAAGGAATTTGTATTTAAGAAGGTTGTTGTCAACATAAACCGGAGTCACATATTCAAACTTATCAATGCAGTATACAAGACGGCACATGAATTTTGTGCAAGTTTGACCTTGTTTTGCATCTTAACCGTTAAATATTTATGGTATACTACATTGCAATAATCGAACTGAGGATAGATAAGGGACTCAAGTTTAAGCCCTTCAGGCAAAAGATACTTAAATGAATATGTGCTTTTTAATTTGATGTACACAGAACAGCCTTTCCTGACAGGAGGCTCAAAGCCGAAGTGCCCATCAAGCACTACCTCCAGGCTTCTAGCCCGCCCAACAAATGGAAGCAGGAGGCCATTGATATGCAGGGTAGTGAAATTACATAGATTAAATCTATTTTGAACCCTATCAGAGCCAAATATATTTACTTTTGTATGCATTGAGTCTGAGGCAATGGTTACAAGACCATTTGAAAATTTTGTTTACATCGTTGCTAACCTCTTGGATAGCCCTGACAGCATCCTCAAGAGCAAAGCCAGCCAGCAATTGTGTATCATCTGCATAGAGATGGACTGATCAGAATTTTACCCATATAGGCAGGTCTGCGGTGAATAAGCTAAATAGTAGTGGGCCAAGAATGCTTCCTTGCGGAACACCACATCCACCGACACTGACTCCTATCTCGTCCCAGTTCCACTACTTGTGTTTATGAGGAGAGGTAGCTCCACAACCAGGCACACATCCGCTTGGAGAAGCCTTATCAGCATGTGTCTGCATTAAGGCGGAATTCTCCACGTGGCGTCCACGCTGACCAACTTAATTTCACTTTAGTATATTTTTTTTTCTTTATTTTTCTTTCGTATGAATATTGTGATAATATGTGTAACCTACTTTTCCCTAAGGGTCCTCTCATTGCATCTTTTTCCAGGTAATCTAGATGCTCTGAAACAAATACAATTGCTTACCCTTCACAGGGGTGAAACCCACCAGCTATCTTCTATTGACACAATATCTTTAGTCTATTCACTTTAGATGTCACCAATTATAAAACACTGTAATCATATTGATCACTTATAAGTCCTGAGTACTGTCAGCGTACTACATAACTATATTGTTATGTAGCACCTCTCGTCCGGAGATCCGAATAGTGAGGTAGTTGACCTCCGGAATTTTTTACCCCTTTTCTTTTTTTTTGCATGTCAAAATTATTGTATGAATAAAATTATTGTATTGTAATTGTGTGTATGTCAAAATAATTCAATTATTCTTTAATATGTTACTCGGCATTAGGATTAGTGATTAGTATAGTTAGGAAGGTGGTAGAGGAATTTATGAAGGTGGTAGAGGAATTCTTCCTCGACCGAGGTGGTACCACCCCACACATCCTCTTAAAGGGCTGGTGAAATCCCTACGAATGTTTCCAGCTCTGGATGTGCGAGTCGATCCCCCAGTACACCCACATTACATACTACTTAGACTTGTCTTCATGGGCTGTCAGAAGAAAAAAAAGTATGAGGCTTTTTCTTGGAAATTGGTAAGTACCCATTAATAAATCAAGTAAAATAACGCAAATTTTTTAGTATTGCAAGATACTGAAATTGCATTTTGATACGCCTCTGAAAATGAACAGCAGCACGCCTGTATATTACACGCCTAGGAATAATTAGACCGAACAATGAGTGAAAATACATCCGCGAGTATAAAATGAACACTTTATGTATCTTGTAACAATGGGCGTACAGTTTTCTGCATACGTAGCTCTAGGTACTATTAAATATAAGCTGTAATAACTGCCAAGATTCCTCTTTTCATTTTAACCGATTAAATTCCTGCCCTCCTCGGTGGCCTGCAAAATACTGCGTTTTTCTCTCGGTGCAGTGGATTTGCCTTCATATAAAAACGGAAATTAAATGTTTAAGAGCTTGATTACTTTTTTTATAATTTATTTGAAAAGTCTTTTTTATTTTTAAGCTAAAATTTACAAGATTTTGAATTCCGCCAGTGTGACTATAAGTTTCAATAACATAAGAGTTCTTTTATAGACTAGGAAATATACCGTATAAGTATATACCTAATTTTCGACATCGACGCCTGAAGTAAATGAACAAACTGCCAACCTTAGTTATAAATACTTGATACTAGTAAATAAGGATACTATCAAATGCTACCAGTTTGCTGGGGTATATTTCTCAATCAGTAAAGACCTTTCATGTGTATGTGTTTCTAAAACACAATGTTCTCACTATAAGTTGTAACTAACACCACTCGTCAGCTTGGGTTTGATTGAGCTAACTAGATATCAATACCTCCTAACAGACTTAAACACCATAATATTCTCGACTTGTTTACCTATAAAACAATAATAATCAAAACAATGTCTCAGATACGTGAACAGTCTAGACAAATCTTGTCTCTAATATTTCACGTTACTCTACAACACTTGTGCTATAAAGATGATTTTTACGTCTAGTTTTATACGTTATGCAATAAAACGCGAGTACAAGCTAAAACTTTTTACTATCATCTTTAGGGAAATCAATGCAGGTCATCAAAAGAGCCAGGCCTTAATTGCCACGAATTCGCTCTTATCTGTATCCCAAAAGAAATGAAATACGACTGTAAAATATTATTTAAAGGACGAAAATGACATTAACAAACATTTTTACGACCTAGTAAGGTCTGCCAGTTTTCAATAAATAATTTTTCGCTTTTCCGCTTGTACCGTGTAAAACCTTATAATGACAGCGAAAATAATAAAGAAGAAAACAATTTTCCATGAACTGGCGTCATAAAAAGGTTATTTGATGCGATTTTACGGGCGTTGAGATGGATTCTTTTCTTTAATGAATCTCTTATAACAACATTTATGGGGGATAAAGTGTTCCGTGTTTGGTAGAGTAAATATTATTGTGTGGTGCTAAATATTCATCACAGTACACGGAATTTATAGTAGAGAAAGTTTGTCTTTCCCGCGCAAAATTGTTAGCTTAGGAATACAGGCATCGGAGGGCGCTGACCATGAAACTCGTCTATCGCTACTTACAATGAAATTGCACTTTTCCTTATTAATATTTTCAACATTAATCATTAAGATGGCACCGCAAGTATCAAAAGGGGTGGTTTTTAACTTTTTGGTGAAGGGGAAGGGAAGAACCGAAGAATCGCCATTTTGGTTGCTGTTTGATTTGCGCTACGCATCGTTGTTCTTTTCCATCGAGTTTTTAATAGTGTGTTAGAAATGTTATTTAACTTTTGAAAATCAAGGATTTAAATTGACAAGTTGTAAAAATTAGTAAAGTAAGTTTTACTAAGAATTTTTTAAAGATTTCTCGCAAGTTTATGAACAAAAAAGCAATAATAATGTAAGTACCTAGGAATGTATTTTCCACACTTTATGGGATTTTTTTTCATTAATTTCCACGACGCGAAGCAAGCTGCAGGCGCGTGCGGAAAAGTATCACTTTCCGCCCATGTTAGGTAAATAGCTATTACGTATTCATTACTGAGGTTAATGGTAAACTCAACTTTGTTCAAATTTAGCTAACTTGTACGCCGAAGTTCTAAACTTTGAAGTCGGCGCAATTTCATAGTATAAGAATTAAATTATCTTAACGTGTGGCCCATGTTGGAGATAGAATAATAGACTGGTTCTTAAATGACGATGTATTAACGTTTTTAGACGATCTAAACCCATGCATTTAAAATTTAAATATATAGAGCCGCAGCGGCAGCAGTTTAACGTTTCAATAAAAGCTCTAGTTCTCTGTTTGATGCTCTGGTCACGTCTTCGGAAACATTTTGCTAATGCACGGTTTGCGTATGCAACAGTAAGTGGTGTGTTTGACACCGAGGCCGCGCACGGGCGCTTTCGTGATGGGGCAGTAAAGAGCTTCAACTCTGAGCAAGCAACTTTGAAAAAGTTAAAATTTAAATATGTTTAGTTGAGGTAAATAAAGTTTGGAGAACCTGACATAAACAAAATTTGTGTAGGGTGTGTAGTGTAGGGTAATAACGTCAAAAATTCTTTTGAAACCTAATTAGTTTACTAAATTTTAGAATATTTAAGACAAAACAACCATGCAATAATTTGTATGTTAAACATGGTGTTATGACATTCCGCGCATATACTGGAATGGGTAGTCTAAAGACACACTCAATACTTTTTTGATTTAATCAAACAACTGTAAAATTTTCTCTAACACTCAAAAACCAGACCACCACTGCTGCGATGTTGCCAGAATTTTATTTTCGATTTCCGATTTATTAATAATTTATAATTGCCAAAAACGCATTATATTTAAATAAAATTACATATGTACGTGACATAAGATATTATTTTCCTACATATTTAAAAATGTATTAGGTGTAGGATGTATTTTTGCAAAAAATATAATTTCTGTATGGGTTCCTTTTTTAATATCCTATTTTTTTAAACATTTTCTGAAACGTTGCCGGACCATTATTTGCAACTTCCTTCATTATTTTTGGTCAAGGAATCACCTGTTTAAGTTTGTCGGTACAATATTGAAACACCCCGTATAGAAAGATTTGTAATAACACGATCCGAAATCACACTATATCCTATTTCTTTAATCCTGTTAAGTAAGAAATCGTGGTCAGACGGGACTGTCGAACACAACCGCGAGCCGTGTGGACGGACCACTCGTGCAGTTCCTTTTTACGCTATTTCACGGATCATTAGCGATCAAATTTTTATGTTTTGACGTCGAAATTGGAAACACTTTATCTCGCTCTCGCTACAATGATTTTTAATAAGGCGCTTTGTCCATAAATCGAAATATGGGCGACTGTAACGGACGTACAAAACCGGTCAGTATGTATGTCACTGGCTCCAGGCCAAATTTTACTTCGATTTAAAAATGAGAATAATAGAGAAAATATAATAGCTTGGAGATAAACTGACTTGTATAAAAGTTGATTGTTAAAATAGACTGTCATGGTTTTTTTCACAAAAATAGAATATATTAGATAGTAATATATATAATACATAATATTCTTGAACGTTCCTGCGATGGCAGCTGTTCATCGGTGAGCACTAGGTTATGAGATAGTAGTGTGATTCACTTTTCTAACAAGGCGCCACCCAGTCTGTATAACTTGCTTTAAGTGAAGAAGAAGCCCCAGACTGGGAGACGAACTCTTAGAAAAGAAGATGTTAAAAATAAAAAGCAGATTACCATTGACTAAATTTAATAAGTAGTTTAGTACTCATTTACGTAAAAAAATTAACTTCATTAACAACAATTAAAAATTAACGTTTCTGATCGAAGAATTTAAACTCTAAAAGACCCCACCCCAACTTAATTACGCACTCGAATGGTTGATTGATCAATCAAATTGACACGCACAAACAAAATGTAACACTAATAAATCAGAAAAGTTTTACGTAGGAGAATAACTTATGAAGTTAATATCATTTTAAATAAGGTAATAATGCGCATAAAAAGTATAAAAATAACTATTTAAGACATGGCAGATCATATTTGACTGGTGTTAATTCATACAAATATATGGATTATACTGGCCTTTGCTATCAGCACATTTCTTTGGCAGGAAAAGATCCATAAAAGGTTGTCCGGAATTTCTCAGGAACTAACCATGAAACAGGAGTTATTCAGGCAGGAAACATAAGTAGATAAGAGGAAAAACGTACTTGAATATTGTACACCAGTGTGTACCCCAACAAAAAAACTCTAGAATGACAATAAAAAAGCAATAAGTAAAGGCATATTATACGTTATTGAAGGTATCTTACCTCAAAATATCTTTGAGAGTTTTCGAATCTAAACAGGTATTTCCTGACGAAAATACAGGAACATTCTAATGAAAAAACTGAATGAAGAATGAAGGCATGGAGGAATACGACTAATATACACTCTTCACCGTTCAGCATCAGCACAGTGTCCAAAACGCTTAGTTTATATTCTAACTCCGTTCTAAACCCCATCCGTGGACTAATGTATATAATATTTTATAAGTATAACTAAAATTTTTATTTACAAATACAGTATAATTTTACTAAATAAATGTAAAACTAATATTAACTTTTATCTATATACATTTAGATTGTAAAATATAATCAGTTTGTTCTGGAAACTCATAACTACTGGTTTTTACAGAAATTCCACACAAAAATTGTTTTCAGACTGTCGAAAAATGCAAATCCCAATACAAAGCTTTTACTTTTAGCAATTCTTTTTATTATAGTGGAACTCTAACTACAATTATTTAAATAAACAAAAATGTTTCATACGAGGTTTTTCAAAATCATCGACGATATTTTCAAATTTGCTCTAATACGCAACACGGTGTGTCGCAATACTCAAAATTTATTACTTAAGCAAAAGGAAGCGTTGCGCTGTTTTATTATAGGCAGTATAGGACTTATAGCCCACCGTCAAAAATAAAACAGGCAAGGCATATCCGATATACATACATCGTCCAATTGAGGAAGAGTTGGATAGCTCATAAAACTTGTAAGATGCTCCGTCAATAAATTCTCTGTATTTGGTTCGACAGGCAAAGTGCTTTAAAAGTAAATAATTTTGTTATGGGAAAAGTAGAGGTGACATAGGTAGGAAGTAAATCATGCCAGGTAAAAATAAGACAACTGTTTAGAGGCAAAAATTACATTCATCGACAAAAAGCAACGGAGTAAAGAAAAGCTTGATGCAGTTTGGTTGGAAGTTAGACCACCACGACAGATATGCGTCGATTAGAGAGGAAGCTAGCGATCCAGGTACATAGTTTGGGTGAAAGACCTTAAGAAGGAGGTTTGTTGAGGAGTGCGGCATGCCATAATTGGTCAAAGGCCTTTAAAATATAAAGAGCAATAATCTGTGATTCGCCATGAAATTCGAGAGACTTGCTCCAGTTATATGTGACAAAGCTAAGGAGATCAGCTGTGGATCTTTGGTGACCAAATCCGTTCTGTCTATCATGGATGATTTTGTCTATTTCTAGATATTTTAGAATTTGGAAGTTGATCGCTTTCTCCATGACTTTGAGGACAACAGAGAGAAGAGAGTCTATAAATTGGACGGAAGGAACTTGGAACCTTTCTTCGGGACTGTCTGCACACGAGCACTCTTCCAGCTGTCTAGGAAGCTACCATTGTAATAGGAGATCTGAAAAAGACGAGTTAAGATGGGTTCAAGTTCTGAAGCGCAATTTTTTTAGAACAATTCCGGGTATGTCATCCAGACCGGCGGACTTTTTAGCACGCATATGGTCTGGTTTTCGGGTGTTTACAGTTGTTCGATTAAACAAAAAGAAATATTGAGTGTGTCTCTAGACTACCCAAGGAGTCAGTCATTCCAATATATATGCAGTGAATATTATAACACCCTGAATGTATAAAAATAAGTACACAAAAATTTCTACGGCATAAAAATACGAAACTTATTATATCAATCCATTAATAAAAGTAATAAATATCAACTTTCCCAAAGAAAGATTGAAAGCGCTCCCGAGATCGTTTTTCAAAATACCAAGACGCAAATTTTTGACATAATTTAAGAACTTGCTTATTGTTATTTATTTCAATAATAAATATCTTGAGGCGGATTCTGTCTTATCCACTGGGACCTAAAGACACAAAGCTGGGCGACACTGAGAGTCCCATTTATCATGTTCTCGTTTTAGATGGGGCATGTCTTGCACCTGCGGTCTGATTCGCTTTTCTTCCTTGTTTACAGATTTTTACGGGGCGATTGATGTAAACATTATTAAGGAAGTTTTATTTGGCATCGTTGTCATTATTTTAGAGGAGTAATCGACTCCCATCCCTATATATAGGGTGTTATAAAATTCACTGCATACGTATTTTGGAATGGGTGGTGCCTGGGGTAGTCTAGAGACACACTAAACACTTTTTCTTATCGGTTTCATGGAACCATCCGAAAATCAGACCTACTTGCCCACTGCTGCGACGATGCCAAAACTTTGTTTTCAAGGGAATATTATGTTTTAAATTTGTTTTAATTAAAAATATATTACGCTAAAATTGTCCAACCTATTAATAATTTATTATTGCCAAAAAGGCATTATACTTTCAACATTTACTTACATGAAACATGATATTACTTCCCTATATATTTAAAAATGTATTAGTACAGGTTGTTTTTGCACGAAACATAATTTCTCTCTGGGTTTCTTTTTTATTATCCTACATCTCAGGGGCGGCCCGTGAAATTTTAGATGTGTCGTATCTCAGTTCCTACGCATGGGGCCCACACCAAATTATAAGAAGTTACTATTGGGTACTCTAAAAATATTTTCGTAAAAAAAATATTTAATTTTAAAATTTGCGAGAAAAAGTTAATTTTTTGGGCCGCTTCACCTGAGATCTGAGAAAGTTCTGAGGAACATTTCACTTCCAAGCTCTTTTCATAAATTTTATCAGATTTTATCGACAGCATTCAAATTTCATTGAATTATCTCTAATATCTTGATATTAATTAATTTTTAAATGTTACCCTAAAATATTTTGTCTAAGAAATAATTTAAAATGTCATTTCTTTAAGGAAAATTAGAATATTTTCACGAAATTTGGAATTTGTTGATAAAATCTGATAAAAGAGAGTAGAGAGTACCCAGTAGTAACATCCTATAATTTGGTATGGGTCCCATGCGTAGGAACTGAGATACAACACATCTAAAATTTCACGGGCCGCGCCTGCTACACCTCTTGACATTTTTGAGAAAACTAACTTCAAAACCTAGTTTAAAACATACTATTATTCGCATAAAAATAGGGTTTGTCTCTTATTAATGATGTTTACCAAACGTCTTTGAAAACCAGATGGGCAATGCATGTTATGTATCTCCCTCTTGCTTCCGTGTCCCTGTCCCCCGTCTCTTTTTTCTTGTCGTTTTGCTGAGATTATTTGACAGGCATGTGATCAGTTGAACTGTTTACGACAATAAGTCATGTGCCTCTTAAAGATTCCTAGCACAAGGATGAAAGGTATTAGGGAGATGCACAGAGAAAGAAAAAGTACAAAATACATTTTTGTTTCTTTTATGAATTACATGTCCTCCTTGTGTGTCTACTTCGGAGAGCCATTGGTTTTTTATAACAAATTAAGTAACACCAATCGTAAAAACTAAGATATTAGAGATGGCAGTTTATTACTCCTTTGAATGTTTTATTATATTATGGTAAATTAGTATTCACCCTTATTAATTTGGCAATTGACAAGAACTAATTAATTTGGAAAAGCTACGTCTCGCAAATTTAATAAAAAAAACAATAAATTAAAATGTGATTTAATTTTGTAAGAAATAATAAGAAATAAAGCTGTTTGTATAATAGCTATTTATGTAATCAGTTGGGAAATGCTTTACTTTGTTTAACGAGTGTAATGGTTGAGGGACGAGCGAAGCAAGATCCCTCAAAATTATACAGTGAAACAAAATTGCATTTCCTAACGTGTTTTAAACAAGATTTTTTCTAATTTAGACAAAAATATGTAAATAAATTATTGATTTTAACCATTGTATCAAATAAAAACATCTAAGTAAGCAACAGACGAAGACATTTTTATTTTATCTAGTAGGTACCTAGTAGACCGTTGTCTGGGTTGTCACTAGGTCGTATGGAAGTACACATTTAGAAACTTGTAAGACGCAACGTTATTGGTTGTGACACAAGTGAATAATAGTGTTATAATGACTGATGTACTGTAAATTCGAATGTAAATCTATTCTTTTGATTATTTTCCGAAGACTAGGAGCTTTGGTGGATAAGAAATATTACATTTGATTAAAAAGACTATTCAACAATGAATTTGCGGACTAAACAAACTTAAGTCCTGACATACCTTTGCGGTAAAATCCCTTTAAAATACACTTCTGTTGAAAATGTTTAAGATTAACAAATACCAATATACCAAAAAACCCTTACAACACAGTATATTAATTGAATGCAAGAAACCACTGCTTGACTACTAACTGATAATTAAACACAAAAATTAAAAAATTCCACGGTATTTTATCACTACCCGCACTATTAAAAATTAAAAACTAATATTTTTTTATTATTAAAATAAAATCTCTATAAAATTAACTTCCTCTACAAAGGAAGATACTTATATAACACTAACAAAACATTTGTAGCTATTAATAAAAAAAAACTCCACTAACTAATTAAATCCTACAATGCTTAAAATAATCCAAGGTATTTTTTACTATCATAACTTCTTTTAAAGAACTGAAAACTAAAAATTTATTTATTTATTAAAAAGCTTAACTCTTTTAGGGTACCTCAAGATTTCACACATTAACATTCGTGACAAAGTATAATAACACTAATTAATTGTTGTCGCATAAGAGAAAAGGGGTTATTTGTGTTGAGATAGTAGTGAGATTTTTGCAGCTAGAAATTGCAGGCACGCTAAATTATTCCAGTAATTTTCTTCATACTAACATTTTTAAGTTTTTAGAGTCTTGCTCGAACAACTCATTCAATAAAAAATACATGCAGGTTCCCTGATATTAAAATTCTACCCCTTCCAATTTTAAAACGTTTTTAAAAGTAAAATTAGTTTAAAAACGGAAAAAAATTGTTGTTCCCAACCCCAAACTAAAAACATAATAGCTAATGGCAGTAGGAAGTCACGGGGTCTATAAGGAGAGTAACAAAATGCCTGAGCGCAACAACAGAAGTCCAAATTTGTGTTAAACGATCTTTGCCAAACAGTTACGCATGGGATGTTCATACTTTACACAGCACGCTGATCCAATCACGCTCGACTGCCAAATTTATTAGTTCACCACGTTTACTAAAGGTCAATTAGTGTAAGTATTTTTGCGGACATTACACTAAAGATGTATATTTTATTAATACTTTGTATATTTCTTATATACAAATACCATGAGTTTTGCAACAGACATCACGTAAAATGCAACTCGCATTAAAGTGCAATACAATTTTTACTGCCGAATTGAAATTCAAGTCGCATAACTTTTTCCATGTAGGTATACGAAAAGATCAGTATCACCCACCTGGGGAATTAGATTTTCTTGTCTATCTATGTTGCAGATGTTCTTTTCTTGTTACGACTTCCGTCCGTCCTCGAAAAAAGTCAAAAACAAACAGAAAGAAACGTCGGTTCAGTCGGACTATTGGTGGAAGGCTGCGCTTGCGATCCTCCTCTGCAGGAAATGAAATATTTTAAAATGTTTTCCTGAGTGCAGAGGTGTATTTTGGAGAATCGAGGAATTTTTGCTGTTTAGGAACTTTTATAAAATGTTTAACACATTTATACACACACACACACACACACACACACATGCTTTCCTTTTCGTTTATTCTAATTAATAACAACAGTTAATATTTATAAGCAAAAATATACTTTTAATTTTAAAGGAAATTTTAAAATATAATATAAACCTTTTCTTTCACCATATTTCTTTTTTACCGGAGACGGTGTATTTAAAATAAAACCTATTAAAGAGAAGCAATTACTGCTTCTTTTAAAATCGACCAATTTAATTACATTAAAATATAATAAATTAAAAGAGTTCTATTTTAAACACACTGTTCTCTTGTTAGAAGTAAATGTATTAAAATATTTTTTTTAATGGATTTTTTCGGTCACTTCGCGTTCTCAATAAATATTTTAATATTATTGTACAATCAGTCAATCAAAACACCCACACCAAAAATTACGCCGGTTGAACAGAGAATGAGTAATACATATTAAGGTTAAAAATCCGAGTAAATTAAACAAATTCAGTTTCCTGGCTGACGTCGCGTCGTCCTACGAAAAAAACTGAACGTAGTGGGCAACGTAGTAAAACAAATTTAGGTTATTGCAATACCGCCGTGCGTCATTTCGGCCGGTTTCGTACTAACAGGGAATGTTTATATTTCAGGTAACTGTTGCAAGAATTTTTAATTTTCGATTAAATTTTATGGTGAAACTTTTTTCAGTGCTTAAGTGTATTTAAATACAGGGTCGGTTTTACAAGCGTTACAAAGCGATATCTAGAAAGGTGGATTGGACGAGCTGGTCCGGTCAACTGGCCTGCTCGGTCAACGGATTTGACCCCCCGTGACTTTTTCTTATGGGGGTTCTATAAAGGACAAAGTGATGGCGACTGCACCTACAATTTTAGATGATATGAAAGACCTAATCCGCTTTGCCTGCTTATTAGTGACACCTGAAATGTTGCAGCGGGTAGGAAATTCATTTAGAAAAATAGTGATAAAGTGTGTGGAAGTTGAAGGGGGACATTGTGAACCACTTCTCAAGCACGACATACGATAAATAAGTTAAAATTAAATGATAATTATATATTATATTATATTATATTTCTTTCTATTTTATACCTTGTAAAATGATAATTCCGCAACGGGAAGAGCAAATAAACAAAAAATTTGTACACGGACGTAGTTTTCACGTAGATTCGGATTTTATAAACAACAGTACATCATCCCATTTAAAATTTCAAAGTTACCATCCACCCGTTAAAATAGAGAGAGGCGCGAAATGTCAAAAATATGACCCCCCCATGTCCCTATTACTTTTCTACTACTTCCTACCTACTTTTTAAAATGCTGGCAAATTTTTACATAATCTAATTATTTTTACCGAAAAAAGGTTAAAAAACTAAAAAAATCAATTACCTGGCCCTTAAAACAAAATGTTTTGAAATTATAAGATCTTGTTGTCTACAAAATTTTTATTATGACAAAGTATATTCTCAATTTAATAAAGAACATGCACATATTTTTTTTATTGCATACATCGTTTAAGGAAGTCATTACAAACCCAAAACAAAATATTTTGAAGAAAATAATTTAGCTATAAAAAATGTTTACTCGTCGGTATAATTTATTACAATTTAAAAATCAGCCATTTGTCCTTAATGAAAAGTGCGTCAGGAGATCAGCAAAAATTTACTGGTTAACGTAAAGCTTAACTTAAAGTCGAACAGGTTTGATTTTCTCGGAAACAGTCAGAAGGAGAGAAATCGAATTTTTTGGGTTGATAGAGGAATAGTTCAACTAGCTTTGTTAAAGAATTCACTTATACAGGATGTTTCGTTTCGGAGCTATTAAACGTCAAAGTCGAAATTTCCGCGATTTCCGTTGAAATCGGGTACAGGTCGCAAATGTGAATTAAATCGATGTAAATTTTCGGAGATTGTAGGGGACCCGAAGCTTCAGAACTCCACTGAAACTGGTGAGGATCAGAAAATCGCAAGTAATTTGCAGACCCCTCTTTGGTACCTAATAACTCGAAAAGAAAACGTCAGGTCGAAAAACGGATTCCAAAGTGAAACTTAAAAATCTCAAATACTTTTTTTTGCAATACATTTACCTAAACCTAAAATCACTGGAAAATGGAAATATTTGGAAAAAACTGGAAATTTAAATTTTTGACCCCAATATTTCACGGTTTTTATTTTTTTGTGGGGTCAAAATGGTTCCAATTAAAATCCCATATACGTCATCGGAAAGAGCTCGTCGAAGTATATAATATTCATATATTTTAGATTTTTCATTCTCTATAGGAAGGGAGCAATCGCCGATTAAATTTAGATTTTTTTACTTTTCTTGTCCTCGACATCGGTACATTTGAATCACTCTACATTTTTTCCTATCTAAGTTTTTCCCAATTTTTCAACAATATCTTATAAAGGGATAATCACACTTTAAAATGAATACCGAATGGGTCATCCAGAAGCGTAGTTAAGGGATAAAAATCAGATTTTCTTGATTTTTCCGACAAATCCTTTTTTTAACCGACATTATTCCACACTATTTACCTTACTTAGTGATTCTTTTTAGTTTTATTTTATTCGTTAATTATCTAAGAATACCTCCCACTAATTTAAATCGCTTATTTTTTCGTTAAAGTTATAAATAAATAGGTTTATTTGCATCGGGGACATCTAAAAGTTGAAAATTTTTGAATTTTCGAAGATTGCCACGAAAACAAAGAATTACAGTTTATTTACTCGAAATTATTAAGATGATAATATGTCAAAATTTCGCAGAAATGCCAATTTTTGTTGCAAAATTCAAAGGTTCCTGGACCGACTTCGGCTCGAAGTATACATGAACAAGATTTTAGGAACCTTCTACTTTAAATGCAGGGATATTTCATTGGATGAACTACGCATTAAATGCCATTTTTATTGAGTTTTCAATGTGTGGAATTCGGCATGTACTCATGATGAGTCATAAGTTCACTTTTGACGACACAGCCAATGGGATCATGTTTTCCAAGTTTCGAAATTCGCGCGAATATTTGCAGGATAAAATCATTTTTTTTGTTAATAAAGACTAAAATAAATGAATAACAGCAACCGCCATAAACATTTAATTTATGTAGAAAATTAAAAAAAATATATTTCAGATCTATTTGGGTTAGATGCATATTCCCTATTACACTTCTTTAATTTAGACAATATTTTTGATAAAATTAGTTTCCCCTGTTAAAGGTAGAGGAGATCTAAAAGTGCATTTTTGAATTTTATATTACTTTAAACCTGTTGCAATTTTTTACCGAATTTTCGAGCTTAATTTAAGCTTTTATTTTTTCTGTGTGTAATATATGTTTTTTTTTATTTTAAAATATAAATATAAACCTACTTCTGTTTTAGGCTTTAACGTTCGGTTGCATAAATCAGTATGGTCAATAATTATCGTCCTATTGAACACTTCAGTGTGATGTCAAGTTTATTACCTGTTTAAATGCTAATCAGTTAAACTGTCTGAAAAGATTTTTTACACATTATGCGGAATAAGTGACTTTTAAACATGTTCTCTACACTACTATATTACTGTGCAACTTTATATCTGATCTGAATATTTCAATACATTCAAAGACAAAAGATATTTTAAAATAACTGAAAATATGATTATCATACATTCGAAAATGATGAGATATTCGATTGCATCAGTCTATGATCAAAATAGTGTATTGTACAACAAGTGTTGAAAATGACTCTTATTACACAAGTGAGACATTTCTGATAAGTCAAACGAGTGTGAAAAGATATTTTCAAACGTGTTGTATAGTATACCTTTTCTACAACTGCCGCAATGATATTTTACGCTTGTTAAATTTTCACGCATACACAATCCAATCTTTCTCTTGAAACCGAAGAAAGGAGATTTTGGGATATTTATGTGCTTTCTTCTGCTATCTCCGGAGGAGTAGATTCCAGATCATCTTCGGCGAAATTTTCACAGATAACTTTTATCATTATTTTTACGAAATTTCACTTTAATTCTATATAGTTAAACTTTGTCGATGCTCTGGGTGGCAATTAAAGAAATTATACTAAGGAAAGCCTTAATATCAACGGCGAAAGTGAAACAAATTTTTATAAAGAAATCTTGGCAAAACATCGAAATGCTCAAGAACACTGATTACTTGATTTATTCTACCCTCTGGACTATCATACTTTCAAGAATTATGAGATTCCTATCCTCTTTTCTACTATCAATTCTCGAACTCATAAAAAATCACTGACATTACCCTGTATATGACTGACTAAAATTAAATCAGTCAAAACCATTATTGTTTTCATGCTGTAAACAACCGTTAAAAAAATTACGCTTCTGTTCCATACATTTATGACTAATAGTCATAAAAATACTGTTAAAAAAGATCAAACAATCTTATGGAATTTTTTATTTCCATCTATTGAAGTCCTGTTTCTGGGTTAACCAAAGGCCCAGTTTCATGACATTTGGTAGATACGCCGGTACACACAGCTTGCTCATCGCACATAGGATGTCCAAAAAGTCTTTGTATGGGCAAATATCTTTGCTATTAGTAAAAATAGAGACACCAAATTTTGGGGCCATCCTATTGGTTATTAAATCTACTTTTTTATGTTATTTAACTTTTTCAACCCCCTTGAGGAGTCACGCTAGGAGGAATTTTAAATTATGGCTCGTGGTACCTTATTTAAAAGATCTAAAAAAATATTTTAACGCAAACCTGAGGTCCGCATCTTAATTCGTTGTTAAATGGCGAGCCTGTTAAAATTAGAAATCGTGAAGAAAAGTAAAAATTTAAATATCTTTATTTGTTTTATTACTTTAAAAGTTGTTTAAAATGAACACCATGAGCTTCTTGGCAGTAATTAAGATTTTGGAACTCTCTTCTCACATTTTCGAGAATGGCAGGTGTTACTTCCAAAAAATGTGAGAAATGAGTTCCAAAATAGACTTTATTTTTGCCAAGAAGTTCATGGTGGGCGTTTTTAACAACTTTTAAAGTAATGAGATAAATAAAGGTTTTTAAATTTTTACTTTTTTTCGCGTTTTTAGTTTTTAAAGGCTTGCCATTAAGGCTTGCGAATTAAGATACGGACCTCGGGTTTGCGATAAAATGCTTATTTTTTGAAGACCTTTAAAATGAATTACCAGGCGGCATAGCGTTGCTTTAAAAAATTTTGACCTCAATTTCATAGCGTCACCTCTCAAGGGGGTTGAAAAGGATAATCTACATGAAAAAGTAGATTTATTATGCAGTAGGATATGCCTAAAATTTTGTGTCTCTATCTTTACTAATAGCAAAGATATTTGCCTATACTAAGACTTTTCGAACACCCTATATATCCCTAAGGAATTTCTCATTCAGCCGGGATAAAATAAAGCTTGTATTCTAATCCATGACATATAATTCTATTCATATTTTCATTGCAATTCGTAAGGATTGTATAAAATTATTTTCCAAATTTTGTTAAGAAAAACAATTATTAAAATTTTTATAATTCGGGAGGCCTCCGCTATATTTTCTTCACCTCCTCCCCCCTCACCCGAGCTTTCCCGCAGTCGGAGCCTATCCTCTTTGTAGGTTATTTCTAACTCCAACATACTATCCTCTATGATGGTGAACTTCTAAAAATGTTATCTTAAGTTGTAATTTAATAGTTTTAATGGGGGTTAAAATGCTTATCAAGGCAATTTTACCAAAACTGGGTATTTTTGCGGGCAGCATAACTTTTAAATAAAATACTCTTACCCACGTTATTTCGAAAATGTTTATTATTTATTAATAATATATGATGGGTCTTTCTAGGGAATCATGTTTTCAGGTCCAGCAAGTACTGAGATTTTTAACGGTTTAAGGTTGCCACTGATTGGTAACTTACAAACTTACTAATAATAATATCCTTTTGGTTTATGCAAAAACAATATACATGTATGTACATATGTGTGGCAATGAAAATAAAATACGAACGCTTCCAATTGTTTAAAAGATACATTTTCCGATTTAATTTTCCATCTGGAAAGCTGAAAACCTGAGCCTAGCGAACCGCTCCTTGAAACGGGATATGTTTAATTCAATCCTTTGGTAAGATGGCGTCTGGAAAAACAAAAAAGAATCGAGTCAGGTGGGGCGGACCCGCGGATATCGGAGTATTGGCCGTGTCACAGCCAATGCCGGGAGCGGGGAGGATTTCTTAGCCGGATTTTTCCTGGACAGGAGCGGATTTAAAGATGGGGCCTTTTTAATTCATCTCGAATAATAACCAATACAAAATAACTAGGGTTGTTCTGCAGGTGGTGTAGTTGGGAAACGAAATTATTAGGATAATTTTCTTGTGACAAGGGAGAGATTATTTTTTTTTACTGAACAAAATTTAAAAAAAAATTCAGCAGCGAATGTGTGCTGTCAAAATAAGTTGTTTCATTACATTATATTATATCCAATTTAATATGATAATGATGACAGAAAAACAATTGGACAAGAATTTACCCTATTGGTCAGTTTCATGGACAGTTTACACCAGAACATATTTTAGCAATTACTATATTCATCTTTTCTTTCCTGATAATCACTGAGGAATCAGATTTCTTTCTATCTGTGTTGGCGAAAGTGCATTAGAAAAAGACAAATAACAAAAAGGATATGTTCAAATTTTTATCGTACCTTCTTTGCTTGTGAAAGTATTGCTGGCTTTTTACTTTGAAAAATTATTCATCGCAAAATTATTCATCGCAAAGGGGCATTAGTATAAGACAAATAAAAACAATGTTATTGCCAATAAAAAAGAATAACTAAACATTTTATCACAGTCTCCTTCGTTTGTGCAAGATTCCTGGGTTGTCTACTTTGAAAGTCTGATCGGAATTGTCATAAAAAATAAATTCCCAATCTGGCAAAATATTTAGGTAAGTTTTATGATTTTATAGCAAAAGACGTCATGTTTTTAGTGAACACAAACAGCATTTGCAAACATCTCGTTTTTATTAAGCAAAAACCTTCTTATTTTAATTGTTTCCCAACCCTCTTAGGAACAATACTCCCTCTAACTAATAATTCGCAATAAAAGGATTGTAACATTTTTTTTTAAATAAATAAAGAAAAAATAGCAAAAATTAGTAAATATTTTTATTAAGATAAATAATTTTTTAATAATGTTAAAAAAATATTCCCTATTCTCATCAAACCCAACCCAACCGATATATTATATAGGTACCATAAAAATTGATCTATAATACAGCCTACCTGCGAACAGTGACGTTTGTGAGCGTTAAAGACGCGATAAAAATTGTTTAACCGAATTTATCAAGTAGTTTTTCCCAGCCAGAAAACATGGCTACAGATATCAACCCCATTACGTCTCCCAGTGGTCGTACCGAGGTATCAACGATCGGCCCTTCCTATCGTTCTAACCAATGAAATAATATCTGCTAAAATATAATTCGTACGTGTCATTGCCAAATTAACTCTCATTGGTCAAGGCGGGTTCCAAGGGGTCGCAATTCATATTCAATTTCAAGTAGCCGTCGGAGCAACAAGTTAGCTATCCTAGTAACTCACGGAGAAGTAGTAGTGGTTGCGTCGCCGCTAGCGACGTGACGGAAAGTCGGTCAGGTGTCCGACCAGACACACGTTCACAAATAAGTCGGCGAAAAAAAGTAGTGAGTGCGGGAAAAAGTCCTCTCTCTATCGAGTCGTCAGAACTCCGCCATTTCCAACCAGGTATAGTTCTGCTCTATATCGTGTCGTCATCCCCCGTTTTCCCCAGGCATGCTCCTGTTCTCGGTTCATTAAGAACCCCCCGCTCTTCTGTTGAGCGTCTAATGTTCAAGGAACCTTCGGCAAAGTGTGCCATTCGGGTCACAGAACCCCCCTCTCCTCTTTCGAGCCTTCAGAGCTCGATCCCATCAAGGCAAAGTCACGTCCTTATTTTCTTTCGAGCCATCAGGGCTTAAGAACTCTTAGTTCAGTGCTATTCGGGTCACAGTACCCTCATATTTCAATACTTCAGCAGGCTATCAGAGCCAGATTAACCATGTTGATCCTTACCGGATTACCAACTGGATTATTCAAGTTAGGTAATCTACCTATTTTGGTTCTTTCTTCATTATAACAATCCTCGTTATAACAACTACATCATCATGCTAACAAAACCAACTTTAGAACTTTCGGCCAAGCGCCAATTAAAGAAATAAAATAGCGGAACAATAGATTCAAGTAAAACTGAATATTCTTATTACAACTGTCAAAGTCAAGAGTTATATTGTAAATATACAAGTAAATGAATATACATAGTGTTTAGTGAAATTGATATCTTTTATGTCTACAAGCCGCAGCTGCCAGAGATTGTGCAACCAGATGAAAACGAACCAGCAACCCATGGAAATAGTTTACAGTAAGGTGGACTTCTGATGGAGTTAAATACTGAATTTCACTTTCACTGTCTCACATTTTCACCGATTTAATTTGCAGAAAGTACAAATATTACGAATTTGCTAAGTAAACAGTAACTACGAACTGTCAAAATTTATTAATTTTAAATTGGTCATGGTCATAGCTATCTTTGATATTGACCGAATATTGCTGTGATGTTGGGTTTTTATTGGTTACAAAGTTGTGTTCTAATGAAAAATATGTATCTTAATGAATCTTATTAATGTACAGGTAGTAAATGTCTAATAAATCAATTTAAGTATGGGAGTAGAAATATAGTAATATAGTATCAGCTATAACTTTGATTACGCTTCTTATAATACTTTATTTTCGTGTTATAATAGATTAAGGCATCTTAACGTTAAAGCCTTAAATGTCTACAAAAAAATGTGTCATTTATAAATTAATCTCGAATTTTGTTCCCTGCTTATTAAATAATATGTATATTCTTATTAAATTTCAAACGTGAACAAGGAAGGGACAGAAGTATAAAAGCTATATAACAAAATAAAGATCGAAATTGGCCGTGCAACCGGAATCATTCGGGCGGACCATTTCATCGCCAGATGGCAAATAAATCGCAATGTTACACTGGCTGTCATGGGCAGGTCAGTGCAGCAGGCCACTTGACCGAATCGGGCTAGAGATTATTTCCTGCTGCTGGGTGTATTGCTATTATATTATGAAAACCTAATTTGGCTTTTATTGTGTTTATTTTAAATATTTTTAGCCGAATTTTATTGAGTGTTTGTCAAGGGATGACTTCATTATTATTTTTTGTACATTTAAAGGAATAGGATATTACATAATTTAACAAGGGAATTTGGACAAGGACAATCGGATAATTTGCTAAATGTTGACGCTAGTATGGTGGATGGCCGCTTATTCGTCTTGAAAATTTCGTTACAAATACTTATTTATTTATTTAAAGATCCTTTTTTATTGTTTTATTTATAAAGCGCATCAGCCAGGCGCAGCTCGTGAAATTCTAAAATTGTATAGCTCTGTTGCTACTTACGGGACCGATGCCAAGTTCCGGGGTTTTAATAGTACTAGGAATGTTTTGGTAAAGAAAAAAAATATTTTGGAATTTGCGAAAGAAGTTGAATTTTGCTCTGGCACACCCTGGGAAAAAAATGAACACGTTTAGGTATTTTATTTATTATTTTTTTTAGACAAATTTTACGTCATTTTGTCGAAATTTTTTTAATTTCAAGGGAAAAAATGTGTTAATAGAAAGTTCTAGTCATACGAATTTTTTTAAAATTGTGTTTTAGGTTTACAAACATAAATGGTTTTCTTATTTTCAACCCAATCTATTTGTTTTTTATTATTAACAATTTTCAGACTGCCACTGGCGCATATTTGTTAACGGAACGTTGTCTGTTTATAAACAACGTTGACTCCTTGACCCACCTCCCCGGATTTTTGTTTATAGTATGGGACATCCATTCCTATGCTTTGGATATTTCGTATTTGCGGAACCTATCTTTTTATTTTAATTTCATCTGAGCCAAAAATCCACTGTTTTTAGCTTGGATGGATTAAGAATGGTTACGGAATGATTTCACATTCTTTGAAGCCAAAACAAACCATTCTAAGCGACACTGTAAACACAATTTGTAAACATTGGCCACATCTTATTTTACCTTGTATTTTTGGACAAAAAATGCGTTAGAAGCATCGCAAGATTTACTAAAAGTAATAAAAGTCCTAAAACATTTTATTTTCTGCTAAATAATAGCAAATTTAGGTTAGAAAGCTCTTAAATGCATTATTTCTAAAGGCTTATTTAAAGTCGCTCCGAGTCATTTATAAATCTATAAGTCTAGTCTTTTCTAGTTCATTAGACAAAGACATACGTGTAACCGAGTGTTCAGACGTATTTCCTAAGCAACCAACAGAGACAGCAACACTTCTGAGCTCCAACCCTCCAATGCTATTTTATCTCTTTCTATTACCATTCTTGATTCAATTACGTATTTCCTTAAAGTTCGTAAGCTGGACCTCTAGGGTAAGATGTTTTCATAACAAAGAACAAATAAACCGGCTACACGTTCGATACGCTCACAGTAGACGGAACACCGAATCCTTTCTAATTCATCCAAGGTTTTTAGCTTATTTGATTGGACTAACCTAACGGGAATTTCACACAAACATGCTTAATTAAACTAAATGGTCGGACTAAAACTAATAAAACACTGATCAAAACTCGAAACCAATCATTATTAAACAGTCGGGGGTTTTCTATTCGAAATAGAATTAACACATCCAATTTGGTGCTATAACAGAGGTAAACTCGTTTTATCATCGGAAGCGGCCGCCAGGGCACAAAGGGCCGCCACATCATAAATGCTATTAAACATTTACAACTTCATTATGATATCTACGTGCCAGTTAATAGAGTCTAAATAAATAATAGCAGATTTACACTACGCGCTCGGTGGGCGTTAAGCTTGTGGTTTGTGTCAGAAATGCGGAAAAATTGTAGGCCAATAAGTTGAAGTGAAGAGAAAAGGGCCAGTAAACCTAATAGAGACGACAAGTTAGATCTGGAGAGTCGAAATAAGCAAAAAAATTATGCAATGGGTGAAACTAATTGAAATGGGCCCCTAAAGGTGTCCAGATGAATGTATAAAACTCTTTATAAAAAATATATTGTTGCTAATTTTTTTTATTAACAATTTATAGCAAAAAAGTCGTTTTTTTTGGAAGAATACATATACAACTTATTTAATCGAAATACTTATTATTATTGCAAAGCTTTTACTTACATACTATAAAACACTTAAGTCCACTCCAGTCCACACAAACACTGAAACACTCCAGTCCCCAGAATTGCAAAGATCTATTACTTTTGGCGTAACTTTAACGCAATAAACAAACAGGCTGCAAGCTTAAACAACTATTCAACGAACAAAATACCAACAGCGTAATTTTAACCTCTCCAAAGGGTGTCCGCGAGCAATAGAAGTAAAACTTCAGCCAACAATAGAACTCATTGAATTAATACTCTTTATTATTTCTCTAATACCTTACATGTTTTATTAGAGTGTTTATTTTAATTAACATGATATAAGGATTATTCACTTAGTTTTTAGATTTTTTATTTAAACTGTAGTTCTTGCTCGTGTAGTAAAATATATTGTAATTTGAATCACAACGCCTGCATGTACCTAGCTATTTTCGCCCAATTATATTTAAGCATTCTCATCAAATAGTTAAATTTTTAGGCTCTAACAATTCTACACTCTAAAGACTAATATAAATTTACTGGTTTCCAATACTATTTTGGTCATTGAAAAAATGGTAATATAGTTTTCAAAGAAGTAGGAATACTTTTGAAAACCAATAATAAGTCTATAATTAAAGAAATTTTTTTTTAAATTATTTCAATAATGTTTTGTTGGGCAATATTAACTTAAATATAACTTTAATATGCCCTCTCGCTCATCTCCGCGCTGTAGGGGATTTACCCATTTTCTACCGCTACTTCCACGGATTTTGCTCTGAAGAACTAGCCGGTATTATTCCCCCCTTGAATGTCAGTAACAGAACAACGAGCGTTACGTATGCATCCCTTTACTGTCCAGCTACAAAAGCCTAGAACAGACCACTTCTCTCGCTCATTCATACCTAGGGTCTCCAGATTATGGAACAAATTGCCAGCAGATGTTTTCCCTTCCCGTCCCAACCTCCAATCCTTCAAATCCCGTGTCAATAGACTACATTTCCCTTCTCTTCAGACACCCATGGTACGTTAGTACTTAGGCTTGAAGTCTACGTGGGATGACTTAGATAAAAAAAAAACTAATGTGACCGTGGTCAAAAACAATACCATTATTGAAAATAGCATAGCAGTTTTTTCTGCAATAAACAAATGCTAATAACATTTGATCAATTAAATATATTTCAATAAAACAAAATAGCACGTATAAATAATATGCACGACAATCAATTCATCATATTTTAAAGTATTTCGAATGTTTGAATTTCCGGTGTTCTTGTTTAAGTGTGACATATGAAAAAACACTATTTTTTTTTGGGAAAAACACAATTTATGAAAATATATGCAAAAACGATCATGTCTATGGTTAAAAGTCAATAAAAGACGTATTTATCTACAACCTTATCAAGTTTCAGATGATTATCTTCTTTCATTATCTTTTTATAATAATTTATAGCGATATTTTCATCTTTTTCCAGATAACTTCAGTTTTATGCCAATCAAACTCACTGAAAAATTAAACCTTTTGTAAAACCAATCAGGTCATCTGAATGTAAATGTTTTACCTCACTAACAACTACAATGTTATTTTTAAAATTGAAAGATTGCAAAAATAATGATTGGTTTTCCTAAACGGCGAACACGCGAAAATACATTTTTCGTAAAACTGGCAACTTAAATTTGCCATAACAAAAAAATAATAAGCCTATGGATACACCCCTCACAGAATGGAAAGTGGAAAATTTCACAATTAAACAAGAATACCGGAAATTCAAACCTTCGAAATACTTTCAAAATATGATTAATTAATTGTCTTGACCATTATTTATACGTGTAATTTTGTTTGGATTTCTTGGGTATTAAATACTGACGAATCTATTGGTCGTAGACAAAAGTGCTCCGTAGCAAAATAGTGTAAAATTTTCTCACCTTTCCGATGGTGACGCGTTCCGCTATTTTAATAAATAACTAAGATTTGACGGAAAAACCGAAAAAAATTACTTTTTTGCAATAAATTGTTAATAAAAAAATATTGCAACAAGATATTTTTATAAAGAGTTTCGTAGAATCATCTGGATACCTTTGGGGACCCATTCCAATTGGTTTCATCTATCTATTGCATAATTTTTTTGTTTAATTCGACTCCACATTTAATTTGCCTCCTCTATAAACCAATACTAAATTAAACTGTAATAAAATTAAGAGGACTATTTCGTCAGTCTAGTAAAGTACCCCTTGCAGCTCATTTGGCGGAAGTTTACAAGAGAACTATAAAAAATATTAATTGCATTAAATATTGTAGCGTGGATAATGGTTTGTTATGATAAGCTTTATAGTGTTGTTTTTGTTGTGCAGTCGTTAACACAAGAGGGTTGGCTTAATTTATAATATAAGTATCAATTAATAACAAAAATAGCTTTGCAGTTTATATAACTATTTACCTAAAAAGTGCTGAAAGTGATACTTTTCCGCACGAGACTGCAGCTGACTGAACGGCGCACAGAAAAAACTGCTGTGCTATTTTCAATAATAGTATAAATCTTGACCACTCTCAGTTTGGTTATATTAAAGTTAATACTGTTTCAGCAAAACATCATTGAAATAACCAAAAAAAAACATTGCTTTAAATATAGAGTTATTTTTAGAGTTCAAGAGTAGTCTTACTTCTTTGAAAACTATATACCATTTTTTCAATTACAAAAATACTATTGGAACCCAATAAATTACTAATATTCCTTAGGGTATAGAATTGTTTAAGCTAAAACATTAAATTATTTGACGAGAATTCTCATATAAAATAGCTATTTGTGGGCCGTGTGATTCAAATTAAAATATATTTTATGAAACCAACAAGAGCTACAGTTTAAATAATAAAATCTAAAAATTTAGTGAATTATCCTCATATCATTTCAATTACAATAAAAATTGTTATAAAATATTTAAGGTATTAGAGAAATAATAAAAAATATTAATTCAATAGGTTCTATTGTTGGCTATTGTTTTTTTATTGCTTTGTACGCCGAAAACAATACATCTCTGGGACTGTGCACCTCATGTCAGTATTTGATGGTAAGTGAAACAAATCTAAACGGTTTGCAAGAATAAGTTTGTTTTTTTATTTGTAATTAAGTCTCTCTTGGCTAGTCTATTATAAGACTGTTTACTCAGCCGATACGTATTGTTAAAAAACTATAACATTAAATATGATCGTAAGTTTATTGCTGAATTTGTATTTTTTAGACTTGGTTCCACCAAATCTAGCTGTAATTTTAGGAGATTCGAATGCAGTGTTACGAACCAAATTTGTTCCATCTTGCATCCTGTACCCATACAAGCCAAAAGCACACAGCAGATGCAAAGAAGCAGATCCTATATTTGGAGTGAAATAAATATAATAAGTTTACGGTGTTCGCGTCAGTGTGGTGATAATAAAATGGGTTTTTTATGTTTAAATGTTTACAGAATGACTAAACAATGTATGTTTAATAATACCACGTACGGGCATGCTTTCCACAGGCTTCTAAGAATACTCACTAGGCAAAAACCTCCATATCTGGCGAATCAAAATTTTGCCAACCTCTAGTATAAACCCTCATATTTCTTTTAAAAAAATATTATTTTTTTTTTGTTCAGAGCTGCAAGATTTAAACATCTCATATTGGAATCAATCACTGTACAGCTAAAGCGTCAGTCATTGTTCTCAAGCCAATAGTTTTTAATTTAAAGCAGAAATTGACAAAAGTCGACGAAAAGTAAATAATTGCGATTAAAAATAATCATGTTTTCGTCACAGTACAAAACTTTAACCCTCTTAAATCTTTCAATTTTCACTATAAGGTCCTCCGACTTCTAAAATAACTCCGAAAGGGGGTTTATAAGATTTACTCTGTCGATGCAGGGTCGGTTTCTATTCCATTAGATAGAATTGGCTCCCCGAAGAGAAAGGTAGAGTCAGAAGAAAGCAATATTTCCTACTAAATGTTTAATAGTAATGAATAGTGTGGAGTATAAAGTACGTATTGATTGGGAATGGGCATCGAGGTGTGATAGTAAGAGTAGCATTAATATATAGCTTAACAGTTCATTTTTCTTTCTGTCTCTAGTAGCGTATTAAGCCAATATTTAGTAGTAACCCCTGTTACAAAAGTTTTGAGAAAAAGTTTGGCCTTACTTACTTTTCTAAAACTGAATAAACTTTTATTGTACAACAATATATTTATAACATCAATTGTTACTCTACAAAAATCATCTAGTTTAATGCCGCTAAGGGTCCGTGTTCTTCAACAACTCTCAGTATATGTCGAACGGGCTCATGAGGTTTTGGGCGGCATGTATATTCATTTCTCTTATTTTCCGGATGATTCGCTGCCGAACATCCTGCTCGTTTCTGGCCTCCCAACCGTCATTGTAGACTTTCTGAGTCAATCGAGCCCAAAAAGTTTCAATTGGTCTGGCTTGGGGAAGATTCGGGGGATTATCAATCCTGGGCACATACGGAATGTTTCTTGCTTCTAACCAGTCAAGTGTAGCTCTAGCATAATGTGCTGATGCTAGATCCGGCCAAAACATATAATTTCCATCTGCGTGATGCTGGTTGATAAAATCAACTAATTTTGTGAGACAGTCTCTGATATAGACTTCAGCATTCACTGCCTCTCCTCTTACACGACTAACAAAAGGCCTGGATATTCCCCTTTCGGATATGGCACACCAAACCAATAGTTTTTCTGAAAATTTAGCTTTGGCTTTATATCTAACTTCATTTGGGGTCTCCTCTATGTTGTCGGTATAAAATCCAGAATTTCCAGGTAGTTCTGCATGGCTAAGGGTGAAATATTTTTCATCATCTATGACAACGCATCTGTTGTTCGCGAAGTGAATTCGTCTTAAATTGCGGCAGCATCTGGGTATCCTTGCTATCTGGGCATCGGTATATTTGGGCGCCTTTTTTCTCTTTCGGTATTTTATACCGCTCCTAGCATTATAACGACAAACGGTGGCGTTGGAAATTCGGAAACGAGGAGCAACCTTTCTTATAGATTTTCCAATGGAATTTCTCATTATTCGAGCTAACCTGTTCTGCTGTGCTTGAGATAACTTGCGTGGTCGACCAGTTTTTGGGAGGTTCACACAAGGGATTCCTTCTTCACATTCCCGAATTGTTCGATATATCGTTGCTTTTGAAATATTTTCGCCTTGAAAAAGTCTTACTATTTCCTTTTTGGGTATTTGCCCAACAAGTCTATAAATACTTCTGCGAATATCTAACTTGTATGCCATCGCGAAAAGAACTGTCAACAATTTGACATGTCTAACAAAATGGCAATACCCGTAGCAACAGTAAATTCCAAGGATGACTTGATGTACTGCATCCCTATTTTTGGACAGCACCTTAATTTTTTTTCTCAAAACTTTTGTAACAGGGGTTAGTAGTAATAATTTTAAACAAATTTAACATTTTTTAAATTATTTAAAAAGTATATTGTTTCACTTTGTATTATAAATTAACATGTCTTTAAGAATTTTTTAAATTTATTTAGAGAATTTTGCAATGTAATATTTTTTATTTTTTATTTTTTTATTTTGTTTTTTTATTTTTTTTTTAAGTAAGTAGGTAAGGACTTCTTCAAAACTAAAAATGTATTCACAACTTTCTCACGTGTACAGAGATATCCGAATAAGAGTGAATAGGCATTATAACTTTCTTATTTTTAAGATAGGAAAAAATGTTAAATATAAAAGCTTTGGGGATTTTTATGGATCATTCACATATCTTATCAGCAAAACAATTGAGCATCGAAAAAAAAATATAGTATAAAACATCGATTTTCTAGCTTATTTTAAGCTGGATGGTATGATTTTTATCATATTTTTGGATTCTAGGAGAAGTTCTAGACATATTTTGTATAACATACCCTTTGCGGTTTTTCAAACGTTTTCGAAATATTTGAAATTAAAAATTATTTGGCATAAATATACTTTAAACGTAATCTAGGTTGCGAACGAAATACCTGCTACCTTTTTAAATTTTCTCCGTAGGTAAGTCAAAGTTAATGTCAAGGTTGACAACAATCCTTTAGTCACCGTGAATTTATAATTTTATTTTTATGCAAAATGAGTTATTCTATTAAACAATAAATGTTGTTTTGTTAGTTATTAATATTTGAAAGCAGTAACCAGTGATTTTAAACAATAGCAAATGAATTATAACATAAACAGATAAATGTTAACATTGGCGAATAAATATCAAAAGAAATTTTCAACATGTCCGCCATTTAATTCTCCACACTTTTCATACATTCTTCTCTGGCTCTGAAGTGTGTTTATAATACATTGAGCACCATTTTCGTTCAGATTTCTTACTTTATTTCTCACCTTCCTTTGAATTTCATTTATGATTGCTGTATATGACATTTTTCAAATGACCACAAAGAAATGTATCTAAAGGTGTGTGGTCTGGGCTATTTATAGGTCAATGTAACGTTCCATTTGTACCGATCCATTCGTTATACAGACTGTTTAAAAAATTGAGAACCTCAATTATATTATGGGGAGGCGCTCCGTCCTGTTGCCATATAATACGTCGACGTTCTTCAAGTGGCAATTCGTCGAGAATATCTTCGATTTCATTTTCTAAAAAATTAAGATATCGCTGGCCAGTTAATGCTCCCCGAAAAAACGATGGTCCTATAATAATTTTATTTTGTAATATCCTATACCAAACGTTGGTTGAATTACGCTGATAACCTAAAAATCCATTTTAGGTTATCTTTCTGTTTTACAATCCATTCCTCATAAAATTTACTACCTGCCACTATAAAAGGGTCTAATGAGCCCATTGAAAAGTGGTACGTATGAGGGCTTTATGAATTGTTTTTCTATTATTAGAAAGGTGTGCATTGTGAAAATAATGGTCTGAACTGTGTTACAAAAATCGTGTCGGCCAGTGAATTGTAGATAGATGTAGAAAACATGAATAGAAGCTTTATTTTAATGCATGCTCTAGCATTAAATCATCATTGACCCTTGTGGTTAAATTTAACACGTGTGTGAATGTGAGGTGGAGGACTAAACCGCAGACTAATAAATTGGTAAACTTTATGATGCGTCGAACAATCAATTTAGTTATTTAACCGTTTACTTAGTGTTTAAACGCAGATACTGCAAATTACAAACAAAAATTCTGAATTAAGCAGAATCTTTTAAGGCAGAATAGTTTTAAGAGCCGTCGCTATGGGAAGTAAAACTTTTAGTTGACTTTGCGTTTCACAAGTAGGTACGTGAATTTAATTTTATGTCGAACTTGTTAAAGGGTTTCACTTACATGGAAAAAAAAGAATCTCTTGGCTAAAAAAATACTTCAAAATAAGTAAATAAAGTCAAATATCCCTTTGAAACTGAAAATCCATGGGTTTGATCATACTTTCTTCTAATGAGGACAGTGTATTTGAAATAAAACCGTTTTAATTCAATATTTCAATTCCCTTTATTTTTGTATAAGTAAAATGGATTTAGAGAGAAGCAGCCATCTTCCCATCATTTAGCTGGCCTATATAAAACCAAACAATTACTTTAAATAATTTATTTAAACGAAGCTTAATTATCAAGTCAGCAAAATTGCGGTTTCTGACCTAAAGTCAACGCTCCCCAAAAGGAGGGGAAAACTGCTGACTGGGTGATAGGGCGATCGGAAAGACGAGAGTTGGAAAAGACACTAGCGCACGATCCCCGGTCCGATGCGTTTGGATTGTGATAAATTGTAGAAGAAATGATCTGCAAATCTGTAATGTAAATGTAATAGAAAATTTATTGTAAATAAACGATTGAAGTTTGATTTCGATCTAGTTAAGGTTCCGTTACCTTTGTAGGTTAATTAATGGACATTAATGTAGCTTATTTATTGAACTTCCGATATTGATCTGTGAAATATTATTTGTTTTTCCACTTGTGACAATATTGTTTCACAACTGTCACCTTACCTGACAGAAATGGTGTGTTCCACGATTACGTTTATTGCGGACTTCTCGATTCAAAGGCAATAATGGTGTTAATCTCTCCTTTTCTAACGAGTAATATTGAAGCAGTCGGGCATAATCCTTGATTAGCTCGGAACTTTATGTTGATTATTGAGTACTCGCTATCACTGATATCCACTTTGTGTTATATATGTCAGACATTATGACGACAGCGCAAATCGATATATTATTTTATTGGTGGGTTTTCTAAAATCCTTTCAAATTTTTAGGTTCAATATATTGCTGTAGATTTGTTTAAAGAAAAATTTGATTTCATTATGATAAAATGACCCAAGTTTACGCAAAGAATGGTCATCTGTAGAAACAACCGAGGGGACAGTTTGAGAATATTATTTTTAAAGCATAACCGCCATGACTCTACTTTTTGATAAAATAAGCAAGCATGGCATAGTTCCAAAATTGTCGGTTTTATTTTTTAAATAAGTTTATTAAATACGTTTACTTACTGACATGACAAGAAGGTACCTACCATAGAGCCGTCACTGTTTACTGATTACTATAACAGAGCGAAACAATTCAAACTTACAACAATGCACAATAACGCGGTGTTACTGTTAACATTATTTAAGTTGCAGACAGTTGCAGGTTATGATTTAGTACTTGTACATAAATCACGGAGTTCCATCAAGTTATCCTGCTCCACACAGAGCCTGCAGCACAAATTACACGGTCGAACTGACTTATAGCAAACTTAAAAGGCAGTTTTGGCAGTGTACAAACTGCATATATTACGGCTAAAATATACAAGGTGTCCGGGAACGAAAGGGACATTATAGGTCTTTCCTTGGTATAATTTTACCACTTTATCCAATCAAACCCAATCAATACTATTTTTTCCAAAAAAAGGTACTAATCACGCAGTAGTGCGATTCACTAGTTTACAAATATTACCTTCATTCGAGGTACCTGGTGAAAAAAGTGTTTTTTAACCTAATTCGAGGTCACTGAAAACGAAAATGACAATCATTTATTTTTCCTAAGAAGCATTTGCGAAATATTCTCAAAAAACGTGTTTTTCGGCTCTTTTTCCAGTTATGGTCCAACATCTCGAGAACGGTAGATGTAATCGACCTAAAATGTACACACATTTCGAGGTACGCTTCTTTTTTCACATAAATATTAATTTTGTGTCAGTTGGAAGAATATTTTTTGAGTTATAGCTACTGAAAGTTGAAATAAACTGCATTTTTTGCGCTTTTTTGAAAATTGCACAATTTTGTTTGTTTCATTTAGTTATTAGGAATTTTTTTTCATGGTTTTTGAATTGCTTATGAAAGATTATTTCGTCATGAAAATATATTGCCCAAGTTTGTTCAAATCGGTTGTAAAATGTGGAAGATATTACTGATTAAGTGAACGCAGACGTTTTCAGCTTTTGCCATGAACGCCCACAAGTCCGGAGAAATTAGGTGAACTTTGCTCATGTAATTAAGATAGTAAAGCCTAACGTACTCATTTGAAACTAATTTCTCCGGACTTCTGGGCGTTCATGGCAAAATCTGAAATCGTCTGCCTTCACTTAATCAGTAATATCTTCCACATTTTATAACCGATTTGATCAAACTTGAGCAATATATTTTCGTGACGAAATAATCTTTCATATGCAATTCAAAAAACATGAAAACAAACTTCCTAGTAACTAAATAAAACAAATAAAAATGTGCAATTTTCAAAAAAGCTCAAAAATGCAGTTTTTTTCAACTTTCAGTAGCTGTAACTCAAAAATACTCTTCCAATTGATTCGAAATTAATATTTATGCGAAAAAAGAAGCATATTTTAGGTCCATTACGTCTACCGTTCTCGAGATGTTGGACCATAACTGGAAAAAGAGCCGAAAAACACGTTTTTTGCGAATATTGCGCAAACGCTTCTTTGGAAAAATAAGTGATTGTTATTTTCGTGTTCAGCGACCTCGAATTAGGTTAAAAACACTTTTTTCACGAGGTACATTTTTTTTGTAAAATAGTGTTATCGGATAATCGTGCATGATCATCGCGTAATCTTATTCTGATTGGTTTAAATCAAAAATTAAAGGGATTTTAGTGTTAGAATGTCTATTTTGACAGACGAATGAAATTCTCAATAATATGCTATAAAGTTACATAATATGTCACTTCACTACACTGTTTGCTGATGATTTTGCTAGATCTTTTCAAGACCGTGGGGAGAGCCATAGTAATACGAACATTTAAATTGCTCATTTCTTTTCTCAGCTAGAAAATATGGATTGATTTCTTATTTATTCTTTTTTCTAATAAAGCAATGCAATGTTCAATGTAATATAATTAACATAATTTTATTATTAAAAATGACCAGCGTCAATAAAATTACATATTTCTTAAATAAAGTTTGTGTTTTACTCAACTTCGAGTATTTTAATTTGTTTCCTAATATAATCTTGCAGGCAGTAGAGGAATAATAAGTAAAAGTCTACAAAAAATTAATCCAAAATTAATCGCAAAATTGTATTAGTACAGATAAGAAAAACCAAAGTAAACAGAATCAAGTAAAATAGTGCCTAAGAAAATGAGGATAAACTGGCAGACATATATGATAGATAAAACATTTTATTTCTCGGTAAATAAAACCCATAAGCTCCTTTCTGCTTTTCCTTATGCTTTTTCATAGCCTGTTTTAATACTAGAATTACGTCCGGTGTCTACTTGGCATGTAGCCAAACTGCTCTGGTTTCTATTTTTTATCTTTTATTTTAAAAATTACATTTAAAAAAAGTGTGAATAAAAAACAATTTATGGTACACATTTTCCTATTGTATTTAATAATAAATTTAAATGTCCCTAGCAACAGGTAGCATATTTTTAAGTGTTATTAAGGGCTCCCCAGTCTTCCTTATGTCCAGCAGCGTCGTTTAAAAATATTTACATCATATATTGACATTAATGGGTAAATACGTTTTTAACGCATTTCGGTTTTACAAACATAAAAGCTTTTCTTTCACAAGTAAATTTTTTAGTCCGAGGCGTAGGATAAATGTTTACCATACCAGACTTAGCACCATCGGACAGCCTATCAGTTTCCATGCATGAGAAAAATACCTAGGTGTCCAGAAGTTTCCACAGACGACGAAGTTAAAGCTACTGTGGATGCCTCTTTCAAAGGGCTTGTCTGGTCTCGATTTTATAAAAGCATAGAAACTTTGAATCATCGTTGATTTAGATGTATCGATGTGGCAGGGGATTATGTTAAAACATAAACGAAATTTCAAACTGCAAAGTTATGTTTTTTATTTTCATTCTGTAGTCGTTTTAGGTCATCCTCGTATATAGAAGATTATTTGGGTTTTTGCTCTTTATTATTAGTAGTTATTTTTAGTTTTATAATTTTATTTTGCAACAGACGTTCTGTGCAGATACTTTTGCAGATTTTAAGGCAATTTTAACCTTTGTGCAGTTTGTCCATTCCCATAAATCTCCAAGCCAACATCAATAGATTTTTATACTTCCGACAGTGGCTTACCTTGGTTGGAGTTGAAGCACGTCATATGTCACCATTATTAGTTCGCCAGGGGATTTTTCAATAAATCTATTCCACTATATTTTACCGTTACAACTAAATGGTCTCCGTATTTTAGACTTCGACTAAGGAAAATATTACGATCTTACTTTTTGGTTTGAGGGAAATGGATTACCGAAGTTTATAGCTCTTTCTTGTTTTTGACAGAAATTTACTACTGGTAAAGTTTAGATTCTTTCGTAGGAAGTAAAGTTTTTACAAAAAATGATGTATTGCTTATTTTCGCGATTTTTTACTAACTGGTTTTGTACTTTTCTGGAAACAATTAATTTTTTATATTGTGACTGCTGACATGTTCACAAGGTGCATTTAAATATTACTAAGCACGTGATTCTTGAGTAAAAAAAAATAAGCATAAGTCATTGTAAAAAACGCGAACGAGAAATTAAAATGCCATTCAATTTAAAAGATCTAGAAGAGGACATCAGCGGATTATTGCCAGGAAGCGACTGCTATCGTTTTTTGGAAGGGCAGCTAATTTTCCAGCATTCAAACAAAAAATGTTGAACACCCAACCCAACCTCTTCTTCATCTCTGCGTTTTCTGCAGAAATCGTTTGCTGGTATTTTCATATGTTCTGTGTGATTACCAAACAAATAGTGTCCCGGTCATCACAGCTGTTATGTTACATAGATCTTTCCCACTATGTCTTAACAATGCTGCGGTTCGATTATATTTGTATAAGGGCTATAGTTGCTTAGAGATGCTACAGGTTGTTAATTCCCATCTGGCCAGAGCAAGTTGCGTGGCTTTTTGATCAATTTCAACTTTAATTATTTCCAGAGGTCTGCCCACAGTGCTCTCTGCATCCAGCATAAGGTGACTTGGTGCCGGGCTCCAAGTCTGCCGACTGCGGAGGTTATTGTGTCAGCGCCAAACAAGATTTGATTTAACACTGCTCGCTGTGAGGCTGTGAGTGCCTTAATCGCCGACTGACTGTCGATATAAATACAAATCGACTTGCCTTCTGCCGATCAAGGCGTGTAAACAGAGTTGTCGCTGCCTTATTAACAGCCAAAATTTCTACCTGAAATACACTGCTGTAATTTGGAAGTCTGTAGGACTTCTGTAAATTCATACTTTCCACAAAAACTCCAGTTCCCACGCCATCGTCAATTTTTGACCGGTGGTCTACCTCCATAATAAGCTGATTTCCCTCCCACTCCCCCTATCTGAATTGAGTGCAGAGAAACCTCTTTCAAAGTCAGACTTTGAGGCAATGTAGTTATTTGGCACTAACGCATCATTCCGCAAAGTTTGCCTGGAAAGTGCAAACACAAAAATACGCCTTTCAGATTCATCAGATTTGTCAATGAATCAGACGATGCCACGTGAAGAGACGTTGCCACTCTCACTCTAGATTTCATCACCATGTAATGGGAATAAATTACTAAAAATTTGTTATCACGAAAAATAGTATTTGGTATATTTTATTAATTCTTAGTCATATGCTTTAGCCTATGGTACTTCTGATCATAGATAAGTATTTACCCACAGTAATTGGGTTATTTTAGTAGAGTCTATCAATCTGCAAATATTTTACATAACTAAAAGCCTGACAATAGCTGTTCTCAAAAAGCAGATTAGGAAATACATCGCTTGCCGGGTTATAAATAGCTTGGGATTCCGTAATTGCCTGAAAATGTGATGATGATATCCATATTTGATTCGAAATCAGTGGTATTTAATGATACGCTTATCGAACCATGAATACATAATATGCAGTTTCGTGGCAAAACCAGCATCAGTTTGATTCCAAAGTGGCATCCATACGCAGTCCTCGGAACGGAATTTCGATGACGTAAGGCGGGTCAGCCAGGGGGATTATCGGGCATTCCGGGCGCATTCCTCAACCGAGGGTGTTTGCTAAACTCGCGTTACATGTATATTATGCGGCCTCGGAAGGGACTAAGACAATAACTCGGCTTCAAGGAGGAATGCCTTGCAGTTTGTTGCATTGTTCAGTTACCTAAGCGAAGTTAGGTCATTGGCTTTGTTTTTGCTGAACATGGTACATATTATCTCGATATAGGGTTAACTATTTTAATACAGGATATTTAACAGTGGCGATATTAATTAATTACTAGCCTTTTGTTTTGGTTCATATTTTGTGCATGTGTAGGATAGAGAACGCTAAACATCCGACTTCGCGCCATCGCTAGAGCTCTCCCCGTCTTTATTCCACCGAGTAATCCTATGAAAAGACAGTCTCAGGTGAAAAATAATCCATATTTCCACACACTTGACACTGACGCACCTTTTTTCAAAGTGAATGGATAATATCTGTAATGTTCGTTACACAACGCAGAAGCGTTAGTCATATACCGTCCAGCTTGACATTTATGACTTTTGAGTTGTCATCTGTCTGATGTCATTCTGAAAGCTGGGTTCAGAAACAAAATTTTCTTTTGGAGGAAATTTAAATATGGGTTCATCCGTCCTGTTTTTACAGATGAACCTTTGTTAGGGACTCTAAACTCTAAAGAATGAGTAGAGACGATCCCTTTTATTTTTATTATATATTTTGAATGGACGTGAGTCTAACCTATAATTTCACGTGTTGGAATCTGATTCAGTAAACGAGAAAAAAAACTTTTACCGCGTATCGCATGTTTCATGCTTTATGCATCCTTGGTGTGCGAGCGGCCTGAGAGAAGCTTCCGGTAAAGTTTCATAATACTCCTGCTGCCCTGTAAGGTTGATACAAATACTAACATGGTAATTTTTTACACCGCAACGCATCCTTAAAAGTTCTGTAATAGACAGCCTATTAATTGTTTCTGCTCTATAACTGGGGCTCTGGCAGAGCCAAGACAGATTCAGTGTTAAATTGCAAGTCACTCTAAACTCGCAGTGAGAAATTAGGTTCGGAAGCGGCTGATACGTGGGCCTTTCGAAATATTCAGTGCGGTGGTCGGTCATTTAAATAAAATACTCCCAAACAAACGTTCAGCCGGCCGCTGTGTGTAGATTATCACTACAAACAATTAAGGATGGCAACGATACATCGATGTTTTGAAAACTCGATGTTTTTCCATCGATGTGCCCTTGACACCGCAGTCCGCTAAGTAGACAGGCTTTGGTATATTTATTTGGATATTATTATATTATGCGAGGATACATCGATACATCGAAACATCGATATTTTTCTTTCGATGTTTCGAGCCAATCGATGTGACGTCCACCGATGTCTAACGATGTCGATTTATCGATGTTTTTTTTAAAAATTGCCATCCCTACAAACAATTCATGTGCAACTAAAGCAGATTTCCAGCGCGGAAGAGCCATATTCATGTCATTTTGAAAAATTTGCTGTCGAGTTATTTGCCTGTTTTTACTTCATGGGTTCAATGGCCAATTTAGCATTTATAACATATGTAGGCGTTAGTTGTTTTTGATAATTCTTTTAGGATGTATAGGGTAGTCTAGTGATAAACTCAATACTTTTTTAAAATTTAATCGAACAACTAAAAATTTTGTCGAACTTCCGTAAATCTTATTTTTGAGGGGAATATTATGTTTTGGATTTGTTTTACTAAGAAAAATAAATAAATTACGCTAGAATTGTCAGACAATAACCTATTAATAATAATTTATAATTGACAAAAACGCATTATACTTAAAAAATACTTATCTGAAATAAGATATCACTTTCCTACGTATTTAAAAACGTATTAGATACAAGACGTATGTTTGCAAAAAACATAATTTCTGTATTTTTTTTTAATATCCTACACCTCTTAATAATTTTGAGAAAACTAAATCTAAAACAGAGTTTAAAACATAAACTCCGTGAAAGTTCTTCTTTCAGCGACGCTTTAAAATTTGACTGCATCACATAAAAACAGTAAAAGCACCCGGCATTCATTTATTACTCATACAGTCAAACGGCTCACAAAAATAAGTCATGTGCCTCTCAAAAATTCCCAGCAAAATCGCTGATCGCTGCTATTAGGGAGATTTTGCAAAAATAAATTATAGGCCCTCTAACCCATAACTGATAAAATTTAGATTGGTATTTCAATACGACATTTTTTTAATTTTTAGTTTTTTTTATAAATCATATCCTAAACATAATTTAAAAAAAAATCAAATGATTATAACTTTCTACTAACACATTTTTTTCTCTTAAAATTTAAAACTTCTCTACAAAAGGAAGTAAAATTTGTTTAGAAAAAATAATAAATAAAATACCTAAGTGTTCATTTTTTCTAGGGGGGCGGGGGGTAACCAAAATTTCAACTTTTTTCGAAAATTAAAAACTATTTTTTTTCTTTACCAAAACATTCCTAGTAGGCTTACTATTAAAACCCCTGAACTCGGCATGGATCCTGTAAGTAGCAACAGAGATATACAACTCTAAAATTTATGTATCCGCCCCTGTATGTAGGTAAATATTAGAGTCTTCAGATTATGTTAATTTGCCAATTGCGCCACAAAAATTCCAGGAAATACATAAATAATGCATATATTTTTTGTAAAACATTAATTTTTAATTAATCATGATCACAATTTAAAATTTATTTTTGGATATTTTTTGGTACTTTTTCGGCATATTCGGCAAATTAATAGAATCTTAAGACTATGAAACCTACCTATGTCAAATTATATTTCTGTACTTCTGATGGAACAGAGTCTAACACGGGGTTAAAAACTTAACATGTAAAGCCCCATTGCCGCTATAAAAAATGCACTGTATATATGTACATAAATACGCTTGAAAAATGGACTTCACATCTTATTAAAAATATTTATTTAATACAAAAGCTTTTGGTCATGGTTGTTCATTTATCATAACATCAATTTTTGGTGCACTTTTATGTATCTTGTCCCAAATTGCAAATCTGTCCCAAAATGGATTTGTTTTTAGGGTAAGATCTTTATCAATATCAAGATATTTGAAATCATTGTCAGCCGTCACTGGTTCCCAGTTTTGATATGGTTTTCCTGTTCGTGCAAAATCTACCCATAGTTTCACAAATTGTTTAATAGCGTCCCTGTTTTCTTCATCTAGTTCTATCAGTTTACCCAAACCAAAACGTGATAAAAAGTCGTTGTTAAAAAGAACTGCTTGGTCTCCTCCATGTGGAACACCTCTAAGCTTTCCTGAAAGTAATAAAATATCTTAGATATATTTAAACATTTCTTTAATACGGGAACAACAATAATGAACGATGTAAGCTTATGTTTTAGCTGTTTCTTTGTGCGAAAAGTAATAACTTAATCTTATTTCATTATTAATGGATCGTCGATTACGTAAAAATAATAATTTACACGTTGGCGTAGCTTGCCAATAGTTTCATGGAATTAAATTAGCGTGGAAACTAACTGGATAGTCTATTAGCCAATTTAGGAGCTGAAATTTTTACCTAATAAGAAATATGCATCTATTTCCTTATTGCATAAATTGTTTAAGACTGTCATTACACACCCAAAAATATTATTTTGTAGAAAATGAGATGAGGATAACTTAACTAACAATTTTTTTTTACTTCTCGGTATAATTTATTACAATTTAAAAAGCCCTCTGTGCCAAGTGATGTTAGGAGATATGCAAAAATAAGTGCCAATCCATGTGTTAACGTAAAGTTTAACCTAGGGGTGCTATGCTAAATAATTTGTAACAAAAATATGGTAACCTTGAAATATCTTGCAGACCATTCATCCGATTTTTATGAAATTTTGTACACTTAGGTACGAAATTAGGCCCGATCCAATGGTGAGTTTCGAGTTGTTGTAAAGTTTACCGTTTTCCTAAAATGGACAGGAAGTCTTGTTTTAATGCTATTTTAAATACATAATATACATTTTATTCAATTTTCGAATTCAACTTAAAATTCTGAATACTTCCTAATGGGAACATTTTATCCTAAAGTTAACAGGTTTTGAGAAAATGGTTGTTAAAAATTGTTATTTTATTGTATAATACCTGTACACGAAAGCTACCTAAAATGTCTGGCATTGTCAGTGAGAATCTTTGGAAAATAGGCAACTTTGTTAACAGGTGACATCGCTCTTCCGGTTGATAGGTTAATAGGCTGACGTATACAATAATAATGGCGTATCTAGCTGCTAACTGAGTGGTGATTTGTATTTAAGCCCCGCCACTTAATTTTTCATCGTTTTCTCACCCTTTCGTCGCATACAACTTACCATGTGTCGGACTATACTACTACTAACCAAATTTACTTACCATCTCGGTCACCATACATTGCTTTCATTGCATTACTTAGTCCGACTTCACGCGAATAAAGGTAAAAATAGACAGGGTGAGCTGACATTTTACTGATTAGCTTTGTCGATTCCACTGCTGGATACATAAAACATATATCAGCAACAAACTGAAATAAAAAGTTTTGATAAAATACTTCCACGCTGTGATGACACACATTACATAGTATAAAGTAGCATGCATTTCTTATCAAAAATATGTACTTGTCTCCAGTGGCGGCTGGTGAAATTTTAAAGTTGTATATCTCGGTTGCTTCTCACGCCCATTTCAGGGGTTTTAATAGTGAGCCTACTAGGAATATTTTGGTAAAGAAAAAGACTATTTTGTAATTTGCGAAAAAAAGCAGAATTTTTGCTACGCCTCCCCCCCTGGGGGAAAAGTTGACACGTTTAGATCTTTTATTTATTATGTTTTTTAACAAATTTTGCATTTTGTCGAAAATTTTTTGATTTTAAGAGAAAAAACTGTTAGTGGAAAGTTAGTCATTTGAATTTTTTTAAGCTTAAAATATAATTGTTAAAAAAACTCAAATGTCTATAACTTTCTACTAACACATGCTTATAGAATTTTTTTTCTGATATTTTTGGGTGACGAATCACCAGTCGAGCGCCGGTGCATGTTTCTTGAAACACGCTTTATAGGAACCTGAATTATGGCCTGATCCGACTTACCTTATAAACTGCATCTTTAGTTACGCCATTTTTGAAATAAAAGTCTTCAAGTAATTGTACAATTTTTGTGGATTTTTCTTTGTCCCCTTGAAGACCAAAATACCAAAGTACTCCATGTTCTGCATTCACCGGTTTTTTTTGATAGAATGGTGCATCGTATAATAATCCTTCGTTAGAAACAATGCCTGAAACATAATTTATAAACTTATTGTCTTAACTTTACTGTCTCCATGAACATGTTCTTTCTCCATATGCGTTTCGACTGTCTTAACAGCTTCGTCGGTGAAGTAGAAGCAGACAAGAATAAATTAATTTACAGAGAAAGCCAGTTCAATAAACGGAAACAACATCGACTTGCAACGGTAGGATATTAAATCTCACCAATCGGTGACCTATCTGCTGAAACAGCCCTACCTCAGGGATTATTTTTATCTGACTTAAGCCAAAACCTTGTAGCTACGTATCAATTTTAATAGAAGGTATTGCACATTTCACTTATTGTATATACAGTAGAATCCATATTACTTATTATATGATTATAGGACTATTAGCTGACTGTCTGATAAAACTGAGAAAAACTGAACTGAACTGATAAAAAGTCTTAAATTTTGTAAACAGTGTAAGTAAACAATGTGATATACCACAACTTTATTTTTTCTTTATAATTATGCAGCAGGAGTGTGCAAATTCTATTTACCTTGTATGATTGGAACTTGGTTATATCTTCCAGAAGTATACAAGGCTAATGGGTTTTCAGTTAAAAATGCAGTTGAATTAGGTTTTTCAATGACAGGTGAAAAAGGTCTTCTTTTGTTGGTCTCGAATAAATCCTAGAAAAAAAAACGGATGAATAAGATTAAACATTTGGCTGTCTCTCGGCAGTGGTAAAAGTTCTTGAAGAAACTTATAAGCTGGAAACGTTAAAAACGTATTTTTATGTCAGAGTGTGCTCCAAATCTCATTCCCCAAGTCGGGTGTCGGAAAGGCGTGGCCCGTCCATGAAGTAATTGGGTCAGTGACCCACCTAAATTTATTTCAATGATCCACCTAATATTTTATTTTTTTTTTAAACCAAACTTTTCTTTCAAAAAAGTGCAAGTTCCATGCGAAAACCCTTCAAGAAAGAATCAAGCCAAGCTTGCTCTGGACTCGCCGTATTTTAAATTGACCTCATAATATTTTAGTCCGATACACGGATATTCCTTAGCGACGTGTGAAGTAGCAGAGGGGAAATGCCTAAGAAGCACTGTTCTGACGGTGTACTGTAGTTAATAAGTAAATATAATATAGCGACGCTGCGGGTAACAGTAAGTTAGATTTGTGTGTATACTTACATCTGGTATTTCATCAGCAGCTTTAAGCAACTCTTCTACCGATGCTGTCCTAAGGACTTCCAAAGCTTCTTTTTCAGTTGAAGCTGTTTTTCCTAATTTCTCCACAACTTGGATTGAATTTTTCTGACCCCATGCAAAAGGACTTAGTGCGTTTCCACTTTGTATTATAGCTTTATGAAAAAGTCCTTTAGCTGACGGAGAAAGAATCTAGAAAAGTTAGGAAAAAGTCAAAAAAAAAACAGAGCAAATAAAGATCCAAAACAGGAAGTTATTAGTGATGAACTGTTGATGACTGGGCTAGGAAATTTTTAAAAAAATATTTGTATGTTTACTTGAAATGATACGGAGGCGCCACCCGCACTGATACCAAATATAGTCACATTGTTGGGGTCACCGTTAAAACTCGAAATATTTTCTTGAACCCATTTTAAAGCAAAGGTTTGGTCCTTTAATCCTGCATTTCCAGGTGCTTCTACCGACAGGTCATCGGAACTTAGAAATCCTAAAAAAGCAAGCTGTAACGAATCTATTCCCACCATGGAGCCCAGTCCTCATAATTTTTTTAACTAGCATCTGAATTTGGCCGAATTCCTTTGGAAATACATACAAATTAAACTTGTCTTACCAAGAATTCCTGTTCTGTAACTTAGAGTTACTAAAACTATGTCTTCAGTTAACAGGTGTTTTGGACCTTGCATAGAGCCGGAACCCATAGTAAAGCCACCACCATGAATAAATACTAATACAGGTTGGAGGTTTAGTCCAGGTTTTGGTAACTGAAAAATAAAATTAAAAACCGTTTTTGATTTTTTAAAATTATTTTAATGACTGGCTTAAAGCCCTCCATTTGACTCTGGGCCCGCTACCGCCACCATGGAAGAATCCAGCGCCCACTGGGGGGCGGTACCGCCCCCTTTGGGGACCTCTGCTATAAACAAACATATTTAGGGCACTTTTATCCGCATTTACTTGTAACTAAATTAGAAAAAAATATTACCTCTTTTGTAAAAACGTTTAAATATAAACAGTCCTCGGAGCCAGTAAATGCTTTTGAAAGACTTTGATAAGCGATGCACCCAGGATCACCTCCATCGTCGGTGAAGTTTCGAATTTCATTCCATACTTCTACAGGTTGGGGTGCCTTAATAAAAAAAATCAGACAATCATATAAAATATAAAATAAATAAATATTTCTAAAAATATGAGAAATTGTTTTAATGAGGAAAGACAATCTGGATTGTAGAGTACTTTTCGTAAGGATAAAGAAACAACATTTGGTGTTTCTTATAGATGCACAGTTAAAACATGTAAAGCATCTATATCCGTGGATAAGGCAGAAGAGGTTCTACAAGTAAATGGTCAGAATAACCATCCTTGCAATGAAAATGTGCAAGTGAAGAAGCTACAAAATGGAGCATATTAACGACTAGCTCTATATTTTAATAAAATGTGATTTTTAAATAAACCAAACAAAAATCAATACAATAAATCGATGAGGAATTTTGACTCGTGGCAATATCTCAATATTGACAATGACATGATTATGAAGTCTGGCTTCGTGCTTTTGGGCAAATCTGGGGATTTCTTCTTTAACGGTCTCAATCTTGAGGTCCCTATGCAGGACTGTATTTAGAACATACCACGACACGTCCACGATATTTCGAAATACCTTATTTTGGAATTTTTGTATGGTGTCTATGTTAGTTGGTTTGGCACCTCCCCAGAGCTGTATGCCATAAGTTCAGATCAGTTGTAATACTTGCTTATAGATAAGCAATTTATTGTGTATTGATAATTGTGATCTTCCAATTATACAATACAATTGTTTATATTTTATGTATATACATAACGTAATCTATAAACTTTAGTTATCTGCTCGAAAATAATCAGAGATTTTCTGTTAAATTGCTTTCTATAAACCCCTTTCTTTGCTGCGAGATCTCGGAGTCATTTCAGTAGTAACAACTGTGTTTCGTTTAGCGCCGCGGTATTGTTATAATTTTTTTTTAGGGGGGCGTTCCGATAAGCGGACGTTCTGATTATCGGGGTTTGGATTATCGAGGTTCTACTGTATTTGCTTTATGGATAGAGAATATATCCAAATGCTAAACAACCAATTTTTAAACTTAAAAATTAAAAAAAAACACGCCACAAGTAAATTAACACAAAATTGTTTACTGTTCGTACCTTAAATCGCAAGGATCCTAGTGGAGGTTCAGCATAGGGAACACCAACAAATTTATAGAAACTCCCACCATCGATATCTTTCTCTACAGCTCCTCTAATTTTTCCTTGTTTAATGGCAACCACTGGATCGGTCATGTTCAATATTGTATCTAAAATCTAAAATCTGATTGAAAGTAGCATCAAAACTACAGCGGTACTTTTACTATGTACCGAAATCCATTAACTAAATCTACTGTACGTAAGGTTTTAAAAAAATTTCGTCAAACTGAAAACGTAAAAAACGCTATAATATTTGGATATTACAAGAATAAACAATACAGGAGGAAATAACTTAAAAGTTATGGAGAAAACTAAATGAAATATTTAATATGTTGTCCAACAAATATAGAGCGTTCCATTAAAAAAAAAGTTCCTCTCGATTTCAGGAAAACGGTAAACTTGACAACAATGCGGAGGTCACCATTAGATCGGGCATAATTTCGTACCTAAGTCTACAAAATATCATAAAAATCGGATAAACGGTTTGCAAGATATTTCGAGGTTTCCATATTTCTGTTACACACTGTATAAAAAAAACAGTATATTTCAATTTTATCAAATGGAAACATACGTTTTTTAACATTCTCGAATTCTACAGAAAATTTTAGCATGATTGCTCACTTGTGACTTACCCTGTACGAATTTAGGATTTATGCACTATGCAGCAAAGAAATTACAAACAACTTAAGAACAACAAATTGTTTAGTACTATATCTAAACAAATATTTTTAACACATGCGTTGGCACTGATATCATAAATGTCTAATCGTTGCGCGAGTATATAATATATGTAAGTACTTATATTGTTATATATCTATATCGACTTATATACGGTGGACTAAAAAAAGAAACAATAGCATAATTGGAAAAGATCTGAAAAATCTGGATTTGTTAATGTTTAAAACAATTTAACAATTAAGTTGTACTGAAATAATTATCATACAATAAAAGATAGAGTAGGTTCAACTTCAGATTTATTTGGGTTATATGGATATTCCCTATTGCGTTATTTTAGTATAATTAATTTGTCAATTTTCTGCTACATAATTGAAAGTCTGGCAACAGCTTTTCTCAAGAAGTATGTAGGGGGCTCTAAACGTAAATAATGCTACCTTGATCTTATATTTTTTAAATCTATAGTAATCACCCATTTACAGGATTTTATGTTCAGGTGACAAAATTTAATAAATTTGTAATTCTAAAAGTTTCACGAATACTCCATATATCCTGTTGCAAGATTTATTTGCTGATAAGTGACTGGTATCTAAAAAACAGGTATTTCGTAAAATATATCCAGTCATGCTTATATGCATGATCATAGACTTTTAAAAAACTAGCATGTGCAGAACTGATAAGGAAAAGTTGTATTATTTGTTGACTACCTGATACGAAAAAAAAAATGTTAGGAACAATGTTCGTAATTAATAAAACAAATCTTGCAAATAATATTCCTCAAAGTTTGATAATGATTCTTAGTTGGGGTTACCTAGCCCCAATCTACAGGGTGATGTAAAACTCGACCGACAAAATTATATAGATTATTCCTTGAAAGCAAAAAAAATGTCTGGAAACACTCCACGTCCGAGATACAGGGTAATAAAGTCTTAACTCTATTTTGATTTTTTCTATTTATTTTACATTTTAAGGCTTCATTTGCCGAACACACACATTTATTGCCAACTTTTAAAGCCGAAAAACCATTTCAAAATGAAATTAAGTAGACTACCATGGACGCGAATGGAAAATGCCACCTTAAAGAAAAAAGATGAGTAAAGAGAGAAATAATTAATGTCTAAATAAATTATATACATATAAAATAAATAAAAACAATATTAATAATAATTATTATAATAATTATAATAATAATAGTAATAGTGTGAACGGAAATGAAGGAATAGACCAAAAAAGAATGAAGGAAAATTTGAGGGGCGAGTACTGCAGGAAAATAAGAGCAATCCTTCGAAGTGAATTGTCGGGAAAACATAAGTTTCTGGCTATTGGAACTCTAGCCATACCAGTTCTTAGTTACAGCTTTGGGGTCCTAGCCCGGAGACTCGATGACATCCAACAGCTTGACCGAAATACAAGAAAGCTCTTGACAATGCATGATTTTCATCACCCTAAAGCAGACACGAACCGCCTGTACGTCTCTAGGAAAGAGGCAGAGGACTGATGCAAACTGAAAAAGCCTCCAAAACCACCATCACTGGGATGGGGAAATGTATTCAAATAAAAAACGACAATTACATGAAACTTCTAAAGAAATATGATCAAAATTCAACAAACAGGCAATCGCTAGATGAAGTAACATTGAAGCAACGAACATGATCGCAACACAAAAAATTGAGAAAATTAAAAGAAAATGGAAAGTGAAATTAGAAACGGACACTCAGAACAAGTGGCTAAAGAAAAAAATGCACGGACAGTATGGAAGGGAAATGAAAAAAGAACATATAGATAGGCAACTGACGTTACGGAACGGTAGAATAAAGGGAGAAACAGACTTCTTAATATTCTCGGCTCAGGATCCGGCAATATCAACAAAGAACATAAAACATAAACTTATGGATCGCGACATTTATCACTCGACATTGTAAAACTGTTGATGAAACTATTCATCATATACTTTCCGCTTGCCCTGTGTTGGCAATATCTGAATAGTTAGAACGTCATGTCAAAGTATGCCAGCATCTGCACTATAATGTTCTCAAACACTATGAATTTGAAGTCGATGAAAAATGGTACGAGCACAAACCCGAAAGAATCATGGACAACGATAAGGTAAGATCGCTAAGATCTCTTATTTTGACAGTTAATGAATTCAACAACAATAAACTGCCAGTCAGTTGCCCAGTGAAGCTGTCTAAGCCTGCTGCAAAATAAAATCTAAATGTGGATATTTTCAAGATCACCTTATTTTTTGTATTCGCTCTAGAATCTTAAACTAATTTTAGGTAATTAGAATAAAGCCGTTTCTTTTCTATCAAATCACTAAAATAAAATGTGCATCAATTATCAAAATATCATTTTCACTCGGGTACCTATAGCAACGAGCTAAAAGTTACCAAAAAGTGTTCCACTAATTTGTTTTGACCGGTTTAGCAAGAAGAAACTACTGAGCTCTTGTAGACGTCCGCCTTTTTCACCGGACCATGAACCGACAATTTTTTTTTATCCCCTTGTACAGTCGCCGGACCGGTATGCGGTGCTTGTACACACTTTGATTATAGCCTAAACGACACCGCAAGTCCGGTAAAAAATACGGTCCGTGGTCCGGTGAAAAAAACGTCTAGAAGCGCTCTAATGGTTGGTGATACTAGCAACCGGAAACGTTGTGGACAAGCAAACAAATAAATACAAAGAAAATTCGACAAATAAGTTTTAAAGAAGCTGGCATTAAAGTTTCATATTGCTCCTAGTGCTGCCTTTAAAGGTTGGTGCAAATACTAACATAGTAATTTTTTACACCACAACGAGCCCTTAAAAGTTCTGTAATAGACAGCCTATTAATTGTTGTTGCTCTATAACTGGGGCTCTGGCAGAGCCAAGACAGATTCAGTGTTAAATTGCAAGTCACTCTAAAACTCGCAGTGAGAAATTAGGTTCGGAAGCGGCTGACACGTGGGCCTTTTGAAATATTCAGTGCGGTGGTCGGTCATTTAAATAAAATACTCCCAAACAAACGTTCAGCCGGCCGCTGTGAGTAGATTACCACTACAAACAATTCATTTGCAACTAAAGCAAATTTTCAACGCGTAAGCGCCATATTCATGTCATTTTGAAAAATTGCTGTTGAGTTATTTGCCTGTTTTTACTTTTTTATGGTTTCAATGGCCAATTTAGCATTTATAACATATGTAGTTTTGATAATTCTTTTAGTACGTATACAGGGTATGGAAATGGTTTAATATACTGGAATGGGTGACTCCTGGAGTAGTCCAGGGACACACTCAATATCGCTTTTTGATTTAATCGAATAACTAAAGATATTACTTTCCTACGTATTTAAAAAATTATCAGGTACAGGATGTATCTTTGCAAAAAACATAATTTCTTTATGGGTTCCTTTTTTAATATCCTACACTTTTTAACATTTTTAGGAAAGCTAAATCCAATACAGAGTTTAAAACATAAACATCGTGAACGTTCTTCTTTCAGCGACCGTTTTAAAATTTGACTGCATCACATAAAAACAGTACAAGCACCTGGTATTCATTTATTACTAACACAGTCAAACTGTTTACAACAATAAGTCATGTGCCTCTCAGAAATTTACAATAAAATCGCTGATAGCTGATATTAGGGAGATTTTGCAAAAAGAAATTGCCGACACGCTAACCCATAGTCGATAAAATTTAGAGTGGTATTTTAATTAGAGTTTTCACCTCATTTGCTAAATAAATTTATAAGTATACCAAAGATGAGGAAAACTTTTTTTAATTTTTAGGTTTTTAATAAATCCTGATAGATAGAAACTCTACTTTAAATTTTATTGTTTATGGGTTAGAGTGTCTGCAATTTCTGGTTGCAAAATCTCACTATGGAGGGGTCTAGTACCTCTTATTGGACGAGAGAAATGGGGGGTTCTGTGACCCAAGAACAGGACTTTGCCTGGAGAAATGGGCACTGACGACCCGAAAGGACTTTTCCCGTACTCACTACTTCACACCGACTTTGTGTGAACGTATCTGGTCATACACTTAATCAATTTCTTTCCATGCCACGCGCACAACACTCTTGCTCTGAGTTACCTAGCTAACTAACTTGTTTTCCCGACGGCAACGAAGTTGCAATGAAATATACCATCCCTTCGGGGGGCCGCCTGAAAGGGTTTGACCAATTAGAGTAAGAACAGCGATGAGGCAAATACTACTCTGACCATTAGAAAGGAAGAGGCCGAGCATTGATACCCCGGTACGACCGCGAGACGTAAGGGGGTTGACATCTGTAGTCATATTTTCTGGCTTTTTATGGATTTATTTTAGAACGCTAAAGCAATAAAACCAAAAGATAAGAAAGAGATTTGCTAAGGAAACTATGCCTTTGAAGTTTTAGCAGAACTAAATTAAAGGAAAGATTTTCGTTAAATATTTTATCCGAAATGGGTTTTGTATTTAACCGGATAACTGCGTATTTTAATGCAACTTAAATAAACAAGAGATACGACTTTGAGTTTTATTATTTGGAGGAGATTTTATACCTGCTTGCTTATTAATATTTACTTGGAAATAAAAATAAAAAATATAATTTAAACGAACTTGTTGGCTTTCCCCAACAAAAATTGTGATGGTCGTCTTCTTAACCAGCAATATGCCTTCAGCCTGTGGTATTTATGATTTCATATAAGTATTAGCCCCCAGTAAGGGCGTTATATTAGTAGAGTCTATTAAACTGCAAATATTTTACATATCTAAAAGCCTGGCAACAGTCATTCTGGAGAAGTAGGTGGGATACCAAATCGTTTGGCATGTTTTAAATAACGCGGGTATTGATTGGATCCCTGATTGTTCTAGATTGTAAATAATGGTATCTATTTGAATCGATATCACCTTTAGAGGTCAGCTGAAAATGACGTTTTGGGAGGCAACTAGACCCCGACCGCCAATGAGCAAGATTATAACATCAATACCAAGAAAATAATAAATTAAGCATTTTTTTACAGAAAAAAAAACTTTAGTTAATTTTTTGTTTATTTTTACAAACTTAAGTAACACATTTATTACAGAACATTACTACAGTTTTGCTCTTGCGTAAAAACTTGCAGCAAAATTGGGTGCTTTCTTAAAAAGACTTTCCCAAAATGCAACCCTCTCAGCAAAAGGATTTACTTTTAGCTTAATATTATTATCAATGTCAAAATATTTTAGAACATCTGAATCTGTCACTGGTTCCCAGTGTTGGTGAGGTCGACCACTTCGTGCGAAATCTGCCCACAATCTTACTAACTGTTTAACAGCATTTTTGCTTTCTTCTGTCATTTCCACTCCTAAGAGTTTCGTGAGGTTGGTATGAAATAGAACCATTTGGTCACCTCCATGAGCTACTCCTTTTATAGTATCTAAAATTGTAAACGAAGGAAATGTATCACACTAGGGTAGCAGTGCCAAGACTAGGACAACAAGTGCCAAGACAAAATCTTTTGTAAATAAAGTAAATCAAAGAAATATTGGAAAATTGGTAAGTTTTTAATACCGACTTATTAACAATGACAGGACAAAAACTTGACAAATCCTAACTGCTCAACCGGAAGATCTAAATTAAATCAGTACAAAGTTTCAAGCAATTTAAGGGAATCCCGCAGCTAGTTTTTACAGTTGGTGTAAATGAATACTTACCATCCTCAATGCCAAACAGGGTTCTCATTAGATTACTTAAACTTACTTCCTGTGAAAAGACATATAAATAAACTGGTTCGGATGACGTTTGAGTAACTAATTTGGTTGATTCTATTACTCCATGTACAAAATTTACATCACCTACAAACTATAAAAAAAAATGTTTTGTACTTATTGAGGATGTAGCCGATACTAATATGATACATTCATTTTGATGATATGTCGGAATCGCCGATAATTAGTTGCAGATAATCGTACCTTACACGGTCAATAATATTGGTATCAATCAATACTGACAATATTTCAACAATCCACTTCAATCTCTGTATCAATATTCTTCAACCTTACACGATAAGTATTATTGTCAATATTTCCTTCAGTACATAACGTACTATTATCCGTGCCTGTTGAAAATGGATCTTCGACGGAGAGCAGGTATTACGATAATTTTAAGTTTAGGCATAAAACGTACAGTAAAGCGTAAGAGCCGGATGAAAGATTGGTTAAAAAGCATGCTTGCTACTTCCATTGTTGACAGCAGCTGACGTTGCTGTCAATATTGATCCAATATTGACAGCGCACCCTAGACGATCAATAATACTGACAGTATCCCCCTACTTGCTGATATTTATGCCAGATATTCGGCAATTCAAATTCGCGTCAGTTCAGCCCATCAAACCCTCAATATATCCACCTTACACGGTCAATATTTTTGTCAATATAATAACATATTGTCAGTATTATTGACAGTTTGAGGTTCGTTTATGAAATGTATTTTCGATTAAATGTACAGGGTGTTTCATAATTGAATGCTGATCCTTAAGGGTGATAATCCTTGGATGATTTTAAGAAAAATTCTTTATATGAACATAGGTCCGCAACAGCTTTATTTCTGAGATACAGGGTGTTGAAATTTAAGAAAAAAATCTGTTTTTCTTCAATATCTCTAAAACCGCTTTGTATTTTTGTTTTAAATTTTGGTAGGTGCAAAGTACGCTTAAAAATACATTTTCTTCAGGATAAAGGTTTTTTTAATTTTCATCAGTGGCGTCCCTGTTAACATGCCCTGCAATATTTTTAATCAAAAAAATGATACGCCACTGTTTTTTTTAAATAAATGTTATTTTTATAATTGCCTTCTATCTTCTCATAAAAATGGTCTCTTGACTTTTTTTTATCCGGGGTACGGTTTTCGAAATAAAGTTCATTCATTTGCTTGTCCCTATGTGATTTTTTTCTTGTAGTCTCAATTTCGCAATTTGTGGTAACCAAAGCATCTAGGCTAGATTTTTATATTTTATAGTAACTAACTATTATTTAGTTCTAATAATAAGCACGCATAAAAATACATTTTTTATTTGTAAAAACTTAACCATTTTGGACAAAATATACCAAAATTAAATTAACTGTTTGCCTTTATAAAACAACGAAATGTGTTGTTAGCATACTAGATGTTTCTAGCCTACAAAATAATCCCACTCTTTAACGGCTTTAATTACTAGAACTAAATAATAGTTACTATAAAATATAAAAATCTAGCCTAGATGCTTAGGTTACCACAAATTGTGAAATTGAGACTACTAGATAAAATCACATAGGGACAAGCAAATGAATGAACTTTATTTCGAAAACCGTACGCCGGATAAAAAAAAGTCAAGAGACCATTTTTATGAGAAGATAGAATTATAAAAGTAACATTTATTTAAAAAAAAAACAGTGGCGTATCATTTTTTTGATTAAAAATATTGCAGGGCATGTTAACAGGGACGCCACTGATGAAAATTAAAAAAAGCTTTATCCTGAAGAAAATGTATTTTTAAGCGTACTTTGCACCTACCAAAATTTAAAACAAAAATACAAAGCGGTTTTAGAGATATTGAAGAAAAACAGATTTTTTTCTTAAATTTCAACACCCTGTATCTCAGAAATAAAGCTGTTGCGGACCTATGTTCATATAAAGAATTTTTCTTAAAATCATCCAAGGATTATCACCCTTAAGGATCAGCATTCAATTATGAAACACCCTGTATATTCAATTAAATGTATTTTCGATGAAAAATTTTTCAAAATGTAATTCGAGAAAATGTAATTCGAAGAAATGTTTTTCGAGGAAATTTCGTAGAACCGTAGTTGTACAGATAATACCCTCTACAATAAAACTATGCCGACCAATAAGGCGAGAAGTAGCATTTTTTAAACATTTTCGGCTCCTATAAGATCATTTGGTGTATTGAACGAACCTTGTAACTAGAATCCTTCGTAATCCCTTCTTTAAAATAAAATTCGTTAACCAGTTTTGCTACGTTTTGGTATTTATCAGTACCGTTTTCATGATCTAGAGTCCAGGGTACTTCACCCTCTTGTTCTATTTTAAACTGTGCTCCCATGTGAGCATATTCGTATATTAATCCTTCGTTAGAAACAACACCTAAAATAAAGTGAATCATAAATTGGTAGTCATTGACCTTCAGCACAAGGAGACGACATTATTCACTCATAAACAGCCTTTTGTGTTGTGTTATATATTGTGCGTGTGTAGGAATGAATTTGGTTAATTCTATTGCATTAAATATAGATTTTGGTTTGTACATTACGAAGTGTATTTACAAAAATAAATAAAGAAGGATGCGTATGGTACAAACTCTTTTAAATTTTTTAATGTTCGATAAACCTATAATTTTCCATTTACTGAATCATCCTACTTTACCAATTCCCCTGTACCCTTGATTCATACCCGGATAGTACCGTGATGCCTGCGCCATGGATCCACAGAAGAAATCAGAAAAGAATAAGAGTACTCCAATACCAGATTCTACATTTTTTTACCTATTTATCCCATTTTCCCAGATTAGGTCTTTCTTAAATACACCAAGTGGGAAGACAGGATTATTTGGGTGTGTAGGGGATCACCGCGAAATAGCGTCCCTAGTATACTTTACTAATCCTTAGCCATATGCTTTATCCTGTGGTATTTACTGCCTTTAGTAATTGCATTATTTAAGTATAGTTTATTAATCTGAAAATATGCCACATAACTGAAAGTCTGGCTACAGCTGTTCTCATAAAGTCGGAATAAGACCATTTAGTTGGCCAGATATAAAGTGTAAATAGTGGTATCTCCTCTTTGTTTCTAAATCTATGGTACAAGTACCAAATAGAACTGAACGAAAAAGGACATCTATTATTATTGAAAGTAAAATCAAAACCTTCAAAAGAGCAAAATTACTTTTACCTTGTATTAATGGAACATGATTGTATTTTCCAGTAGCAAGCAAATGCGCTGGACTTTCTGTTAAAAAAGCAGTTGGATTTGGTTTTTCTATTACAGGTCCAAAAGGTCTTCTTTTACTGGCATTCATGACTTCCTAAAAGCATAATTTGGTGTAAATTAGGAACAATGATCTAATATGGTAGACAGATCTCTAAAGAATACTTTCGGTCCATTGGTATTATACTAAAAAACGACACAGCACCACATCGAGTCAGCTCAGATCCATGACTTTTAAAGTTGGGAGATATAGCGAGTTTTCGATAACTGTTACAACAGCGATAGTAATTTGAGAATAGCCGTTATTTTTAACGGTGATTTTTCACTACAGCGATTTTTAGACTCGTATTGATAGGCATATGTCAATATGTATCTTCAAACTTACATCTGGTAATTCTAAAGAAGCTTTAACTAGTTCCTCTGCAGATACATCCATTAATAACTTTACAGCTTCTTTGTCACAAGAAACTTTCTTCCCCAGTTTTTCAGTAACTTGAATTGCATTTTTACTACCCCAAGCCCATGGATTTAGTGCGGATCCACTCTGAGCTATCGCTTTGTGAAAGAGGCCTTTGGCTGTTGGAGAAAGAGTCTAAAAATAATATATAAAAAGAAAAATGATAAAAAAATAAGCAAATTTTAAGTAGAAAATTTTCACACGGCTTTTACTTGCCTGAAAGGATACAGATGCTCCACCTGCACTAACGCCAAATATTGTCACATTGTGCGGGTCCCCATTAAAAACAGCAATATTTTCTTGGACCCACTTCAGAGCGAAAGTTTGGTCCTTTAAGCCGGCATTTCCAGGTACTTCCAAAGATAAGTCATCGGAACTTAGAAATCCTAAAATGAAAGTGTAACTTCAAAATATTTAGGATTTATAAACGTAGAACAAAGTGCATGGTTCTGTTGGTCTTTAAAATGCATATTATTGAAAATATTTAGGTACATGTTATTTGTGTTACTCAACGTATAAATTCACTCCACCCTAATGTGGAGTAATAGGGATATAGGGTTAGGAATAAAAGAATAAAGAGTCTTCCAAAGGCTGAACAAACCAGAGCAAATCAATGTTACAGACATATCTAATAAAATCACAAAAAATACTGCAGTAGTATCGAGAAAAAGATAATAATTATGTTGGCGATGGAAGTGTATGGAAGGATAGGAAGAGGAAGATCAAAGCAGAGATGGGTCAAGAACGGATTAAGGGAAAAAGGTTTAACAGGACACTAAGCTCAGGACATTGTGGAGGAAATTAACCATGACCGTCGATTCCATATAAATTTTGAATAAGAAAAAGGAGGAGGAAGGAGAATGAGAAGAAAAATAAAAAGAAAAAGCACACTCCTTAGGAACGTTCAGGATTAAATTACATATGAATCAATAACAAACCTGAAGAACTTCAATTTAAATGAGGCTTTGGCTATTCTTTCGAAATGAACTTGACTAAAAATAGTTTTTTGACTTAAATTTCCCTCTTGTTGAAATTATGCTGTTATTTTTTTAATTAATATTCCGTGAAAAACTCGTAGTTTCAATGAGCCTCTAAAAAAATTTACAATAAGGCCTATCAGCTCGTATTTTTTACCTAGAATTCCAAGTCGATAATTTATTGTCACCAAAACAATATCTTCAGTTATTAAATGTTGAGCTCCATACAACTCCTCGGTACCAGAACCTAGAGTAAAAGCACCACCATGGATAAACACCATCACCGGTTTGCGTTTCAGTCCTGATTGTGCTAACTAAATAGAAAAAATGACTAAAGCTATATCATAATTTTAAGTGCTCTAATAAAAACCTTTTAAATACAAAACCATGCATGTTTTCTATGAAAAGTTGAAATATTTTAATATACCGTATTCGTCAAACTTATTCAAACATAAACTTTTCTTAATAAAATAAATTGTTTTCTTTTTGTTGTTAGGATTCATTCTAAAATTTTAATTTTACATTACCTGCTTCGTAAACACATTTATATACAAACAATCTTCAGAACCTGTCAATCCTTCCGTTGACAGGCGATCAGCGGCTAAACATGGATTTCCTTCCTTGGTGCAATCGCGCACTCCATTCCAAGAGTCTGGAGGTTCAGGTGCCTTAAAAAAAGAGTACCTAATAACGTGTGACTTTTTCACTTAACTGTATTTTAATATTATTTACTACTTCTGTAAATACTGTAAAAAATACAATATAGATATTATGCACTTTGTAGATAAGGAATGTTGATGCAATTTTTATTTCTGAAGGGTACAATGTAACGTTAATTCCTGAGGTTTTAAAGAAGTAAACAATAGCATATATCTGTATCACAGGACAAGTACCTTGTGTTTAATCCCTCGTGCTATTAAGCTCACCCTCGGGATTGTTAGATGTGATTTAGCCTCTTGCGGTCAGATTCTTTAATTCTGGACCGGACTGATTTACCAACCAAAAGTTTTAAACTGACAAGTGTACTACTACTAACTAAGTTTTGTGCCGTAAATTTGTTTCGGACTTTTTTTCGCAAATTTATAAAGAAAACGGCAATTTTAGCATGTACTTTCCATGATAATAGAACTAAATTCATTCTAGCAACACGTTCAACATCAAAAGCATTTGGAAACCAAGCAAATCGCTGAAATATTAAAATAACTCATACGTTTTTAATGACGACTTATTTACAGTGACAGAACAAAAACTTGTAAAAACCTAACTTCTCAACTATAAGATCTTAATTTAAACCAGTACTAGTACTAAATCTTAAACCTTTTTAGTGAGTCTGAACGTTGATCTGTAAGTTTGATACCTTAAATCGTAAAGGCCCGATTGGTGGTTTGCCATAAGGGATTCCTAAAAATTTATAGAAAGATTCACCATCAAAATCTACGTCTGTCGTTCCTTGTATTTGTCCTTGGTTTATGGTGGCAACTGGTAGACCCATTATGGTTAATGGATTTCTGAAAGTATTTGGACAAAATAACACACAGATAAAATTACATCTTGTAATAAAGAAAACCAGTAAGTTGATAAACTCGTGACTTTACATAATTGAAATAATAATAAGAACTTTCTGAAATTGTTTTGGTTGCTTTACAGCTTAGCTAAAGTACAAAAATTGAAAATAACAAAAAAAATTGCTCTCTTTGTAGATATAGACATTAATTTATACGTACTTATCTCGAATTGTATAAAAGACAAGTAAACTGACAAACAAACGGTACGTTTAATTTTTAATACCACATTTTTGTTGCTACGAAAAAGCCGAGATCCAAATTATGGAAAGTTGATCCCTTATTTGCCAAATCATATTAGTAAAAAATTTTATGCTCTCAAAAATTCTTGTGTAGAGTTTTTCCCTGGCCTTGATTGGAAACGTTGAAGCAAAAAATAAAAATAAGACCTTTTGGCCTAGCAAAACAATGGATAAAAAAGTAGCAGACAACGAGAAATATCAAATTCCTTGCAACCTTGCAGGATGCTGTCAACGGTTCAAAAATATTCATTTTCTTACAACCCTAATCGATGCCATTGCGTTTCATATACGGTTTAGAAACTGCCTTGAATACGGTTAGCAAAAAAATTTGCTTTAAATTTACCATCATCATACTATGAATTCCTAAGTGAACCACCATGTAGATATGATATACAAGACAAGTCAGTATATTGCACTTCAGCGTCAAGGTTAGGTGAGTAGGCAGCGAACCAGTTGCTAATAAACACATACTAAATAATATACATTATGTACGTACCTTACAAGATATGTAATATGATATTGATTAGGTTTAAAACCCTAAAATATAATAAACATGTGCTATATTGTCACAGAAATAACAACATTCTCTTTTATTTATAAAACTTTGTTATCAACTACTGATCAAACACTTCAAACATAAAAAATAATGATAGAATAGAACAAAATACATTCGTAGTAATGTTTGTTCTTCAACTAGATAATTTTACGGTATCACATACAGGGTGATCTTGTAGAATAAATCGTTTTATTTTTGTATTTAAATTTTTCGGTCTATTTATCATGATTTTCTGAACACAACCTATTATATACATTGTACAGGGTCATTTCTCATAAAGAGTTCCCTACAGCCGATATTAAAAGACTAATCAGAAAATTGTAAATATAAAACTTTTTAGATCCTTGTCCGAGATTCTGGAATCAAAAAAATGTCAAATTTGAAAACTTTACCTAATGTGCTTAGAGGTGGAACGATTGCGACACAAAAGGATCGATTCCTGACCAGAATAAGAAATATGCACATATTTTTTTACATAAATCGTTTAGGGAAGTCATTACAGACCAAAAAAAATTATTTTCAAGAAAATTACTATGATAATTTATCTACAAAAAATGTTTGCTTTTCGGTATAATTTATTACAATTTAAAAAGCAGCCATGTGTCCTTAATGAATAATGACGTCAGGAGATCAGCAAAAATAAGTGTCAATCTACATGTAAAGCTTAACCTAAAGTCAAACAGGTTTGGTTGCTCACCGATGAGCAGCTGTCGTCGCTGGAACGTTCAGAAAGTATTATATATTGTGTACTAAAATGCTTTCTGAAAACACCGAACAGCAACAATAATATTGCTAAAAACAAACTTTGATTTCCCATGTCATAAATTTAAATCGGACGGGACGCTCTGTAAATAGTGAAGGAACGCGGAATAGACAACACCGATTAAAGACTACCGGAAAAAGGTATGCCGGTGGCAAGGCAAAGGAAAAGAATGCCCATCTACACGACATTCGTTGTGAGGTGCTGCACATATTCTTCCATCCGTTGACGCTTTTCCGGCTGCAAGGATTAGATGCGAAATATGTATCTTCGTCGCGTACATATAAGGGTATTGCCATTTATATATCCATCTCTCATGAGTTCAACGACTGTCTGTGTCCGCGAGGCTGTTTCTGAATTAGGGAACGTTTAAATTATAAGTTGGCAAACTTTTTGACATGCCATTAAAATCTTAGTTGATATTGAGTATATGTTGGCACAGTTTGGATCGGACCGTTTAATTCGCAAGCTTCTTAATAATAAAAGATTAATATTAACAGATAAAACATTTATTGTCACTTTTAACATTAAGAAATATAAAAAAATATATATAAAAAAATATCCATCAATAGTATCAATAAACTAAAATTTATAGTGTTGCATCCTCTTAAATGCTGGCATTAATTCCAGGTACTTCTCTGAGAATACTTTCCCAAAACGAAACTCTTTCCCCAAAAGGGTTGACTTTCAGCTTGGAATCTTTATCAATATCAAAATACTTTAATTCGTTTACATCTGTCACTGGTTCCCAGAGTTCGTGTGGCCGACCAGTTCGGGCAAAATCTGTCCAAATTTTCGTAACTTGTCCGCTAGCAACTATGGCTTCCTTCAATGCTTCTGGATCTTTTTCGACTTGTGGGCTACTAAACAGAAATGTCGTTTCTCCTCCATGTGAAACCCCAGTATATTTATCTAAAAACAGAAAAAATTTACTAAACTTATTTTTACACATTATTGTGTAGCCAATGTATGAGTAAGAACCTAATTTTAAACGTTTTATTAAAAAGATAATGGTGAAATAATTATTATTAGCCCCAAAAATCATCCAAACACCATACATGATCATTTATTATTTGATCAGGATTATACCTGTATGTATATATTTGTATGTATGTGATATACTTATAGAGGGTGTTTTGAAAATGGTTCAATATATTATTTTAATGGATGGCTCGGGACAGTCTAGAGATATACTCAATACTTTTTTTGACATTTTTGCATATTTGAATTTTTTTTCCTCACAAAATTATAACTATACTAGAAACTTTTCCAATCATCCCCCAGAAAAGTAAGTTCTAAAAGTAGTTACCCGGGTAATAAAATTAGATAGAAATACACTGCTCCGATTAACTAAGGCACCACAAAGAATTTATTGATATTTTGGTATTGATTTTCTTCTGAACTGTTAATCCAATTACTAAACACTTTTTTTAGGTTGTAGGCTCATTCTTTGGGAATGCAAGTATACCTACCAGTACTTTTTGCAACAGGGGTGAAACAATACTGCGTTTTTCCCCAATTTTTTTTTATAGTACCTAATTGCTGTATTTTCTTAATAAAACTTATTCGGTTGTTGTTGCTCAAAGTACATTAAGTAAAAAACATCACTCTCTATAAAACCCTGTATATCTTTTAATAACTTAGATACTGCAGTGAATTAAAAAGAAAAAAGTTAAGAATAAAAGGAGCTACAGTATTATGGTTACACTCCTAAATAATGTACATAACTGCTTTTTACAAACACTGGTGTACTTACATTTACTAAGAAATAAACGGGCAACCTAAAAAAGAGATTATTATAATCGAATAAAGGGGTCAAAAGAAAAACGATACCAAAATTATGATAAATGTTTTATAGTGTGTTAATTAGTTGGACCAGTGGGAATCAGTGGCGGCTGGTGAAATTTCGAAGTTGTATATCTCTGTTCCTACTTACAGGACCCGAACCAAAGTTAAGGGTTTTAATAGTGAGCCCACTGGGAATGTTTTGGTAAAGACAAAAATCATTTTGTAATTTGCGAAAAAAAGTTAAATTTTTGGTGTGCCCCTCCTAGGAAAAAAATGAAAACGTCTAGGTATTTTATTTATTGTTTTTTCTAAACAAATTTTACATCATTCTGTCGACAGTTTTTAAATTTTGAGAGAAAAGAAGGTGTTAGTAGAAAGTTATAGTCATTTGAATTTTTTTAAGCCTAAAATAAAATTTAAGAAAAAATTCAAATTACTATAACTTTCTACTAACACCTTTTTTTCTCTCAAAATTTAAAAACTGTCGACAGAATGATGTAAAATTTGTTTAGAAAAAAGAATAAATAAAATACCTAGACGCTTTCATTTTTTTCCTAGGAGGGGCACACCAAAAATTTAACTTTTTTTCGCAAATTACAAAATGTTTTTTTTCTTTACCAAAACATTCCCAGTGGGCTCACTATCAAAACCCGTAAATTTGGTTCGGGTCCTGTAAGTAGGAACAGAGATATACAACTTTGAAATTTCACCAGCCGCCACTGGTGGGAATATGCTTTTAAAATACTCACCGACATCTTCAATGCCAAAAGCTTTATACATAAGCTTTGAGAAAGCAGTTTCATAGGAAAAAACATACAAGTATACTGGATTTTGTGACGTTTTAGCCGCTAGTTTTGCTGATTTCGTTATTCCAACCGCAAAACCTACATCTGCAACAAGCTAAAAATTTGGAAAATATGAGATTAGAATATTCTAAGTACTTCAAGGCAATAATTAAGATTAAAATATGCTTCGTCTGACGACAAACGTAGTTGTATGCAGAGAAATCACCTAAGGGCAAGAGCATCATAAGATCACTTATTGGGGAAGGTCAGCTTGATGACAAGCGCTTAAACAGCAATTTTTTTATTCTAGAATAGTCCACGTAGGCTTTAAGTCCTAACATGGTGTCTGGAGAAAAGGGATAATATGCAGTTTATTAATACGAGAATTACAGGATTGGAAATTAGGAGGGGAAGACGGACAGCAAAGGAATTCATATGTAACACGGCTCTTGTTCTGTTAGAAACAGCCACAGGAGGAATGATCTGAATGAGTTCATAAACATATCTATGGCAGAGAGATTGGATCACTGGTGAGCGACAGAAGAGAGTTTTGTTGTAAGAGCGGGGTCAAGTACCTCTCTTTTGAACAGATTCAAAAATGCTGAGTGTCGATGGTGTTGCCGCCCCTCAAGATGAGGTAACAGTATTCTAGGTTAGGTCCTACTTGGAAAATATGGAAAATATTAAGGTTGAAAAAGGAAAAGTATTATAAGACTTAGCCAGCAACTGATGGAAATATATTAGAAATGGTAATTATTAAGTAAATACACAAAACACGCCGATTTAGATTTTTTTGTTTTACATAACATGGTAGTATTAAATTTTCATCGACAATATTTTTAAATTACAACTTAGGTTATGTGATACATTATGTGAAAAGTAATTTTAGCCCAAGGACAGTCACCAAATTTGGTAATATTCTGTTCATTCTTTTAAAGATGGCATCACTTAAATCTGAAATTTGGGAAAAAGAAGGTATTTTGTTGTTAGCGTATTTAAAACAATAACTTAATGGTTTCTGTTTTGCACTACCCTGTAAACCAGCATGTCATCTATGACAGTCGTGTCAATTTTCAAACATACTTAAATAAGATGGTTACTTTTATCCTATTAAAGAATGCTTCCAGAGAGAGAAAGAATTGAAATCTTTATGATGTTTGGCTGGGGAGATCGCCAAAGGCGTATGGCGAAGAAATATTGTTGGTGTCAGTACTGAACCTTAAAGTACGTCATCGTTGATAGGATGTCAACTAAATGGTTGACGATCTACCACGCGTTGCCACCAGGCGTCGACTGGAAAAAAACTACCGATAAAGGCACATAGTATGCCATACTTGGTCAAAGGCCTTGAATAGGTCAAAGGCAGCAATTTGTGATTTGCCGTGGAATTTCAACGCCTTGATCCAGTTGTGTGTAACACAGGAATAGCTGCTGTGAATCTTGGATAATGAATGCATACTATCTGTTGTGGACAAGTTTGTGTTTTCTGTAATGTAATAGAATTTAAGAATTTGGTGCTTTCTCCTTGACTCTGGAGACAGCAGAGCAAAGAGAGACGGGCCTATAATTATATGGAAGAAACTTGGAACCTTTTTCGAGGACAGGTTGTAAACGAATCATTTTCCAGTTATCTGGGAAGACATTCTTGCTAAAGTAGGTTTGAAAAAGACGAGCTATATGGGTGCAACTCTTTAAGTAACATTGCTTGGTATGCCATCCATATGTTTAGATGAAAAATCGTGGGGTGGTTATATAAATTACATAACCACATCAGTTTCTTTAAAATGTAGAGGCTGTATGTTCTAAATTTACCTTGTGTATGGCCTCGGGTGTCTTTCCATTCTTAAAATAAAAATTGTTAATTTTAGTTTTTATTTCTTCGTATTTCTGACTATTTCTTTCAAGACCAAGACTCCAAATTACACCAAGTTCTTTGGGTTTTATATCGGAAAACAACTTAAATTCAGCAAGCAACCCTTCGTTGGAAGTCAAACCTTAAAAGAAAAAACTATATATGTATTTATATACATATAAATAGAGGGTGTTATGAAATTCACTGCATATATTGGAATGGGTGACTCATGGGGTAGTCTACAGAAATACCTAATACTTTTTTCTTAAATCGAACATTTTAAAAAATTTCAAAAATACCCTAAAACCCGCCCATATTCGTCGCACCTGACTGAGCGAACACATGGCCATTGACGGAATTTTGCGCGCGAAAAACTGAAAAAAATTGAATTTTTTGAAAAGTTGTCAGACATATAAATCTTTAAGGAGAAGATATTTTCTGTTTTTAAGCTTAATTTAAGACAAAAAAAATTAAACCGTTTCCTAAGAAAAAACAAAAAAAAAAATAGAAAAAAGACCAGTGCGAAATCAATCCTTTTTGTTGCTAACCTTAGTTTTAACTAATATTTATGACATCCTATATTACGTTATTAATGAGACAAGAATTATTTCTACCAGCTTAAACTTTCTGCTAAGAAAAAGTTAAAAATTAAAACGAAAAACACTAACTGAGCACAACTACATAGTATTTTAAAAGTATAACCAAAATTCAGCATTTTGGAGGACTCCAAAGACCTTAAAATTTTTAAGGTCTTTTACCAAACAGAATAAAAAATAATATTTTGAAAATGACCCGAAAATGGGTCGAAACATCAATGGACTTTTAATAAAAAAAAATGTACAATGAATCTAATCCCAAGATACAAACAACAAAAAAAATATATTATAAATGGTTCAAGACAAATAACAAAGTATATAGGTGTTCTCAAAGTTGAGGCATTTATTTTAACAGGTTGTAGAACTAATAAAAATAACGCATTTGACCAAAAATCGCCTATATAAAAGTTGCTAAATAATGGAGATATTAAGAAATTTCAAAAAACTTAAAAAATAACTTAAAAAAATTCAATAAGGTCCTGGTATCATCGACTTCCCCACACGTCGAGCGCCCAGTTCCTTATGGCTGTATAAATACCCCCTCTGCCGTTGCTCGCCTCTCGCCTAAGCCCCTCGCGACATCGTTCATTGTGGTGTGCGGTTTAAAAATGATCAGGACCGTAATGTAAATGTAAATGTAAATTTATTGGTGGGTTTTTTTATCTCCGTTATTTTTCAACTTTTATATAGACAATTTTTGGTCAAATGGTTTATTTTTACGAGTTTTACAGCCTGTTAAAAGAAATGCCTCAACTTTGAGAACATCCTGTATATATATACATATATATATATATATATATATATATATATATATATATATATATATATATATATATATATATATATATATATATATATATATATATATATATATATATATATAGATATATATATATATATATTCTATGAGTGGATTATATCCAAATCAAAACAACTACTCCCCTGGCTATATGCCTCGACGGGTATTGAATTACATGACAGGGACATCACCACCCCTACCAGATAGGGCTCTGGTATGCATCATCCAAGAGGTTGGATCTCACCAACCACCCTTAGCGGTCCCAGAAACCGGGAAACCGCAGCGATGATGCCACGCCGAAATGTGTCAACGTAGACTGTGATACTTCTCACGAACGAAAGACATGCCAGGTCACGTAAGTGGCTGAGAGACACCACAAACGTCTTGTACAGCGAGACCAGGACAGGATTCGAAACGTCTGGCGATGAAGCGGGAAGATTACTCTGTAGAGCTTCCTGGTTGACAGGTGAGTAATTCTACGTATCCGGCCCCTCACTTTATCAGTGGGGAATGGCAGTTTAATTGATCAAATTGATTCACTGCTACCGGACCGTGAGGCTCCCTTGCGGGGCATACTCTAGTCACCCCTTAATCGGGGGGCCCGTGGGAGTTGAATGCCCACGGAACATGCAGAGTATGCCCCGCACGGGAGCCTCACGGTCCGGTAGCAGTGAATCAATTTGATCCATTAAACTGCCATTCCCCACTGATAAGGTGAGGGGCCGGATACGTAGAATTACTCACCAGTCAACCAGGAAGCTCTACAGAGTAATCTTCCCGCTTCATCGCCAGACGTTTCGAATCCTGTCCTGGTCTCGCTGTACAAGACGTTTGTGGTGTCTCTCAGCCACTTACGTGACCTGGCATGTCTTTCGTTCGTGAGAAGTATCACAGTCTACGTTATATATATATATATATATATATATATATATATATATATATATATATATATATATATATATATATATATATATATATATTAAACAAATAACAAAATTATCTATAAATACTTCTTTACCTAAAATAATGGGAACCTGATTGAATTTGCCTGATGCAAGCAAATCTGCTGGCTCTTCAATAAGAAATGCTGTTGGATTGGGTTTCTCAATTACTGGTGCGAAAGGCCTTATTTTCGATGCATTGAGCACCTCCTAAATAGAAATAAGATAAATAATAATAAGTACATCTATAGAGGGTGTTTGGCAACAAATGGGACATACAATAACAGTGGCTTCTCTGGCTCACTTTAAATTTATCCAACCAAATTGATATAAGGTGTGTGTAAAACAGCTAGCAACGTCAGTCACAGAGAAAAAAGGTTTGTTTGGACATCAGTACTTGCTGTGGCGTTGAAAAGTCTATATAACATATTCCTATGTAACCAGTTTGAAAAAATCGTATTTTTGTTACCTTTACAGAAAGAAATTCAAACTTTTTCAAAATTCTCAATTTCAAAAAGTTAAAATACTGTTTCACAAATAAAATAATCGACAGATCAGCTGATCAAACCAAAAGAAAAATAATAACGCTCAACTAAACACCCAGAAATTTGTGTTTTACTAACTTAAATCTTATATTGCATACGAACTGATGTTTTGTTACCTTTGAAGCAAAATCCCTTTAATGCAAAAAAGAGCACTACACTAATAATTAATATTAACAAATCTAAACATAAAGATACCATGTTTTTTTGTCACGATTCGCACTATTAACTATGAAAGCTTATGTTTTTGTTACTTTTAGAGTAAAATTTCTTTAAAATACGCTTTCTGTAGAAAGATTTTACCAAAAAAAATAGAATAGGTTTGTTAGGTTATACCTTAAACTTATACAACACTAACCAAACGGTGGGTATTGAATGTAAAAAATGGCCCACTAACTAATTACATACAATGCTTAAAAGAATCCACGGTATTTTTTACTATCAGCACTGTTAAAATACCACAGAAAAATAAGGATTTGTTGTGAAAAACTTGTGAAATTGTGAATTAAAAAGGAAAGTATTGGCGACTCAAATTATATTAAAGCTAGCGGCAACCAGCTCATTTTTAATGTTGAAGAAGGGCTCACACCTTCAGGACGAGATTGACAAAGATGCCAAATAATGCGATATGAAGACAAAGACGAAACTAAAACATTTCCGTAGCAAATCACCTGAAGAGGACGCCACGTTATTAGTTTGAATCGCCAAACTACTAAGCCAAAACACTTCATGGTGAGCTAGCAACGTTAGCAGTTAGTCTTATAGTTTATTTACTTACATCTGGTATCTTTTGTGAAGCTTGATACAACTCTTCTGCAGATACGTTCATTAGGACGTCCAAAGCCAGTTTGTCACTAGAAACTTTTTTTCCTAATTTCTCCGCAACTTGAATCGCATTCTTTTGACCCCTCGCCCATGGGTTTAATGCTGAACCACTTTGCGCTATGGCTTTGTGGAACAGACCTTTGGCCGTTGGTGTAAGCACCTAAAAATTCCATTATTACTTAATCAGTAAATTAGTTTTTCACCTGATTTTTTTATGGGATAACTAACGCATCGTGGACATCTGAAGAGGAGGGAAATGTAATCTATTGACACGATATTTAAAGAATTAGGGGTAGAAGCGAGATGGCGGCCTTTTTGCCTTTAAGTTTTACTGACCGACATTTTACCGCCAAGGCATACGTCATAAATAATATCAGTTTTGTGTGTCAACACTATCAACTGATGCATTGTACGAGAAAATATTGCTGGACTGTAACACAGGTTGTCAATTGGTATACGTTTGTATATAGCTCCCCTACGTTAAGTTTTGAGAATAAACGTATACGTCTTGACAAGTAGACTTAAATATGGATTGCCCTTCAGCTCTGGATTTTTCCTAACAAAATTCGTTCTATCCGTCATGGATGATTTTGTATTTTTCTAAATGTTTTAGAATTTGCAAGGTGATAACTTTTTCCATAACTTTGCTGACAAGAGAGGAAAGAGAGATAGGTTTATAATTAGTTGGAAGGGACTTGGAAACTTTTTTCGGGACAGGCTGCACAAGAGCAGCCTTTAAGCTGTCTAGGAAGAGACCCTTGTCATAGAAGATCTGAAAAAGACGAGTTAGGATGGGTGAAAGTTCTGTTGCCATCCAGACAGCAGGACTTTTTGGTGTCAATATCATCATTGTCATGCACTGAAAATTTCGTGTTTCTAGAGCACGTACTATGGAAAATGAAAATTTAATAGTCGATTTTTCCCTTCGTATAAAGAATGAAGAAACTGAAAATATGGATATAACGTATTTCGACGAAATCTTTCCGATGAAGTATATGGGATTTTGATTTGGATCCATTTGGACCCCGAAAGGCGGGCTCTAATTAACTTAAGTAAATATAACTATCCCACCTCTACAAATGTGTCTGCTAAAAAGCTTTAACAAACCTGAAAATGTACAGATCCACCACCGGCACTGATACCAAATATTGTCACATTATCTGGGTCACCATTAAAACTTGAAATATTTTCCTGAACCCATTTTAAGGCAAAAGTCTGGTCTTTTAATCCTGCGTTTCCTGGGACGTCTAACGATAGATCGTCAGAACTCAAAAATCCTAAAATAAAGTTCAAAATGAAATCAATTATTGTAATTTTTTACTGCATAGTTTTGCTTTCTCTAGTCTACGCAAATCATATGTATTTTTTTAAGAATAAAAATTTAGTGAAGATTTAAACACGTTTGTTGATATTTTTAAATACTTTTATAATGGATATTCACTAAGTAAAGGCTACATCAATTCAATATAAAGTAATAATGTCTTGTTAATAAATAATTTCTTACCAAATATTCCAAGTCTGTAATTTATTGACACAAAAACAACATCTTGAGCCACTAAATATTTCGGACCTGCCATTTGTTCTGAGCCAGAACCCATTGTAAAAGCACCTCCATGTATGTAAACCATCACAGGTTTAAGACTTAACCCTCCTTTTGGTAGCTAAAAAGTTTGATTTATCTAGATGGGAATATTGACTAATTGGTAAGAATGTTGGAATATAACAACAAAAAAAGAAATTAAGACTTTTTTTCACTAAACTCTCAAATGTGAATGTCTGGAAATAATAGAGGCTTTTTGAGTCAAACTACAGTACTTAGGTCAGAGCATTGCAGTACAAATGTAGAATCTGGACTTATACAGGGTGTTTGGAATGTACCATTACCTTAGCAGTAACTTTCCTTGCTCAATTTACATCGATTTAACCTGCCGAATCTTAGTACAAAAAATGATAATAAGATATATACAGGGTGTTAAAGTTCAAACTGTAGTTTAAATTTTTATCGATATGTTTTGAAATATACTAAATTAATATTAAATTCAAAAAAATTTTCAGGCGGTTTTTTTTTGGGATAGGAAAAGTGAATATGTCTTTAAAGTATCTATATTTTGCTTTAGTGCAACAATTTCTGAGTAGAAATTCTCATTTCTCTAACTTTTTTACTTCAATTAGGTATACTTTATTAGAGCCGTTTTACACACGACTGATGGTCATGATACAATAAAAGGAAGATTTACCAAACCGTATCAAATTCGTCCGGGTTCGCGCATGACGTCACGCTGTGAGTTATTTTTGAAATTTATAACGGACAATATAGAGTTTATGTTTGTAATAGGCGATTTTATATAAATTCTATTGGCAATATACTTTGTCTCCTGTTTATAATACAAATTTTAAAGGATATGATTTAAAATAATCATGTAAATAAAGGGATAAATTAATTTGAAATAATATATATTGGTAAATTGCCTGCCAATTGCGTTATATGTATTCATTTACGTGAAAAGAAAAGGTAATTAATTTTATAAAATAAAACTATGGCTAATAAATAACATAATAACTTATTTACAGGCATATTCTTATTAAAATATATACCTACAGAGTCTTGAGTCAGAGTTAGATACAGCGACATTAACAACGTTGAACTTTTTAGATAAAAAAAGTAGCGGAATACGAATTTCTTTTCAGAAATTGTGTACACTGAAACACAAAAAAGTTGGTAGTTTTAAAATGACATTTAATGCCCCCTACAAAATACAGAATACTTAAGAACAGATTTGCTTTTCCAATCCCAAAAAACCTCTGTCTACCAAATTTTGTGAACTTATTTAGAATCTTATAAAACATATTGATAAAAACGTAAAATAAAATTTTAAACTTTACACCCTGTATAGGGTAGCACATTTGTTTCTACGCAGATTCCTTTCGAGACAATATTTAAATTTATATAAGCCTTAAATTGTTGCAATAATTACCTGTTTGGTAAAAATGTTGAGATATAAACAATCCTCAGAACCTACAACATTGTTTGTCATGAGATCCAGTGCTAGACATGGACTTCCTTCTTTCGTGGCATCTCGAATTCCAGTCCAGGACTCAGCTGGTTGTGGCGCCTAGGAATATTTTATGGTTTAGAGAGATTTTGTATAACAATTAGAGCGCGGAAATTTGATGACTGGCGTTTTTCCAGGACCTAAGTAGGCACCTTTGTTCATATTCTTCAATTTATAAAAATAAAGTGTACCTCTTCCATTCTTGACTGTTTATCCCTTTGAAAAGACTTTTATATAAATATTATGATGCACTTGCGTCATTTCTTACCTAGATTTATTGTACAGGGTCTTCCAACGAGGACTGAACAGGGGCTCATTTTTGAGCTTCCTTGTATTTAAAGAAAAATCTAAAATAGCCAATCGACGTACTTTTTCCTGCAGAATTCAAAAATGAAACCAAAAATTTATTTGAACCAGAAACAAAAGAGTTACGCTATGGATAAGGTGTTTTTTAAATGGAACATAGCTTTTTTTATACGATTTTCGGAACGAGTGATTTTTTTTATGTCCGTTCTGATTAAAATATTTAATATTGTGACAGCTATTTTTATTAAATTTTAATGTTTTATCCAGTATAATTTAACTTCAACCTGTTTGAAACATACACTAGGTAATAAAGGTTCAGGTCACCTTGAAATCCTTCAAAGTCAAAAAATTTGACAAATTTACTATAATATTGCCGAAATGAAATATTCATTTTCTTGGCATTTGTAGAGCAAGATAACAATCTGCAATCTCTCATCTAATGAATATTTCATTTCGGCAATATTATAGTAAACTTGTCAAATTTTTTGACTTTGAAGGATTTCAAGATGATTTTACCTTTATTACCTAGTGTATGTTTCAAACAGGTTGAAGTTAAATTATACTGGATAGAACATTAAAATTTAATAAAAATAGCTGACACAATATTAAATATTTTAATCAGAACGGACATAAAAAAAATCACTCGTTCCGAAAATCGTATAAAAAAAGCTATGTTCCATTTAAAAAACACCTTATCCATAGCGTAACTCTTTTGTTTCTGGTTCAAATAAATTTTTGGTTTCATTTTTGAATTCTGCAGGAAAAGTACATCGATTGGCTATTTTAGATTTTTCTTTAAATACAAGGAAGCTCAAAAATGAGCCCCTGTTCAGTCCTCGTTGGAAGACCCTGTACAGCGTGGATTGCTGACGATCATTAGCGGGGTTTCTCCTTTTGGGAGGCAAAGAAGTTATACATTCAAGAAAGGTCAACGTTTTTATTGTCAGCATTCTATGGTAATTAAAAATGCCCAACTGATAAATTTAGAAGAAAGTTTCGTAAATATACACTACAAACTTCTTTATTTTAAACTTGTAGAATTTCGTAAAGTTCGGTCTGTTTTTATCACACTGCTTATATTTACAAAGTTTTCACTTTCACAGCTAGCGGTCGGTAACAATCAAAGGATTTCGGATTTTTCTTGTAATAACGATACTGAATAATAATACCTGTCATTGAGAATTATAATTAAATTAAAATTACAGACTGATTTACTAACCTTAAATCTTAAAGGTCCTATCGGTGGCTTCGCAAATGGAATCCCCGAAAATTTATAAAATATGTCACCGTTTAGATCAGTGTCTGTTTGTCCTCTTAGCTGTCCTTGCTTTATGGTGACAATAGGTTCTGCCATCTTTATCTTTTTCTAGAGGTGTTAAAAGTGTGATATTAGATTAAATACAGATAGGATAAAATAAGATATATTTTTTATTTAGGTAATTTCGGTACAGTTTCTATTTTGGCTATTGTGTATACTTTACTGCTTCAAATTTGTGCAGTACCTACGTTGCTATGGCCAAAAAGCTGGGGCATGTCAAAATTGATCAACTAGAAAATATTAATTTGAACTAGTACTAAGTCTTAAACCTTTTTGGTGGATCTGAACGCTAGTTTTTGTTGTTAGGGCGCCGTTTTATAACAACATGAATATCTCTAGTATTTCGAAATTACCTTATCTTATAGTTTTATTTGATGTAGTTTGAAAACGAATTGACGGATTTTGGTGAGCTTTTTAGATCATGAACGGCCTTTCTGTTTATATTTCGTTTCAGGAAGGATATCTGGACATTATTCAGAGCGAAGAAGAAAGTCGTGCAAAAATTTTAAAAGTTTAAGCTTTTGTATTTGCACTAGTACTTGTTTGTCGTATTGCATACTACACAGGATTTGAAGTCTAAGTCTATATTTCGGGATGTTTTTGTTAGATTTTTTAATGCGGCTTTCTAACAAAAAATATCGTTTTTTTTCCAAAAATTGATTTTTTTATGAAAGGAATTCTAAAATTCTGCTACAGTTTCATTAACAACAATAGTTCCATCGATAAAACAAACAAATTTTTATTTAGTCAGTCTCAAAACTGACAAAATCGTTCCAAGATATTGACTTAGACCAACTCCTGCCTAGTATGCAATACAACAAACAAGTACTAGTGCAAATACCAGAACTTAAACTGTTTAAATTGTTGTACTACTTTCTTCTCCGCTCTGTATAATGTCCAGATATTCTTACTGATTCAAATCGGCTTCTGAAACGAAATGTAAACAAAACGGCCATTGAGGATCTGAAAAGCTCATCAAAATTCGACAATTCGTTTTCAAACTACAGCTGTTTAAAGCTGATGTTATGTTGAAACTTGGTTTTTTCTTTTTTTTTTTGACGACTAGTTTAGTTAATAATATTTACTGAATACTTACCTATTTAAGTTGTTTTAACTTTACTCTCTGTACTTTAAACTATTAAAACCACAAACAAAATGAATGATGAGAACGAATGAATTTCATTTTTATATTATTTCAAGTGTTTATTATATAGGGTGTCACTTCTAGAACAAGCAAACTAAGGTTTATCCTTTATTTTGTTAAAACTGTTTAAGATACGGAAAATATATTACGTTGTCGGAATTGCTACGTTAAAAAATGTAGACCAAACTAGTGAGTATAATATAGCAAGTAAACTTTTTTTTAGATTTCGCAGTGCGTTGGCCAAGTCACTTACTACCATTTATGGCACCTTGTTGAAGTCTAGTCTCTTTTACGTTTAGAGGTTGGCTAAAAAGACAGGACCGGACTTGTACATACAGTTCAACTTAAATAATAAACACCAAGAAAATCTAGTATCTGAAATCTACAGCGTGTCCCATAAAATTCTTCCTATATGGGATTTTTTTTATTATTAGACCTAATAAAATATGTCTGGGAAAGCTTCTGCATGCTCTCAAACTAAAATATCACCAAACCACTTTTATTTAAAAAAAAAGCTCTGGTTAAATTTTCCAAAAAATTGACAATTAAGGTACCTTATTCTTAAGCCCTGTTTAAATTTTAGACTTTCCTTCGTATATGGTTAAGATTTTTTAAAACCTTTTTTGGTGATATTTTGGTTTGGGAACATGCAGAATATTTCCCAGAAAAAAAAATTTACCAGGTATAATAATAAAAAAAATCATATGGGAAGAACTTTATGGTACACGCTGTATGTTTAAAACACACACTATACAAAAAACACCCACATACACTTAAAAAACATCAAATCAAACGAAAATAAAACGACGCGACCTGTCGTGTCAGCTTGATACGGCCCACTCCTGATCTAGGGACTTTTCAAAAGAACCAATATCAGCTTTTGATGTCATTTGTGATTGTCAAATGCCGAAATGCTGAGTTTTATCATAAATTGAACTATACATTGTGTGTAAAAAGTTCCGGCGGGTATATTTTCTTAAATGGAAAACCCCATTTAACATGAACAACTGAACAACAAATGAACAACTTTTTTGAATATTTCCGGAGTTTTTTTATAATATTTACTATTTTCATAATTCTTGGCACAGTTTTATCTTTTTTAAATAAAAGCTTGAAGCACCCTGTACACAGATGACTCGACTTATTTAATAAAATAATAATTGGGTGGACGATAACAACTATTTTGCCTTGAAATAATGACAAATAAAAAACGCAAGTACGAATCGAATTGATAAACTCCTCTTGTAAAGTCGGTTAAAAAACAACTCGTCGCGTCGGCATGACAATGTTGTTCATCTAAAATCAAAGCCGGATTTAGCAGTTTTGTAAAAGTTGTATATCTCTGTTGCTACTTACGGGACCCATGCCGAGATTAGGGTTTTTAATAGTGAGCCTACTCGTAATGTTTTGGTAAAGAAAAAAAAATATTTTGTAATTTGCGAAAAAAGTTGAATTTTTGCTCCCCCCCCCCCCCCCCCCATGAAAAAAATGAACACGTTTAGATATTTATATATTATTTTTTCTAAACAAATTTTACTACATCTTGTCAACAATTCTTAAATTTTAAGAGAAAAAAATGTGTTAGTAGAAAGTTATAGTCATTTGAATTTTTTAAACCTAAAATATAATTTTAAAAAAATTCAAATGACTATAACTTTCTACTAACACACTTTTTCCCAGGTGGGTCAATTCAAAAATTCAATTTTTTTCGCGAATTACAAAATATTTTTTTTTTCTGTACCAAAACATTCCTAGTAGGCTCACTATTAAAAAACCTGAACTTGGCATGGGTCTCATAAGTAACAACAGAGATACACAACTTTAAAATTTCACGGGCCGCTCCTGATAAAAATAACAGGCTCGCTCTGTAGCGAAGAACTGAACACAACTTTCACAAATCAGTAAAGCACCACTCGCCAATATCTAAAAATAATTACATGAAAGAAATCTCGTACAATGTCATGCGGGATTGCCAAACAACGTCAATAAAATAAAAAGCAGGTTTTTATGATGGGATTTTATTAAATTCTTGTTAAATACACTTTACTTCTTGCGTCGACTGTGAGGCAGTGTTGACGGCAAAAGAGTTAAATAAATAAATAAATCTATTTTTCACTACATTATCTGAGGTTTGTTCCATTCTCTTTATGTTCTAGGCAAGTGAGTTACGTTCCTCAACATCCAGAAAAACCTAATGCCCATTTTGAAATACCACATAATAAAACAAGTCTCATCGTTACCGTAGAAGCTGGGTCACGCTGTATTTCCTTCTCCTTGTTTTTATTTAGAAATTTAAAAAAGAACCATGCTATTTGTATTAATTGGGATGACGATAACTCAATAAATTTTAATAATGAGAATTAATATATTTTGTAATTTTGATTTGTCAAATGACGGCGGCGAATTATAAGCGGTGGCTTGACTTTTAAATCACGATATTTATAAACAAGAATAAAAACAGGCTTATCTTAAGTTGGAAGTAATGGGAAATCGCGATAAATGATTGATCAGAACGAATAGACAAAAATATAGCTATTAGGTTTTTGTTGCGCTTGCTTCATCATTATTGCCATTAAAATTTAAGAATTGTCGAAAAAATAATGACAAAAGATTTTCTGAAAAATCTAGCCGAATGTCAAAAAATTTCTGAGAATGTCCATTATTATCTTAACCTACAATCAAACATTGCACCGACCAACACTAGTTCTGGTCCTGAAGTGGAAATAGACGACGGCGAAAATAGCACTTGTGCAGAAGATCAGATTAGTCAAATGATGTTATTATTAAATTTCCCAAAAAGTTAAAGTTGGACCATGGTCGTTTTTGTAGGAAACGCCTCAATTAAATACTGTAATTAATTGTAATTAGAAATAATTGAATTATAATTAGAAATAATTGAATTATAATTCTTATCCGAATCAAAAACAATCACCAATCAACATCTGGGTGCATTACTCAGGGTAGCGTGGAGAGCTATATTAACTGTCTCGGTGCATTACTCAGGGTAGCGTCGAGAGCTAGATTAACTATCTGGGTGCATTACTCAGGGTAGCGTGAAGAGCTGAAATGTTTTTGAGCTCCTAGCTTACAAATTTATATAAAATCTGCTAGGGCTGTTCCAGCATTTTCTATCAAGTACGAAGGTACCCTTTAGAGGTCTCAAGATCAATGAGGACCTCGCACTCTTATTTACAAATTGTATCTTCTTTACCACAAGGACGTCAGCCAATCCGAAGCAGTCTGTACGACGTACACCAATATCACACCTGTTTTTCTCCTAAAGGAAACCCTAGGACACTATATACATATTCCAGAAGTCTCTTGTTTTTCTGACTATTAAAACCAAAACAAACTCCGATATTCCTTACTAAATTATTGATTTTCCCATTTCTTATAAGTCACCAAAAAAATATATATAAGAGGTTAGAAATGTTAACTCCTAAGTAAAATGTAGAAACACGACATTTAAATAAAAATCCATAATAAATTAGTACGCATCGTACCACCAGATGTCGCTCCAGCTCGTTTTCTCGTGGCGGGTAGTTTAAAAGTGATATGTTTAATATATTAATTTATTTTTAAGCTATTTGATTATTTTAAAGACGATTTATTGTTTTTTTTTCGTATGACACAATAAAATATTATGTATTCAGCTAGTATTCAGCAGTATTCCAGCTATAAAATGATGATTTTACTGATTAGATTACATTTTAGAGGACATTACCTATTTCCAAACTAAAAAAACAGTAATAGTCTTTAACAATCAAATGCTGATACTTATAAACCCTACACAGAATAATATGTCAAATCTAACTTATATAATAAAACTACAAAGTATGTACATTTCGGCTTTATTTACCAAACAGTACTAATTTTAGCATCATTCAACAATTATGTCTTCTTTGTCCTAAAACAAGAAAGTAGTATTTTTTAAATAAAAATTCCGGATTATTTTGTTCGCCTTCAAAACCCCCTACGCCAATTTTTACGGTAAAATGTAAAAAGTCTTTAAAAATATTGAAGAAAATCCAAATTAAAATTATCCTTTTAACACCCCGAATCTCTGTTAATATCAACTTTCGGATTTAACAATTTAGGTCCAATTATAACGGCCAGATTCACTATTGCCAGACCGGTCTAATTAGACAATCAAGAGTTTTAAACTATTCCTAAAAGTTTAGAGAACAAATCATAAAACATTTACACAAAGGACATCCAGGCCAAGAGAGGATGAAGTCATTAGCAAAAACTTATGTGTATTGGCCAAAAATAGATAGTAACATTACAGATTGTCAGAAAATGCGTTACTTGTGCAGAAGCTGCAAAATCGCCGTCAAAAGTTTAACCGTCATTCTGGCCCAAACCAAATAAACCTTGGCAAAGAATTCATGTAGATTTTGCTCGACCTGTTTATGGTATCTATTATATGTTAATTGTGGATGCTTATTTAAAACTGCTGAAAACTTTCACCCCAAAGATTATACCTTCATCATTGACTGCGCTTTGGCCTACCAGAAACCCTTGTAAGTGATAATGAAACACAATTTACCAGTGCAATTTTCAAATAATTCTGTTTGTTAAATGGAATACAGTATATACGCACAGCACCATTTATACCTCAGTAAAATGGACAAGTGGAACGATTTGTTGATACCTTTAAGAGAGCACTACAAAATTTTATAAGAACAGGTCAACCAGAAGAAAGTTAGTTACAACAATTTTTAGCCACTTTTAGATCAACTCCCAAATGCCCAATGCGGACCTTCTTAAATTTGTATTAAAACCACGCATTACTGCACCTAGCCCGTCTAGCCGTGGGCTGGCCATCCACTGTACTTGGCGAATCCAATGGACGGACAGCGGATCTCCAGCGGTACTGCGCTCTGTACTATAATGCCTCTCATGGTCCATCAGCGGCATTACATTCCATGGACCGCCGCAGCAAACAGGACATTCCCGGTCTAAAATCCGCTGGGTTTGCTGTGTTTCGAGCCGGACGCGGCCTTCGGCAATGCGGTTTCTGTCCGCTTCTGGAGCAGCCACCTTGTGTTTACTGGTTCTCTTCAGATAGCCCAGTTAGACTTATAGTCTACGTGGGCTGTCTCAAATAAGAAAAAAATATCGAGTCCGTTAGGAGCCTACTGGAGATTTTACTTTGGAGCAGGAAAAAGATCTGCTAAGACATCTAGATACTGTCCACAATGGGTCTGAAATATACTCACTCTCAACTAAATTAAGCTAAATTAAATGGAACCATTTCGCTCTTAAAAAATAGAATAATTCAGGAAAAGTTAAATAAAAGACATTTTTTTCCTTAAATCTTGTTCACTTTTAATATCACAATAAAACGCTTTAAATACATTAAATATTAAAATGTTTTAAACTGTTGTATTTTCCTGAGCAAATGCGTTGATTCCACCCACTTCACTTAGGATATTTTCCCAAAATGCCATCCTTTCCTCAAATGGGTTTACTCTTAATTTGGACTCCTTATCAATATCAAAATAGTTTAATTCATTTACATCCTTCACTGGTTCCCAGAGATGGTGAGCTTGACCAACCCGAGCAAAATCAGTCCACATTTTTGTCATTTCCTTAATAGCAACCATCGCTTCTTCCATTATTTTTGGATCTATATCATCGGGGTTAAAACCAAACTGGGTACTAAAAAGAAGTGGTATATCTCCTCCATGTGAGACTCCTTTGAGTTCTTCTGTAAGTAATAAATAGCTTAAATGGTATAAATAAATTTCAGTAAGTTCATACAGGGTTTAATTTCATTTAATTTTTTTAATTGAGTTAGTTCGAATTTATGAGATTCTGTAATAATGAGGCTAAGATTGGGTCTCGAAACATCAGAAAAATTATCTTAATTTGATTAGGGTCAGGAATTCTTTCTGTAAGTCAGTGACTGAACAGAAAATTCTCTATTCAGGATTTTGCTACTTTTAAACGGAATGACTTTTATAATTATTTTTTAAAATAACTAATACGTGTAAGTACTGATTACTGTTTTTATCACAAATTGCCTAAGAATAAATATTTTTAATATTCCCAGGAAAAGTACTTACCAGGATTTGGAATACCCATAGCTTTAAAGGAAAGTTTACCCAAAGCAGTGTCATAAGATAAGACGTACATATAAACAGGACTTTCAGATGTTTTAGCAGCTAATTTTGTTGAATGTATATTTCCAAGAGCAAAAGCCACATCTCCAAAAAGCTAAAAAATGATTTTTGACGAGCTAACTGTTTAGACAATTTTTTTACCACATCCAATATAAGATTTTTGTACTTGTGTGTTTCGCTTTTTTTATTAGCATCATCGTCCTGCTATGCAACTCTTAAAATAGTTTATTAACGCGTCAGTATTAATACTCTTTTCAAGAAATGAACTTTCCTAAAGCGTTGAAAAGTATGAAATATCTGAGTTATTTATTAGTAAGGCTAATGGACAATATAATCCCTATGCACGTCAAACATAGGAGACAAAAGTGACTTGACTGGAGTAAATGCAGATTATTTGTCATACAACTAAAACTTAATGCGAGCGATACGGAAAAAATATTTTCGATTATTGTAAACTAGTATGTACTTGCTGAAATAGTTTAATTTGTTTCGGATTTTTTAACAACTTTGTTTGAATTTATTAATTGCTAGAATAGATAAAATGACCTCTGTGAGCCGCGCCGTCTTAAAAAAGTGTTAAATTTTCCAAGAACTGTTTATACACAAGACATAGTTAGTTTTTTTGTACCTTTTGTTTTGCTTCAGCAGTTTCTCCATCTTTGAAGTAAAATTCATTAATTTTTGCTTTTATTTGAGCACGTTTCTCACTATTTTCTTCGAGGCCTAAACCCCAAAATGCTCCAATTTCTTTTATGTCTAGATATTCGCTAATATGCTCGGATTCGCTCATCATCCCTTCGTTGGAAGTGCAACCTTAAAAAAGTATAAACAGTAAGTGAAAAAAAATTGGCACAAGTCAAGCTCAGATGTTAATACCTCCTCTGTATAAAGTCGGCGAAAAATAAATCTACACATTTGGCAATGCCTAAATGCATTTCCGTATGATAAAGTGAAAAAGAATCATGTAGGTACACAACGAACGAAGACTGGAAGGCAACGATTTGGCCGCATTGAAACAGGAGGAGGAACGCGAGCGCGAAACGTTCCAAATCGACCCGGCTGCTGTCACTGACGGTGCAAGTATGAATAGGGTTGCCAGATAATATTTTAAAAACTTCCCAAAAACACACGATTTAAAAAAAAGTCCCCAAAAAACCACTAATTGGAATCTAATAAAAATGGCATCTTTGCAATGGATTCGTGTGGTTTTGTGCGAAAGCTACAAAAAACTGTTCTCAGCGTTTTATGCTTTTATTAAAGACTACCTAACCCATTCTTTTATGCCAAATTTTCAGGACTGTAGAACTGTCATAACTTTAAAATAATTTAGCCCTAAGTATGTAGGGCGTCAAATGAAAGCTAATTGAAGCACGAATTCAACAATATATATGATGTCCTTTTTGGTACATTTTCGGGAAAAACTCTTAAAAATTGCTGTTTTAAGTTTTTTTTAAAGTATATTTAGGTTTAAAAAAATTCAAATGACTATAGCTTTCTACTAACACATTGTTTTTTCTTAAAATTTAAAAATTGTCGACAAAATAATGTAAAATTTGTTTAGAAAAAATAATAAATATAAAACCTAAACGTGTTAATTATTTTCCCAGGATAGGCCAGGGAATATATTTTATAATTTATTTATTTCGGAATTTAACAGCCCTATCCCGGGATTTTACGGGACTGAATCTTTAGCGGGATTCCTGGATTAGACTACACTGTATGTGTCTACAGCAGTAAGCCTGTGCTTTTATAGCAAGTAATTGAACAACAACAATGGTAATAGAAAACAAGATAGTTGAGATAAGAGATAATTATTACTCGACTTAAGGGCATTAAGATTATACAATGAAATTTCTAACCGATAGTGAAGTGGATATAAACGTTGGCACGTTGTTGAGTAAAAAAATACCATTATTTAAATACCAATTTTTATAGGCAACATATTTTACCTAAAATTGTTGGAACTTGAATAAATTTTCCCGCTGCCAGCAAATCAGTTGGATTTTCAGTTAGAAATGCTGTCGAATTGGGTTTCTCAATTACTGGCCCGAATGGTCTCCTTTTCGCTGCATTAAACATAACCTAAAAGCAAACTTGGACTTTTAATAAGCAACGTTGTATACTGGATAACTTCTATCTTATTCACAAGCCATTTAGATGATAAATAATAACTCAACTAAAGATGGTTAGGTCACTTACATCTTTTAATTTTAGGGAGGCTTGATACAATTCATCAGATGATGCATTTATAAGTACATTTAGAGCATCTTTATCTGTAGAAACCTTTTTTCCTAATTTCTCCGCAACTTGAATCACATTCTTTTGGCCCCACGCCCATGGGTTTAATGCTGAACCACTTTGAGCTATGGCTTTATGAAATAGACCTTTGGCAGTTGGAGAAAGGAGCTAAAAATATCCTGGTTCTTTAATAAACCAATTCTCTATCGGATTATATGATACATTATGTGTTATCCTGTAGTTGAGTTTATAGATTTAGAGAAAAGAGGAAATTACATTCTATATTTGAAATTAAATAAAATTTTAACTTAACTTTTAATGGTTGCCATAGAACTTGTAAGCGTCCCTTAAAAAAAACTTAACAAACCTGAAAATGTACAGATGAACCACCGGCACTGATACCAAATATTGTCACATTATTCGGATCCCCATTAAAACTCGAAATATTTTCCTGAACCCATTTTAAGGCAAAAGTCTGGTCTTTTAAACCTGCGTTTCCTGGTATGTCTAGCGTTAGATCATCAGAACTTAAAAATCCTAAAATAAAATTTGAATGATTTTAAAAGAAAAGTAAAAGTATTGATTTAGTATGATTTCAATTCAAATCATTTATTTATTCAAATAAACAAGCAATATATTCACACATTTTAAAGAGATAAATAAGTAGACAGAGAACCCACACACACCCTGTACTGTGCGTGGGTGTGTTTATTTTTTATCGCTTTTGAACGCAAACTTACTATACTCAATTTTAATACAATAAAAAATATATAATTCTATCAAACCAAGAAGGAAAAAAGTAAAAAAAGAAAAAAACATCATACTATATAAGATAAGCTTACACCATTTTTATATAAAATAAGTACAAAATACGATAGTGTATCCAAAATTTAGACTTTAAGAAGAATGGTATTGACAATATTTATGCCGATGACGACGATCAATCCCGAATGTGGTATATGTTGTTAAAATCGACAAGTTGGTGGATTTCATATCTTGGTACTGAACACATCCATCTTTTTATTCTTTTCCTAAACTGAGCAACATTATTCGCATTTTTAATTTCTGAGGACCAAACATTAAACAATTTAGGACATAAATAATAAAAAAATTTCTGCAGAATCGATTTTTCTGTTAACAGGTATCAATCTTTCAGTTAAATACCGTATTATTTCTATTAGTAAGTTGTTGTCTTACCAAATACTCCAAGTCTATAGTTTATTGTTACTAAAACAATGTCTTCACCCATTAAATACTTTGGTCCACACATTTCTTTTTCCGAACCCGAACCCAAAGTAAAAGCGCCACCATGAATAAAAAACATCACGGGTTTGGGACTTACTCCTGCCTTTGACAGCTAAAAAGGATTTTAAAATGTCCAGTCGTAATAATTTTCCTCGCGATATACCGTCGTGGCCAAAGTACAGTTTCATTTTTAATAAGAAGCATTAAAATGAAACTTAATTTTGGCCGCGACTGTACATACCGTTTTCTTCTATGTTTGTAAGCTAAGAATATTTTGGACTTTAAGGTGTTATCTTTACTGGCTTATTATTAAATTTAATAGTAATTACCTGTTTAGTAAAAATATTGAGGTATAAACAATCTTCAGAACCTTCGGCATTAGGGGATAGGAAGACCTGACACAGGCATCTATTTCCTTCTTTCGAGGCATCTCGAACACCAGTCCAAGACTCAGCTAATTGGGGAGCCTAAAAATTAAACGTTAGCGGGCCAGATTCTCCAACGCTAGATCGGTCTAACTTGACAACCAAAAGTTTTAAACCCACAAGTATAAGACAAAGACAACTACATTTTATACTATGAATTTGTTTCTGAGTTTTTTCGCAAATTTATAAAGAAACGGATAATTTTAGTATGTATATACTTTCCACAATAATAGAACATTCATTTTAGTTGCACGTTTTAAGGTGAAAATCATTTTGAAACCAAGCAAATCGCTGATATATTAAACAGAGCAACTCATAAGTTTTTAACGACAGGATGAAACCTGTCAAAACCTAGCTGATCAACTAGAAGATTTTAATTTAAACCAGTACTAAATCTTAAACTTTCTTAGTGAATCTGAAAGTAAATTTTTGGTAAATTAACGATATTTTAAATTTAAGATCCGTTTCAACAAGCATGCCATAACAGATTATAATCATTACAATGACATGCGTTAGAAGATTGTGACTGAGCAATACATATTATGTACAGGTTAATTAATTGTATTTGGACAAATAGAAGCAGCTTGGGAGATATGCAGCTGACATACGCTCTTTCAAGAAACCCTTCAAGTGACTTGCGCTCATTTAAATGAAACCAAAATATTAAAAAATACTTACTGCCATATTAAAGAGTGCTGGAAACCTCCTACTAATTGAAATTAATAGCTTTACCCATATACCTCAAGAGAAAAATAATAAGAGCGAAATCGGAAAAATGATGATTTATCCCCTTTAAAAAAACTGATTCAGTTGTGGGTGGTGCAGGGTGTTTCATTTGACACAAATTTTGTATATCAATTAAAAGTTACTTTAAAAAATCTGATCGGACACTTTCGGCTAGTGTAAACAAAAAGCGGTACGGATCTATAAAAATATATATCTAATGCTACAATGATTTTTTTAAAGGGTTACTGACTTACTTGCCTGTTATAATCTTTTTGGATCGGCTTAAAATAATTACAAGAAAATTTACTTATATTTAGAACCAGACTGTTATGGCACTTACGGGTCTACGTTGGCAATCATGGACTTAATTTTTAGTGTTCTGAGCTAAAATTAGCAAAACGGAACACTTATGGAATCATTTCGGTATCCGTTTGTCCGTCTGTCACAGGCGATTTTCTCTGAAACTATTCGACGTAAAAATTAAAAATTTATCACAAAGATAGAGTGTGGTGGCCCAATTATAGACGTGAAGTAACAGAAAAATTGTATATCTGTACAATATCCATCAAGCCAGTTAACAAGAGAGACAACTAAAAATCAGATTAGCCAGTTTTCAACTAACCCTAAGTTCACCATATAATTTTTTTGTTGATAAATTTCACTCGCTAAGAGCTCTATTTTATGTTAAGTTACCTACACCGATCTTCGACTGTTCGACTTCGAAGCAAAATTCCAGTACATAACTCTTTTTTTAGGGCAGATAGAATTTTGCTTTTTTGCTGCAGCGTAAAAATATCATTGTTTCGTCTTTAGGGCTATCTAGCACCTTAAAACCGTGCAGGATGCGGGATAAATATTGACATTAAATATTTTTATAAGGTAGACAAACATCTCATTCTAAGTAAAAAGAATGGTAAAAAAAAATGCTCGAACTAAAAATTCTGTCAAACAATCCACAATGAATGAAATCACACATTCACCACAATATTATTACAATCGAGAACACATTTTACTCACCTTAAATCTTAGGGGGCCAACAGGTGGCTTTGCATAAGGAACTCCCAAAAATTTGAAAAAGTTTTCGCCGTTTAGATCAGTGTCCACTGTTCCCCTTATCTGCCCTTGTTTTACAGAGACAATAGGTTCCGCCATATTATCTATTTTAACTAGAAAATCTGTACAAGTTTTACTTTTTACAACACTACACTACACTGTCTGCAAATGGATTATAATATATTATGTTTTATATACAAAGTAAACCTATAGATAACCGTAAGTATCTGTTTGATTACACATATGTACATCCTTGACCTATCAAAATTCTAAAAAATAAAAAATTCACTGGTAATTATTATTAGTAGTTTATGAACAAAATGATTTATAAAATTTATAGATTACTAACAATGAATTTAATTTATCTCTAGTCCTGTTTGTACTAACAATAACCTAGGCTAAAAATAGATAAATTTTAAAACATTATTGCAATCTCACTGTTACAGGGTGTAGCTTTTAAAACAAGTCATATGTTTAATTTTAAACTACGAACAACGATAAGTTTTTTTAAACTTATAATATGCTATACCTACAACAGGTGGCCGTATTCGGGATGGCCAATGAAGGGTCCAAGATAAGTAAGTAAAAAGAGCAACTTGCTATACATTATTCTAATCTAAGCACCTAAAGAAAAAGCAAAAATAAATAAGTTTTTTATATCTAGTTTTAATGTTCATCCCTTTATATTATTTACTTAAATATATATTAAAAGTTTAACACTTTAACTACTATGTGCACCAAAAATGGTACACATCTAACGTTAATAAATAAATTTTGTGCCCTTATATGGCCACAAGCATTGGCTACGTTTAATCAGTTGTGTACACTATGCAGTCACGCTTTCTAACAAAATAAATGCATATTTCATATGTTCAAGTTCATGACAAAAGATTAGCCAAATAGTTTAAGTATAGATTCATAAATGGAAGTACCGTTCAACTCTTCTAACCACCATTGCTCGACAGTAATAAATACGTTTCGTTTACACATTTCGGTCAGTTTGTCACTTCTATCATCGTAATCGGTCGCGCGTTTGAATGCAGAATGAGCAAATAAGCGATAGAGAGTTGGAAGAAATAGTAAATAATATCAGCGATATCCAATACAAATACCAGTCGGACACCGACGACTCAGTACGTACCAGATGCTACAAAGCTAACAGTGAAAGAAATCGTTAAGGCTACGCAATAGCAAACACTTCTCGAACGAAAATGCATTGCCAAGGATGTAAACAAAAATTTCTATGTATGAAAGTGCTTTTTTGACACACAACTGCAATTTACGTAAATACGAAGCGTGATCAAATATGGTACACATAGTTCAAAGATAATAAGTTCTAATTTTTTATATACATAAACTATGTGTACCATATCTGAACACAGTCAAAAAACTTCTTTTTCTCCAAATGACATTAAAAGCGGCCTTTTAATGACACTTGGCAGGCTTAGAAGTTGTACTTTTAATGCCTAGGCAGAAAAGTCCAATTTTACTGCCTAGGCAGAAAAAATTCGTTGCTAGGCAACCTTCCAAGTATGTGAGTTCATATACAGTTCTTGATTTTTTTGGTAAAAGGTTAAATTCCACATCTCGCGCCTGGTCTCTTATCTCAGGTGGTGTTAATTGCATCAATTCATCCTCACTTTGCAGTAAATCCATTTCTAACATGACAACTTTTCAAAATTGACAATGACAAAGTAAACAGTAAACAAACATATTCAACAAACATCATCAGCGGTAAACATAGTAACGCAGGGCCCGGTTACCTTTGATAAAATAATTTAGTTATTTGGATATTGATAATGAAACGCAATTTAAATATGGAAAAGTCGATTTTGCGTGGAATTGGAACAAATTTGAAGAAAAAATTATATGTTTCACACGGCAGAAAAGCAGATTTAATGCCTTGGCTGGTTTCATAGCCTCGCTACGCTCGGCTATGAAACACCAGCCGCGGCATTAAATCTTGTGCTTTTATGCCTAGTAAAACAAATAACTATTTTTGTGAAAAAACTTGTTGTTTTCATGCTAGTAATATTTTTAATGGCATAAAATATAGTTTTTTGAAAAAAAAAGTGTGTTAGTTTCTGCACGTCATTTGTCACCAGAATGCTCAGTAGTTAAAGTGTTAATTAAATAGTGTGATTGTTTTGTACATATTTTACTAGATAGTTTCCTATTTAACTGAAACTAATTGAATTGAATCATCATTTAAAGTTGGCGGGATTTTTATAGAAAATATGAGATATTTTGAGCCTGCGCATGGGCCAGTTTGTTCTACTAGGTTGGCAACATTGCTCTTTTTGACATTTTCTGACTGCATACAGTACGCGCGTGTTATACGTACGCGCGTGTTACGGACTCGGCGCACCAGAAACGATGCTTAAGTTTCGAATCGAACACAGTTATGATTCTGGCAGTCCGGTTGCGAAAATCAGCTTTGGTACCGCATTCGTTTCGGTTGACCCTTCTTCTTCTTAGACTTAATGGAGATGGCTAACCTCCAAGTTACCGCGATCGTTCCGCTTGACTTTTCCCGCCATATCTCCAATGAACATGCATGGTAGTAAATCGAGTTTACAGGACGGTGCGACTCGACAACTAGATAAACACTCGATAAACTAGTGATGAGATAAATTTACTATTTATGTCTTCCAACAAAAATATTCAAGGTTTTTTAATCTGTAAATAGCCATCTGTATACTGGGAGCAGAGATGTTCAGTGCATTTTTATAAAGTAAAAGACAAACTGTATATTTAAATGCATGGACGCCCGCAGGGGAGGGCCAGAGGCACAGAGATAAAGTGTGGTGGCCCAATTATATACGTGAAGTATAAAAGTTGAATTTTGATTCTGGGGATTAATTTTAGTGGGTAAATTGGGAATGAAAACAGAATTTCAAGGGCATCGTGTAGAGTGTCAAATGAAAGCGTACTGAAGCAAGAATTTAACGAATCTTTTCATGCAGTATTTTAAACATTTTTCGGGAAAAATGCCTCCTAAAAATTGTTGTCCCACACCGTCATCACCAAAAGAATCGCTCAGAAAAATCTGAAAAAAAAAATCATGAACATTGAGAGTTAGGTGTAGATTGAGAAAAAATTATCAGGATTGAAAAATTCTAGCGCGATCAATTGTTATAAACAATTTAATTGTTCATTTCCTTATAACTGCTTGGTTTTATAACCATTGGTTTTAGAGAAAAAGTTTTTCGACAGAAAATATTTCTCACGAACAACAACAGGAACAACTTTTGTTCTTACACGTTTTTCAAAATTTTTAATTTGGCTCAGTCGAAACGCTCACCACAGCTCCGCTCATACGCAATGTGATACGGTGTTGGTGCTGTCGGTGAGTAGCGCGGCAGATGGGCGGAGATCGGGCGGCCGAGGTGTGCTCAGGTTAAGTGGGGGGATGATGGCACGGAAAAATAATTTTGCAAGTATTCTGTTTTAATTATTAGTGAATTTGTATAAATCACTACAAATAAAATCTTTAAAAATATATATATTTTTTATTTTGCCTCCCTGAGAAAAAAGTCGGCGGGCGCCCATGTTCAAAGGTATACAGGGTGTTAGTGAATAAGTGCGACAAACTTCAGGGGGTGATTCTATATGAAAAAATAATGATAGTTTGCTATGTAACTTTTGTCCGCAAATGCTTTGATTTCCGAGAGACAGGGTGTTAAAGTTTTTATTAAAAAGTGACGATTTATTTATTGCTCTGAAACCCATCGAGATATGCAAATGAATTTTGGTAGGTTTTAAGAGGTAGTTATTGCGCATTTTCTGACATGCAATTAAGAATTTTATGTTTATCATTGGCGCGCATAAGGGTAATAATCTCATTTTTTTTAAAGAAAAAAATGGTACGCCACTGAGATATATCAAACTAGAAACAATTTTTGAATTTATCATTCAATTTGTGACAAAAAATCTCTCTTGCCTTTTTTCCGTATTGGGCGCCGTTTTTATGCAAAAAAATAAAACATCTTAACACGTATTTTTCATTTCTTTAATACATCATCTAGTAGGCTACTGTCAACATTCTATTAAATACGAATATTTCAACCCCTGTATAATTTAAGAGGGTTAATATTGGTTATTCTAGGAACATTTTCTTCAGAAAAAAAAATAAGTTAAAATTTCCAAAAATAATTGCATTTTAGGCCGGGCTACCCCAATTTTAGGGACAAAGATTTTGAAATCATATTTAAAATGTCTTGTCTAGAATTGATGTAACAGCAAGTGTAAATTATTTTTTGTTAATTTCCAGTGACTATTTTGCTGTAAAGGACTTTCTAAAATGCCCATTGCGAACCATATTAAATTTGTATTAAAACCACGCCTTACTGCATCTAGCCCGTCTAGCCGTGGGCTGGCCATCCACTGTACTTGGCTAATCCACCAGTGGACGGACAGCGGATCTCCAACGGTACTGCGCCCTGTACTGTAATGCCGCTCGTGGTCCATGAGAGGCATTATATTCCGTGGACCGCCGCAGCAAACAGGACATGCCTGGTCTACAATCCGCTGGGTTTGCCGTGTTTCGAGCCGGACGAGGCTTTCGGCAATGCGGTTTCTGTCCGCTTCTGGAGCAGCCACCTTGTGTTTACTGGGTGGGCTGTCTCAAACAAGAAAAAAAATATCGAGTTCGTTAAGAGCCTACTGGAGATTTTACTTTGGAGCAGGAAAAAGGTCTGGTAAGACATCTAGATACTGTCTACAATGGGTCTGAAATATACTCACTCTCAATTAAAGTAAGCTAAATTGAATGGAACCATTTCGCTCTTAAGAAACTTAAGAATAAAGCTGGAAAAGTTAACTAAAAGACATTTTTCCTTAAATCTTGTTCACTTTTAATATTACAATAACACACTTTAAATACATTAAATATTAAAATAGTTTTAAACTGTTGCATTTTCCTGGGCAAAAGCGTTAATTCCACCCACTTCGCTTAGGATATTTTCCCAAAATGCTATCCTTTCCTTAAATGGGTTTACTCTTAGTTTGGACTCCTTATCAATATCAAAATAGTTTAATTCATTTACATCCTTCACTGGTTCCCAGAGATGGTGAGCTTGACCAGTTCGAGCAAAATCAGTCCACATTTTTGTCATTTCCTTAGTAGCAACCATCGCTTCTTCCATTATTTTTGGATCTATACCATCGGAGTTAAAACCAAACTGGGTACTAAAAAGAAGTGGTATATCTCCTCCATGTGAGACTCCTTTGAGTTCTTCTGTAAGTAATAAATAGCTTAAACGGAATAAATAAATTTCAGTAAGTTTATACAGGGTTTAATTGAATTATATTTTTTTAATTTAGTTAGTTCGAATTTATAAGATTCTGTAATAATGAGGCTAAGATTGGGTCTCGAAACATCAGAAAAATTATTTTAATTTGACTAGGGTCAGGAATTCTTTTTAAAAGTCAGTGACTGAACAGAAAATTCTCTATTCGGGATTTTGGCTACTTTTAAACGGAATGACTTTTATACTTATTTTTTAAAATAACTAATACGTGTAAGTACTGATTACTGTTTTTATCACAAATTGCCTAAGAATAAATGTTTTTAATATTCCCAGGAAAAGTACTTACCAGGATTTGGAATACCCATAGCTTTTAAGGAAATTTTACTCAAAGCAGTTTCATAAGATAAGACGTACATATAAACAGGACTTTCAGATGTTTTAGCAGCTAATTTTGTTGAATGTATATTTCCAAGAGCAAAAGCCACATCTCCATAAAGCTAAAAAATGATTTTAAAATTTACTGGACCCTAACTGTTTAGACAATTTTTTTACCACATCCAATATAAGATTTTTGTAATTGTTGTGCGTTTTTTTGGATTTATTAATTGCTAGAATAGATAAAATGACCTCTGTGAGCCGCGCCGTCTTAAAAAAGTGTTAAATTTTCCAAGAACTGTTTATACACAATACATAGTTAGTTTTTTGTACCTTTTGTTTTGCTTCAGCAGTTTCTCCATCTTTGAAGTAAAATTCATTAATTTTTGCTTTTATTTGAGCACGTTTCTCACTATTTTCTTCGAGGCCTAAACCCCAAAAAGCCCCAAGGTCTTTAATGTCTGGATATTCGCTAATCAGATCGGATTTCATTTCGCTGAGCAACCCTTCGTTGGAAGTACATCCTTAAAAAAGTATAAACAGTAAGTAAATAAAATTGGCACAAGTCAAGCTCTGATGTTAATACCTCCTCTGTATAAAGTCTGCTAAAAATAAATCTACACATTTGGCAATGCTTAACTTACTTATCATTTCCGTATGATAAAGTGAAAAAGAATAACTATCATGTAGGTACACAACGAAGCAGGGACGGACTGGGCCCGGCAAATGTGGCGGGCTATTTAAAGATAAAGGCGCCGATTTAAATTAATATATTTGTTTAACTATTATTTTCATTTACAGTAAAAGGCGTCAGGGCGTTGAAAAAAAAGGCCCGGCGGGCTGCGCCCGCCAGCCCGCCGGGCCAGTCCGTCCCTGCAACGAAGACCGGAAAGCAACGATTTGGCCGCGTTGAAACAGGAGGAACGCGAGCGCGAAACGTTCCAAATCGAACCGGCTGCTATCACTGAAGGTGGAAGTATGAATAGGGTTGCCAAATAAGATTTTAAAAACTTCCCAAAAAACACACGATTTAAAAAAAAATGTCCCCAAAAAGGAATTAATTGGAATCTAATAAAAGTGGCATATTTGCAATGGATTCTTGTGGTTTTGTGCGAAAGCTATAAAAAACTGTTCCCAGTGTTTTATGCTTTTATTAAAGACTACCTAACCCATTCTTTTATGCCAAATTTTCAGGACTGTAGAATGGTTATAACTTTAAAATAATTTAGCCGTAAGTATGTAGGGTGTCAAATGAAAGCTAATTGAAGCACGAATTCAACAATACATAGGATGTACTTTTTCGTCCATTTTCGGGAAACACTCTTAAAAATTGCTGTTTTAAGATTTTTTTAATTATATTTAGGTTTAAAAAAGTTCAAATGACTAGCTTTCTACTAACACATTTTTTTCTTAAAATTTAAAAATTGTCGACAAAATAATGTAAAATTTGTTGAGAAAAAATAATAAATATAAAACCTAAACGTGTTCATTTTTTTCCCAGGTTAGGCCAGGAAACATATTTTATAATTTATTTATTTTGGAATTTAAAAGCCCTATCCCGGGATTTTACGGGACTGAATCTTTAGCGGGATTCCTGGATTAGACTACACTGTATGTGTCTACACCAGTAAACCGTTGCTTTTATAGCAAGTAATTGAACAATAACAATGGTAATGGTCAACAAGATAGTAGAGATAAGAGATAATTATTACTCTTCTTAAGTGCATTAAGATTATACAATGAAATTTCCAACCAATAGTGAAGTGGACATAAACATTAGCACGGTTGTTGAGCAAAACAATACTATTATTTAAATACCAATTTTTATAGGCAACATATTTTACCTAAAATTGTTGGAACTTGAATAAATTTTCCCGCTGCCAGCAAATCAGTTGGATTTTCAGTTAAAAATGCTGTCGAATTGGGTTTCTCAATTACTGGTCCGAATGGTCTCCTTTTCGCTGCATTAAACATAACCTAAAAGCAAACTTGGACTTTTAATAAGCAACGTTGTATACTGGATAACTTCTATCTTATTCACAAGCCATTTAGATGATAAATAATAACTCAACTAAAGATGGTTAGGTCACTTACATCTTTTAATTTTAGGGAGGCTTGATACAATTCATCAGATGATGCATTTATAAGCACATTTAGAGCGTCTTTATCTGTAGAAACCTTTTTTCCTAATTTCTCCGCAACTTGAATCACATTCTTTTGGCCCCACGCCCATGGGTTTAATGCGGAACCACTTTGAGCGATGGCTTTATGGAATAGACCTTTGGCAGTTGGAGAAAGGAGCTAAAAATATCCTGGTTCTTCAAAAAACCAATTCTCTATCGGATTATACGATACATCATTTTTTATCCTGTAGTTCAGTTTATAGATTTAGAAAAAAGAGGAAATTACATTGTCTATATTTTAAATTAAATAAAATTTTAACTTAAGGTTTAACGGTTGCCATAGAACTTGTAAGTGTCCCTTAGAAAAACTTAACAAACCTGAAAATGTACAGATGAACCACCGGCACTGATACCAAATATTGTCACATTATTCGGGTCCCCATTAAAACTCGAAATATTTTCCTGAACCCATTTTAAGGCAAAAGTTTGATCTTTTAAACCTGCGTTTCCTGGTATGTCTAGCGTTAGGTCATCAGAACTTAAAAATCCTAAAATAAAATTTGAATGATTTTAAAAGAAAAGTAAAAGTATTGATTTAGTATGATTTCAGTCCAATTCAATTCAATTCAAATCATTTATTTATCCAAATAAACAAACAATATATTTTAATGACACATTTTAAAGAGATAAATAAGTAGATAGAGAACCCACAGAAGACTACGCTGTGAGTGGGTGTGTTTATTTTTTTATCGCTTTTGAACGCAAACTTACTATACTCAATTTTTTTACAATAAAAAATATATAATTCTATCAAACGAAAAAGGAAAAAAGTAAAAAAAGAAAAAAACATCATACTATATAGGATAAGCTAACACCATTTTTATATAAAATAAGTACAAAATACGATAGTGTATCCAAAATTTAGACTTTAAGAAGAATGGTATTGACAATATTTATGCCGATGACGACGATCAATCCCGAATGTGGTATATGTTGTTAAAATCGACAAGTTGGTGGATTTCATATCTTGGTACTGAACACATCCATCTTTTTATTCTTTTTCTAAACTGAGCAACTTTATTCGCATTTTTAATTTCTGAGGACAAAACATTAAACAATTTAGGACCTAAATAATAAAAATTTCTCTGCAGAATCGATTTTTCTGTTAACAGGTATCGATTAAATAACGTATTATTTCTATTAGTAAGTTGTTGTCTTACCAAATATTCCAAGTCTATAGTTTATTGTCACTAAAACAATGTCTTCACCCATTAAATACTTTGGTCCACACATTTCTTTTTCCGAACCCGAACCCAAAGTAAAAGCGCCACCATGAATAAAAAACATCACGGGTTTGGGACGTACTCCAGCTTTTGGCAGCTAAAAATGATTTTAAAATGTCCAGTCATAATAATTCGTCATAATGGCCAAAGTACCATTTTATTTTCCAGAAGAAACCTTAAAGTGAAACCTAATTTGGGCCACGATTGTATATACTGTTTTATTCTATGTTTGTAAGCTAAGAATATTTTCACCTGTTTATTATTAAATTTAATAGTAATTACCTGTTTAGTAAAAACATTGAGGTATAAACACTCTTCAGAACCTTCGACATTAGGGGATAGGAAGACCTGAGACAGGCATCTATTTCCTTCTTTCGAGGCATCTCGAACACCAGTCCAAGACTCAGCTAATTGGGGCGCCTAAAAAATAAACGTTAGCGGGTCAGATTCTCCAACTCACCAGTATAAGAATAAAACAACTAAATTTTATACTATGAATTGGTTTCTGAGTTTTTTCGTAAATTTATAAAGGAGTAATTTTAGTATGTATATACTTCCGACAATAATAGAAAATTCATTTTAGTTGCACATTTTAAGGTGAAAATCATTTTGAAACCAAGCAAATCGCTGAGAGCAACTCATAAGTTTTTAATGACGACTTATTAGCAATGACAGGACAAAACCTGTTAAAACCCGATTGATCAACTAGAAGATTTTAATTTAAACCAGTACTAAATTTTAAACTTTCTTAGTGAATCTGAAAGTAAATTTTAGGTAAATTATCGATATTTTAAATTTAAGCTCTGTTTCAACAAGCATACCACAACAGATTATAATCATTACAAACCAAACAGCCAATCAGTGACATGCGTTAGAAGATTGTGACTGAGCAATACATATTATGTACAGGGTGATTAATTGTATTTGGACAAATAGACAACTTTTTATTTGAAGAGGTAGAAAAATGTTTAATATAGAAAAATTGTAGATCTGTACAAGAACCATCAAGACAAATAAGAAGAGAAAACAATTAAAAATCAAATAAGCCGATTTTCTACTAACCCTAATTTTTTTCGGAGGGCTCACCATATATTTTTTTTATTTTTAAATTCCATTTGCTAAGAGCTATATTTAAGTTAAGTTACCTATACCGATGTTCGACTGTTTTTCTATATTATTAAAGCATTTAACGAAACTTAAGCAGCCTTCCATACCCCTCGTATATAAGTTAGTGGGTTCGTTGTACACTTCTTTTTATAGGCTTCTTAGAATTTATGGTCAAAATAAAGTAGAAAAATATTTTTTCATTTCGATATTTAGGGGAAATCATCTAAAAATCAAGTTAAACTTAGGCGAGTTCTGTCTGATAAGGGAGTCATGTCATCATTTCCCTGCATTTTGATTTGTTAGACTTTTGCAATGTTGCCCAATCGTTTGTCACTCGAGCTGGAATTCAACCAAATATACAAAATCAATTTAACATAAAAACCTCTCTGTCATAAATTTGCTTATTACGAAACAAGTATTTCTAGCAAGTATGGATAATTATAGAGAGCAATGTGTGAAGCATAGCTTTTTTGTACTAACCGTTTTAACGTAGTAACCTTTGGCCTTAGTGACGGTGGATTAAACAGTATCCATCCTGGCCAACAAGAAGCAAAATTTCGGTACATAACTCTTTTTTTAGGCCATATAGAATTTTGCTTTTTTGCTGCAGCGTAAAAATATAATTGTTTCAGCTTTATGTCTATCTAGCACCTTAAAACCGTGCAGGATGCTGGATAACATATCAATATTAAAAATTTTATAAGGTAGCCAAACATCTCATTCTAAGTAAATAGAATGGTAAAAAAAATTGCTCGAACTAAAAATTCTGTCAAACAATCTACAATGAATGAAATCACACATTCACCACAATGTTATTACAATCGAGAACACATTCTACTCACCTTAAATCTTAGGGAGCCAACAGGTGGCTTTGCATAAGGAACTCCCAAAAATTTGAAAAAGTTTTCGCCGTTTAGATCAGTGTCCACTGTTCCCCTTAACTGTCCTTGTTTTACAGAGACAATAGGTTCCGCCATATTATCTATTTTAACTAAAAAACCTGTACAAGTTTTACGTTTTACAACACTACACTACTCATACACTGTCTGCAAATAGATTATATATATATATTATGTTGTATATAAAAAATAAGCTTATCGACAACCGTAAGTATCTGTTTGATTACATATACATGACCTATCAAAATTCTAAAAAATAAAAAATACTCTGGTAATCATTATTAGTTTATCAACCATGATTTATAAAATTTATAGATTACTAACAATTAATTTAATTTATCTCTACTCCTGCTTGTTTTAACAATGGCCTTGGCTACAAAATAGATAAAACTTTATTGCAATCTCTCTGTTACAGGGTGTAGCTTTTAAAACAAGACATATATTTAATTTTAAATTACAAACAACGATACGTTTTTTTTAACTTATAATATGCTTTACAACAGATGGCCGTAGTCAGGATGGTCAATGAAGGGTCCAAGATAAGTAAATAATAAAAATGCAACTTGTTATGCATTATTATAATCTAAGCACCTAAAGAAAAAGCAAAAAAAATATGTAAGAAATAAGCCTTTATGCAGAAGTCAAGCTACAAGGTGATAAAACAGCAATGAGAGTTTCATTCATCTTTCAAAATAGATATTCTAACACTAAAATGATAAGTTTGAAAACCAGTCAGTAAAAGATTATGCTGTAATCATCATGATTATCAGTCTTTTTTGTAAAAAAATAATATTGGTAGAAATTAACTTTGAGTAGCTTCTGTTCTATTTTTTCCTTTTTTTTTTGCAAAATGTGCAATGCAGTTTTTAAATAAAATCTATTTTTAATTTCTTATTTTTTTAACAAGCTTAACAAATTGACAGGCATTCATATCTTATTACTATAATTTTTGACAATTAAACACGCAGCTGTTATAATTGATGATTGCCCCACCCCCGCTAGATCCAGATACCAGATGTAGATGGGCATCCTTTTCTTACGCCTTTGCACCGGCATATCTCTTTCCGGCACTCTTCAACCCGTCTGTCTATTCTGCGTTAGTCCGCTATTTACAGAGCCGTCCCGGCCGATTTTGATTAATGACGTGTGAAATCAAAGTTTGTTTTTAGGAATATTTTTGCTGGTTTTTCGGTGTTTTCAGAAAACAGTTGGACATTAATTTGTGCTTATTAGACATTTTGGTAGTATATTGTTAGACTTTGTGTATCTGTAAAGTGATTCTTTTTATTGAAAAGTAAGTAGGTAAACATATTTTAATTTGATTAACAATTATCTAGACAAACTTTACCCCAAAAGTAATTAATGTTATAGGAATTATATGTTTTGTGGCGTAATTTACGAATCGAAATGAGTAGTTTAGCGGAAAAGCTTATTGTTTTTAACATTTTGGATTTTGGTGTGCAATAGGGATTTATGGTGTGGGAAACGAACACAGTGCCAAAAACATGTTAAAGTGCAAATCATAAATATAAAAAAGCAGCCAGTAGTCGAGTTTATACTAGATTTTATATTTATGAGTACTTGTAAAATGCCGTTTTATACAGTCGAGAAAAAAAAACGGTTTGTAATTTTTAGGCAAAATAGAATCTTGACTGGAAATCGCCATGCGAAGCAACATTGCGAAACTATTTACAGCATTTACGCGAACGAATGGAAAATGCAATTTGGTGTGAAGTAAACAGAAAAACATTGTGGCTGACCATCGATCAATTAACGGATTTAACGAAAAACTCCCTGGTCAATATTGTAGCTCAAACATTCAATCCACGAGGACCGTTATATCCCTATTTAATAGGTACTGGTGTGCTGGTGTGGTACCATCTCTACGAACCCTAGTAATAAATTGTATTCATGAAACAAAATTATTCGAATATTCGAAATAAAAGAACCAGAGATGTACCAAGACACAATCACTTATATCGTCAACAACAATAACAATAAATGCTTTAGAGTTTTATTGTTATATGAGCCTTTATTGACACATTCCAAAGCTTTAGAATGATACTTATTAGAAGCAGCACTAGTAAAATTTATTATTCAAAACTTTATACACGCTGTATAACAATCAAATAGGACGATAGCAATTTGCCTTGAAATAATCAACTTTTCATATTCAGGTTTAAGAGAGATTATGTGTGTGGAGAGAGAAAAATGTTTTTATTTTGTCATGTCATTGTTAATAAGCAAAAAATTCATCAATAATAGAAAAAAGTGCTTGCCATATGGGAAAAATTTTTACTGGAAGTTTAAAAAAAATCACTCTGCCGTGGAAAAGTTCCAAGACCAAAAGTGGCCAAGTTTAGTTATTAGTAAAGCCGAGAAATGCTGGGTTTCTAACAGAGTTGTATTGAGGTCGCGCAGCGGTCGTTTCAGTTGGATTGAAGAAGCGATGCGACGGATCCATAAAACGCGTACCAAGGTACCAATAATAACCAAACGTGCTAAACGACCACCGCGCGATTGCATCCCTCCGTCACCGGAAAATACCATCGGTCAGTGGCAAGTTTTATTTGCGGCGCTGCCTGTTTAGTCTCATACGTACAGCGGTGTACTCTTCTACAAAATTCAAATATACACGATGATATTTCATTTATTCATAGCCATTTCATGATTTTGTCAAACGATGCCATTTCATGATTTTGTCAAACGATATCCATAAATTAGAATCGCAAGGACTGTCGTTACATGACCAACTTCTTACCATTAATGAAGTAAAAGATTCTTTAAATAATTGCAAGAGTGCGAGGGAGGTCTGTATAAAGGTTCAAGAAAAATTAGTGTCAATCTTAGAAAAAATTCCTGATTTCATGGTGCTCGAATATTTTAAATTTTTTGAGCAACATGACACTGCAACTTTTACCTGCAGTTTTGAAGTACAATTCGTTAATTGAATACTTTAGATATTGCCCTTTAACTTCGGTTGAGGTAGAAAGATCTTTTTCACTACATAAACTTATTTTGAGCGACAGACGTCGTTCTTTGACAGCTCTGGAAAGAGCTAACCATAACAACGTAAGTTATTTGGGATGTAATTTTCTCGATATAGATTTTAAAACTGTCATTGCTCAATATATTTGACGATTTTTACAAAAAATACTAGTGTATTTGTAAATTGTACCTCTTTTTTTTTCAAAAAATAAAAAAATTAAGAAATCGCAGTGTAATCATAGTTAAATTAACAAGGTAAGGGTAAGTACGACTCTGTTAGAAACTCGCATTTCTCGGCTCTAGTGATTAGTTTTATTTTATGCGAGAACTTCCGTATTAATTAAAATTTTGCATATTTGATCACTTATTAAATAATTTAATATTCAATTCGGAAAACCAAAGTCACATTCCGATTAGTTAAAATTGAAAAGTCAAATAACACACGTCTAAACTTTTGTGATAAGCTTTAAAAACACACCCATATGAAGCGTCGACATATTTTAGTAGACAATTTAAATGTTTTAAATGGAATATGGGGTGCTGAAACGAAGCTGTTATCTGCTGAAATTCTGTTAGGTATCACATCCCAAACATTTCTAACCGGAACTCCATTGACTGTTACGTCGGTTTCAGTTATATCTGTTGGTTAAATAACATCTCCATTGCCATGTTTGAATGTATGTTAAGTATTTATACACAATGATACAGTCGATCCGAATGGGGGATAAACATACTAAACACGGGGAGTGTTGAAATGAAATTTCTATTTTTAGTTTCCATATTACAAAAAATAAAAGCTATATAAAACCTTTTCTATTTGCTTTATTTTTATGCAAATTGAGTTTTTCTATTAAACAATAAATGTTGATATTTATTAGTTATTAATATTTAAAAGCAATATCCTGTGATTATAAACAATAACAAATGAATTGAGATCCAACCTGAGCATTTGCGGACAAAAGTTATATAGCAAACTATCATTATTTTTTCATATAGAATCACCCCCTGAAGTTTGTCGCACTTATTCACTAACACCCTGTATAATTTAAGAGGGTTAATATTGGTTATTCTAGGAACATTTTCTTCAGAAAAAAAAATAAGTTAAAATTTCCAAAAATAATTGCATTTTAGGCCGGGCTACCCCAATTTTAGGGACAAAGATTTTGAAATCATATTTAAAATGTCTTGTCTAGAATTGATGTAACAGCAAGTGCAAATTATTTTTTGTTAATCTCCAGTGACTATTTTGCCGTAAAAGTCTTTCTAAAATGCCCAATGCGGACCATCTTAAATTTGTATTAAAACCACGCATTACTGTACCTAGCCCGTCTAGCCGTGGGCTGGCCATCTACTGTACTTGGCGAATCCACCAGTGGACGGACAGCGGATCTCCAACGGTACTGCGCTCTGTACTGTAATGCCGCTCATGGTCCATGAGCGGCATTACATTCCGTGGACCGCCGCAGCAAACAGGACATGCCCGGTCTACAATCCGCTGGGTTTGCCGTGTTTCGAGCCGGACGCGGCTTCGGCAATGCGGTTTCTGTCCGCTTCTGGAGCAGCCACTTTGTATTTACTGGTTCTATTCAGATAGCCCACTTAGACTTGTAGTCTACGTGGGCTGTCTCAAATAAGAGAAAAAATATCGAATCTCTTAACAGCCCACTGGAGATTTTACTTTGGAGCAGGAAAAAGGTCTGGTAAGACATCTAGATACTGTCCACAATAGGTCTGAAATATACTCACTCTCAATTAAATTAAGCTAAATTAAATGGAACCATTTCGCTCTTAAAAACTTAAGAATAATTCTGGAAAAGTTAAATAAAAGACATTTTTCCTTAAATCTTGTTCACTTTTAATATCACAACAAAACACTTTAAATACATTAAATATTAAAATAGTTTTAGACTGTTGCCTTTTCCTGGACAAATGCGTTAATTCCACCCACTTCACTTAGGATATTTTCCCAAAATGCCATCCTTTCCTCAAATGGGTTTACTCTTAATTTGGACTCCTTGTCAATATCAAAATAGTTTAATTCATTTACATCGTTCACTGGTTCCCAGAGATGGTGAGCTTGACCAGTTCGTGCAAAATCAGTCCACATTTTTGTCATTTGCTTAATAGCAACCATCGCTTCTTCCATTATTTTTGGATCTATATCATCGGGGTTAAAATCAAACTGGGTACTAAAAAGAAGTGATCCATCTCCTCCATGTGAGACTCCTTTGAGTTCTTCTGTAAGTAATAAATAGGTTAAATTGAATAAATAAATTTCAGTAAGTTTACACAGGGTTTAATTTAATTAAATTTTTTTAATTTAGTTAGTTCGAATTTATTAGATTCTGTAATAATGAGGCTACAGATTGGGTCTCGAAACATCCAAAACATTATCTTAATTTGATTAGGGTCAGGAATTCTTTCTGTAAGTCAGTGACTGAACAGAAAATTCTCTATTCAGGATTTTTGCTACTTTTAAACGGAATGACTTTTATAATTATTTTTTAAACGTAGTGGCTATATGTCCGCCGGCGGTAAGTTACAGTTAGGCTTAAAATTCCGCCGCAAGGCGGACTCATGCAAATAATAAGAACTTATCCGCCGTAAAAATTATAGTGCGGCGGAACGCAATGGTTGATAATTCTCTTTCCGCCTTTCGGCGGATTTTACTGCATAGTAGCTAAGATCCGCCGACAAAATTTTGGCAAGATTTATAATTTATATATCTATATAAATAACACTCCAAATTTACAAGTTGTTTTTCCCACAGTTTTAGTTTCAGCAGTATTTTTCAAAATTTTTTATCCATCTTTGTTGAGTTTGTTACTGCGACTGCACGATTCGTGTTGGTATAAAATTTTATCAACACCGCATCTAACTGACATTTTATTAAATAAGATACTGATGAATCCGAAAACTGAGCAAACCTGTCCGAGAACGTTATTACTACCTGACAAGGAAGTAGACCATCTATGTTATTACTACCTGACAGTAAAAAGCTCAACAAAGATAGATAAAAAAATTGGAAAAAATTCTGCTGAAACCTAAAACTGAGCAAACCAGTCCGAGAACGTTATTACTACCTGACAAGGAAGTAGACCTTCTATGTTATTACTACCTGACAGTAAAAAGCTCAACAAAGATAGATAAAAAATTTGGAAAAAATTCTGCTGAATCCTAAAACTGAGCAAACCTGTCCGAGAACGTATTTTACAACTCCTCATCTCACCTTTTAACGCTGATCTAAGAATTTGTGAGAAAAACAACTTGTAAATTTGGAGTGTTATTTATATAGATATATAAATTATAAACCTTGTCAAAATTTTGTCGGCGGATCTTAGCTACTATTCAGTAAAATCCGTCGAAAGGCGGAAAATGAATTATCAACCATTGCGTTCCGCCGCACTATAATTTTTACGGCGGATAAGTTATTATTTGCATGAGTCCGGCTTGTGGCGGAATTCTAAGTCTAACTGGAACCTACCGCCGGCGGACATATAGCCACCATGTTTTTTAAAATAACTAATACGTGTAAGTACTGATTACTGTTTTTATCACAAATTGCCTAAGAATAAATATTTTTAAAATTCCCAGGAACCATACTTACCAGGATTCGGAATTCCCAGAGCTTTTAAGAAAAGTTTACTCGAAGCAGTTTCATAAGATAAGACGTACATATAAACAGGACTTTCAGATGATTTAGCAGTTAATTTTGTTGATTGTATATTTCCAAGAGCAAAAGCCACATCTCCAAAAAGCTAAAAAATGATTTTAAAATTTACTGGACCCTTTGACGAGCTAACTGTTTAGACAATTTTTTTACCACATTCAATATAAGATTTTTGTAATTGTTCTGCGTTTTTTTGGATTTATTAATTGCTAGAATAGATAAAATGACCTCTGTGAGCCGCGCCGCACAGACGTTCGTATTAACAATCTAGCTTGACAAAAGGTAAAATTTCTTGAACTTTAAAACAACATATATTTTATCTTATTATGGTCATAAATAGTTGTGTGTCTATAAAGTACAACCCGTTTTAAAAATAACATAATAGAGTCTACGCAAAATCAGGCAGACGTCTCTGTTACCGTGATCCGTTGTATCCCGATGGCACCCGTCTTCATTTATGTTCGGAACTACAGTCTCTGTACGGGTAAAATTTTATCTAATAAATAAGTGAGTTTGGCAGAGTAAATTACAGGTATTTCCCTTGGTTGTAGTATATTTTTTTTATTCTATTATTATTGTTGTCTTCTTTGGTTGACGTAATTAAAGGGCCAAATTTCTTTCAATTGTTCGATTTCTAATTGAAATAGCAGGCCCGCAATTGCAAAGGCCGCCGAAGGCCGTTGTAACGTTATTTTCAGCGGTGAGTTTACCTCTTTGGGTGTTTAATTTTAACTATTTTATAACCATGTTCAACCATATTTTTTTTGTAATAATTTTTTCAGTGATCTTGGAATTCCAAGAAGAAAAGTGTTTGAGGTTTGGCGAAATGCCCCTAACATTTCAAGAAGACTAGAGTGTGTGTGTATGATTATAATATAATGATTAAAAGTGGTGTGGAGGATCCTGATGGAAACATTCGCGAGCTAGTGCGAAAAAAAAAGTGTAAAATTTTGTAAAAAAAAATCGTTTGCACTAAATATTTATGAGGAAATATACAAATAGCAGCCATTTTTTATTGTTATTTTCCCAGAAAAACCATAGAAATAATTTTGTCAAGTCAGATTAGTTATCGGAACCACTGTGCGCCTTCTTAAAAAAAGTGTTAAATTTTCCAAGAACTGTTTATACACAAGACATAGTTAGTTTTTTTGTACCTTTTGTTTTGCTTCAGCAGTTTCTCCATCTTTGAAGTAAAATTCATTAATTTTTGCTTTTATTTGAGCACGTTTCTCACTATTTTCTTCGAGGCCTAAACCCCAAAATGCTCCAATTTCTTTAATGTCTGGATATTCGCTAATCAGAGGGGATTTTATTTCGCTGAGCAACCCTTCGTTGGAAGTACATCCTTAAAAAAGTATAAACAGTAAGTAAATAAAATTGGCACAAGTCAAGCTCAGATGTTAATACCTCCTCTGTATAAAGTCTGCTAAAAATAAATCTACACATTTGCCAATGCTTAACTTACTTATCATTTCCGTATGACAAAGTGAAAAAGAATAACTATCATGTAGGTACACAACGACGCAGGGACGGACTGGGCCCGGAAAATGTGGCGGGCTATTCAAAGAAAAAGGCGCCGATTTAAATTAATATATTTGTTTAACTATTATTTTCACTTACAGTAAAAGGCGTCAGGGCATTGTAAAAAAAAGGCGCGGCGGCCTGCGCCCGCCAGCCCACCGGACCAGTCCGTCCCTGCAACGAAGATGGGAAAGCAACGATTTGGCCGCGTTGAAACAGGAGGAATCGAACCGGCTGCTGTCACTGAAGGTGGAAGTATGAATAGGGTTGCCAGATAAGATTTTAAAAACTTCCCAAAAAACACACGATTTAAAAAAAAAAGTCCCCAAAAAACGATTAATTGGAATTTAATAAAAATGGCATATTTGCAATGAATTCTTGTGGTTTTGTGCGAAAGCTACAAAAAACTATTCCCGGCCTTTTATGCTTTTAATAAAGACTACCTAAACCCATTCCTTTATGCCAAATTTTCAGGACTGTAACTGTAGAACTGTCATAACTTTAAAATAATTTAGCCCTAAGTATGTAGGGTGTCAAATGAAAGCTAATTGAAACACGAATTCAACAATATATATGATCTACTTTTTCGTACATTTTCGGGAAAAACTCTTAAAAATTACTGTTTTAAGTTTTTTTTAATTATATTTAGGTTTAAGAAAATTCAAATGACTATAGCTTTCTACTAACACATTTTTTTTCTTAAAATTTAAAAATTGTCGACAAAATAATGTAAAGTTTGTTTAGAAAAAATAATAAATACAAAACGTAAACGTGTTAATTTTTTCCCAGGTTAGGCCAGGGAACATATTTTATAATTTATTTATTTCGGAATTTAAAAGCTCTATCCCGGGATTTTACGGGACTGAATCTTTAGCGGGATTCCTGGATTAGATTACACTGTATGTGTCTACACCAGTATAAGCCGTTGCTTTTATAGCAAGTAATTGAACAACATCAATGGTAATAGAAAACAAGATAGTAGAGATAAGAGATAAGTATTACTCTTCTTAAGTGCATTAAGATTATACAATGAAATTTCCAATCAATAGTGAAGTGGACATAAACGTTAGCACGGTTGTTGAGCAAAACAATACCATTATTTAAATACCAATTTTTATAGGCAACATATTTTACCTAAAATTGTTGGAACTTGAATAAATTTTCCCGCTGCCAGCAAATCAGTTGGATTTTCAGTTAAAAATGCTGTTGGATTGGGTTTCTCAATTACTGGTCCGAATGGTCTCCTTTTCGCTGCATTAAACATAACCTAAAAGCAAACTTCGACTTTTAATAATTAACGTTGTATACTGGATAAGTTCTAAGTATCTTATTCACAAGTCACACAAGATGATAAAAATAATAACTCAGCTAAACGACTATTAGGTAACTTACATCTTTTAATTTTTGGGAGGCTTGATACAATTCATCAGATGATGCATTTATAAGCACATTTAGAGCATCTTTATCTGTAGAAACCTTTTTTCCTAATTTCTCGGCAACTTGAATCACATTCTTTTGGCCCCACGCCCACGGGTTTAATGCGGAACCACTTTGAGCTATTGCTTTATGAAATAGACCTTTGGCAGTTGGGGAAAGGAGCTACAAATATCCTGGTTCTTTAATAAACCAATTCTCTATCGGATTATACGATACATCATTTTTTATCCTGTAGTTCAGTTTATAGATTTAGAAAAAAGAGGAAATTACATTGTCTATATTTTAATTTAAATAAAATTTTAAGTTAAGGTTTAACGGTTTTCATAGAACTTGTAAGTGTCCCTTAGAAAAACTTAACAAACCTGAAAATGTACAGATGAACCACCGGCACTGATACCAAATATTGTCACATTATTCGGATCCCCATTAAAACTCGAAATATTTTCCTGAACCCATTTTAAGGCAAAAGTCTGGTCTTTTAAACCTGCGTTTCCTGGTATGTCTAGCGTTAGATCATCAGAACTTAAAAATCCTAAAATAAAATTTGAATGATTTTAAAAGAAAAGTAAAAGTATTGATTTAGTATGATTTCAATTCAATTCAATTCAAATCATTTATTTATCCAAATAAACAAACAATATATTCTAATGACACATTTTAAAGAGATAAATAAATAGACAGAGAACCCACAGAAGACTACGATAGGCGTGGGGGTGGTTACTTTTTATCGCTTTTGAACCCAAACTTACTAAGTATACTCAATTTTTTTTACAGTAAAAATTTATAATTCTATCAAACAAAAAAGGCAAAAAGTAAAAAAAGAAAAAAAAACATCATACTATATAGGATAAGCTTACACCATTTTTACATAAAATAAGTACAAAATACGATAGTGTATCCAACATTTAGACTTTAAGAAGAATGGTATTGACAATATTTATGCCGATGACGACGATCAATCCCGAATGTGGTATATGTTTTTAAAATCGACAAGTTGGTGGATTTCATATCTTGGTACTGAACACATCCATCTTTTTATTCTTTTTCTAAACTGAGCAACTTTATTCGCATTTTTAATTTCTGAGGACAAAACATTAAACAATTTAGGACCTAAATAATAAAAATTTCTCTGCAGAATCGATTTTTCTGTTAACAGGTATCGATTAAATAACGTATTATTTCTATTAGTAAGTTGTTGTCTTACCAAATATTCCAAGTCTATAGTTTATTGTCACTAAAACAATGTCTTCACCCATTAAATACTTTGGTCCACACATTTCTTTTTCCGAACCCGAACCCATAGTAAAAGCGCCACCATGAATAAAAAACATCACGGGTTTGGGACTTACTCCTGCCTTTGGCAGCTAAAAATGATTTTAAAATGTCCAGTCATAATAATTTGCTTCGCGATATACCGTCGTGGCCAAAGTACAGTTTCATTTTTAATAAGAAGCATTAAAATGAAACTTAATTTTGGCCGCGACTGTACATACCGTTTTCTTCTATGTTTGTAAGCTAAGAATATTTTGGACTTGAAGGTGTTATCTCTACTGGCTTATTATTAAATTTAATAGTAATTACCTGTTTAGTAAAAATATTGAGGTATAAACAATCTTCAGAACCTTCGGCATTAGGGGATAGGAAGACCTGACACAGGCATCTATTTCCTTCTTTCGAGGCATCTCGAACACCAGTCCAAGACTCAGCTAATTGGGGTGCCTAAAAATTAAACGTTAGCGGGCCAGATTCTCCAACGCTAGATCGGTCTAACTTGACAACCAAAAGTTTTAAACCCACAAGTATAAGACTAAGACAACTAAATTTTATACTATGAATTTGTTTCTGAGTTTTTTCGCAAATTTATAAAGAAACGGGTAATTTTAGTATGTATATACTTTCCACAATAATATAAAATTCATTTTAGTTGCACGTTTTAAGGTGAAAATCATTTTGAAACCAAGCAAATCGCTATTATATTAAACAGAGCAAGTCATAAGTTTTTAATGACGACTTATTAGCAATGACAGGATAAAACCTGTTAAAACCCAACTGGTCAACTAGAAGATTTTAATTTAAACCAGTACTAAATCTTAAACTTTCTTAGTGAATCTGAAAGTAAAATTTTGGTAAATTATCGGTATTTTAAATTTCAGCTCTGTTTGAACAAGCATACCACAACAGATTATAATCATTACAAACCAAACAGCCAATCAGTGACATGCGTTAGAAGATTGTGACTGAGCAATACATATTATGTACAGGGTAATTCACCGTATTTGGACAAATAGATAACTTTTTTATTTGAAGAGGTAGACAAATGTTTAATATAGACAAGGAACAAGAGAAAACAATTAAAAATCAAATAAGCCAGTTTTCAACTCACCCCAAGTTTTTTCGGAGTGCTCGCCATATATTTGTTTTTGTTTTTAAATTCCACTCCCTAAGAGCTCTATTTTTTGTTAAGGGTACCTACACCGATGTTCGACTATTTTTCTATAATATTAAAACATTTAACGAAACTCAAGCAACCCTCCATACCCCTCGTATTTAAGTTAGTGGGTTCGTTGTACACTTCTTTTTATAGGCTTCTTAGAATTTATGGTCAAAATAAAGTAGAAACAAATTTTTTGATTTCGATTTTTAGGGGAAATCATCTAAAAATCAAGTTAAACTTTGGCGAGTTTTGTCTAATAAGGGAGTCATGTAATCATTTCCCTGCATTTTGATTTGTTAGACTTTTGCAATGTTGCCTAATCGTTTGTCACTCGAGCTGGAATTCAACCAAAGATACAAAATCAATTTAATATAAAAACCTCTCAGGCAAAATCGCAGATATTGGTCTAGTAGATAGTAGAGTCTAGAGGAAATCAGCATGGATTTATCCTAGAGAGCAAGGTAGATTTGGCTTCAGCGAAGCGTATTTCATTCTACGATATAAATTCAAATTCCTCATATGTAAAGGAAGTTTAATATCTAAATATACTGGAAAATACTTTAGCTGAACTACATGACGATGTGCCTTTATCCCAATTAAATCAGTTATATTTCCAGCAAGATGGTGCCCGGCACATAATGCACAAATAATAAGACGGTATTAAGATAACAATTTTCCAGGTCGTTGGATTGGGACTTATGGCCTTATAAGATGGCCGCCAAAGTCACCAAATTTATTAGTTCTCGATTTTTTCTTTTGGAGGTATTTGGAAAATAAAATATATATCCTACTCCACATCGAACAATGCAAGATCTCCCCAACGCAGCGGACCAAAAATTTAGCGATTTGCAAGGCGGCCCATTAATATTAATAAATACCATAATATGCAGAATAAGAAAGCTGTGTCATAAATGCATTTTGGTTTGCAATTTGAGCAATACATACAGGGTGATTCAAAAGTAAGCGGCATCCTTTCGGGGGCGTAATCCTTGCATAAAAATAAGGCAAGAAGTTCCTATTAATATGGGTCCGAAAATGCTTCCTAAGGGAGCTACGCCCCTTTGAATAGGACACCTTAAAGACGATTTTTTCTCTAAACTTTAAAATCCTTTACAATTAAATTTTGAAAATTGGTGTACGGTATAAACATTTGATGGTAAATAAGAGTCTAAATTCAAAATTTTAAAATCTTATTCAGGGGCGTCACATGCGGGGGAGGGTGAGGGTAAAAACATCCCTTTTTCTTTTACTCTTTAGGTTATTGTGGTTCTGTTTGGAAATTATAAAATTCTAGAGCTTTTTACGTAAAAAAGGTACTCTTAGTTCAATTCGATAGAGCGTACCATTTACGAGAAAATCGACTTTGAAAACTTTCTGGTAGTACGTTTATTCATAATAAAATTAGTAGATACGCATTCAAAACGAAGTTCAGTGCCTAATTTAGCTTATCGTGATGCTAATGGTAATAATTTTGAACATTTTCTCTAAATTGTGAAATAAAATGTTAGTAAAAAAGTGTGTTTTTTTCTATGGTAATGCAGATACCTTTTCGGTAATTATTTAGATTAACGTAAACAGCGAATTTTTTCATGAAATTTTGCACTGACCCTAATTTTGGGTCGTAGAACACGAATCCGAAGTCAGTTTTTGGCGGTCTCGTAAAATTTTTTTTTAAACTTTTAGGTTAGCTTTTTCAATGAATTTCTTTAAATTTGTTGGGTGAGCAAAAAGGTGGTCAGGTTTGCTCAGTTTTGATTGATATAGATACATATATATCTATATCAATCAAAACTGAGCAAACCTGACCACCTTTTTGCTCAGGTTGGGTGAGCAAAAAAAAAATTTTTTTTACGAGACCGCCAAAAACTGACTTCGGATTCGTGTTCTACGACCCAAAATTAGGGTCTGTGCAAAATTTCATGAAAAAATTCGCTGTTTACGTTAATCTAAATAATTACCTAATTTTCGTCAATAAACATATGCAAATCAGAAAATTTTCAAAGTCGATTTTCTCGTAAATGGTACGCTCTATCGAATTGAACCAAGAGTACCTTTTTTACGTAAAAAAGTCTAGAATTTTATAATTTCCAAACAAAAGCATAATAACCTAAAGAGTAAAAGAAATGGATGTTTTTACCCTAACCCTCCCCCGCATGTGACGCCCCTGAATAAAATTTTAAAATTTTGAATTTAGAATCTTATTTACCATTGTAAAGGGTTTTAAAGCTATAGAGAAAAAAATCGTCTTTAAGATGTCCTATTCAAAGGGGCGTAGCTCCCTTAGGAAGCATTTTCGGACCCATATTAATAGAAACTTTTGCCATATTTTTATGCAAGGATTACGCCCCCGAAAGGATGCCGCTTACTTTTGAATCACCCTGTATAGAGGCTTTAATATGTTATTTGTTACTTTCAAAAGAGCTGATTAAATGGACTAACTCTTTTCGTTACCTAAAGTTTGGTAAGTTTTGTTTTTAAATTTGACTTATTTGCTATTAATAATTCAGGACAACTAATTTAATGTTCAAGTGATTAAAAACTAAGCAGTTTTAGTTTTGGTTAGGATTTTCTATATATCTAGATAACAGGTAGTGTTAATAAAAACGAAAATACAGGATTTAACCTGTTTTTTGTCTAAGCTAAATACTTGAATTGACGTTAAACACATGTTAAACACAGCCAACTACGCAAAACTAAAGTTTAAAGTTCAATTTAAGGGCTAAAAATTAAAAATAACTAAAAATGATTATATATTTTTGAAAAGCTCTCGAAAGGGGAAATTTAATGATTAAGAAACATACAGGGTGTTCCATTTAAAAAAAACAATATGTTTGGTTAATATCTCGAAAAATATCACATCTGATGAAAATCTAACCAAGCCACTCAATTCTACGTAGAAAACTCTAATAGGATCCATTTTTACTTTTTTTTATAAGTTACAAGATAACTGAAATGCGAGGGGGGTCCGAAAATGAAAAAAAATCAATTTCTTACTGTATGTCAAAAATGAAGGGGGCCGCGAAAAATATTTTATGCCATCTTTCGTTTCATGAAAAAGTAGCATTACTTCGCGAAAACCGCAACCCTATATCTCTAATAACAACCGAGATACCCTGCAATTACAACGAAATCCGGACACCCTGCACATACCCAACCTAAGCAAAAAACCCGTTAAATTTATTATTTTAATTCTCTATAATATCTTTGTGTAAGAAAATCGGTAATTGATTTAAAGAAAAGCAGTCATCTAAAAGAATGTATTTTTTTGAATTGATAAATGGGACGTTTAACTTCAAGATCTTATTAATTTCATATAAATAAATAACGACACCACTTTGGAGAAAAACGGCCTTAATAATTTTTTGGCTCTTCTATGACGGAGGATTAAACAGTATCCGACCTGGCCAACAAGAAACAAGATTTCGGCCCATAACCGTTACCCCCGGGAAGGGTGGTAACGCCATAACTCTTTTTTTAGTGCATCTAGAATTTTTTTTACTGTAGCGTAAAAATAAAATTGTTTCAGCTTTATGGCTATCTAGCATCTGAAAACCGTGCAGGATTCCGGATAACATATTAATATTAAATATTTTTATTAGGTACAGAACTCATTCTACTCACCTTAAATCTTAGGGAGCCAACAGGTGGCTTTGCATAAGGAACACCCAGAAATTTGAAAAAGTTTTCGCCGTTTAGATCAGTGTCCACTATTCCCCTTAACTGTCCTTGTTTTACAGAGACAATAGGTTCCGTCATATTCTCTATTTTAATTAAAAAACCTGTACAAGTTTTACGTTTTACAACACTACACTACACTGGCTGCAAATAGATTATATATATTATGTTTTATATAAAAATTAAATGTATAGATAACCGTAAGTATCTGTTTGATTACACATATTTACATACATCACCTATCAAAATTCTAAAAAATAAAATTATGCTGGTAATCATTAGTAGTTCATCAACAAAATGATTTATAAAACCTATAGAATACTAACAACGCATTTAATTGATCTCCACTCCTGTTTATAATAACAATGACTTTGGCTACAAAATAGATAAATTTTAAATCTTTATTGCAATCTCTCTATTACAGGGTGTAGCTTTTAAAACAAGACATATATTTAATTTTAAACTACGAACAGCGATACGTTTTTTTTTACTTATAATATGCTTTACAACAGATGGCCGGAAGTCAGGATGGCCAATGAAGAGTCCAAGATAAGTAAATAAAAAAAGCAACTTGTTACACATTATTCTAATCTAAGCACCTAAAGAAAAAGCAAAAAAAAAATATAAAAACTAATAAGCCTTTATGCAGGAGTCAAGCTACAAGGTGATAAAACAGCAATGAGAGTTTCATTCATCTATCAAAATATAATAACACTAAAATGACAAGTTTGAAAACCAGTCAGAAAAATATTACGCTATAATCATCATGATTATCAGCACAGATCCATATCTGTGTTATCAGTCTTTTTTGTAAAAAATAATATTGGTAGAAATTAACTTTAAGTAGCTTCTGTTCAATTTTTTCCTTTTTTTTGCAAACTGTGCAATGTAGTTTTTAAATAAAATCTATTTTTTATTTCTTATTTTTTTTAACAAGCTTAACAAGTTGACAGGCATTCATATCTTATTATTATAATTGTTGACAATTAAACACGCAGCTGTTATAATTGATGATTGCCCCACCCCCGCTAGATCCAGATACCAGATGTAGATGGGCATCCTTTTCTTACGCCTTTGCACCGGCATATCTCTTTCCGGCACTCTTCAACCCGTCTGTCTATTCTGCGTTAGTTCGCTATTTACAGAGCCGTCCCGTCCGATTTTGATTAATGACGTGTGAAATCAAAGTTTGTTTTTAGGAATATTTTTGCTGGTTTTTCGGTGTTTTCAGAAAAGAGTTGGACATTAATTTGTGCTTATTAGACATTTTGGTAGTATATTGTTAGACTTTGTGTATCTGTAAAGTGATTCTTTTTATTGAAAAGTAAGTAGGTAAACATATTTTAATTTGATTAACAATTATCTAGACAAACTTTACCCCAAAAGTAATTAATGTTATAGGAATTATATGTTTTGTGGCGTAATTTACGAATCGAAATGAGTAGTTTAGTGGAAAAGCTTATTGTTTTTAACATTTTGGATTTTGGTGTGCAATAGGGATTTATGGTGTGGGAAACGAACACAGTGCCAAAAACATGTTAAAGAGCAAATCATAAATATAAAAAAGTAGCCAGTAGCCGAGTTTATACTAGATTTGATATTTATGAGTACTTGTAAAATGCCGTTTTATACAGTCCAGAAAAAAAACGGTTTGTAATTTTTAGGCAAAATAGAATCCTGACTGGAAATCGCCATGCGAAGCAACATTGCGAAACTATTTACCGCATTTACGCGAACGAATGGAAAATGCAATTTGGTGTGAAGTAAACAGAAAAAAATTGTGGCTGACCATTGATGAATTAACGGATTTAAAGAAAAACTCCCTGGTCAATATTGTAGCTCAAACATTCAATCCACGAGGACCGTTATATCCCTATTTAATAGGTACTGGTGTGCTGGTGTGGTACCATCTCTACGAACCCTAGTAATAAATTGTATTCATGAAACAAAATTATTCGAATATTCGAAATAAAAGAACCAGAGATGTACCAAGATTTAATCACTTATATCGTCAACAACAATAACAATAAATGCTTTAGAGTTTTATTGTTATATGAGCCTTTATTGACACATTCCAAAGCTTTATATTGATACTTATTAGAAGCAGCACTAGTAAAATTTATTATTCAAAACTTTATACACGCTGTATAACAATCAAATAGGACGATAGCAGTTATGCGTGTGGAGAGAGAAAAATGTTTTTATTTTGTCATGTCATTGTTAATAGGCAAAAAATTCATCAATAATAGAAAAAAGTGCTTGCCATATGGGAAAAATTTTTACTGGAAGTTTAAAAAAAAATCACTCTGCCGTGGAAAAGTTCCAAGACCAAAAGTGGCCAAGTTTAGTTATTAGTAAAGCCGAGAAATGCTGGGTTTCTAACAGAGGTGTATTGAGGTCGCGCAGCGGTCGTTTCAGTTGGATTGAAGAAGCGATGCGACGGATCCATAAAACGCGTACCAAGGTACCAATAATAACCAAACGTGCTAAACGACCACCGCATCCCTCCGTCACCGGAAAATACCATCGGTCAGTGGCAAGTTTTATTTGCGGCGCTGCCTGTTTAGTCTCATACGTACAGCGGTGTACTCTTCTACAAAATTCAAATATACACGATGATATTTCATTTATTCATAGCCATTTCATGATTTTGTCAAACGATATCCATAAATTAGAATCGCAAGGACTGTCGTTACATGACCGACTCTTACCATTAATGAAGTAAAAGATTCTTTAAATAATTGCAAGAGTGCAAGGGAGGTCTGTATAAAGGTTCAAGAAAAATTAGTGTCAATCTTAGAAAAAATTCCTGATTTCATGGTGCTCGAATATTTTGAACTTTTTGAGCAACATGACACTGCAACTTTTACCTGCAGCTTTGAAGTACAATTCGTTTATTGAATACTTTAGATATTGCCCTTTAACTTCGGTTGATGTAGAAAGATCTTTTTCACTACATAAACTTATTTTGAGCGACAGACGTCGTTCTTTGACAGCTCTGGAAAGAGCTAACCATAACAACGTAAGTTATTTGGGATGTAATTTTCTAGATATAGATTTTAAAACTGTCATTGCTCAATCTATTTGACGATTTTTACAAAAAATACTAGTGTATTTGTAAATTGTACCTCTTTTTTTTTCAAAAAATAAAAAAATTAAGAAATCGCAGTGTAATCATAGTTAAATTAACAAGGTAAGCGTAAGTACGACTCTGTTAGAAACTCGCATTTCTCGGCTCTAGTGATTAGTTTTATTTTATGCGAGAACTTCCGTATTAATTAAAATTTTGCATATTTGATCACTTATTAAATAATTTAATATTTCAATTCGGAAAACCAAAGTCACATTCCGATTAGTTAAAATTGAAAAGTCAAATAACACACGTCTAAACTTTTGTGATAAGCTTTAAAAACACACCCATATGAAGCGTCGACATATTTTAGTAGACAATTTAAATGTTTTAAATGGAATATGGGGTGCTGAAACGAAGCTGTTATCTGCTGAAATTCTGTTAGGTATCACATCCCAAACATTTCTAACCGGAACTCCAATGACTGTTACGTCGGTTTCAGTTATATCTGTTGGTTAAATAACATCTCCATTGCCATGTTTGAATGTATGTTAAGTATTTATACACAATGATACAGTCGATCCGAATGGGGGATAAACATACTAAACACGGGGAGTGTTGAAATGAAATTTCTATTTTTAGTTTCCATATTACAAAAAATAAAAGCTATATAAAACCTTTTCTATTTGCTTTATTTTTATGCAAATTGAGTTTTTCTATTAAACAATAAATGTTGATATTTATTAGTTATTAATATTTAAAAGCAATATCCTGTGATTATAAACAATAACAAATGAATTGTATCATAAACAGATAAATGTTAACATTGGCCAATAAATATCAAAAGAAATTTTTAACTGTCCGCCATTACATTCTTCTCTGCCTCTGAAGTATGTTTATAATACTTTTAGCATCATTTTCGTTCAGATTTCCTGCTTCATTTCTCACCTTCCTTTGAATTTCTTTAATATTTTCATTATGATTGGTATATACGACATTTCTCAAATGACCTCAAAGAAATGTATCTAAAGGTATGAGGTCTGGGCTATTTGTAGGCCAATGTAACGTTCCATATCTACCGATCCATTCGTTATATTTATGGTTTAAAAAATTGCGAACCTTTATTATGGGTTTGATAAATGTAACTTGTGCAAGATTTTTTATTTAAACTGTAGTTCATGTTCGTTTAATAAAATATATTTTAACACCGCTCACAAATATGTAGCTATTTTTCACCCAATTATATCTGAGCATTCTCGTCAGATAATTTAATGTTTTAGCTTAAACAATTTTATATATATATATATATATATATATATATATATATATATATATATATATATATATATATATATATACTTTGTTACTTTTCTTGAACCATTTATAATATATCTTTTTTATTGTTTCTTTCTTGGGATTAGGTTCATTATAAAAACATTTTTTTTTTTATTATTTTTTATTAAAAGTCCATTGACGTTTCGACCCCTTTTCGGGTCATTTTCAAAATGTTTTTTTTATTTGGTTTGTTAAAAGACCTAAAAATACATTATTGGTTAAAATTTTTTTTACAAAAACACAACAATACGACAGTAAAGGATTAAAATTTGGACATATTATTTTAAAATTCTACGTTCTTAACAGTAAACATTTTTCTACAATTGGAAGATATTTTTATTATACGCACCTTGAAAACTATAAGGTCTTAGAAGGACTAATCTGTTATTTGTTATCAGACACATTAAAACATACCAGAGTATTTTACGTGGAAAGAGAAAAAGCCGTCGTTTTTTTTTTTTATAAAAAATGTAATCTATTGATTTGATATTAAGAGGATATGACTGATGTTGGTTAAGAGGAGATACTTTTTTTAATTTGCTGTAATTAAATTAGCATATATGCGGCTAAGTCCTCCTATATCTGTTCTGTCATTCAGAGCATTTTTATCTTTTTTTATTTATATCATTTCTTTGATGGATAATTTATAATAGTTCTGATCTTTATTTAGAATTTTTGTTTGGTTGTAACTAAAGTCATGTTTTGTCTCTCTTACATGTTTACTCAGAGCTGTTGATGTGTTTTTTGTATATTTGTGTCCGTTAAGTCTGTTCTTTAGTAACTGAGATGTCATCCCAATATATTTTTTTGGACAATTTGTGCAAGGTACAGAGTATATCACATTAGATTGGTTCATAGTTGGTGTCGGACTCTTTAAGTTCGTGAAAAGAGAACCAAGTTTGTTTGTTGTTTTATGACAAGCCACTATGTTATGTTTTTTAAGAATACTATTTAGTTTTTCAGATAGTTCGTTTATATAGGGTAGTGATACATATTTGTTTGCTATTTCATCAGAGTTTTTTTTGGTACTAAAAGCGCTATTGTAGAATTTGTGTGTACGTTATTATGCTTACCTCACCCGAGCTAAGACCCAAAATTTTAAAGAAAGTTAAGACTGTTTTGTTGCAAAATGGTTTCAAAGAAAACGAAATTAATAGAGTAAACGTACACACAAATTCTACAATAGCGCTTTTAGTACAAAAAAAAACTCTGATGAAATAGCAAACAAATATGTATCACTACCCTATATAAACGAACTATCTGAAAAACTAAATAGTATTCTTAAAAAACATAACATAGTGGCTTGTCATAAAACAACAAACAAACTTGGTTCTCTTTTCACGAACTTAAAGAGTCCGACACCAACTATGAACCAATCTAATGTGATATACTCTGTACCTTGCACAAATTGTCCAAAAAAATATATTGGGATGACATCTCAGTTACTAAAGAACAGACTTAACGGACACAAATATACAAAAAACACATCAACAGCTCTGAGTAAACATGTAAGAGAGACAAAACATGACTTTAGTTACAACCAAACAAGAATTCTAAATAAAGATCAGAACTATTATAAATTATCCATCAAAGAAATGATAGAAATAAAAAAAGATAAAAATGCTCTGAATGACAGAACAGATATAGGAGGACTTAGCCGCATATATGCTAATTTAATTACAGCAAATTAAAAAAAGTATCTCCTCTTAACCAACATCAGTCATATCCTCTTAATATCAAATCAATAGATTACATTTTTTATAAAAAAAAAAACGACGGCTTTTTCTCTTTCCACGTAAAATACTCTGGTATGTTTTAATGTGTCTGATAACAAATAACAGATTAGTCCTTCTAAGACCTTATAGTTTTCAAGGTGCGTATAATAAAAATATCTTCCAATTGTAGAAAAATGTTTACTGTTAAGAACGTAGAATTTTAAAATAATATGTCCAAATTTTAATCCTTTACTGTCGTATTGTTGTGTTTTTGTAAAAAAAATTTTAACCAATAATGTATTTTTAGGTCTTTTAACAAACCAAATAAAAAAAACATTTTGAAAATGACCCGAAAAGGGGTCGAAACGTCAATGGACTTTTAATAAAAAATAATAAAAAAAAAAATGTTTTTATAATGAACCTAATCCCAAGAAAGAAACAATAAAAAAGATATATATATATATATATATATATATATATATATATATATATATATATATATATATATATACAGTCAACTTCGGATATAACGAACCACCAAGGGGATCTTTAAACAGTTCGTTATAGCAGGGCGTTCGTTATATCCGAAGTGCAGAGAATAAAACAAATATGTACTATGTACTGTATGGTACTTTTTATGAGTCGTTTATTATAATCAATACATAATAGTATTTTTAAATTATGTACTTATTAAACATACATATTTGTATAATTTATACAAAATCAGTAATTTGAAATTTTTTCTTTTTTCTAGTACATGTTTTTCAATTTTAATTTGTAAGTAATCACCAGACTCAATCAACACTCTTGTTGTCAAAATTATTATTCTTAAAATTTACGAATATTAATAGTCTTTGACTTTTGTAACTGATAGTCCCTATAGATTTAGGCATTTACAACCCCATTTTGCAGTTTTGTAATTATGTCAACTTTTTCTGCTTTTTCGCTTGCTGAATTTTGGCGCGCTCTGCTCCATGCTAGAACAATATTCCCTCGCCTATTGTCGAAATTAAACTACAAATTGAAATGGCGCCTGACAGGTCGCTACTCGACCCGTTATCCGAGAATACCAACCATAGAGAAGCGACAAAACGTGTCGGTGCCTTTGATATTTAGGGTAACCAGTTCTGCTGACCTTGGGCAGACACGTATCCACAATATTGAACGGAGAAAGATATTTCGTCACACTAATGATGCGGTATAGACAGAAGTCCACATTATCGTCGCACATGCCCTGTGAAATCTTGTCTTGTCTTTGTCGCTTCTCTATGGTTGCTATTCTCGGCAGTTACTTTACGAATATGGAAGTGATACGTACGTGAAATTTCGACAGTTCGTTATAACCGAACTTCCACAAGCAAAAACTAATCAAAATAGGGTTCGCTATAGCCGATAGTTCGTTATAGCCGGGTTCGTTATAAACGAACAAAAAATACATACATTCTTATGGCGTTTTGGCCGGACCATAATTTTTGTTCGTAATAACCGGTGGTTCGTTATATGCGGGGGTCGTTATATCCGAAGTTGACTGTATATATATATATATTTTTTTTTTTGGTGTGTTTTTCTTGGGATTAGGTTCATTGTAAAAACATTTTTTATATTAAAAGTCCATTGACGTTTCGACCCTTTTCCGGGTCATTTTCAAAATATATATTTATTTTTTTTATTAATTCAGTTTGATAAAAGACCTAAAAATACATTATTAGTTAAAACAATTTACAACAACAGTACAATATGACAGTAAACATTAAAATCTGGACACATCTATAATTCTACGTTCTTAACAGTGAACATTTTTCTACAATAATTGCAAGATATTTTTATTATACGCACCTTGAAAACTTTAAGGTCTTTGAAGGATTAATCTGCTATTTCTTATCAGACATATTAAAACATACCAGAGTATTTTATGTGGAAAGAGAAAAAATAGTAATTTTTTTAAAAAAAATGTGTAATCCTTTGATTTGATATTAAGAGGATATGGCAAATGCTGGTTAAGAGGAGATAATTTTTTAATTTGTTGTAATTAAATTAGCATATATGCGGCTAAGTCCTCCTATATCTGTTCTGTCGTTCACAGCATTTTTATCTCTTTTTATTTCTATCATTTCTTTGATGGATAATTTATAATAGTTATGATCTTTATTCAGAATTCTTGTTTGGTTATAACTAAATTCGTGTTTTGTCTCTCTTACATGTTTGCTCAGAGCTGTTGATGTGTTTTTTGTATATTTGTGTCCGTTAAGTCTGTTCTTTAGTAACTGAGATGTCATTCCAATATATTTTTTTGGGCAAAAAAAAAAAAAAAAAAAAAAATATATATATATATTGGAATGACATCTCAGTTACTAAAGAACAGACTTAACGGACACAAATATACAAAAAACACATCAACAGCTCTGAGCAAACATGTAAGAGAGACAAAACACGAATTTAGTTATAACCAAACAAGAATTCTGAATAAAGATCATAACTATTATAAATTATCCATCAAAGAAATGATAGAAATAAAAAGAGATAAAAATGCTGTGAACGACAGAACAGATATAGGAGGACTTAGCCGCATATATGCTAATTTAATTACAACAAATTAAAAAATTATCTCCTCTTAACCAGCATTTGCCATATCCTCTTAATATCAAATCAAAGGATTACACATTTTTTTTAAAAAAATTACTATTTTTTCTCTTTCCACATAAAATACTCTGGTATGTTTTAATATGTCTGATAAGAAATAGCAGATTAATCCTTCAAAGACCTTAAAGTTTTCAAGGTGCGTATAATAAAAATATCTTGCAATTATTGTAGAAAAATGTTCACTGTTAAGAACGTAGAATTATAGATATGTCCAGATTTTAATGTTTACTGTCATATTGTACTGTTGTAAATTGTTTTAACTAATAATGTATTTTTAGGTCTTTTATCAAACTGAATTAATAAAAAAAATAAATATATATTTTGAAAATGACCCGGAAAAGGGTCGAAACGTCAATGGACTTTTAATATAAAAAATGTTTTTACAATGAACCTAATCCCAAGAAAAACACACCAAAAAAAAAAATATATTATAAATGGTTCAAGAAAAATAACAAAGTATATATATATATATATATATATATATATATATATATATATATATATATATATATATATATATATATATATATATATATATATATATATATATATTTAAAGCAATGTTTTTGTTTGGTTATTTCAATGATGTTTTGTTGAAACAGTATTAACTTGAATATAACCAAAGTGAGAGTGGTCAAGAATAATACTATTATTGAAAATAGCATAGAAATTTTTTCTGTGTGTTGTTATTGACAAGCGTGTAATTGGTAACAAATACTTATTCATTACTTTAAAGGCAATTCCCATTTTCGTGTAACTGTGTGATCCCGAACATTTCCCGATGTCCCTAAAAACTCTAGTTCATTTACCGTCGTAGTCGTCTGTGTTTTCAATTAAGCGGGATGGTCTACACACAGTTGTAACCATTTATTACCGATACCAGGTCATTCTTCGATCACGCGAGAGCTGGTAAAAGAGCAATTCCCCTCGGCCCTCACACACCCCGTTCCCTGGCCGTTGTTTTAGGGTCGGGGTGGCTGTGTGGCGGCGTACGATATGATTATGATCCTGGGTTGCTAAGGAACGCGCAGCTTCCATCCCCCCCCACCGTGTATAAAATGCGGGGGTGGCTCTGACCGCCTCACTTCGCCGGAATACGTCGCGACGGGCGCGTCGCCGGTGACGTCACTGTGGCGGCATTTTGGTCAGAGCACTTGCCAGATGGCAGCAAGAAGTGTTTTTTTTGTTGTTGTTTGTGTTTGTTGTTTCGTGACGGATTGTTTTAGATGTTGAGGGTAACCAGACTGCTTCCGAATTACTCGGGAACTGTGGTGTGTGGAGCTGTGCTGTCAGCTGACGTATGCCGGAGATTTGAGGTTAGTTGTACTTTATGTCGCTGATTCTGATATCATTTTTTTACTTTGTTGCAAGTTTTGGCGTCATTACTTATAATAAATAGCGTCTGTTCAAAGTATCAACCTTTTCTATTTACTTACAGGTCACAGAAAACTCATTAGAAGCTACATGATTCTTCCTCCTTTTTTTCCTAATGTTAGCAGTTGTAATAAATAAGAAACTGACCGAACACAAAAAAAAACTTAACTAACATTAATATCAACAAAACGATTCACGGATAAAACTTAAATAAAATAAATATTCATCTTTGTGAACCTATGAATGTACAGGGTGTCCGGATTTGGTTGTAATTGCAGGATATCTCGATATTAGAGATAGAGAGTTGCGGTTTTCGCAAACTACTTTCGCGCTACTTTTTGATGAAATGCAGGATGACACAAAAATATTTTTATGGCCCTCTTCGTTTTTTAGATATTGGACGTAATTATTTTTTTTTCTATTTTCGGATCCCCTCGTATCTCAGTTATCTTGTAACTTATAAAAAAAGTAACAATGGATCATGTTGGAGTCTACGTAGAATCGAGTGGCGAGGTTCGATTTTCATCAGAATCAGATATTATTAACACTTAATTTGAAACGAATACAAAATAAAATAAAATGATATCATCAGTTATATTTTTCAGTTGTTAAAATCTAACCCATCTTAACTTTTCTTTCACTTTCAAAAGCAGCTGTCAAGATCAGGAGGGATGGGCAATTTGCTATGTAACAAGCCACGATAGTGTGGGTCTGTTAGTTTTTAATTATTTGCGTAACAGCTTCCAGAGCATTTGTTTACATGAAAAAATAACTATACCTGTTCATCTTAATTTAGGAATTAATAGTGATATTTTCTTAGGGATATTAGGTGATCCTTGTTTAAATATTAAACTAACATCTTCAGAGCAGGCTGTTTTATTGGTTCAAACTTAGAGTTTCCTGTTTTCTTTTAAAGACCAGTCTCTTCCTTACCGGGGGCATAAAACAGGCGGCGCTTTTGTTTTTGTTTTGATATTACCCACACCACCCCGGCGAAGCTAGCCGTCGTTTTCCCAAAAGGTAGAAACTAGACCCCTTGGACCAATGGAACGGTGCAACTCTTGCTCCATACAACAAGGCATCGTATCATTAATTTAAAGACAACTTCCTTATCGTCAAGTAGTAATTATTGTCTTCTGGTTGACTAAAATAACATCTTTTTGTTGACTTTAAGAATAAGGTATTAAAGTTATTACCGTCAGTTATTGTGGTACAAATGCAAACTGCAAACCAGTATGTTCAATGAATTTATGACACAGTTTTCTTATTCTGCGTAAGGCATTTACTAATATCACCGACCAAATAAGACGAACACTGCCGTGCAACGAAAAGCGAGTCTCCCTTGAGACATTTGGTGGGTTTACTGGTTTATGGTTTAAAAGTTTGTTTGTCTACCATTATATAAATATGTATACTATGTATCTACATGTATATGTAATAGTGGACAAACAAGCTTTTAAATCATAAACCCGTAAACCCACCAAATGTCTCAAGGAAGACCGGCTTCTCGGTATATTCGAGTGTCTGTCTATATTCTTTCTAGTCTCTGCTAATATTAATGGGCGGTCTTGCAAATTTGTAAACTCTTGCTCCGTTGCGATGCGGAGATCCTGCATTGTTCGATGTTAAGTACGATCTATTTCATTTTCCAAATACCCCCAAATGAAAAAATCGGGAACTGATAAATCTGGTGACCTTAGACGCCATTTTATGGGGCCATGGATCCCAGTCCAACGACCTTAAGAATTGTTATCTAAATATGGTAGTAGTAGTTAATTTTTATTTTTAGCCCTTAAAAACGTTTATTTATAAGAATATACATCTTATTTAATCGAAATACTTATTATTATTGCAAAGCTTTTTAGATTTAGAATATGTAAACAAACATACCGCAAGCATAAACGACTATTTAACGAACAAATACCAACAGAACAATGTTAACCTCACCACAGGGTGCCCGCGAGCAATAGAAGTAATATTTCAGCCAACAACAGAACCCTTTGAATTAATATTTCTTATTATTTCTCTGATACCTTATATGTTTTATTGGAGTGTTTATTTTAATTAACATGATATAAGGATCATTGACTTAATTTTTAGATTTTCTATTTAAACTGCAGTTCTTGTTCGTTTAATAAAATATATTGTAATTTGAATCACAGCGCCTACAAATACCTATTTTTCGCCCAATTTTAACTAATAAGGAATATGCACATGCTGTTTTAATTGCATAAACACAAAAAAAATATTTTCAAGAAAACGTCTAGGACAATTTAGCTAGAAAATGTTCTTACTGTTCGGTATAAGTTATTACAATTTAAAAATCATCCATTTGCCCTCAGTGCAAAGTGACGTCAGGCAGTGCAAAGTGACGTCAGGCAGTTCAAAGTGACGTCAGGCAGTGCAAAGTGACGTCAGGCGATCAGCAACTATAACGTAAAGCTTAACCTAAAGTCGAACAGGTTCGTTTTTCTCGGAAACAATCAGAGAGGGAGCAATCGAATTTTCAGGGTTAATACAGGAATAGTGCAATAAGCTCCGGTAAAAAAATCCGTTATACAGGGTGTATCGTTTTGGGAGCTACTAAACGCCAAAGTCGAAATTTCCGCGATTTCCGTTGAAATCGGGTACAGGTCGCAAAAGTGAATAAAATCGATTTAAATTTTCGGAAGTTGTAGAGGACTCGGACTTTCAAAATCCTATTGAAACTGGTGAGGTCCGAAAAATGGCAAGTAATTCTTTTGAATTTTTTTTAGGTCGAAAAATGCCATTTGTAGACCCCTCTTTGGTACCTAATAACTCGAAAACAAAACGGATCGAAAAATGGATTGATAAAAAAAACTTTAGAATTTCAAATACTGTCTTTTTGCAATACATTTACCTAAACCTAAAACCACTGGAAAGTGGGAACTTGGGAAAAACTGGAAATTTCGATTTTTGATCCAAATTTTTTACGGTTTGTATTTTTGTTTTGGGTCAAAATGGATCCAAATTAAAATCCCATATACGTCATCGGAAAGAGCTCGTCAAAATACTTATTTTCAATCGATTTTAGTTTCTTCATTCCTAATAGGAAGGGAGCAATGCCGATTAAATTTTGATTTTTTGCCTTTTTTGCACTCGACATCGGTACCTTTGAATCACTCTGTATTTTTTCCTATCTATTTTTTCCAATTGTTCAACGCTATCTTGTAAAGGGATAATCAGGCTTCAAAATAAATACCGAATGGGTCATCCAGGCCAAGAGCACATTTAACGGGTAAAAACTGAATTTTCTTTTTTTTTCAACAAATCCTATTTTTAATCGACATTATTCTACACTATTTTTCTTATTTAGTGATTCCTTTTGGGTTTATTTTATTCATGTATTATCTAAGAATACCTCCCAGGCCACTTGATTAAAAAAGTATGGGTTTCAAATTGGCTAACAACGCGGTTTCGTAATGAAAATGTGTATCATAATGAAGATTATTACGAAACATACCGAATACATTTAATTTGAATATTATAGTATTGAAGTAGACAGAATTATATTTTTAATAATAATAATAATAATAATTTAAAATAAAAATAAATTGCTGATAAGCCCGTTCTAAATTATGACAACCAGGTTGCTAAGGACGCGTTTGTTGTGAGTAAGTTTATTTTTCAAGTATGTTGTCTTCGTATATCATTACCGCACTAGTGTGGTAATAAGTGGACCGTTCATAACCTTCATATTTGTGACAAAGTTAATAAAACCCCGCACCCTTAAAATTTAACAAACCCTTACTCAACTATTTATTATAAAAACACAGATAAATACGTCTGGCAGAATTGCAAAAGCACACTTTTAGCCTCTGCGAACCACTTTGGCAGTAAAATCGATTGTGATAAATAATGTGAAAGTTCCATTGAATTGGACAACTCGACTGCTCTAGCGAGAGACCGGCAGAGGCTTTTAAAAATAATGAACATGCAATAAGGGGACTAAGCGTTGACTAACGCCAGGTTAACCTTATGGGCGTTAAAATTTACGAAAAATTAATTACTATGGGATAATTTGGCGGCTTGTGAAATTTCCTAGAATATATGCGAGTCATAAAGTGTTGGATTATGAAAATCCAAATGGTAAAAATAAGTTTAATAATTAAAATGTCTATTTATTTGTCCATTGAATGCCTAGAATATAATAAAATATTTAGAAAAACACATAATCACCCATGACAAGTACGGATCTTGTCGCCAAAGATCCACAACTGATCTCCCTTGCCTTTGCAAAACCATTGGTCGGTTAATGTGTGGTGCGGCATTCGTCACAACAGAATTATAGGGCCATATTTTTTAATGAACATTTAAACGAACCTACTTATTTATTTTTCTTGCGACAGACGTTGCCAAGACTTTGATTCCTCCCACTTTTATCATGAAGTCAGAGAATCTTTGGATCAGCACAATCCTCAAAGATGGATTGGCCGCGGGGGTATTGTTGCATGGCCACCAAGGTCTTGTGACCTTACCCCATTAGATTTTTTTGTGGGGTTACAGAAAAGATGGGGTATATGTCACACCACCTACGACAATGCAGGACATGGAGAATAGGATTAGGAATATATGTCAAACAATAACACAAGGCATGTTATCCAATGTCCGGTAAAATATCATTAGAAAAATTGACATGTGTATTGAACAAGACGGATATCTATTGGAACATTTATTAAGAAGAAACTGATTTTTTTGGGGAGTTACAGTTAAAAAATAATATGTTTATTACGTTTTAGTGTATATGTAAAGGTATCTATGTTTATATTTAGTTAGTTTTACCTACAGGTTTTTACTTCTACTGCGAAGGGAAGTACCCATTATCTACTGTATTCAAAATGTCAGTCATATTCAAAAATGTAAAAGTTAGGCATAGGACATTCTTTACAAAATGTGAAGAGTATTTGACGAGCTATAAGATGGCAGAAAAATTTATAGGGTGTACTATTATTTGGTGAAAGTGACATTTTTTAATTAGAAGTTTTCTTACTTTGGACCTAGAACTAAAACACCCTGTAAATGAGATGTCAAATCTTTCATTGTGGAAATGTTTTCTTGACTTAATTTACTCAGGATGCAAATTATGAATCAAAATTGTTATCAAAATTTAAGTAGTATTTCCACAACAAAGAAATGCTTGCAAATGCTAAATTTTCATACTTACATACTTAATCCAGAACCCCACCTACCTTACGGTGTAGAGGTAAATTTTCAATAAAAGTCGAATTATCTTGAAAACTGTGACTTTTTCGTATATTAAACCAATATGGAAAAGTTATGAAACCACACGTATAATTCAAAAATCCATTCAAATACAGGGTGTCCCATTAAAAAACGCTTTATGACTCCCTACATTTTGCACGCACCCGGTATAATTAAAAATATATTTAAAATGTGCAGAATTTCCAACCATACCTTAGCACGAAAACTTATTATCGACAAATCTTATCTTCAAGGCATAAATAACTCCACGCAATCGTTGACTCACCCGGTACAATATACCCTTTTAGAATGAATTACTTCACTTAAGTTTGGATTACTTAACAAACTATTTCTTTGCTTTTAAAAACCCGACACAAATTTCATATTTATGTTTAGTTTAGTATTCTGCGTGCACCAATATGTAAAACCTAAATATTAAAAAATTTATATAAAATGAATATTTCAAGTAGTAATAAATTTGAACTTATATATTTTAAATATTTTAGTTTTAACACGCACATCGCCAAAATGTTGATATTTATTGGTCCCTCTATCTGACAACTTTTAAATATTTATAACTAATATTTTAATTTAACATGAGCATAAATTGATAATTTTTTACAATTTTAATTCAAATATTTTAATTTAAACTGAATAATTATTGACGAGGATGGTCTGATGGGCAATTATTTGCATACAAGTTCATTAAATAGGTACAAAATTATGCAATAGGAAATCTGGTATAATACATAAAATAAAAACGTATTAAAGGGAATATAGAAAGATATAACTGATACTAGATGTTATTATAATATCAGACATGAAAAAAACATATAATTTCATTTCCTATATCGTCATTTCAGAAAAGCTTTGATATATTTTATTTAAGATTATATATTTTTTAGATAACTTCTGAAATATTAATTTTTATCTACTTTATACAGGGTGTAAAAAAATTAGTGTACCGGAACTCGGGAGGTGATAGTACTCATAAAAATAAGAAACAAAGTTCGAACATATGCCTTAAAATGCTTTCTAAGGAAGTTACAGCCCTTTAAATTGTGGACAAAAAAATTGGTTTTTATTTATTTTTAGGAACAGTGATAGACCAATTTTTAAAAAAATCCGTAACAGTTTAGAAGGGGTAGTTTTCGTAAGAGTAGGAGGTTGTTTTATTTAAGTAGACTACTACTGTATTATTTTAAAAGAAATTCTGTTTAGTTTTTCAGGCATTTTTATTATAAAACAGTTATTTGACAACGGAAAGCTAAACGAACTACAACACAATCTACTTATTAATATTTATGTTAATATTTATTTAAAAAGCACTGCTCTTCTGGGTTTTGCATACAGAACAAATTGCATCTCTGCTCGTGGTAATCCCAAGAGATTGATATTGTTCTACTTGCATTGTTTTAGTAATAGAATTTCGATTTAACTGGAAACCAACACTCTATATAAACCTCAGCAGCATTGGATGACTTCCATCCACTGTTGCTGTGCCGTTTGAGGGTGGTAACGTCGCCTCCAGTATTGGCCAAAAGGGTCGCCGAAGAGCGAGGCAAGCTATTGCCAGTCTATAAATTTGGTTCTGGTAATTTTAAAAATTGTTCAACAACATGGGGAATTTTTTCCAATTTATTAAGGCCAGCACACTGATGTGTTGTGCATTTTCCTTTTCGATAATTTTTAAAAAATGTTTTGTTTTGCACATTTTGTGGCCTTAGTTGTACATATTTTCTAGTTAAATCGATTGGGCTTATTAAAAATCCTTCATTTAATAGAGTGAATCTTCTTAATATGATTGTCTTCCTATCTGGAATTGTTGCAAGCAGGTACTGCCCTTTGTACTGCACATTTTCTGTTCTTAAGTAATTCAACTCATCCCAACGACAGGCACCGGCGCCGGGGCCTCCCAGTATCAACGACAACTTAAAAAATAAATGACAAATACCATACGATTCCAAAAAAAAATGTGTTATTTTTGTAAAATTATGCAGTAAAATTTTTTAAAGATAACCGAGCTCAAGGATATTCATAAATAAAATAAATAAAATGCGCCCCTTAATTATTAGGACAAAGAAAATCACTTTGAAGTAAATTCTTTCACGTAGGACATCTGACAACGTCGCGTCCCTGTAAAATCAGCCGGTGCAAACCCCTAACACTACTGACCTTCAATCTACATGCCGTATCAAAAAATTACCTTAAGCGGCGAGCGACCCAAAGTTCCACTTGGGCTTCCGCATTGCGCGCCAATAGGATTCAGTGTCGTTCCCATGTTGAAAACAGAGGACCTCAAAGACGATACGTTACTGTCCAAGATGAGGAGAACATTTTGTCCATCAGAGAACGAGATCCAGGTGTAAGTACCTACCAGGGCCATTTCAAGGCAAGTTGGATGATCTTAGATTTAGTGTTTGCTGGCATTTTTTTTTTGTAAAATTTATTTTTTAAGCGTTGTTCAAAATATCCTACGGTTTTTAGTTAAAGGGGTTAAAATTAAGTTAGCCGAAAAAGAGCTGCTGGTTTTGAACCACAGTAGCGTACGATGTTGCCACATTGTCAGACTTTTATAAACCTTTGATACCACAATATCTTAAAACTTATAGAAGATAGATCCCCTTATTATTAGGACTTTTTGTTCCCTTAAGCCTCTATTTTTACGTAGTAAAATATTTCACCATGTATAGTTACTTAGAAAATTATCCCTAAACTTTTTCTTACGTGACTTATATGTATCATAATCTCAGTTGTATAATAAATAACTATTTTTTAGCACTGAGCTGACTTATCCATTTCACCCTTCAAAAGTTCTCAGTCGGGCAGTCGTAAATTGACCTGTTTATTATATCGCCATGTGGGGAACACGTAGACATCTTCCTACCATTTCGGCAATCAAATACGTTTCGAAAGAAAACTGAAGGTTTGAAATTATTAATAAGGTAGACTTTCAGATTTCCCTGAGGGCTCATGCGAGCCGGTCAAATAGTAAACTATGTGCACGGGATATCCAGTTAGGAATGTTATTTTTTGCCCTGGGGATTACCTCGATATTTTAAAGCAGTTATTTAAAGGTTTTGTTTATTATACACCTATATTCAATGTAATGTGCCCCTGCGTAACATTCTTTGAACTGGAGGGTCCAATTTAAAAAGTCACATTTTATGGTTTCCGAGAGAAACGAGTTTTAAAAATTTTATTTGTAATTGGAAATGCTTAGGAATTCGGAACATAATTATACTTTTTGCTGAAGATACTTTATAGTTTCTAAAACATTTTAACTTTTAACTACATCACCTCGGAGAAAAAATAGTACATTATAAATCAAGGGATTAAAGTAGGTCTTTTAATTCTGAGAGCAAAGTTTGGCGCCCGAGCCGCAGGCAAGGGCATCAATTGCACGAGAGATTAAAAAACCTTTTATACCGTGGTATATACGCTATTTTTTGCACTTCAAAATTTATAGGGCACAAAATCAACAAATATTTCTTGTATTATTTTTAAAATCACTTTGAACAACAATAAGACACATGCAAACCTGTAATAATCGTTTATTATAAAATCATAATGGCTTTTCTACTATGGAAACCAAGATTTTGTTTAAAACTGTGCAACAATGGTTGAATTTTTAAGTTCGAAACTGTAAGGGATTTTTTTATTAATGAAATTGAGAGAGATGCTGCAGAGGCTATATCTAGCTTATTGGCGCCCAAATAAAAAAATATATTAGAAACAATACTACGTTTTAAATATACTGGTTATAAATGTTTTAATATAATACATATTGTGTGTATAACGTTACTTTGGTATTTTTGTTATTAGTACAGGGACTAAAAATATCTTTTAAAGGAATTTAAAGCATCTTTAATCCCTATTTTTGCAGAAACAAATAGGAGGTGCCATTTGGACATAAAGTGATGAGGGTGAATTTTTGGGGGTTGATATAGTGAAAAATGGTTTCGAGGATATTTTGTGAAAGTCCATTCGATATCCTAACCAACTCCGCTTATATCACTTTTTCAGCTTTTATAATAACTGAGATATTGCTTGTTAAGAAAATTTTGGGGCACACTGTATTTGCCTTCTTATCATTATCATGTTATGAAAGAAAGTATATTATTATAGATTTTACAGTATTCATAAAGAGTAGTAATCTCTACTATTCTGTTTTTTTTAAATATTGTTGCTAACACTGTCGCAATAAGAAACCGGGGACTCTTCGCGACAGACACAAAGATTTTTTTATAAAGGAGAAAATAGTGTAACGATCAACCAAATATGAATTACTTGCCTTGTTTTTCTGCGCTCTAGTTTCTAGCTTTTTGAAACTCTGTAATTTTATACTTCTGAATATTTTTAGTGTCCTAACAAAAATTTCTAATTATATGGAAAGTATTGGAAAGGTCACAAAGGTCACCAAAGTAAATAATCCTTTGTTGTTGCTCAACCAAATTAATTTGTTTAATAAAGTCAGTCTTTGTGGCTATATTTAAAAATGTTTTGCTTTTTAGTCCCGATCGGTTAATAATATTTTACCAGAGTCAATATCAATTCCGCTTTTGTATTTTATTTTTAGGATATTCGTCAGTTATTTCCGCTTTTCTAAAATAGCAGCAATTTTCGCTATTTTTCAACCAATAACCAACGACTAACTGCACTAATTTGTCGTTATGCACAAAAACATTTTGCAGTTTATGAATATGGTGAAAAGTTGTACCCGAATATTTTGTTAATTAAACTAATAATACAGCAACATTTTCCCCTTATTTATTATTATTTTTATAAATAATAATATAATTAATGAAAAATTAAACTGTAAAGTGAATTTTTTATTTTTCAGAAAATTACATTATTGTCATTGCCATACAGTATTAAAAAAAAAACATGTACAACAAAGAACCTAAAAATTATAAATTTAAACTAAATAGGAGACGTGTACACTGTACACCTTTAAGTTCCAAACATGTTTTTATCCTTCTTTTTACAGCATTAAAAATATTGGTGGCTGGTGGTTAAACAAAACTAACAGATTTTATTTTTTTCTTAATTATTTACTATTATTAAAATTTCTTTAAAAAAGCTGAACATAACTGTGTTTACGTTGCTGCTTAAATAAACCATAAAAAAGCTTGGTTTTTTCTTTCGAGCCAGAAAATACTTCTCCCCTTCCAACTTATGCACTCTCTATGTTTCCCAAATTAGACCTAACCTAGAGTACTGCTCCCGCATCTGGGGAACGGCATCACCTTCGACACTTAAGATCCTTGATTCTATCCAAAAGAGAACCATTCGACTTATCAATGACCCAGCCCTCACGAGAAAACTCCCTTCTCTCGCTCATCGCCGCGCTGTAGGTGATTTATCCCTTTTCTAGCGCTACTTCCACGGATTTTGCTCTGAAGAACTAGCCGGTATTATTCCCCCCTTGAATGTCCCTAACAGAACAACAAGAGGCGCGTTACGTATGCATCCCTTTACTGTCCAGCTACAAAAGCCTAGAACAGACCACTTCTCTCGCTCATTCATACCTAGGGTCTCCAGATTATGGAACAAATTGCCTGCAGATGTTTTCCCTTCCCGTCCCAACCTCCAATCCTTCAAATCCCGTGTCAATAGACTACATTTCCCTTCTCTTCAGACACCCACGGTACGTCATAATTAGGCTTGAAGTCTACGTGGCATGTCTTAGATAAAAAAAAATTAAGTGAGCAATATTATTCTTTATAGAAAATTTATTTTATATGCAGATTAAATATCCTTTAAGGAAGGTAAGGAAAATTACATGATCCACTGTTCCCACATTTACCCTACTGTTAAAATATTTGAACTAGTCTGTTCTAAAAATGATATCTTTGTTCTAATCGTTCTTATAGGATAATCAACGAATTAATAATACAGAAATATTACCCAAAATGCTTTTATAGACCTGTCAAATCGCACAAATAAGAACCGAATGTCAACATTCTTGACGGCAACTTTAAACTTCCTCATAAAATCTCTAAATCTTCAGGGCAAACTTGAGGAAACTTGTGAAACTCGGGAACAAAAGCTGATATTAAATATTGAAATTAAAAATTCCTTAATCAGGATGGTTTAAAGACAAGTTACTCGCTGTGAAATTTAATTACTTTTGTCAAGCTGTTAAGCAAAAATTTTGCGCCTTTATTTTTTTTTGTAAACAGGTATATGAAAGTTTTAATATTTGCGGGACAACGTTTTTTTTATTTGGGACAGCCACGTAGACTTCAAGCCTAAGCAGTAATGTGTAAGCGTCTAAAGAGAAGAAAAATTCAATATACATGGATATTTTTGAAACTTAAGTTCTTGCCCACTCAACCGCTCAACCACTCAACTGTTCAATCACTCAACCACTCAACAGCTAATTAAACAGATTTTTTTAGAAACCTGTTCCTAAAAACAATGACATTGCTAAGGCCAATATCGCATCAAGTTTGATATTTATGTCATACCCTAAGCCCTAGAGGTTTCCTAGTTCTTTCCAGAAACAGGGTCTGTTTTGTTAGTTGTTTTGTAGCTGTTTCATAGCTCTTTACAGAAACAGGGTATGTTTATTAGTTGTTTTTAGCAGTTTCCTAGTTGTTTCCAGAAACAGGGAGTCTGTTTGTAGTTGGTTTATAGCTGTTTCCAGAAACAGGGTCTGTTTATTAGCTGTTTTTAGCTGTTTCCAGAAACAGGGAGTCTGTTTGTAACTGACTTTTTCGTATATTAAACTAATAGTAAGAAAGTTATGAAATTATACGTCGAATTCAAAAATCTATTCAAATATAGGATGTCCCATTTAAAAAAGTCTAACTCTGGGACATTGTACTTCTTGAACGCACCCTGTATAATTCAAAATATTTTTAATATGTGCAGAATATCCATCCATACCTTAACACAAAAGCATATTATCGACAAATCTTATCTTCAAGCCATAAAATTAGTCAAATTGCTCCGCGCAATCGCTACTTACCCGGTACCTAATGACTTCATTATACTAGCGATGTATGTAATCGAGCTTATTAAACAACTAAAACAGCTGTTAAAGAATTTATGAAGTATTTGTTAAGGGGTTAAGGAATACGATTTATGTAGGTTAGTAATAGAGGAAGTTATTAAAGCTATTAAACTGGTTATTAAAATTACAGGAAAACTTCCCTAGACATGATACCTCCTTCCAAAGTGGAAATTTCCAATTTCGATATTAACGACCGGGCTTTTGTTTCAAACTTTGAAACTTTTTGTACATTTGTCCAAGAGTTTTAAAGCTTTTACAGAAAAGTTTTTGACTATCTTAAAGTTATTAGTATTCCTGTTCGTTTTAATTTACGGATTAAAAATATGGCTGGTACTTTCAAGTCGATCGATTCAGTTTCTTAATAAAATTCCTTACTCCATTCAATGATTTTATATTATACAGTGTCCGCCATAAAGTTGGTTACATATCGAAACATTTTTTGTTATTGATATTTTTTTAAAAACTCTAATCTTCTCTTTAGACGCCCATTGTACAGTAGTAGTTTTAAAAACTCTAATCTTCTCTTTAGACGCCCATTGTACAGTAGTACTTAGAACTACTTAGGCTTACAGCCTGCATGGGCTGTCTCAGATTAAAAAAAACTATATTAGTCATCCTGGTTTGTTTGCTGGTTTGTGACTGATGGCGACTCTAGCGCGCTACAATCGCCATCTATTGAATTAGTGTTGAAAAAACGTTGTTTGATGCTTCTCGTATGGCTCCATCTCCTCCTCAACCACCCTATATGAATTTTTGTGTTTTTGATGTTTTTAAATTGATATTATCGTCCCCAAAAAAAATCTACAGCAATCTCAGCCATTTCACAAAGCCCAAAGCATTCCGTTTCGGCATGTGATATACGCAATTATGCAAGAATGCAGAATTTGCAAACCCACGTTAGCTTTAGGAGCGATAATTGCGAAATAGTTTAACTGTAATTAATTACTTTATTAACCCACCGACATGTATGGAATAGTTCAACACCTAATCAGAAGTTCTCGTTAATGTTTTAAATTTGGGCTTCACAGAGCATTTGACCATGTAGACTGGAATACGTATAATGTTTTAAATATGCTGCCGCGCCTAAAAAGTGACAAACCCAAAATATTCATTAATTTTAAAACTTTTTAATATATGGACAAAATTTTTAATTATTTTTAGCTATACAGTGCTCCCCCATACGTGTAAAAACTTGAAAAATGAATGAACATACTTGGAAAAATAATGGAATTTCCATAAGTTTATTAAACATTTTTGTAATATACAGGGTTATTCAAACGCCCTGCATAGAAGAAAATGGAAGACACGAAAAAGAAATAAATAATAGAATAGAAAAAATATTAAAGCTACACTTTTCAATGAATAAGGCTTTCATAAATAAAAAAGAAATTTCAAAAAAGACAAAACTAGATGTCTTCAAGACCATCTACCGGCCAGTTTTAACGTTCGGCTGTGAAACTTGGACACTGACTAAAAAACAGAAAAGCAAAGCCATGGAGAACAAGTACCTCAGAAGAGTTAAAGGAGTTAGAAAAAGGGACAAACTCAGAAATACAAAAATAAGAGAAAACCTAGAAATACAGGCGATATTTGACTTTATAGAAAAAAAGCAGCTAAGCTGATGGGGACACTTACAAAGAATGCCAAGAACACGGGACAAGTTAAGCAAGCATGGGAAGCAAAAACACAAAAAAGAAACGAAAACAGAAGACAAACTTGGGATTCCATCCATCATACCAGCATAAATTTTTAGCAAATTATCCAATTGTCCTTACACAAATCTCGATCCGGTAATTGTTAAACATTTCTTTTATTCAAATGAAATCTCCTAACCTAAATAATTAAGAAAATACTGGAATTCATTATGAACTAGCCATTATAACACTTTTATTTACATGACATATGACGTCACAACCAATAGTATCGCGTTTTGCAAGCTTCGAATTTTGTATGAAGATTTGTTAATAAATACCTAAATAAACGGATAAAAACAACCACCATACGTATATAATTTATGTAAAGACTACAAAAAAAGAATTTCAGGTTTATTTAGATTATATGCATATATTGTGAAATTGCAAAATTAATAACAAATTATGACTAATTTCGGCTAAAATCTAATGATAGGAAGAAAATAAAACTTTGAAAATTAATAAACCTGAAGAATATTAAATTATTCCAGCGGAGCATTATTAATTTACACGATCAGCGTCGCTGCAAATTTTAATGTAAAATTTACTTCGGCGATAATTTTGTACTTGAATCAAGTAAATTTACATAAGCATCTAAACTGAGTAATAAAATGGCAATTACTGAGGGTTAACAGCTAGGAGTGTTTGCTTTAAATTGTTTTTACGATTTTAAATGGATTATACGAACGATTTCGAATTATTTAGAAGTTAATACGAGACAAAAATAAAACAAAAACACATAATTAAAATAAATACATTTTTACATCACTGCATATTGTTTATAGATGGTGTTGAATTATTGAAAGTAACGAGTGATTTGTAATTATTTTATGTATTTTGCTCAAGGGCGGTTGTCTTCAGGAGCGCGTGGTGTAACAGTACCGCGTATTTATACCATAGTGTTCCAGAACGCGCTCTGGGACCGCTCGTACATGCGCCGAGCACTTGGTTCTTACCACCGATAACACGTCTCTAAAGCGAATCGAGCATACGGTCCGAACTCCCTATAGTCCCGTCCTACAGTTCTAATGTCAACCGAAAAATCCTAACCTGTCAATATTGTAGGACTTAAAATCAACATTTCGTAAAGCGAATGCCGTTTAAATAATACAGAATGTTAAAAACCACAGGCGGAATCCAGAACAGTGAAGGAAATGTGACCAGAAACAATATAAATTAAGGGTCTTCCAATGTCGTAAGAAAATATAAACAAAATATTTTCAGGAAAGAAAAATGTAAGTAAAATCAATAAATTAGCATAAATAGATTAAGAGCGACCGTCTATACATAGGGAGGACTTTGAGCAAGGCGAAGAAAACGAAATTCAGGGCCACAACCAAAGAACAACGTTAAATCAGACCACAAGCTACGAGAACCAATGAACAAGCTGACTTGGACGAGATAAAAGGCGGTCAAGTAACTTAACACTTCTAGGAAACAACCTGAAAACAAGGCAAGACAAACTTACACGGCGTAACCGTTTCATAAAAATACAGCAGCTTAACTTAAGGTAGGAATTAAACAATAGTAGTTAGTAAAACTAACAGCAATAAAATTAAACTGTCACAACTGTAGCATAAATCTGTTTGCTGAATTTGCTGAATTGTTTGATTAAAGTTGAAGGTTTTTTCCATAATTTGCTTCGCATCTCCAGTAACCTTATTTGAACGTTTCGTTGGTCTTCCAGTCCCTTTTTTATGTTGAACAGAGCCAGTTTGAGGGACGTAATAACGTAAAAACTAGTAAAATACATAAGATTACTGAGTCACGCCACTGTTTGCAAAGACCACATTTTAATTAATTTGATGTCAGACAGGAGTCAATAGAGCGCTTTTTCCCCGCAGCAAAGGACCTTTCTTGAATCTCTAATGATCTCTTAACACTCTATTCACGACGGCAGGCTTAGTAATTTTTTGTAAAAAAGTTCTTTCCTGGAATAAATTAATAAATGGAGTAGTAATTAAGCATTTTTGTAACGTACTTCGGGAATATTCGACGAGAATCCAATAACGTGGGTGCGACGACTATTTATTAACTTTTTGTTAAAAGTTTAATTATTTTCCAAACAAATTTAGTAACTTATTAGTTAAGACGTAATTTTAAGCTATGGTACAGGGTTATGGATTATATTTTAACCAATAGATAGATTTCTTTGAAGAGGTAGAAAATTTTTTAAGTTAGGGAAATTGTAGATTTGTACAAGAAACATTAGGAAACGTAACTGAAGACACAATTTAACATTAAATAAGTGAGTTTTGAACTAACCTTAAATTTTTTCAGAGTGGTTGCCATATATACATTAATTCTACTCGCTAAGAGCTCTATTTTAAGTTAAGTTACCCATACCGATATTCGACTGTTTTCCTATAATTTTAAAAAATAAACCGAAGCTCAAGCAACCCTCCATACCCCTCGTATATAAGTTAATGCAAGTAATATAGGGTTTCTATGGAAACATCGACAATCTTTAGTTAAGGCAGCTCTGCACATGATACTCGTCTAAATACACACCTTTGTTTCTAAAATCAAATTCCTCGTCTGACTGTTTGATGAGTTACGGAGAAAAAAAATAAACTGGATAGCGACGCTAGAAATTGTGGATGTTTTTTGTATTGCATAAAGTTCAAATTACACTGTTTTCCTCGTGTAGTCAGTTTTTAAAAATTTTATATGCACTTTCGTACCTTTGACAAAATTTTAGAGGGATTAGCTGTAAACAACCGGGTCTACATCCTTCCTCAATTTCAATATCCACATTTTTCGCTTCACTAATCTTCCCCAAACATCTCGACATTTAGATTTATTCTGTTACCAGGTATCAAAAATTTCTTGAATAATCAGAATCGACAAATTCAAGCTGACAGTAACAACAATTACCACGACATGTTGCATATGAACAAACGAAATGATTCCGCCTAACCCATTATAATGTTACGAACGCTCAATATTTCATACCAATTAGACTAATTTTAGTTTTTTTTCGTAAAGATTATTATGTGCAAAACTAGTATATGTCAGGCAGTAAGTGCTATGGATTTATTAAGAATGGATTCGATGTCCGTATACTGTGAGCGTATCGAACGTGAAGCCTTATATTTGTTGTTTCTTATGAAAACATTTACCCTAGAGGTAGAGTTTACGAACTTTACGGAAATACGTAACTGAATCAATAGTGGTAGTAGAATGAGATAAAATAGCATTGGAGGTTGGAGCTCAGACTTGTTCCTGTCTCTGCTGGTTGCTTAGGAAAACGGCTGAACCTCGGTCTGAACACTCGGTTACACGTACGTCTTTGTCTAATGAACTAGGAAAGAAAAAGTGCGATTTATAGATTGATTAATGACTCGGAGCGACTTTAAGTAAACCTTTAGAAATAATATGACCTTAAATAATAAAATCTTTTTAACTTAAATTTATTAATATTTAGCAGAAAAATAAAATATTTTAGGCCAATTATTACTTTTAGTAAATCTTTTGATGCTTCTAACGTATTTTTTGTACAAAAATACAAGGTAAAATAAGATGTGGCCAATGTTTACAAATTGTTTTTACAGTGTCGCTTAGAATGGTTTGTTTTGGCTTCAAAGAATGTTAAATCATCCCGTATCCATTCTTAATAAATCCATGGTAAGTGCTCACTTACTCATTATGTATAGTAATATACTATTTTGGTCCAAGGTGCATATGAAAATTCTATAACTACTCCACAGGTTTTTCCTAAAACTGCATGTTAATTTCCTAACCAGTGCGCGGCATGTAAAATAAATGATAAATGCAAGACTCGAATAGGAAAATCTAAGCGCTTCGAGGTTCTTCTATCGTACATGTGACGGCTTAAGTTTAATCCGCACTCTCGCAGAATCCTGTATTACCGACTATATCATTCATTTATTCCGACCATATAGAAGGTTATTTCGCAAATTGTAGACGTCGTTGCGCAAACAATTTATCAGTTTCTCTTCTGTTTCTCCCCCATTTCGGGAATATCTGTGAATAATAATGTAATAGATTGCTTTCTTTGTTTTATTACATATATTACGTTTTAAGATATTGAATTGATAAATAAAGTATGAGCATATGTTAGGCACGTTTTGTTTTGAAGCATATAAAAGGTGTTCCAAATTCAAATTTAAATCCTTCGGGATTTAAATTTGGTGCCATTTTTCAAATTTTATGTTTTGCATGTGCCAATAAGTATTCTTCTATTTTCCAAATAATCCAAATCCAGTATTTCCTGAATTTTATTATAATTAATGTTCTCTACGACAATATTCAATTTATAAGCTATTATTCTTAGACAGTTATTCTGCGCATTTCCAGTTGCATTAAAAAAAATGTTAGTTCGCCAGAGAAAATTATTCGGTGGACAAAATGTGGATTGGCGTTGTAACTTTCCATCATGGTCTTGCAAAATTCCAAGCGCCTGAGGTAATCATCTTCTGAGAGCGCGGTATAAATCGAATATACAAATAATTCATAAGTTAGAAGATTTCTTTATTTAATTATATAGCAATTTCTACGGGATAAAAATAAGATATTGCCATTTATTTTTTTGCACAAGAAAGCGGTAAACTCTTCCAATGGTCTAAATCAAGCGTGGCAAATAGAAAAATCGAGAAATCCAAAAATCCGCTTTTCAGTAGTCTTTATCAGCACCGTTCGTAAACCGGAGATTTATTCCACAACATTCTAAGGATAATGCGATTTCTATTGTGACTACTTCACCATTTTATTTACTGAAGAAGTTTTATTGAATTTACCTGACTATTTTGCCAAGTTTCCAATTTAAAGTCAACATGTATTGTTGCTCGGACGTATACAGGTATTTTAAAGTTAAAAATCAAACTGTTTAGAGAGCAAATCTGAAATTTAAAGGGAAAGTCGATACGCGTGAGAATTTCATTTACCTGTGAAAACTGATATTTTAACATTAAATTGTATAAACACAGTAATGTTGCAGTTAATATACTTTTCTTTCCATAAGAAAAAATTATATTAACCCTCCGGATTTGACTAAAAGGTTTAAGATCTGTTACTACCTTGCTTAAATTGGACTTGGTAATGTTAACCCTAGCAAAACTACAAAAAAATACATCTCAATCCAACCACAGTACAAACACATCTCAATCCAACCACAGTACAAACATTTTTAAAGCATTATTAATTTCGGTTGGTACCCAAAGTATCTCAATTTTTTATATTGTGAGTTGGTAGCTTTTTCATAACAGCTTATTTTGGTTTTTACGTTTAAGAAAAAAGTAGAATAGGTTTCGTCATACAATTATTGGGAATTGCATATCGTATATATCCACATTATGACAACGGATAATAGGTGTCTATCGTATATTAGTAAACTATGAGAACAAACAATAGGGGAATATCGTAGATATGTAAATTATGAAAATTAAGAAAAGGTGAATATCCTGAATATGCATACTATGAAAAGTGAGAACCAGGAAACTACGATAGGCAATACGGAAATAAATCGGATTTTTTTTTGTATCCTTTACATAAATAAAATATTTATGACATTTGCCTTTATTTATTTATTTTGGTTTAAAAAAAAAGTTTTTTTTACAAATTTTCATTCAAAATTCGAGCAAGACGTGATCCTATTGGCTGTGGCGCCACATAGCTTGTAAATAAAAGTGCTATTATGGAAGGTGTATTGTAAATCTGTGTTATTTTTTAAAATTATTTCCCAAAGATTAAGAGATTTTGTGAATAGGAAACATTATATTTGAATATAAAGACAGTTCAACAATGACCATAAGTACAACCAGATAATGTGTGAGCTAAAAAACCTACTTAGGCGATGCTACCCTACATGGCTAAATTCCGAGCAAAAACGAATTGAATTTAAAAACATAGCATGGAACAGCGACGCGTGCTTTAGATAATATCTGATGTCATTTGTTATTGCTCAAAGAGCTGCTTTTTAAATTGTAATGAATTACACCGAGAAATAAAAAAATAGTTAAATTATCCTAGTAATAGTCTTCAAAATCAAATTTTTGGGTTCGTAATGATTTGTTTGAACAGTTTATGCGGCAAAAATAAATACATTCATATTTCCTAAATTTTATTATGTATGGTTGTTGCCAATAAAACCTTTTAAGGCAAAATATTGTGCCTGCATCTTTCTTAGTTTAAGTGTGTATTTAATAAGCTTTTTTTCTCAATCTGGTGTTTCTCTCTAATTTGTTCAAGTTTGCTTATAGTCACTTTTTATTCACCCTCTAGATTTATATGGTACAAAGTGTGCAACAATGCAAGTAACAAACATGAGAATTTTTGATTCATTTCATTAAAAGAATTTGTCTGCATTATCTTTCTTTAAATAAGTATTTTAAAATTATATTTCACTTTTAAGTCGTGATTATACTAAAAAATAATGACAATGGGCGAAAAGGGAATATGTTAGAATTTAGATATGACACTCAACATTTATGTGGGGAAATGGAAAGGAAAATTTAGTGGAGAACATTATTTTCCTACGAGGAAATGCTTTTAAGAGTGGCTTTATAATCCCGGCTATGACGAGTGCTTTATTGTTTTCGAGACCCTAACCTTACTGGAGCAAGGGACACGAATAATCTTCTTTAAAGTAATAAAAAATATGTGTTTTCAGGCACTTCAGGTCATAACACGTTTTTAATTTGAAATGATTAGACGGCTAGATGTTTTACAGCATTTTTTCTAAAACTATGAAATGTTTTTGGAGTTAAGATGCTATCTTAAATGTATCTAGCATTTAAAAAAATAATATATTAGGTATATTTATTAAATTATATTAAAAAATAATAAGGACATGTAACTAAAACACTAATAAAAGATATGAATGAAGTCTACTTGTCAGGGGTATATATAAATATGCCAAAATTGAGAATCAATTCTCTAACCACCTGAAAATTCCTTATACAATAAGGATTTCAACAAATAACGGTAAAACAACTATTCTCCGGGCTATATACCCCTCCGAGCGCTGAATTACATGCCTTACGGTACACTCTACTCTGACTGCTTGAAACTGCTAATGTATGGCGCTGCCTGTGTCTCACTGCTTATGCAGTACGACATTGTAGCTTTAAGGGATTACTTTTTCGGAAGATTGGTATGTTCGTCTATCCTGAACTGATGAGAACCAATGAGTTCGAAACCGGCCTGCAGGTGACGACATTCTAACTAAAGAAAAAACTTCCTTCTTCATGGTAGTCTCTTGCATTTGAAACATTAGTATTTTCTTATCTAACTGTGTTAGAAGAAAATACGGCAAATTTTGGCATGTAATTCAGCGCTCGGAGGGGCATATAACCCGGAGAATAGCTGTTTTACCATTATTTGTTGAAATCCTTATTGTATAAGGAATTTTCAGGTGGTTAGAGACTTCATTCTCAATTTTTGCATATTTATATATACCCCTGACAAGTAGGCCTCATTCATATCTTTTAAAAATTTTACCTTACGGTAAACTCTACTCTGACTGCTTGAAACTGCTAATGGATGGCGCTGCCTGTGTCTCACTGCTTATGCAGTACGACATTGTAGCTTTAAGGGATTACTTTTTCGTAAGATTGGTATGTTCGTCTATCCTGTACTGATGAGAACCAATGAGTTCGAAACCAGTCTGCAGGTGACGACATTCTAACTAAAGAAAAAGCTTCCTTCTTCCTGGTAGTTTCTTGCATTTGAAACATTAGTATTTTCTTATCTAACTGTGTTAGAAGAAAATACGGCAAAGTTGGCATGTAATTCAACGCTCGGAGGGGCATATAGCCCGGAGAATAGCTGTTTTACCATTATTTGTTGAAATCCTTATTGTATAGGGAATTTTCAGGTGGTTAGAGAATTGATTCTCAATTTTTGCATATTTATAAAACACTAATTTTGTGGTAAGTTATCGGGAATTAAGTACTAAAATATTTTTAAAACTTAGTTTATTATTTGCAACGTTTCGATACTGTCTGCATCTTCTTAAAGGTTCTAATTCTTGTTCAAAAGTCTAAAGATGCAAACATCGTTGAAACGTTGCTAAATAATAAAATAAGGTTTAAAGACTTTTACTACTTAATTCTTATTAACCCTACCACAAAACGAAAAATAGGATGTTAAACACAATTCATGAAATATAAATATTTGATGACTGCACCACCGGAGATTGACATCGATTGTAATTTCCTCGGCATTGAGGATATAAGAGAATTAGTGTAATGCGGAGTTATCTCCTCCCAAATATTTTCACTTTCCTCCCATAATTCTAATTCATTTTGAGGTCTAAAATTTATATCATACATTTTCTTCACCATAAGTCCCCAAACATTTTCTATTGGGTTTAAATCCGGACTTTTTGAGCACCAAGTCCTCAAATCAGTCCCTCACTGTTCTGGCAGTATGCACTCGGCAGTTCGAAATTAAAATATACTGTGACAAATGATTCAAGGCAATGTCAAATAATTTGTCAGTAATAAAGTTATAAAAAGTTACATGTACACTGAAGCACTAACGGCCTACGAATTTATCTGACGGCCAGTATACACTAGAACTGAATTTTCTCAACATGGACCGTAATTTGCAGGAAGCTTTTATTCTTACTCATACATGACATGTTTTAAAAAAGCGAGGTTTTTTGTCCATTTGTCATCTCCATCTATGCACATACACTATTTACATAAATTAAGTGTTGTATGACTGGAAATAAATCACAATTTTGTGCTTTATCTAAGCTTCCACGAGTACCAAATAATAGTCTATGCATTACGCCGGCACATTCACGTTCAAAACCTGATTTATAAAACACCATCGCCACTTTGACACCAGCCAGGTCTACAGTGTATTGTAACTGAGCAGCGAGGTCATTAATCACGGGGACCTGGCTTCCTCCACGATCAGCTAAAAATGAGATGCCCCATTTTTATGTATACACATGCCTGCCTTTTGAGGGAGAGAAAAATGCCATCTCATTACTTTGCTTGCAGAAATTTAGCATTTTAGTGTGACCCATATAACAATGCAATTTTTTTTGTCGGCGAAATATGAAGTTTCGTTATGCGACATTGTCTGTGTAAAGCATGCATACATTTGTTTAAACTATGATCATTTATTTTGAAGATTGTTTTACTCATGTAAAATAAACTAATAATACAGCTATATTTATACATTTTCGGCCGATTCTCGGGAACTACGATGTTTTATCAAAATCTACTAATTCTTAAAAAATTACCTGAACAAAAATTTTATATATTGTATTAAGTGCTGATATACAGGGTGTTTAGGTGCACACGCACCAACGCTCGGCTGGAGATTCACCATCCAATAATAACACAGGGTTAGCAGAGCCAGGTAAATCAGGGTAATCTCAGGAAATTCAATAACCTTTAGGGAAACGTTAGGGATAATAGAAAATTTCAGTAGTAGTCAGAAAAAATAAAGATTTTTCTATGGTCAGGAAAAATAGCAATTAAATAATCGCTTCGTTATTGAGATATGAGTTAATAATTAAAATTTTTTTTTTATTTTGACAACTGCTTGTAGGTATTTTGTTAAAACTATATATGAATCTCCAGCTGAGCGTTGGTGCATGTTTTTTGAAACACCATGTTTATTTTATACAGACCAATTCACGTCCCGCTTTTCTATATGCATTAAAACATTAGAGGATTCATAAAAATAAAATATAATTAAAAACGTTTAGCCGTTAATTTGCAAAATAATTAAGTTGGCAGATTTCGTAAATTTTACAGCTGAGGTAAAATGGCAGTAAACTTCGAATTTTATTGATGCGTTTAGGAGAAAAGTCATTCCGTCAACTTTTAAAGGTCTTTGTTCTTAAACGTTTCAAGAAGGTCGGAATGCTTATTTTTATTTTTGGCAATATTTAAATTAAAATGGTAATTTTGTACCAAAAAAGATGTGAATAGTTTTATTAATTTTGTTTCTTTTTCATTTCAGATATAATATTGACGCATCAATCAAAACAGAGCATAGGTAAGTGCTGTTTTCATTTAAATATAAGCTCAATAGTCTGCTAAAACGTGTACGTAATATAATTATGTTATGTATTTGCACCATATCCTTCTCGATGTGCTTCGCTAGACAGAGACAAATTTGTCTCTGTCTAGCGAAGCACATTGAAAAGGCTATGATTTGCACACCAACACATACCAACATACACATTCTAAACATATGAAAATGCCTGTCATGGCTCCATAAATTGTGGAAAATATAAATGGTTGTCTATCATAGTTTAAGATATTATGTTGAGGGTCAAACTAAACGCTTTGGCTGAACTAGTTGGTGCTAGCCACTTTATCCCACCCATACAAAACCTCAATGACGGATATAGAACTGCTTTTGATTTTTATACAAATTTTGAAAGGCAGCATAGAGTCAGGGAGACATATTTCAAAATATGTTTGATGCTGACATGACAAGTTTGAAATGACAAATGGAAAGATATATCTTTTTTTTGAAAATTCTATTTTCCGTCAGAAAATACGCATGTATACAGAGAAGGTTTCATTTACTCTACTGGTTGCATAGTTACGAATTCTTAAATAAAGAAATAATAAGAGTAAAAACTACTATAACATAACATAATGACGATCATGCATTAAAAGGTGTTCGAAATGGCTTCCATCTACACCCAAAAATTTTTCGGGAGTTACATTCTTGTCGAAACCGGTCTTTTATTTTTTCTGGTGTGGCTGGTGCCGTGGCTATAATTTTTTTTATAAATCTCCGCAACAAGAATCTATGGGGTTGAGATCAGGAGACCAAACTGGAACTCAGATTACTCCTCTTGATACCAATGTCACAAGTTGACAACTAGACTTAAGGCACTATCAACGAAAGGAGTAACCGGTTTCAATATATGCAGTAAATTTCAAAACACCCTTTATATGATATATTTTGGGTACGAATATTTATAGACGTTCGCGTTGTTATCAACATTTGCAAATTCTCCACTTTTAAATGCAAGAAAAATGCAAAATATATTCTGCTCCATACGGGACATTATCTAGCTATTGTTTAGAATATCAAAGCCGGTGGTGAAAGGCTTCAGTTGAAGGATCTCTTTTGTTTCATGTACTTACTTCGTCTTGCACTTTGGGTATGCATCGGACTTTTTTTTTCAAGAGAATATGGGAAAAAGCTTCTTTATTTAGTTTTTTAAAAGCAATGCAAGCTTTACCGGGACGGTATTTGTTCGAAAGCTAAAGTTTTATGCGTAGTTTTATGCTGAGAAGCTTAAAATTGCTTTCAGATATTTTTGCAGAGTCGAAGCGGCTTTGATTTTGTTTACTTATAATACATAAATAAGTCATTTGCTAAGAACTTAAGGAGATTTAGCATTAAAGGAAGTATTTTCTATCTAAAATTATACGCTGGCTGCAGGTATCTTGTCGGTAAGAAAACTTCCAAAGAATCAGCACAAGCTGGAAGTAAGAAAAAGAGGCGCCATATAATATATCATTATTAAATATATGAAACTCTGAGTGAAGGAGCCCATTAACATCAAGTACCTTTTCGAATTCAAATTATAAAGAAATACTTTTTTCTAATTTTGACCTATACAGTGACACTTATCAAAAGGGAATAAAAATACATATACTCACCACCATATCAAATTCAGTCCCAAAAATTATTTTTTATCTCAGATTAACTAGTATTTCCAAAAATATATAGGGTGTTATCAAATTCACTGCATATAATGGAATAGGTGGCTCCTGAGGTAGTCTACAAACATTCCCAATACTTTTTTTCTCAAATCGTACTTTTTTTATTTTAAAAAATGCCCAATCCCGGCTCTTATACGACGCCTCTGAAAAGCATGACTCATAGGCTCTAAGATTATAAGGAAAAAACAACTGCTCTAGTCGGGACATTGCCAAACCTAAATATTATCGTGACATGTGACATCTAATTTTTTATCAGTTTTAGTGAAAACCGAACATAATCCAAAGTATTTTTAATTCCACAGACGCATTTTACCAAAAATGTGTATTCTAATTTAATAGAAATTTATTTACTTATGGGAAAATATGGACCACTCGTGAAATCGGTTGAAATTATTGTAACCAGACGAAACAGGTTATGTTATATCGGCAACACAAAGAATAATTATGAATTACGCTATATTATGTTATTAATAGGATGAGCATTATTCAAAACGACATCATGACAACCCGGACAACCGTCTACTAGGTACCTACTATATGAAATAAAAATTTCTTCGTCTGATGCCTACTTAGATGTTTTGATACAATAATTAAAATTAATAATTGTATATATGTACATATTTTTGTCAAAGTTAGAAAAAATCTTGTATGAAGTACGTCAGGAAATGCAATTTTATTTAACTCACATAATTTTGAGGGACATCGCTTCGCTCGTCCCTTAACCATGACACTCGTAAGGCATTTCCTAACCGGTTACATAAATAGGTTTTGTCATTACATCCCCCATAAGATAGCGTTAACTAATTGGTTGCCATTTTAATTTTAAACAAGACAATAAATAAAAAAAAATTCTCATTTCGCTAATGTGCGTTTCAGTAAGAAATTGTCAACTTGGCCAAAGCACAGAACCCTTACCGGCATTTTAAATTAGGCACTGCACCGAACAACAAAATAAAAAGGAATACATAATTGCCAGCTCCTCTTTCTCCCATTGCAACATCGCATTGTTTTACAGGATAATGGATTGCGGTTATTTACTTATGCCATAGATGCGAAAGCTCATGCTGATTGCCGAGTTTTAAAGAAACAAAAGCAGAACAATGCCAGGTAGAGTAAATAAGTATTTTTAATTTTTTAAAATACGGCTGCCCAAGCTCTGCAATATAAGGACGTAAAAATGATACTCAACCGAAATCAGTATGCGTGATGATTTTTAGAAGTACAACGGATGAAAATTTACAGACTGATAGGAAAATTATTTTGATTTTTTTCATAGCTTATTTTCTTCATTTCATTTGTATGTGTTTGCGGGATCTCGCTGATCCCGGGATCTCGCTAACTTAGTCCCGCAAAAACCAGGATTACAAATGAACAGCGAGATTTTAGTTCATCCTAATGCGTAAAATCTGTGTTGCTGGATTCGCTTGTCCATTCTGCTAATTGCGTAATTAATTTAATAACAAAAGGAAAGTATCCAAACAAGAGCCACAGAATTCAGTGTCCCCAAAGAATAATTATTATGGACTTAAAACGTTTAGAAGGCAATCTCACTTCTTAATTAAATTTGTTGGCTCCGGATTAGAGTGAAATAAAATTTCTCCTCTACCTAATCCACTTAAGGAGATTTGCTGCCAAGCAAGAATTTTTCCTTTTATCCGATGGTTTGTGCACACAAGATAATTATTTTTTTATTTGATAAAAATTTCTAATGTCATTTTAAGCATTGGACTTTGCTTAATGGGTTTTGCAACAGTTAATCTAATAGTAAACTGAACTTACCGTCATAAAGTAACGCACGAAACAGTTCTGTAAGAAAATGTTGGTTATCCATCTCCCATAATCCTCATTCCCTTCATATGGGGTCTCCGGTGGCCGAGTTGGTACGGCGCTAGCTTCCCGCTTCGACCATGGATGTTCTGTGATTCGTAATTGTTGGAAGGTAGTAGAGGAATTCTTCCTCGACAGCGATGGTACCACTCTACACATCCTCTTATCCTCTTAAAAAGGGCTGGTGAAATCCTTACGGATGTTTCCACCTCTGGATGTGTGAGTCTGATTTCCCTAATATCAACTGGGCAATCTCGTCGTCATATAGCCAATAGGCTCAATTTTGTTAGAAGTACTGTTAGCAGGACAATTAGTCGCTATGAAGAGACTGGTGAAGTGCAAAGTACATGTTGTAGTTTGTAGTGGTCGTCCTCGTGTTACCACGATGCGAGAAGATCGATATGTTGTCCAGTCAGTCTGTAGAAATTGGTTAGTATCCATGCCGGCACTAAGATCAACTTTCCAAATAACGTATCGCCGGGTTATCTCGAGTGTTAGTCCGTAGATGGGTTTTAGCACCAGGATTGCGATTCAGAAGACCTTTAATAGTTCCTTTGTCAACTCTCATCACCTCGTTAACGCTCGTTTGCAGTGGACAAGAAGACATCAAAACTGACTTTTGTCGGAATGGAAAAACCTGCGGTATTACAAACGAGTCGCGTTTTGGCCTAGTGAGTGATGATTACCGAGGAATAGTTTAGAGAGAACCAGGATGCATAAATAGACCCGAAAATGCCATCGAAAGTGCTCCTTACCGCGGTGGGAAGGAAACGTTTTAGGGAGGTATTGTTAAATAGGAGAATTTCACTTATCCATATACCGGGAACAATGACACGCCAATATTACCTTCAACACATCACTGATCCTATAATTGTACCCCTAACCCCTAAGTCATGAATTAAGTGACCAGGTCATCTTTATAGACGATAACGCCAGGCCACATCGCACTAGAGCTAATCAAGAAGTCCTGGAAAACCAAAACATCACTCGCCTAGACTGGCCGCAGAACTCGCCCGACATGAATCCCATAGAACATATGAGGTCACTATTTTCAAAAGTCTCTAACAAAATATCCGAAAATCACTTTTTTGCTAAGTTCCTTAACTTTTTAATGAGGAATCGACTGCTATCGTAAAAACCCTTCGAAACTGCTACTTTGGCGCCTAAAATTTGATACAAACATATAAGTTATTTGCAAAACGTCTTGTTTGCTCGTCAGCCAATAGCGTAGTGTTCCAGGCTCCACGTGACGACCCGCTGTTGTTTTATTTACATCGAATTAATACATTTTAGTCTTAATTAGTATTACAACAATAGTATTTTTTTTGGATAATACTTTTTTTGACTTTTTTTTTACCTTAAATTCTTTTTTGAATATTAGTCAGACGTTACTTAATGATTAATTATGTTCCAAAATATTTCCAATGTTTATCATAAATTGAACTCTATTACGTTTCGAAACTAAATACTTTGGGCTTTTTTTGCGAGTCAGTGTGTTTACGCCCCCTAAACCATTATTATGATCTTTTGTTAACCGTATATTTACGTAGACCTAAAATAATTTTGAAAGGGAAACTAACTTATTCCGAAAATTATTATTTAGTGGCAAACTAAAGCCCTTTTGACAGCATAATCGGGGACTCGGCCATCAGTTTCGCCCTTTATGAAAAGGGTTAAATTCCTCTACAAAACTGTAAATTTTAGACCCCAATTATACAAAGGCGTATATACCCATATGCGAGTTTTGATATATGGGCCGTTTTGATTCTGCGGGCAATTTAATTATATCCGTAACTTAAACGAACAACCACTAAGCTATAAATTAGTTCCGCAATAAAATGCGCTTTATTTTTCAAGATAGTACACGCAATAGCAAGGCATAAACTTCTTAAATTAATTTATGGATTTATATAATAACTTTTATAATAATCTTTAACCATCTTACTCCGGCTTTTACTAAAAAGGTTCAAGAGTTAGTCATTTTTTTCACGAGGAGAGGGGCACATCTTTCATAGACACCAATGGCTCGTACCAGATGGTAGTGTGACAATTTCCTCACACTAAAAACCACGGCCTGTTGTCTTCTCCTATTGCTATTCGGAACCACCGTGACTAAGTATACGTTAAATTAATTTGTTTTCTTCTAACGCCTGTTTTCCCATTGTCTGTGGTTTTCTTTATATTTCTTCTTTTTCATTATACTTTTAATTAGCATCTAAGTGTCCCGCCAGTTCTTCTTTCCAGATGTAATATCATAAGAGAGAAAATTTTGTCGGAAAAATGTTTAGATTGTTATGAAAGTTTGTTGCTTGGCCATTTCGAGAATGACATTTTTAATAAAGCCGTGAGACGTCATTCGAGTGGTTTCAAATAAAATGTCATGAAAAGTAGCTTAACTACTAAGTAGTTAAACTACCTTTTTGATAAAGTAGTTAGTAGATATATTCCACTACTTTTACTGCTTATTAAATTGTAATAAATTATACCGAGAAGTAAAATTTTTTTTTAGTTAAATCATCGTAGTAACTTTCTTCAAAATAATATTTTTAGGTTTGTAGTAACTTCCTTAAAATATCTACGCACTAAAAAAATACATTTTGCAGATTTGCTTGAGTACAATACATAGAAGCATTCCCTGTTTTTCAGATATTAACGCCATACACTTTAACACAACACGAAAAGTTTTTCTCTTATATTCAATAATTTCTCGTTTTCAATAATTTGCCCTCTCTGGACGAAATAAGCAATGCCAGAGTCCAAAAATAGAAACTTTTTTCTGTAAAATTAGCTAGAAATAAACGTATATATTTTGATTTCAAAGTTTTTTATTAATAATTAATAATAATTACGTATTTTGATTATTTTAAGTATTTGAAAATATGCTTTGTGTTGGTATACTAAATTAATTTCCCATGTTTGTAATTAAAACGACGGTGTATTACTGAATGGACAAACAGTTATAGCGATTAATTCGTGGCTTGTTTTCGGTAGCATGTATACGTAATTTCTATTCAGCACGACATCCCGGAACGTAATGAAAATAATGACTGCAATTTTTCTCAAGGCCCTGTAAACGATGGGAATAGTTTTGCTTTCAACCTTGGCCAAAGACTCAGCTAAAATTGTGTCGGTAAAGTTTCGTATCACCCGGTATACGTATAAATTGCTTAGGGATTCAGCGACTGTTTATAAAAACCACATCAAAAAGAAACACATAGCTTATACCGAAAATCCCCATTCACTAAGATTTACTTACCGAAATTTTCCTGCTCCCTTGCCCGTCAAAAGGCTTTCCTTTATCAAATTATCATTTTTCTCTTTCCTAAGCATCCCATTATTATCTTTAAGAGTTTTGTCAGTCTTTAGAAATTGCTATAATAACAGTTTTTGCAGCACTTCGTCCCATTTATCACGTGGTTCGCATTCCTGAGGGACTCGTCCCTTCGGAGACGCGAAGGGTGACGCAACACGTAGCCATGGCAACTTTGCTGCCTTAGACATCTTTGATTATTCCCTTATACTCAATATATGTGTGTAACAATAAAGTCGTTTCTTTGCTGAGGGGATTGCGAACCGAAAATTCATATCTAAGGTAAATGTCCTAATGGTCGTGTTAACGCCAGTTAAACTAAGTTTGTAAAAAAATTAAGCATCTAAAAATCGAAATATCGTTCGATTCCTTTTCCAATCTCACGGAAATTTTGAGTGCATCACTTTTTGACACAAGTGGCGTTTGTCATTTGCACAACTTGTTGAAAACGTCGGGGTTTTAGCCAGAGGTAGTGTTGTTACTGTTGTGTCTATCAGTGTTAAGGTGAGTCAATATTTTTATATCCCTCTAGAATACCTTGTGGGTTTATTATGAACACAAAACAACTTTTCCGGAACTGATATATGTTTAAAATAGATGGTTACTAAATATTGGGAGGTTAGAAACGTCTTTTATTCTGTTAATTGTGCAGACGAACACTGGTACATTAAAACAGAGTTGTGTACCGGTATTCGTCAGACATGACGGACACTGGTCTCTGGTTATCGCCTTGTTTTAAAGAGCCTATATTAGTATTATGATAAAAAACTACATTTCAATTAAATTAAGGTATATTCGTACCAGTAATCGTCATATGAGTAATAGGACAAAATAAAAAGTTAAAACCTTCTAAATAGTAGTGACGAATATTGGGTCGGTTGGTGACGATAACTGGATATTTTTATTATAGCTGTGAGTCGACTTAACTATAGTGAAATGGACATGGAGAAAGCTATCGACGCTGTGAGAGAAGTGTCACCAACTGCGACAGCAGCAAAAATTTTAAAGTACCGCGTACGACCCTTTCAAATAAATGTAGGGGAAAACTCCTCTAGAAAGAGAAATGGGTACATCGACCATTTTATCAGAAAATGAGGAACTAAATCTGGTAACATGGATTTGCCATTTGGGTAGCAGGGGATTTCCCGTAACCAATTGTCAGCCCAGAACAAAAATTGGTGTTTGATTTCCTTTATAGTGTATACAGTTAATTCCTCAAATATAATGAATATACCATAGTGGAGCTCGAAAGGAAAAACGTGAATGTCCTGGCATTTTAACTCCTATAGTACATATAACGTACTTCTAAATATGTAATTAGTTTCGCATATTTACTGAACCACCAGGATATTCAAATAACCCATCGATTAGGTAAGTTACGCAATTCGTCTTAATCGATTCGGAGCCCTCCTACCATGGCCAATTATTCGCTTAATTTAATATCACTTATCAGTTGGGGACTAACAAGGAATCGATCTATCTACATAACATCCACTAAATTGAATAAGTGTATTAAAGGCGCACACACACGTGTATGTGGGCGGCGAATTAGCGCGCGCGGTTTGGGTCAGTTCCCGAAGCGTCTCGATGGAAGGGAAGAGGACATGAAATACTCCTTAATTGGTTGCCAATCAATCTTCTTGGAACGTAATGGAGGAGAAAGTTTTGCTTTTATTACGGAAATCTTTGAGGTTCTACAGGTGGGTAAAGTAATTTTAACAGTGGGGAATATGCGTATGAAAAGATTAAAGAATAGTGACCTAAGTGCGGCACACCACAAGACTGCAGAAATCTGGCAGACCTGTAACTAAGGGACTGCACATATTGATGCCTGTTATAAAGGCATGATCTTACTAATTCTATCAACGGCCCTGAAAAACCCAAAGGATGTTAGTTTATTAATCAAGATGGCATGATCAAGTCAGTAAAATTCCTTTAAAAATTCTGTGTAGATCCACCTGACTCTGTCTAGATACTGAGTAGTACACACAAGACAATATCCCGATTTCACGAGAATTTCTTTTCGAATTGAAACGATCAAAAAATGAGAAACTCTAAACGTGAGTCGTGATAACTTTACCTGATCTATCGTTATATTATAGTCATGCTTATAGCTGACTAGTAACATAAATAACTATTAACTACAACGTCCGGGCGAAAAAGTTTGTTTCACATTGTTTTAATTGCAAATTGTTTACACTTGTTCGTTGCCACAAACACAAATATTTTATCAGTGTAAGAAACATTATTTTAGCCGAAACCCTTCTCATCCTCTCTATCTGTGATAATAATTAAACAATTTACGAAGCACATGTGGGCGTGATAAATTACCACTCGGTCATCGATAAGGGTTCGCAAGGGTGAAAGAAAGGCAATAAAAGGGCGAACGGCCCTTCTAGAAAGACAAAAAGGCTTTTTCAAATTGAGTGTCAATCAACCAGATAAATCAATTAAAAAACTTTGAACTTTTCGAGAAGCGGCTGGCAGGAGTAAGAGAGCTGAGTAATTTTTTTTTACCGGTTAATTCACGAAATTTAGTGCGGTTTTATCGCAACAGTTTTTGGTTAATTATTGTTTGTCGCCACCTAAATCCCATTTTTTTCACAATTTTCCTTAGACTCTGAAGAGAACCGGTGTAATTGTAATCGTCTTTAAATTTTTTGTGAATTTTGCGCAAGGTTGGCACTTTTTTTTCAGTCACCTTACAGTTGACAATATATCGTCTGAGGACGCCGTCATCACAACCGGTTTTAACGCTCCATTTTCTTCTTTTTTTATTAGGAATTGAAAATGAATAGCACTCGCCATTTTCCGCTTTTCTCACCTCACTCATTATTGTTCGAATTGTGCGAATACACAGGCCGATAGCAGTTAAAACACGCTCATGAACTTTTCTTAAATCCTTGATGGGTTTATTCCATAGAGAAAATATATAGTAGAGAAATAATGTCAATTACGAATGCGGCAAATTTACCGAGCTGAATCCGTAAACAAAGACGGTCCTCTGCGGGCTTGCGCATTGTCGAACGTTTGCCTTGTGATAAACAGGACCGTACTTCAAAATTTATTTTACATGACGTGAATCTTTTATCGAGTAATAAATGCTAAATATATTACTTGTAATTATTCTTTTTATTAATGATAAAAATGTAACCATTAGTGAGATTTTAACAAAAAGTGTATAGTTTGTTGGCTTAAATCTGAGTTGTCTTGCTATACAAAACTGTCGATAATTCCTCGAAAATAGCTCAGTTTATATATATACAGTGCGTCTCTTTAATGTTTTTAAACGTTACATTTACAAAATTGAAAGTTGAAATAAAATATAAACATAGTATTCTAAACAATAGAAATAAAATATGCAACTGTTTTAAGAAGCAAAATAGTAAATCAAAAAAATTACATGTGTATATTTTATTGGATTGGCATCCCATCCTGTATAATTCTTGAACAAAGCAAGTTCTAGGGTAAGATGTAAATATTTTTACACCTATTTACAGTGTGTGCACTTGATACTTTGCTGAAAGCGCTACTACTTACGGCCCCATGTCAATCTAATCCACCGATATCTTAGCGATCCTTTGGCGAAAGCGCTTTTTTCTTTCGCCATCCCTTTTAAAATACTCCCCTCTACCCTAATCCACTAGTATTTTTAGTGCCCCTTTGGCGAAAGCGCAAATATGCCTTTTGGACACACTCACCCTTATGCAATATAGGGGAAGGAGGCATTGACACTATATATGACCTTCTTACACCATCTTACCCCTTATACAATACCCCTAATACACACACACCCCATCAGTGCCTTTCTGACACCTTGACCACACTCAATATACGTCACTGACAAATATTTCTACTTCTCCGTGTGTGTATTCACTTCAACACCGGAGTGCATTTAAGATAAATTATATTTTTTACCTCCTATTCTTTCACATATTCATATAATTTAAATTTGGAATTAAACTATTTCTATTTATGCACTACTTGTAAGAAATAGACTACGAAATAATTCCTTATATTTAAAAGTTGGATACATAATTGGCGAAACATATGAAATGTCTGTAACACTTTGTAAAGACTATTTTGTATCGAAATAACAAGCTTCAGAGGTTCGCTATATTAGCCACCCCAACCAAAAATACCATAACATACAAATGACTGAGATTTTTTCGGCCCGGTTCTGTTCGCCGCGTTGCGTCATTGAGTTCAACAACCACTTTTGCTAGACGTCCCGAGTGCGCATGCCTCGAGAGGACCGTCGTTTAAAAATCTGACTGGCGCCCACTGCGCACAAACGCACTTTTTCGCCCATACATTGGACGGATTCAGCTGGTGTCGCGAATACGTTGTGATGGTCTAAATATATCTTGTCTATGGTTTATTCGCTTCAGCTGCTTAGCGCATAAAATGTTTAGTATTTACAAAAATTTCACGACTTTTCCCAGAAAAGACGTTGCCTTTTACTTTAGACATGAAATTCATGCTGAAATGCACATCACGACAGTTAGAATATAAATGAATAAAAAAAAGCATGCACTTTTGTTACGAACTGTACCTACCACACCGATGCAACCGGTCTACTGCGCTTTTAGTGGGCGGGGCTAACTCAAAGGCAAAAAATTTGACAAGCTGTGCCCCAAATAAAGCCTATCATTGCTAACCAATGGTGTTTTGATATAAACCAATATGTTCTTATGTTTAAATCAACTAAGTTTAATGGATATGCATACTTTCTTAGTGGATTGTGGAAAAATTAAATAATAATCACTCAAATAGTAAAAAAACCTCATTAGAAAAACACAAACACTTCGTGTTTCGAAATCTGTAAATTTCGCCGTAATGGACCCTAGTTTAAACAGCTAATCCCTTAATCCGGATGCATTCTTGTTGGTGGGATCTTATTTAATTAGGCGTCAGTCGGAATAAGGGCGATTAGTTCGGAAGGAAATGGAAGGAGCGAGATGGACTAAGTGGTAATGTTCTTAGAGCCTTTGACGTCCGTAATCGGAAAAGCAATACGAACAATTAAGTTACTTGAATACAGGGTATACTGAACTAATCGGACCACAAATTCGTCAGATGATTAATAATTCTTATGCAGGTCGAACGCACGGCAGAGTGGTAAATGAATAAAGTTTCAATGTAATTGATGAAGACAAGGTAACTCTATTGTCTCTAAACTGTCATCGGGGACCAGGGGCACACCGAGTGCTCCCAATTCTTGTGGCGTTCCACTTCTTATTTTAAATAGATCATATCAAAATAGCGATAGTGATCGGACTCTCTTTGCAAATTCCTACTCTGTATCACCGTTCGATATGTTTCGAAGTGGGCCGATATAGCACGTAGCGAAAGCGATAGCTCGAGAGGTGTCGCCTTGAAAGCGACGTAATTTTGTCCCTTTTTACCGTTAGCTAAAAAGTCGGTTTGTCTCTCTTGATCAATAAATATAAACATAACCTAAAACTATTTGAAGTTTATTGATATTGTTATTAGTGATGTAAAAATTATATTTACTATGGAAAAACGTGCTAATATTAGGATTAGGGGACGAAAAACAAATACAGCTCAGTGGGCTGTTTTAATTAATTTTTTAATTGCTCATCCCGAATTGGTAACGCACAATTTCACAGGAATTAGTGGAAGAGAAAATTACATGAGATTGTGGGATGAAATATTTCCCAATTAAACGGCATGGGTATTCTAGTTGACTTTATTTCTGCCTGTAAATGGTCCACTAAATTACCAAATAGATTTACCACTAGGTCCTTGTTAAGACGGAATAATTCGATAAATCTTCTCTCGTGTAGTGAAACGATTTTCGTATAATCGTCCATCATTTTCAAAATTATTAATTGAAAACCTTTATTACAATAATCGAAATCAAATATTAATAAAAACAATTTTATGTTTGACACTAGAAACACTAAACAATTGAGGTTAAGACCTGAAATCCCTTCTTTTTTGTTAAAAAATGTATGTTTATCTCTATTTTGCCTATTAAGAAATGCTTATAGAGTACTTAGTATGAAAGCAATCGCTTCCTTTTCGCATTTTTCGCTATCGCTATTTTAAAAAGTTACCGAGTCCCACTCCAGGTTTGCATTAGAAGATTTATACTCGTATTACAAATATTCTTTATAAGGAACTTACGCCATCAATAAAGTTCTATTCTCTATCAGTATAAGGTGAATTGTGTAGAACGTTTTCAAACCAAGAAAGTGCATTTATTGGATCTGTCTCATTCCATCGGAAATTGCTTTTTCTATTGTGTTGCCGCAGAGTTTTGTCTATTATCTGTTGTATTGCGCTCTAGATTCACTTTAATACCTCCTTCAAAGAGCCTCCAAAAGAAAAATAAAAATAAAAATTGGAGAGCTCATATGTCTCGTAACTTATCATCTGCCGGACTTTAAGTAGGGGAGACCGGTGACAATTGTAACAAAAAACACATGTGAATTTTTACAACCTTACTTGTCAGTTCTAATTTATTGATTTTTTTTTGAGGATGTCCCCGAGCTTTGTAAGTAACCTAATAAATTTAGAATGCAGAAAAAATATCTAGTTTCGTGTTTAGAACATATAATTCAAGTCAATGACAAGTGTTTCAATTGACACCGGACTGGTGGCAATTGTAACGGACACAGGTGTCAGTAGTAACAGTATGTACAAACATATTAAATTTTATTTTAAATATCCTATTTGAATACAAATAATAACATTAAAAAATAAACAAAGGGTTACACAAATAAAAAAGTATTTTTTTTCTGTTGTTAAGTCGACAAACATCACATCACGACAAATTCGTAACAATCTGTATTAGTAACTTCTATTAAAATATAAATAATATTTGAAAATATACAAATGCAAAGTAAAATATTCTTTTAAAATGAAAAATGTTAGATAAGAAACGTGGGTATGTTAACATTACTAAAAGACCTTACTCTTCACCTGAGTTAAGTACGGTATAATAATAAGTATATCGTTCGTGCGGAAGAAGACTTTTTTACTCAAAATTTTTGGCTTAGACTCTTATGGGAAAAATTTACAAATTATTAATTTTAAGCTAATATACGAGTATTTTTTCTTCCGTATGCACGGTATGAGGTCTCCACAAATGTTTGGTTTCATATTGTAAAGCGTTCTATAAAGAAATACATTGTGATGATACATACTTTTTACATTGGTTTCACTTGTAACATGTTACATGTTACAATCGTCACCTTTATTCATGTTACAATTGACACCAAAGGACATATATGATTTGTTTACATTATTAAACTATGTAATCTAATTCCTAAAGTGTTCTTATTATAAGATTATATAGTCAATATAATCCATATTTCAGTGGTATATTTTAAATATGTATTGAAAATATGGTTAAGAAATTATTTACAAAAGAAAATAAAAATAAATACTTACTTTTCGTGTTGAAAGTCACGTTTCAGATCGTAACAACAATATTCATCAGAATTCTTAAAGCAACTAACAATCTAAAGAAAGATCTGTCAACAACCGTTGAACATGTGTAACTCGGTTCGCGATAATCCGGCCATATACTGACGTATACTGAATGTTACAATTGACACTTGTTACAATTGTCACCGGTCTCCCCTACATCTATAGGTATAATAAAGGATCTGTATTTACATTTTTGTCGAGGTCGCTGCACTGTGAGGCGTAGAAGTACTTACAGTACTGGAATGCCCTAAGGATCCTACTCCCTGTATGTACTATACCCATATGTACATATAAATATGTCATTTTTCATGTAAAATTTTTGGCTGCGTATGTAATATGTTTTAAACTTCCTTATTGGTCGGTAAAAATATCCATTGGCCAGCTACAGTGATCTGCCTAGCAATGTTCCTTCGGCAATATTGCCATTCAGCAATATTTCCTCGTTGGGAATATTCCCGGAAAGCTACCAAGACTCTAATAACTGCTCTTGGCCATCGCCTGATTGCTTCAAACCTATCAAAGCCAATCAAGGAGAGGACTAGCCCAATAAACATGTCTTTTTAAAAAAGTTTTATGGTTTCTTTTTCTTTTAAATGAATTTTTATTTTATGTTATGACATATATTTTGTAAAATAGTACATTACCTAAATTATTTCTGTTTTTCTTTGCGTTAATATTTTATAAGTACACCCTATTGAAAGAGTGTATGCCTTGAATATGAACTAAATTCAAAAGAGCAGGACAAAATTGCCCTAAAATCCCATTTTTGGGCAATATTGCCAACAATGTTGCCAGCAATATTGACTTTGCTTAAAATTGCCGGCAACTGCACATTGCTAGATCTGTCACCATAACATCTCAATTCGTAAGAGTTTTTGTGGTGGTGTAGATGCGTAATCTTTTCGGCCGAATTTTGATTCTGTATTGGTAATCGTTTAGTATTGTACGGGAGTCAATTATTTAAACTAAATTACTGGTGCGCGAATTCTGTTTTAGAATTCATGCATTCAGTGCTTTAATTATTAAATTCAATATAATAGGTATATCATAGTAAGCGCGATTCAATATAAAAATAAGGCATTCCATAAGAAAAAATAGTAAATAAGCAGACTAAATGCAATAGGCTCAATCCTTGTTAAATTTGCACTTCTATAATTATCGAAGCCTTAAAATGAATCTTTTCTAAGTCAAAACCACAGAAATGTATATTAATTTCTTAAGGTGCTCAACATATATTACACCGTAATTGTAGTCGGTTTTGAGACGAATTGACCAGTCTGCTTTTTTCCATTGATTTTCAAAAGAATTTGGACTCGCTTATAAACACTAACCCTAAAGATTCATTAATGCTCGCGCCCTCATTACGTCACGACACTGGACTGCACCCTTTACCAAGCCCTTTTACTATGCATACATAAACCCGCATGTGGATGCTGAAGTGTTTTTATTGGGTTTCCTTTTTTTTGTTTCAAAAAAGCAAAATAAAGGGATTGAAAATATTAAAATGGGGAATATGAATATAATCCGAATAAACCTCATAAATTTTTATTCTACTCCTGATATAGGTAATTGACATTTAGAGCATTGGTTCCTACACAGAAAAAACTGCTATGCTGTTTTCAATAATGGTATTATTCTTGGTCACTCTCACTTTGGATATATTAAAGTTAATACTGTTTCAACAAAAAATCATTGAAATAACCAAAAAAAAACATTGCTTCAAATATAGACTTATCATTAGAGTTCAAATGTAGTCTTACTTCTTTGAAAATTATATTACCATTTTTTCAGTTACAAAAATACTATTAAAAACCTATAAATTACTATTATTCCTTAGAGTATAGAATTGTTTAAGCTAAAACATTAAATTATTTCACAAGAATGCTCAAATATAATTGGGTGAAAAAAAGCTATTTGTGGGCGGTGTGATTCAAATTAAAATATATTTTACTAAACGAACAAAAACTATAGTTTAAATACCGAAATCTAAAAATTAAGTGAATTATTCTTATATCATTTCAATTAAATTAAACACTGATATAAAATATATAAGGTATTAGAGAAATAATAAAAAATATTAATTCAATGTGTTCGATTATTGGTTGAAATATTAGTACTATTGCCCGCGGAGAGAGGGGTTAAAATTGTGCTGTTGGCATTTGTTCATTCAATGTCGTTTAATCTTGCAGCCTGCTTGTTTATTGCGTTATATGCCAAAACTAATAGATTTTTGGAACTGGGCAACTCATTTCAGTGTTTTATGGTAAGTAAATCAATTCTAAACGATTTCCAAGAATAAGTTTGTTTTTCTATTTGTAAATCTCTCTTGGCTAGTCTATTATAAGACTTTTTACTCAGCCGATACGTATTGTTAAAAAACTATTCGCATTAAATATGATCGCGAGTTTAATGTTGAATTTGTATTTTTTAGACATGGTTTCCACCAAATCTAGCTGTAAATTTAGGAGATTCGAATGCAGTGCTATGAACCAAATTTGTTCCATCTGGTATCCTGTACTTATACAAGCCAAAAGCAGACAAATTGGCAAAGAAGCAGATTCTATATTTGAAATAAATATAAAAAGAGGACGGTGTTCGCGTCAGTGTGGTATTAATAAAAAGAAAATTATATTTAAATGCTTACAGATTGTCTAAACAATGTATGTTTAATAATACGAAATAAAAATTATTTTAAAATAATACAGCGTGCTTCATTTGTTTCAAATATAAGTATAATTAATTATTGATGTAATAGAAATTCTTCATTATATTAAATAAGAGTAATTTTTGTTTAAAACACATATTTGATTGAATTTAAACAAAAATATTTTTCTTTGTATTAGAAGTTACATTAAATTAATTCCTGTTGTAATTGAAACAATAATAGCTATTTTGTATCAAATGAGGTGGATATTCTTACAAATTAACTTCTAGTGAAACCACTGATAGTTTGTATTGAATTTAGAATAGGGTATGACTGGCACCAAATAATTGATATATTTGAACGATCCATTAAAAACCAATGAAACCTTATATTTCAAGTATTCTTATACCCTATTGGTTAACAATGATAAACTAATCATTGAAATAAACCGAATTTGTATTGTGCAATACGGAATAGTGTCATGGCATCAGCCACTCTTCAATTCGACTTTCATCGGCACTGCACCACCACTGTTTTTTAGACCGATTAAAGCATGCTAAAATTCATCGCCACCATTCGGCAATATTATGACACATCGTGCTTCCCACGCAGCAATAATTTCAAAATGTTTTATTACAGATAAATTGTAATAACCTATCGCAATAAAAACTAATTAATTAAAAATATTGTAAAAATTATTGTTCTGGTTTAATGAACGCGATCCCAAACAAACAATTTAACATTCATTTATTTTAATGGGTAAGTGCAAAGTCATGTCAAATAGAATTAGGACTTTTTAACTATTATTAAGAATTTTACTTACGACTTGATATAGGTACCTTTTTTTAGGGATCCGCTAAAAAATAGTTATGATAAATTTGCAGAGGAATAAAGTTGACTACAAAAGGTCAGCAAGAGAAAATGAATTTTTAAAACTAAATGTATTTTTACAGTTTAACTCTAAAATAGTTGTAATAGTAGTATAGTATGCACAAGTAGAAGTATATTAAATTCCTGTTTTTTTGTGGAGAAGAACGTGGCAACATATAATTTAGCCAGTGGCGGCTGGTGAAATTTCGAGGTTGTATATTTCTGTTCCTACGTACAGGACCCGCACCAAATTTAGGGGTTTTAATAGTGAGCCCACTGGGAATGTTTTGGTAAAGACAAAAAACATTTTGTAATTTGCGAAAAAAAGTTGAATGTTTGGTGTGCCCCGCCTAAGAAAAAAATTAAGACGTCTAGGTATTTTATTTATTTTTTTTGTAAAACAAATTTTACATCATTTTGTCGACAGTTTTTAAATGTTGAGAGAAAAAAATGTGTTAGTACAAAGTTATAGTCATTCGAATTTGTTTAAGTCTAAAATAAAATTGTAAAAAAAAAATTCAAATGTCTATAACTTTCTAACACATTTGTTTTCTCTCAAAATTTAAAAACTGTCGACAAAATGATGTAAAATTTGTTAAAAAAATAAATAAATAAAATACCTAAGCGTGTTCATTTTTTTCTTAGGAGGGGCGCACCAAAAATTTACCTTTTTTTCGCAAATTACAAAATGTTTTTTTTTCTTTACAACATTCCCAGTGGGCTCACTATTAAAACCCCTAAATTTGGTACGGGTCCTGTAAGTAGGAACAGAGATATACAACTTCAAAATTTCACCAGCCGCCACTGAATTTAGCTCAGATTTATAGAAGAAGAATATATTTACAAAAATAATGCAGTAAGTAGTTTTATAAGAAACAAAAATGGTTTAACGGAAAATATTTTTGACTGCCTGTTGTTTATAGTTTTATGAACAACCAATAAAATGAACTAAAAATCTTTTTGGCCAAATTTTGATTCGGCAATTGCTTCAAATTATACAGGAGTAAGTTATTCAAACTAAATTACTATTGCCCGAATTCTGTTTTAGAATGTAAAATGCATTCATAATGAAATTCAGTATAATAAATCGGTAGGAAGCACGCTTTCATATAAAATTTTGAAAGATCATATTTCGGATTTTTAAAGAAGAAACATACACCTGGCAGTGTTCTGGGCCCCATCATAATGTTGCGCTATCCTTAAGCAAACGCATTCTTCAAATTTAAATCTTTAAAAACTGTAGGTCTGTTCACAATAATTAAAAAAAAACGAAATCACCGATCATAAGAATATATCTCAACTTGCTCAACTTACAAAAAAATATATTTTTTAATAAAATGTGTTTTCGAAATATGTATTTTTCGAACAAAAAATGCGAATACTTGTTTTTAAAAAATATTTTTGGGATACTACCACGAGAGCTTAAAAATTACCGATAATTTTTCACGATTGCGTTTTCTATAATTTCACGAGTCCGCAGGACGAGTGAAATTTGCAAAGAAAACACGTAAGAGTGAAAAATTATCAGTAATTTTAAAGCTCGAGTGGTATTTAGGGGATTATTTCATGAATGAAAACACAAATTAATATGACAACCAAGAAAATGACAGGAAAAAATTATCGGTGTAATTTTTTTTAATTGACGTAAAAAAATTATCGCTGTAATTTTAAAACACGTCACTCATCTTACGGGACTTTTAACACATGAGTGAAATAATCGTAAATACACTTTTTAGGATATTTGGTAAAATTTTGTTATTAAGAATCTTTGAAATCAATCGGCAATCTTGAGATTGGTTTGAGGCAGCTTAGAAATGTGAAGCATGTGCTCCCTTAATCCCCTAGCATACGCCTCTGATAAATTTGCCGCTGTGTTGTGGCTGTGTTAAACTGACCTGTATTTGATAGGCATAATATATTTTATTTTCTTTTAATTGTATAAAAGAAGTATTTTTTTTACACAGACCCTCTGTCTTTCTTTCAGGTTCGCCAGTCTGGCTATGAGAATCTTATGTTCCTTATGGTACGTAGAACTTACGACTAGTTATTTCGTTATCATTGTAAGTTTATGTCAAACATTCGAATAAGCTACAGTGCAATTTTCTTGTAATGTTGACAGTCTCTCGTTTATCACCCATCATTTCGTGTATAATGGATTTCCAACGAGAGTCATACTACCTCAAAAGAATGTGTTGATCTGAATAAATTTTGCTTCAGATGAACGCTTGGTTGCCTGGTATATGATGAAAAAATAACAGTAAAATCCTGTGCTTGTTTTGCAGGCGCGGTCCTTGAGTTCGTTTACAGATGCACAGCGGTTCCAACTATATGGAGAGTGCGGTCATAATTATCGCAATTAATATTTTTGGAAAATTAATAACTGAAAATGCAATTTTTTACTTAAAAAACATTATTGCAAACAAACCATACAAAAAAATGGTGAAGGGTGAGTCCAACTACCGTGATAAGCGCTTCGTAATACAACTTTTTATTATTATAGTTTTTTTCTACTCTGTGCATCGTTATACAAACCCTTGATATTTGACAGATTTGTTCTACTCTGATTTTACAAAGTGTAGAAAAGAGACAGCAGTTTTTATAACTTTGTTTCGAATTTTACTTAACAAGGGGTATAATTAATAAGCAAATTCGTTATATGTTTGTATTTTCCATTTTGTGGGCTCTTATTTGATATCCCAGACACTGAGCTTGAAAGTCAAAAAAGTCGTCACTCGTTTGCCCCCAAAAAAAAAACCCTAAAATTTTGATTTCATTTTTTTATATTTTAGATCTGCTTTTATTCTGTGACCTATCTATACCTAGAGATGGAACATTCTCGAGAATTTATTTTTGGGAAATATTCTCTGAGAACAATGAGAATTTATCGGGAATTTTGGAGAATTTATGTTATATGTTGGAGAATTTTATGTTTTGACTGCATAAACTGAAAGAACATATTGTTTTTACCAAAAGCAGTTTCTACAATAATTTTATCTGAAAAAATAAAGAGATGTAGAGATGGAACATTGTCGAGAATTTATTATTGGGAAATATTCTCTGAGAAAAATGAGAATTTATCGGAAGTTTTGGAGAATTTATTTTATGTGTTGGAGAATTTTATGTTTTGTTTGACTGCATAAATTGGACGAACATATTTTTTCCCAAAGTAGTTTTTCCAATAATTTTATCTGAAAAAATAATGAGATAGCACTGCACACACAATACCTAATTTAGAAAATATTTAAATTGTAAATTAACGTGATTACGTCAGAATAAAGACACATTAAATTTTTATTTCCATTATTGTCAAGTAACTTTATTTATAAATAAAACACGACTTAGAAACGCATTGTATAAAATAAAATGTCTAAACAAGTTGTTTAAAACAACACAGAAAAGAAATAAAGATAAAGATGCTCCAAGCTCCATCTATGATACAATACCGGCATTAAAATACATTACCTTAAATTTCCGTAAATTCTCCGAGAATATTAATTTTCCCGAGAACATTCTCGTTCTCGGAAATATCCTCGGTAATTTTCCAGTAATTTATATTTTCTTCTAAAATGATAAATTCTCTAGAATTTATGCTGGGAAATATTCTCGGTAATTTACCGTTCTCCGGAAATATTCCCTTGAGAATATTCTCATGGCACATCTCTATCTATACCTATGCTAAATTTCAGCTCCTAACGTATAACGGTTTTGGAGAAAGTGGACTGTGACAGGCAGACACCGAATTGATTTCATGTGTTCGGTTTGTTTAAATTTTGATGCAAAATAGTAAAAGTTAACTACAAACAGAAAACCTGGTTAACCTGGTTAAATTTCTTACTTTTTTCCACCCTGTATAACAAAATGTGGTTAGGTTAAAACGATCCTCGTAGCTACCTCAATAAAATAGGTCTTTAAAAACCAAAAATGTTTAAATCAGTTGAACCCTTCCGATCCGGAAAACTGTAAAAATGCCATTGTGCAAACTTTTTGACGAGCAGTTCACTTAAACTATTACATATAACTTGAAAAACTGGACGGATCCGGATGCAGATTATATGTCCTCATAAAAAGGAGAATATGTAACGGTAGGTTATATACATTTTTCCGGACGACACGAGTCGTAATTTTCGCCTTATATGGAGCCATTGCATTTTGTGCCAATACTTGTGGGACAAAATTTACCGGACTGAAATTCATGACGCAACTATAACGTACAATATGATTAAGAAGTTCTTAACTATTACAATTTTAATGGTTTGCATAACTATGACCTTTTTAATTTTCAACAAACCAAATTCATCTTTTTTCCTATTCCACTGCACCCGTTAATTTTTAATCAGTGCACATTAAAGCATTTTAATTAGTCGCAGTCAGGCTCCGGCTTAGTGCCCGGGCAAAAATCGAAATGCTGTTACAGCACTTTTTAATATAATGCTTTCGTTAAAACGAAGATAAAAAGTCGGTCATCGCTGAGTGGAGGGTTGACTCTATTGAACCAGTTTTTATTCTGTCTACTGTAAATGGGCTTGTTTAGTCATTTCTCGTTTTCAATACATATTTTAATATTATATGAGTCGATCAAAAAACAATACAGTACGATACAGTTAAGGCCGTTCTTCAGATGGGGAAACAGTACTCTCTGCTCTCGCTCATTGCCGCGCTGTTGGGTATTTGTTCCTTTTCCACTGATATTTCCATGGATTTTACTCAGAAGAACTAATCGATATCATTCTCCCCTTGAGTGTTCCTAATAGAACATCAAGAAGTAAGTATACAGACATGGGCGCCCGCAGACTTTTTTCTCAGGGGGGGGGGGGGATGCAAAATAAAAAAAAAATATATATTTTTAAAGATTTTATTTGTAGTGATTTATACAAATACACTAATAATTAAAAAGTATGACAATCTCACAATCTCAGGGGGGCACGCCACCCCCCCCCTGCGGGCGCCCATGTATACCGATACACACGTATCCTTTTACTATTCAGCTACAAAACCCTGGAATATCCTAGTTTTTTTGCACTTTTGTATCTAAGCTCTCTAGATTATGTAACAAATTGCCTGCAGATGTTTTTCCTTTCCCTCCCAACCTACAATCCTTTAAGTCCCGTGTAAATAGATTACATTTGTCTTAAAATGCCCAAGGTGCGTTAGTACTTAGGCTTGAAGGCTACATGGGCTCTCCCAGATAAAAAACCATGGAAAATTCTATTTTTCCTTGCTGTATACAATGCCACCAAAATGTAGGTAAATAATTAATTTATTTTCCTGTTCTTGAAGGTTAGATGCTGCCTCGCGTCTTATATTATGCAAAAATGTGCCCATCCTTGTTTAGTTTAAGCAAGGGGCTCATAGTTTGGTTTTGAAGGGGGTCCAATATAGATAACCTTCCCCTATTTGTTCCAATTAAAGCACATAACGATATTATGCATTTTAAAATTACCAATATGTGATTGCAATGGTATTTTATCTGGCATATTTTTAGTGGAAAAGTTTGAGATAGAAAGAAATATTTTTATAAACATGAACCTAAACAATGTAAAATCAAGAAAATATAGTTTAAGGATCTTTTGTCCTTTGTGAATTATTATTTCTTATAAAAAAATGTGTTAGAATGATCTGCCTAACGAAGTTTATCCTTCTATTCTAATAAGGAATATGAATGCATATTTTTATTGCTTAAATAGTTTAAGGAAGTCATTACAAACCCAAAAATGTTATTTAAAAGAAAACTACTAGGAATTTAACTAAAAAAAAAATTAATCCACAAGAACGTACTAACTTTTAAGATATTAATATATAACTTAAAATACGTACTAAATTGTGCTCCCTACATTTACATAAATAATGTATTATTATATTAATAATAAATATTATTAAATTATGTGTTATGTTGAGTTAAAAAATGAGTCAATTTGTTATATCTTAACATCTAGTGTCGCCAAATTTAAGTAAGCACATTTTGCTATACCTACATTTATTTTTATGATATAATAAATCCTGTCAAAATGTTGAACACAAAAGTTGAGGTTATGATTGACTGTCAAAGTATACTTATAAGATAAATGAAGAGGAAAAAGTTATTTCATATTATTAGCGCATAGCAGTTAATACCCCAAGGCTTTTCCTCCTTTAATTCTTGCAGATGTAGATAAAGTCAGGATTTGTAAGAAAAACTTATCATAAATGCATCAACAGTCGGCAACAAAGAAAATATAATAGGTTGGTTGATCTGCAAGTTACTTGATTGGTATTGTGCTCATTCCTTAACAGATTTTTAGTCAATTATAATATTTCATATCCAAGAAATGTTCGTATCTTCAGGAAATATTCATGAAAATAAATTAATATTTGAGATTACATTACACCAGCCATAATAGCATTTTAATATGATGTTACAACTGATAGGATCACGTTTTGCAAGTTTTGAATTTTGTATGAAAATTTGTAATGAAAAATCTTTTTTTTCTTAATAAAAACTAAAATAAATAGAGAGAAGCAATTGTTATAACTATTTAACTTGTACATTGAATAGAAAAAAAAAATTCAAATTTATATTTTTTAAATTACGAGTTACCAGTATAAAATATAAAAATATAATGGGCTTTTTAAGATGCAAAAGATACAAACAAAGTGAATATAAAAAGATGTTTGGGTAAGTTCTATAAATCCCTCCCTGTAACGGTCTGGATATACACATGCAATTGGAACTTTCCTGTCTCTTCCAATTAGCCACATATTAAATTTAACAAGTTAATTTATGGGCAAACTGAGATTAAACAACTAAATCTAAATTAAGCTAAATACTAGTAATATGTATGTGTTTGTAAAATATATATGTAGGAGATAATAATTATTATAAATTACCAAAAAGATAATTATTTTTGGTTTAAACATACTTACCTATTTAGATCACAAAATCAAATTATTATAATAACTATAATAAAAATAATAAATAATTATAATAATAACTATAATTTTAAGCAGAATCAGAGACTATAAAGAACTTACTGGTTTATGGTTTAAAAGTTTGTTTGTCCACCATTATATATACATGTAAATACATAGTATACATATTTATATAATGGTAGACAAACAAACTCTTAAACCATAAACCAGTAAACCCACCAAATGTCTCAAGGGAGACCCGCTTCTCGTTGCACGGCAGTGTTCGTCTAGGTATTATTTAGTCTATGGCAGAATTAAAAATTAGAGTGTTCCACTTAAGAAAATACCTATAGCTTTAATCCGTCACAAGTCTTTGAGTAACTCTGTATATTGCAGCTCATTTCTAAAAATCCTAGAACTTTTATCTTAAAGATTTTTCGCCAACTTGTCCAGTTTTTAAAATAATCCGCTGGTCCGGAACTTCTTTGATATAGGAAGTTAGAAAAGTCCTTCGTTTTTAGATTTTAAAAGCCTACCTACTTAAGATTCTTAAAGTGAACTGTTTGTAATTTCTGCCATCGCATCGCGTCGGCGTCTTCCTCTTCAAGCCAAACCAATAAGCATTTTATTGTTGCCAGTCGATGTATAAATAGCTTTATCGCTACTTAGCTCTCTACATTTACGGCACTTTATTGAGCTGACTCAGTTTTATTACTAAATCATTCCATATTGTCACACCCTCCTGTATAACTAATGCTAATAACAAACAGCTGACGCTAAGCGCTAAGTCAAAGCTATCACTGATAACAGTGATAACTCAAGTGGTAACTGAACGTGCTCCCTATACCTATCGATCGATACAAAGACCGCATAAATGTCATGACTGCTGATATTTTTCCTAAAATCTGAAACTTATGTCAATGATCGGTGAAGTTTGAAATTTCGGTCCGATGGAATCGAGCGGATGCAGTTTCATTTCAGTCTGTCCCATGTTTATCGTAAATCGTTTCATCCGATTCAGTTCCTGTTGCTGATAGTGGTCGGATACTATCGATAGTCATCCCTATCGAAAAATGGAAATACATTGGTAGTCCACCAGGCGCGGTGCGTGAGTTTTTTTGAAAATGGGTCAGATTTTGTGGGCAACTAGTGCAAGCCTTTTTAATATATTTTTTTATAATTTATTCACCTTTTATGTAGTTAAATGTATTTGTATATCAAATCGATCCTTTATCCTTCTGTTGAGAGAAATGTTCAATCACTAGCTCATTAAAATTATAAATACATCTAATAAGAGGTTTCTCAATGCTTAATATAGCTAAAGCGCTTAACCTTGACTCCGCCATTGTATTTCTCAAGAAAGTCTTAATCATTTTTAATGTCGAAAAGCACCTCTCACTTTCCACTGTCGTCATTGGAATAGTACATAAAATCTCTAATAATAATTTTACGCTTTCTGAAAACGTTTCACTAAGGTTCATTTCTAACAAGAGCTGTAAAATAGCAACAGCACCTGCATTATTATAAAAATTTTCACGACTAAATAAAACATGCAATTCTGATTTAAGCTTGGAAACGTTTATCATCTCATAATTATTTTTAACATATTTTAAAATGTCGTCAGGAAAGTCTTTCTTATAATCAGCAAAATTATTTGTATTAAACAAAGGTGTGACAATTAAATGTTCTGTAAAATTAAAACGACAGCGGATTTCTGACAAAATTATATCGCATATTTCTAAAGAAATTCTTTTTTTGGAGTCTTCCGGATTTTTTTTTAGATGTACTTGCCTCGATGATATATCATTTGCGTCTGTAGAGATAACACTCTCTCTAATTTTTTGAGTGTAAGAATTAAAATCTACAAAATATTTACCAATCAAAATTTCATCAATATCAGATTTTTCCAATTGACACAAAGGTATATCAACATGGGGCATAACAGAGTGAAAAAATGACAACTAGTAAAAAAGTCAGATATATTGTACATACTTGGCTTAAAATACCTGTTAATGTCATTCCCTGTGTCTTTCGTGGTTTGTTTTAGATCCAGAAGAGGTTTGGAGCGTCCTTTTAACTATCTAGGTAAATTTACTTTCTATTTCTTTGTAATTTCTTATTCTGTAACGAGTTCTGCTTTATCCGCAATTATTGTCGATCCTAAATTGAGCAAATACTTATTTTTAGTTACGAAAAAAAAGTAAAAATGTTTTTCCATTTTCAGCGGCTTGTATTTATGATCCAGAATTATGTAAGAATAACTCGGTTACATAATATTAAGAAAGAAGAACATTATATTCCGATTACGGAAATTAACGTATTTCGGTAATATACAGGGTGTTTGAAAAAACATGTGCCATCGCTTAAGAGGAGATTCCTTGTAAGAAACTAAGGCAAAAAGTTTATATAAACATGGGTCCGCAGATGCTTCGTTTCAATTTCTTATTTTTTTCAGTTTTTCCAAAATATTTTCAAAATGGCTTCCTCAATTTTGATGAAATTTACGTTGTGTAAAGTACTTAAATTAAGCATAATTCTGACCATGAAAAGACTTTGACAGGTCTTCCAGGGGGTACATATGAGAAGACGGTAAAAAAGTGTTTTCCAATAAAAACATGTACGCCACTGATTTTTTCACATTTTCGTATATTGGTCAAATAGTATGTTAAATTCTTAACAAAACTTATCTCTTCATATTTTTTCAATTTTCATTTCGTTTAGGAGATAAATGTAATTTTATTAACCGTCTTACTGGTTTAGTTTTCCCAACCATCGGCATCGGTTCTAACATGTAAAGACCATTTAAAAATTTAACGTCCTGTATCTTTGAAACAAAGCATCTGCGGACCCATGTTCATAAGAACTTTTTGCCTTAATTTCTTTCAAAGAATCTCCCTTTAAGCGATGGCACATGTTTTTTGCAACACCCTGTATAAAGTAATTTTAAAAGAGAAATTTTAGGTATGTTATTGATATTAAAAAATAATGAATATATTCTGCACAAATTCACTTAATTCATTGGTGAATTTTACCAAAAATATGTAGGGAAATAAAATTAGGATGTTTCTGTAAATTTACGGTATTTTACGTGGGTCCATTTGTGACCAACGTAAAATAACTGAAGTTATTTTTTGTAGTGAGCTTTACTAGTGATTTATTTTCGCTACAATTGCTTGGGTAGGTGCCTACAGACCGTAACTATAGCGACAAGTATTTAGCAATAGCCCCAAAGTCCTCTTTCAAAATTCGTCATTTTAAGTTCCAGACAGGCAAAGTTATAAACAGCAACACAAACATAATATGGCTCTAAAATATAAACAGGATAATACGCCGTCACTTTCATTTGGCCTATAATCCAGATTATGGATTTCTAATATTCCAAATCCCCTGCTGTTCCCACATGCACCCAAACAAGCTAATCTTCCCGCTTTCTGCCAGTAATTCATGGCCGAACTGAGATAATACAAATAAAATTAATTTAACCGAAGGAAAGTTTCTGGCCATGACACGTTCAAATTTGTTACCCCTATTTATGGTCTTTCTCTTCCGATTCAGACATTAAATCCTTAATTGTTATGGTAATAAACTGTTTATTGTTATTCGTGGCAATTTAGTGTTGCCCCGTAAACTTTAACAAGGAAACTATCATATAGTTACACTGTTTAACAAGTTAATTGACTTTTTCGCTAAATTTCAATGGGCCATATGCATGTATTTTCTTTATTGCATATATTGTTCAAGCAAGTCACTGCCAACTTTTAAATATTATCTTTAGAAAAATAACTAGAATAATTCAGCTATAATTTTTTCTACAACTGCTCTGAAAATACCTAAGAAACACACTGAAAATCAATAATTTCAAACAGCGTACGCACGCTGGAAGCTGGAAGGAACAATTATTATTATGCAACTAAGCATTCGCCAGATCTATCTTCCATACAATCTTGAACAAAAGTTTCGAGATCTAGTAGGCGGCAATTTTGGCAGCAGCCATAATTTGAAAGCTATCTGCTAGCAACCAATTTCATTTATGTAATTGTTGACGGCGTTATCTCAACTGCCGCCATATAGAATAAAAGTGAAATTTCCTAAAAATAATGATTAAAATGATTTGTGAAAATTTTGACGAAAATTATCTCGAATTTACTCCTCCAGAGATAACCAGAGAAATACTGTATATGTTACGGGCAGATACCTAAGAACGGGCATATCTCGAAATGCCCTCTAAAAATGGGCAAATCTAGAAATTATAATTATTTAGGCTTCTGCCCGGGCACATCTCGATGTTTCATATTATCCATGGATTTATTAAGAATGGATACGGGATGATTTAACATTCTTTGAAGCCAAAACAAACCATTCTAAACGACACTGTAAACACAATTTGTAAACATTTGCCACATCTTATTTTACCTTGAATTTTTGTACAAACAATACGTTAGAAGCATCACAAGATTTACTAAATGTAATAAAAGCCCTAAAATATTTTATTTTTCTGCTAAATAATAATAAATTTAAGTTAAAACGGTTTTATTATTTATAGGTTATGTTATTTCTAAAGGTGTTTATTTAAAATTTAAAGTCGCCCATAGTCATTTATAAATCTATAAATCGCACTTTTTCTTTCCTAGTTCATTAGACAAAGACGTACGTGTAACCGAGTGTTCAGACCGAGATTCAGCCGTTTTCCTAAGCAACCAGCACAGACAGCAACACTTCTGAGCTCCAACACTCCAATGCTATTTTATCTCTTTCTACTACCATTCTTGATTCAATTACGTAGTTCGTAACCTAATCTCCTGGGGGAAATGTTTTCATAACAAATAACAAATATAAGGCTTCACGTTCGATACGCGCACAGTATACGGACATGGAATCCTTTCTTAATAAATCCATGATCTTATCTTTGGGCAAACCTTAACGTGCACTGCACCTGTTACACATGATATTTCTTTGTGTTTGCTCAGGTTTGTTCAGAATGTGTTAAACTTCTCTTCTGTTTTTTATAATTTCTTGACTACTGGAAAAAATAGTTTTAGGTTTAATTTATGACTCAAATGCGTAAAACTCTGTCAGGTTTTTCAAACTCTGCATTTACATATCACATTGCGTGCCACGGACGTGTTATGAATATTTCGTCAGGGGCTATTTTGTAACTTTTGGTTTTCCGATGATTTTTACTAAAATACATCGATTTCAGCTTATTTTTTAAAAGTTTTTTGGACTTTTTTCATAATAATAGCTTTTGGTGCTGTCATTTACAAATGAATGACGTGGCCCACTAGGGAATATTTTAGCGATTTTAACGTGGTGGGCTTTTAATTATGCAGCCAATTTAAACTATTATATTTTTCGACTGATTGTAGACAAGCTGCGCCCTCCTGAGACCTCGTTTGGTAACTAGATGAAAATAGGCTATTGGTTGTTCCTTGGATGGATTAAGAATGGATACGGGATGATTTAACATTCTTTGAAGCCAAAACAAACCATTCTAAGCGACACTGTAAACACAATTTGTAAACATTGGCCACATCTTATTTTACCTTATATTTTTGTACAAAAAATACGTTAGAAGCATCACAAGATTTACTAAAAGTAATGAAAGCCCTAAAATATTTTATTTTTCTGCTAAATAATAATAAATTTAGGTTAGAAAGCTCTTAAATACAATATTTCTAAAGGCTGATTTAAAGCAGTGGCGGCTGGTGAAATTTCAAAGTTGTATACCTCTGTTCCTACTTACAGGACCCGAACCAAATTTAAGGGTTTTAATAGTGAGCCCACTGGGAATGTTTTGGTAAATAAAAAAAATAATTTGGAATATGCGAAAAAAAGGTAAATTTTTGGTGTGCCCCTCCTAGGAAAAAAATTGAAACGTCTAGGTAATTTATTTATTCTTTTTTCTAAACAAATTTTACATCATTTTGTCGACAGCTTTTAAATTTTGAGAGAAAAAAATGTGTTAGTAGAAAGTTATAGTCATTTGAATTTTTTTAAGCCTAAAATAAAATTTAAGAAAAAATTCAAATCACTATAACTTTCTACTAACACATTTTTTAGTCTCAAAATTTAAAAACTGTCGACAGAATGATGTAAAATTTGTTTAGAAAAAAGAATAAACAACATACCTAGACGTTTTCATTTTTTTCCTAGGAGGGGCACACCAAAAATTTAACTTTTTTTCGCAAATTACAAAATGATTTTTTTCTTTACCAAAACATTCCCAGTGGGCTCACTATTAAAATCCTTAAATTTGGTTCGGGTCCTGTAAGTAGGAACAGAGATATACAACTTCGAAATTTCCCAGCCGCCACTGATTTAAAGTCGCTCCGAGTCATTTATAAACCTATAAGTCACACTTTTTCTTTTCTAGTTCATTAGACCAAGACATACGTGTAAACGAGTGTTCAGACCTATTTCCCAATCAACCAACAGAGACAGCAACACTTCTGAGCTCCAACACTCCAAGGCTATTTTATCTCTTTCTACTACCATTCTTGATTCAATTACATATTTCCTAAAGTTCGTAAACTGGACCTCTAGGGTAAGACGTTTTCATAACAAACAACAAATAAACAGGCTACACGTTCGATACGCTCACAGTATACGGAACACCGAATCCTTTCTACTTCATCCAAGGGTTGTTCTGTACCTATCCAAGCTTAATGATAGTATGGCATTCAGAAATAGCAAGCATAGACTACTATTGATTTAATAGCTCTGCTCGTACAGAAATCACAAACCGATCAGCGCCAATCGAGTTTTAGTTATTTGGTAACGTGACAGTTTGCCAACTGGTTTCCAGCAATTTCATTGGCTCCGACTGGTTTGTGATTCTTGTGCGAACAGAGCTAATGACTGTCTCTTTGAGACCACATTAGTGTTTTTGTGTGATCGTTTACGATATCCCAATGGTGAACATTGAAGTTCTAAACCCTGTATATAGGAAGGTCAAATTAAATAATTAAAAAATCTTTTAGTTTTATATACCTACATATTTTGTTCAATAATTAGTTACTCTCTGTACCTACACTCAGTTACAGATATTGTTGATATTTAAATTAAATTTTGGAAATTCAATTTCGACCGGCCGGCAGCTCTGTCACCCATTTAAAATTCTGTTACTGTGCTGAAACTTAGGTCGTCGCCAGAAGGACAAGGGTTGCTTAACATAATTTATAAACTTAAAACAGGTATTCGGGAAAAGTTTTTTAGTCAAGGGGTCGGAGTTCAAGGGAATGCCGTGAAGAATAATGACCGTAAAGGCAGAAGATAAATATACTTTTTTACTCTAGAACCGGCTAACTTTGTTAAATAAGAAACCGTACAATTTGTGTTAACACAGATGGATTGTTGAGGAATAACTTTGTTGTTTGTGGGTCTAAACCAACGTATTTGTAGAGTAGTAGTTTGCTGATTGGAAACCGGTCGTCCGGTGTAAACTGCCTGGATTCATTAAAAAGGGTTGAAACTTATTTCCGATTTAAATTTAGATTATAACAATTATTACTGCCATCAAATAATGGTTGTTTTTGTGAAGGTCAAGATGTATGACAACAAGCCATCTACTAGCTCTAATGTAGCGAAGCAGATTACTTGAGGGGGGGGGGGTTTACTAATTTTTGTTCATTAATGCCACGTGCTTCCATTTGATGCCCATATCAAGGGCATTGTGAAGAAAAAGGTAATCCGCCATCTTGTAGCGTCCGCCATAGTGAGTTTAGAATGATGTCATATAGCTTATCATATTCTACTCGTCAAGCCCTTTTATTTGATACCCATGTCAAGGGGGTTGTGAGAAAAAAGGTAATCCGCCATATTGTGCCGGCCGCCATATTGGGTGTAGAAAGACGTCACATAGCTTATCGTATTCTACTCGTCAAACCCTTTCATTCGATACCCATGTCAAGGGGGTTGTGAAAAAAAGCTAATCCGCCATCTGGTGGCGGCCGCCATATTGGGTTTAGAGTGACGTCACTAGTTTATCATATTCCACTCGTCAAACCCTTTCATTTGATACCCATATCAAGGGGATTGTAAAGAAAGTGGTAATCCGCCATCTTGGGGCGTCCGCCACATTGGATTTAGAACAATATTAAATGTACTATATTGCATTGTCACCCGACTTATACACGTGTATAAAATTATTAAAATTTCAAGGTTCTAGCTTGGTTAGAACTAGTCGAAATTTTGATTGTAATATTTGACCTAAATATACATACAAACATACATACTAACAGATGAAGTTAAATAAAAGCTTGTGAAAATTATTTAAAAACCAAGCAAATCGTAGGCATAATAGCATAAGTTATAAGTTCCTAGTGCCGACTTATTAACAATGACAGGTCAGACTTTTCTTAACCAACCGATTAACTAGAAGATTAAAATTTAAACCAGTACTAGTACCTTTTAAGTCAATCCTTGAGTTAACATTTGAATTCTCGTTACTCTTGTTAGTTTGTTAGTGATGCAAACCAGAACAAACTCCGAAAAAATATGAAATAATTCAAATAATTAAAAAACCATAATGAAAGCAGTACGTCCCTGATGTTTTATCCAGATTCCACTGGGAACAAATGCCTCTATGCCTCTCACTCGCTCCCCTGCCAAACAGGAAGTCAGAAATATTCCAAAAGCGTTCCCTCTCACGCTCAGACAGTTGCTTTGTCGCTGTTACGCATCTCACAACTCTGTTCTTATATTTCTACTCTCGGATATTAGTTGCCGAATTCAGTTTTATGTCGGCAACGTTTCTCTGTAGAGAATTTCTATATTTTAATAAAACTGATTAGTCGGCAATGAAATCCGCCTGATTTTAATGTGATCATTTTATGCGAATTAATGTCTGGCTGTAGCAGACATTAATAAATTGAATTTTTAAACGATCAGATGCCGCGACGCGATCCAGAACTGCGATACAGTTTAGATTGTGTTTAAAGTATTTATGGCGTGGTGTACATAGACGGAGTCTCGCAGACTATTATTCGGTAAGCTATTTTCGATGTTGTTAGTGGGTTTATGAGATTAGGAAAACGACCTAGTAGAACTCCGTTTGATGGTTTATCGCTTTGAATCTTAGTAAGTCAGTAATGTTAAGTGATGTAAAGTGTTTTTATTTATTACAAATTTGCAAGAAACCTCTATCTTTTTAAGTTTTTTACCTGCTAATTTTGAATCAATCTACGTTCATCTTTAGCGTCGGTTTTTTGTTGTTTCTTTAAACATTGTTTTTGCTCATCAGTTATTTGCTATAAAAAATGGCTGTCCAGTGTATACAATACAGTGCATTTTTATTTTTAGGAACTAACGTGTCACTTTTAATCTGGGGGATTACAAATGCTTTAAATCCCTTCAAGAGTATTTTTAATCCCTGTAGTAACAATAAAAATACCAAAAAGTAACGTCAGAAATACAATATTTATTATATTAAAACATTGACAACTAACTTTAGTACGACAAAAATTATCTAGGCCAAAGAAAGTGGTACCAATACCTATATTCTATATTCCTTGCCTAGGGAGACCGCAGTGGCGGGGGGCGACAGAGACAGTCCGCCCCGGGTCCCGGGCCCCACCAGCAGGGTATAGATTCCATTACACCTTACTTTTTTATTCCATCTATATACAGGGTGTTATGGGTATGGCTACATATATTGGAATGGGTGACTCCTAGGGTAGTATACAGACATCCCCAACGCCTTTTTTTCTTAAATCGAACATTTTAAGAAATTTCAAAAATACCCTAAAACCCGTCCATGTTCGCCGCACCTGGTGAGCGAACACATGGCCCGACTTAACGCCTGACGGAAAATTGCGCGCGAAAAACTTAAAACAAGTGATATTGTTCTAACGTTGCCTGACATATAAGTCTTTGGGGATAATTTATTTTCTGTTTTAAGCGTAATTAAAGACACAGGTAAAAAAAATAGGCCTTTTCCTAAGCTAAGAGAAAAAAAATTAGTAAAACGGCCACTGCAAAATCACTCCTTTTTGACAGCAGCCTTAATTTTAACCAATATTTGCCTAACATAATTTAAATATCAAAACGTAAAACTAATAAGTTTTAAAAAATGATACTTATCTAGTTGAGAATATCTTCCATTATTTGCTTTCAAACAAGCGCGCGTCCGCAGCGTATTGTCCAGAACCAGTTGAAGGATATTCTCCATATCTTTTTTAATGCTCGCTCTTTTTACAAATCAATTTTTTTGTTCCCGATAATAATCGACGATTGATTTTTTTAAATTTTATAACGCGTCACGCTTTGATCATGTGTTCGGACGCAGTGCCCTCTCTTTCTTCGTTCTCATTTTTATCGCTCTTCTCTCTTCATCTATTTCTTGCGCCGAGAGGAGTCGACGGCTACAACTTCTACGCTTTTATTTTCGCCGGGCGCGTAAGCGACGTCATAACGGGCTCATGCAGTGGCCCATTAGCTCTTCAGGCGCACTTTGACCGGCCGGCTTTTAAAATTCTGTCATTCTCCTACAGGGAAAACAAGTTTTCAGTTTTTTAATGGTGATACGGTATGTGTTTATAGTGTTGACCATTTATAAGAAAACAAAGCTTTTCGTAGTGTTTGTTGGACATTCATGTTTTAACCAAATTGTTGGGTTGTATTGTCTAGTAATAGTAATAAACTTTATTATTTGAACAGCGTGCGTGTCCGACAGATAAAGTTTGTTTCTTTTTTTGATTTTAATTCCAGTCAAGCGCCTCGTATTGCGCCGTTTGGAAGCGCGTTCGTTTTTATAGTTATTTTATCGAGTATTTGAATTTTTTGTCGTAAATTTCAAGAACACAGGTACTGTACAATGTGTCACACCACACATGCCAAAGGTACGTATTTGTGTCTTTGGTAGGCACCGACTCAGTGCCGACATTTTTTTAACACAATTCCTACGCCTCAATTTAACTGATGTAACAATGCCTTGTGTGTGAATGCAATTCCTCTACATCTTATAAAAGAGCACTTTTTAGTGCAAAACTGAATAAAGGAAATGCGACCTAACAGCGACGTCGCCAATGATGCATTTCCCTACTAGGAATAAAATGTTTTTGTTTTCTTTATAAATTTGTTCATAGTATAAAACTTAGTTGTCTTACACTTGTTAGTTTAAAAACTTTTGGTTATATTTTCGAAAATAAAGCGTAGCTCCATCAGCCAAACTATTTCTTCACTTCCAAGAATATGTCGAAGAGTATGTCTACGTCTATATCCGTAGTTCGTAAACATCTGTCATTATATAAATATTTACTGAAGTAAATTCGATAACACATCAAATACGATCATCTACAGACGGTATTAAATTGAAAAACTTTACAGGGAGAAAAATTTCATGGCCACCGATAAGATCTTAAGGGGGGTAGTCAGCTGCCATCCCTACTATTTTTTTGAAAATAGTGTAGCTAAGTTATTTGCTATGAAAAAACCAATGACCTCCCCATAGAGCCGCGCTTGATTGGCACAATGCAATAGGGTAGCTTTGAGGAAATTTGATTGTTTAATAAAAAGAGTTACATACTCTACGAAAACAATAAATATTTTGTATTTACATCATAGATCGACAATTCGGGTTAGGTGTGGTGAGTATATAGGCCAAGCAATAGAGTGATTTGTCGTGACATTAATACTATTAGAAAACCGCCTGTGCCATCATCTAAAGGACGATCCGTGGATGATTCCTGTTATAAATCCAACTCTGAAATTTTTTCCATTAATTTGTTATAAACATTTTTAAGCAAAAAAACGCGATTTTTTTGGTTTTTTGCTTATAAGATGAAAACTAATGATGCAATCTTAATGGTGTAAATAGACGATTTGTAGAGAATAAAAATACGAACAAAATGAGATATCGAACATCCCGATAGGATAAGTAACAACGGAGAAAATCCGGAAAAACCGGAAAATTAAGAGTTTTTTTTTTAATTCATAAATCGGCCATTTTTATACTTAGAGGGCTCAAACTTTGGGAAAAGTAGTAATTTATAGCTACTTTATGTGTGCAAAACCCCGACGCTGTCCGACGATTAGTTTTGCCACAATCGTCATTTTAATTTTTCAACACACTATTTTGCAACAGGTCTGGATGCGCTATGGATCGTCTGATTTTAATTATCGAAACAGATTTGAAAAGTACAAGTTTAATTGAACAATATGTATATCTTAATATTTCCATAAAATGCTACGAAACCGGTTGAAAATGCACGTAAAGATGCGTGAAAATGGCCGAGCGCGCGGAAGATGTCGCGTAGCGGGAGAGCAGCGGAGCGAAGGGGAGCCAATATTCGCGCGCTGGGCCATTTTCACGCATTTTTACGTGCATTTTCAACCGGTTTCGTAGCATTTTATGGAAAAACGAAAATATACATTTTGTTCAATTAAGCTTGTACTTTTCAAATCCGTTTCAATAATTAAAATCGGACGATCCGTAGAGCATCCAGACCTGTTGCAAAATAGTGTGTTGAAAAATTAAAATGACGATTGTGGCAAAACTAATCGTCGGACAGCGTCGGGGTTTTGCACACATAAAGTAGCTATAAATTACTACTTTTCCCAAAGTTTGAGCCCTCTAAGTATAACAATGGCCTATTTATGAATTTAAAAAAAAACTCTTAATTTTCCGGTTTTTCCGGATTTTCTCCGTTGTTGCTTATCCTATCGGGACGTGCGACCTCCCATTTTGTTCGTATTTCTATTCTCTACAAATCGTCTATTTACACCATTAAGATTGCTTTATTACTTTTCATTTTATAAGCAAAAAACTAAAAAAATCGCGTTTTTTTTGCTTAAAAATGTTTATAACAAATTAATGGAAAAAATTTCAGAGTTGGAAATATAACAGAAATCATCCACGGATCGTCTTTCAGATTATGGCACAGGAGGTTTTCTAATAGTATTAATGTCAAAAAGTCGCTAATATTTTGCTCTGTTGCTTGGCCTAATAGGCAAATGAATATGCACTTGAGGCCGTTCTTACATTTATTCTTTTTGCTCGTTAATTTTTGACAGACAAGTGACTAACTGCTGTAAACAATACGATTGATCACATGACTGTTACAAATTCCTAGCAAAAAGGTAGAAAGAATTGAAGTTAAGAACGAACAGCGACGCGTGCTTTAGACGATATCTTACGTTCAATTGTGGGCGCGCGCCAAAGCCAGCTTTTTGCAATAAATTATACCGAAAAGTAAAAATGTTTTTTTTTTCAAATAACATTTTTGGATTTGTAATGACTTGCTTGAAAAATGTATGCAGGCAAAAGATTCATGCATATACCATATTCATTAAAGGAATCACAATTTTGTTTTCTACTTTTCCTTGTAAACAAAGAGAAGTCATCGAATTTTCCCGCTTAAAAAACTTTGCTGCTTATTCTAAGCACAGCTCAAAAAATCGTTACATATAAATCTTGCATCATCTAAATAAAGATAAGATTTATAAAAAGCAAAGGTTTCATGACGTTTCGGTTTGAACTGGGTTATCAGTGTTATCAAATTATCTTTGCTGTGTGTACACACATGCATTAGTCGGTATGATTACATTTAAAAACTAAACACTATTGGTGAAAATATGAGATAGCATAGTATTTAAATACGATGGTTATGCCAAGAGTTTGCAAAATAATAAACTCTCCCAACTGTTGAAAACGAAGCAATTCATTGTTCCACACATGGATTTATTAAGAATGGATACGGGATGATTCAACATTCTTTGAAGCCAAAACATCTTATTTTACCTTGTATTTTAGTACCAAAAATACGTTAGAAGCATTACCAGATTTACTAAAAGTAATAAATGGCCTAACATATTTTATTTTTCTGCTAAATAATAATAAATTTAAGTTAAAAAGGTTTTATTATTTATATATAGGTTATGTTATTTCTAAAGGTTTATTTAAAGTCGCTCCGAGTCATTTATAAATCTATAAGTCGCACTTTTTATTTTCTATTTCATTAGACAAAGACGTACGTGTAACCGAGTGTTCGCAGACGTTTTTCCTAAGCAACCAGCAGAGACCAACACTTCTGAGCTGTAACACTCCAATGCTATTTTATCTCTTTCTACTACCATTCTTGATTCAATTACGTATTTCCTTAAGTTCGTGAACTGTACCTTTACGGTTAGATGTTTTCATAACAAACAACAAATATAAGGCTTAACGTTCGATACGCTCACAGTATACGGACATCGAATCCTTTCTTAATAAATCCATGGTTCCACACAATCATACAAAAAATATGTAACCCTAAAACTAAGTTATTATTGATATTGTTCTAACACTGCACTGCACTGCACACAGGAAAAACACTATCGTATATAGAATTGGATACCAATTCATTCAATGACACTCTATTCCGTATTTCACAATACAAATTCTGGTTCTTCCAATGATTAGTTTATCATTGTTAACCAATAGGTTATCAGATTGCTTGAAATATAAGGTTTCATTGGTTTTTAATAGGTCGTTTAAATATAACAATTATTTGAAGCAGCAATACCCTATAAAATATAATATCATTGGTTTTAGTAAACGTTTATTTGTAAGAATATACAACTTATTTAATCGAAATACTTATTACTATTGCAAAGTTTTTAGATTTGTTTGACTTACATACTATAAAACACTGAAGTCTACTCCAGTCCATACAAACTATTACAAACACTAAAACATTCCAGTCCCCAGAATTGCAAAAGATCAATTATTTTTCTTCTAAAAACTAAATAAACCTAAAAATTAGAAAACACTGAGAATCAGTTTCGAGTTTACGCTATCATAAAGTAATTAAAATAAAAATGTATCAATGAGAAAATTCATAAAAATGGAATAGATAAAAGTAACAAAAATAAAATACCGTAGAAAGAACAAATACAAGCACATATAGTTAATAGAAGCATAAAATTGCAATTAATTAAAAACATTTATTTTAAGTACCTATATAAATAATGGCAAGACATACATTTCGAAATTGGAAACATACTGCCTTAGTGTTTTTTGTGCGTAGTCTTAAGGCGTAAGTGGAAGATGGTGGAGGAGTTCTTCCTCGACCATAATCTGAAAGGGCTGGTGAAATCTCTATGGATATTTCCAGTTCTGGATGTGTGAGTCGGACTTTCCTAGTACATCCCCGGCACTTACTACTTAGGCTTTGGAGTTCGTGGACTGTCAAGAAGATAATTAAAAGCAGACTGACAAAAAAAACTATATTAAAAATATTTCATTCCCTTACTTAAGTAACTAAATAAAAGATTTTTTACGCCGAGCTATCAACTCTAACTAGTCGCACTCCATCATAAATTACATGTAACTGTTTTATTGTTTTCCAATAAAAAATTTCAGTTTTCGAGGCCTAAAAATGAAATGACGCAATGACTAATGATGACGACATCAACTTTACACACAGACCATACAGCTACCTACTTTCAGAAGGGCACAACGTACAAAAGGCAAGCCTGAGCATCATCATTCTTTTCAAGACCCTTTTATGTCCAAAAAGAATTTGGCTATTGTGCGCCGGCCATATTGAATACCAAAACACCAAAGTCTGGTTTATTCATTGGATAACGCGCGTCGTTAATCATAGCGTGTTTACTTAGGATAACAACTCGCTGAAATTGTAATATTTATAGGAAAAACGTTTGTTATCAGATGCTTCTGGAAAAAATGTTATTTGTTTTTAAATCGTAATTTGAAGTCGTAATAATGTAAAAATTGGAAACAAGTGTAAATATTATAAGAAGAAGGGTTTTAGCGTCTGTAATGTCAGCAAAAGAATATATTAGTGGCAAAGCGGACGAGAAAGACAGTGAGTCCCCGTTATTTTAAAGTTTCAAATGGTCTCATATGCTTTTAAGGTCCTCTTACAGTAGGCAATTGTTAAATATTACTCGCAGGTAATCTAACATTTCGACTAGACTCAGCAGATGCCCATTTGAACCTATGATTTTCATAAAATTAACGCTGGCGTTGGTTAACCTTGTCTTTAATTTCGTCCAATGGATCTGCCTCCGGTTGGGTTTGATACGCATACATATCATTTTCATTACCGAAAAATTAACTCTCGGAACTGTGACTGCTAAAAATAGCTTCCCCTTCTTGGCTTCGTAAGTTTTCGTCTTGGTCGGAAAAATCACTGTCGTCCTCGTAATACCATCGAAGAACAGTTGTAAAAAGGGGCATTCAATGAAAAAATTAGTACTTAAACTCGTAGCTCTAACAAACTTTCCTACATAAAAAAAGATAATTTCATGTTAGTATGAGTATTTTTATGAGTGTTGGCGAAAACACCCACTTCAAATAAAATGGCCGAACAGAAAGTTTTTGCTGTAACAAAATAACGTTCAACGGCTTAGCAATAACAGAACACTAAACAAAACAAACCCTGTTGTCGATATAGCAAAGAAGATTGAAAATGAAAAAGTTAAAAGTAAATAAGAAGGTGATAAGGGCACTGAAAAGTCGAAAATCGAACGACAATAGAATAAGAATGGACATAAGTTTGCAATACATATAGGCAGACATCATTTGAAACAGAAACTTTTGAATAGATATAGAAATAAAACAAAATCCCACCCATACCAAACTCAGCAGTGTCATTTGCTTAGAGAAAAGACATTTTTCTTCTAATAGTAAGATAATTAATGCCCTAATTCCTCTATTTAAAGAGTTTGGACTATCTAAGAAACCAAGGTGAATTTAAAGTTTCGCTGTTTTGGTAATATGTATATTGCGTTATCTACTACCCCCAAGAAGAAATTCTCTTAAAGTAATTACAGGAAGGGATGACCCCATTTCGATTTAATATACTCATCAACCGAGCCATTTTCAAATATATACATTTCTTTGAATTCTTTTAAAAAACTGGGTGAAGTAATATATTTGCTTTAAATTAAAAAAGCTTTTTTCGTTTTTTATTACTCTAAACCACCCTCGGAAATACTTTTTTAGGTATTTAATTTTATAATTTATTTACATCCCTTTATTTTGCCCTAATGTTAGCCCGCCAGAGAAACCTGTACCACATGAAATGACGTCAGGGTCGGGAATGGAATTTAATTAGTCATGGTTACGATCACAAAGAAAAATAATTGAAAGTCCCCAGCTGAACCATATGCAAACACTTGTTGGAATGTGAAGCCAGTGTTTCTGTTAATCCAGAATTACGTTATTTTATTATTATTCGTCATTCTCATGATCATAATATGTATCATCATTTTTAATTTTACTTTATTTTTAAAGCTAAAGTGGCTTGATTCCTAGTTTTAAGTTTCAAGCATTGCTCGCGATGGTTGGGCTTGGGATTCAACTAATAGAAAATTATGCTAATGAATAGGTAATAGAGGCCTACAATTTACCTTGTTTTTATAAATTATCAATAGAAATGCGCTGGTGACAATTTAAAAACAAGGCAAATTATAGACCCTGTTCGGCGCTGGCCACCTAAAAGCGGTAAACCTGCTTCTACTGTGTTAGTACCCTAAGGGTCCAAAAGGTTAGTTTAAAACTCGCTTATTTAAGGGGTTATATACCTACAGTCAGGAGGCCTAAAAAAGCGATTTTTCAAGATTTTTTCCTGAGAAGACTTTTAAAATTTATTAATGTAAAAATTTGTACACATATTATGATAACTTTTAACTGTATTTTAAGATTTTTGGATTTGTAAAAATAATAATTTTGAAAACTGCTATAGCCGATCTCCAGGAGTTCCTCTCAAAAAAGGCATCTTGCGGTGACAACGATATCTCGGGACTGGATCATCGAAAATGAAAAAACCTAACGGATTTCGTCAAAGTAATGTATAATCTTCTATAATCGCAAAATACAATTTTTTGACAAAATGGCGGCTTCAAAAAAAATCGATTTTTGACCAAAAGTTTGCCCTTAAATTGTTTATATATAAAAGAAATATTTATCGGTGAGGAAAAACCTTCGATTAATTAGTAAAAAATATACTTAAGAAGCTTGTGTTAAAATTTGAGACTGATCGGTTCAGCCGTTTCCGAGAAATCTTCGTCACCGACCTTAAAAACACAGTTTTGAGAAAAACGCGTTTAAAGTTTCAAAAGCACTTTACATAGCGTACAATCGCTCTGACACGTCTTTACAAATATGCGTGTAACTTCGAAAATAATCGCCGGATTGCCTTGAAATTTTCTGTGTGTGTACTTGAATATATGTACATTACGGAAATGAAATTTAAAAAAATCGATTTTTTGAACGTTTCCTGATGGTCCTTGCACAACTCTACAATTTTTTTATTTAAACATTTTCCTATCCCTTCAAAAAAAAGTTATCTATTGGTCCAAATATAATCAATATCCCTTGTCTGCCTTGTCTAAAAATACAAAATTATGTCTTACACATACGCACCAAATTTCATTTATTCGTCTGAAAAACAAAAAAAAAATATAGGGGCAAGCCTTTGAAAATCACCAGGTATACCTACCTAAGTAAATACAGAGCTAAGAGTGTCTCAAAACGAGTACTATCGATTTAAAACATGGATTTATTAAGAAAGGATTCGATGTCCGTATACCGTGAGCGTATCGAACGTGAAGTCTTATAGTTGTTGTTTGTTATGAAAACATTTCCCCCAGGAGATTAGTTTACGAACTACGTAATTGAATCAAGAATGGTAGTAGAAAGAGATAAAATAGCGTTGGAGTGTTGGAGCTCAGAAGTGTTGCTGTCTGTGCTGGTTGCTTAGGAAAACGGTTGAACCTCGGTCTGAACACTCGGTTACACGTACGTCTTTGTCTAATGAACTAGGAAAGAAAAAGTGCTTGCTTTAGAAATAACATAACCTATAAATAATAAAACGTTTTTAACTTAAATTTATTATTATTTAGCAGAAAAATAAAATATTTAAGGGTTTTTGTTACTTTTAGTAAATCTTGTGATGCTTCTAACGTATTTTTTGTACAAAAATACTAGGTAAAATAAGATGTGGCCAATGTTTACAAATTGTGTTTACAGTGTCGTTTAGAATGGTTTGTTTTGGCTTCAAAGAATGTTAAATCATCCCGTATCCATTCTTAATAAATCCATGATTTAAAACAATTATTATTTATTCTTTTTCGTGTAGATCTGGCAACACTGAGTCTTCAGTTTAATTTTGTAATTCTTTTAGCATAACATCCGCACGCCGCAACGGCCTTAAATATACCACATGCAGAGTATCCGGGTCTGGAATGAAATTTATTTTTGTCATTAAGTGACTCCCGAACAAATGAAGATTCCAGTTCAGCGCTGCATGTATATATGTATACAAACACTTGTTGGAATGTGGAACGAGTGTTTTTATGCATAAATGAATTACAATATTTTATTACTCTCTACATTCTAGTTTTTTATGCTAGAGGAGAAATATTTTACGTCTTTTCAAATGAATATGGCTAAAATAAACAATGAAAGGACAAATTTACTACAGTATTTTTCAGCTGAGCCATGGACCAGGCATGTCATTTTATATTTATTTTTTATATTAGTTCAGAACCGAACTTAATACTTTACTTGAACTTGAAAAATTCTGAATATGAATTAGCTCATTATCCATTATCACTCTTCAAAACACAAAAATCAGCCATTTACGATTGCTTCAAATATGTAAATGTTAAAATTGACAAGACAAATACTACCTGAATCATCGATGGAGGAAGGAGGATATCTTTAACATCGTGTCGTGTGGGATCGAGAAGAAATATTCGATGTTATTTTTGAGCAATACGTTCATTATGTACATAAACATTTTGGTCACTATACACACCCATTTTGGTCATTATAGTATAGACGGTTATACTGATTAAGTAGAACAACAAAGCTGCAGAGCAACGTCGTCCGACTACTAAATCATCTCCATCTTCTGATGTCCTTTCTAATCGATTTATCACTGTTCCCACAAACCAATATCGTGTCTACTATCATGTCCAAGTATGGCTATGTAACGAACGGGACCCTAAAACCTGGGGATGGGTATTAAACAACAACTGTATGGAGCCATTTAAAACTCTACTCCCGCCTGCTCTAGAGAAACTTCTCAATACTATTTTTTGTAGTTGCACGAATGGTTGTAATTGTAATTGTAGCTGTAAAAAAGTCGGAGTATTTTGTTCAACAGTATGTGGTAATTGCCAAGGCCAGTCTGGTTCCAATGTTGCATCGAACACAACAGATAATGATGCTTATCGTATAATGTCAATGAATGATCCATCTTGTTTCTTAGAGCAAGCTACAGAAATCCAGCAATAAGACGAAGAGAAAGAATAAGAAGAAGAAGAAGAAGAAGAAGATGGTGAAGAAGAAGAACATATAGCTGCTGAAGTAGAATTTGAAGATTATTAATCATGACACAATTTTAAAAAAAGATCAATAAATTGTTAGTTACGGTTTGATAAATTAACCACAGTACCACAAATCGTAGATTGTGCCTAAAGGGAAAACCACGTAAATAAAAGTGCGCCAAGTACTCTACCTCGAAGATAGTGTGGAAAAAACTACATATTATTACGCAAAATATGAATTTTACAATTTTTGGCATCGCGATATCTCATCAAAAATAATTTGTACTTTGTAACTAATAACTATTCTTACGATAGCACTTGCCATTTAAGATATATTTGCGAAAAATAGTTATTTATGATATAAGTGTTAAAAGTATAATTTTACGGCACGAATTTGAAAGTTTGCAGAATGAGCGAAGCGAATTCTGCAATTTAAATGAGTGCCTTAAAAGTACTTTTAACACAAATATCATACAAAATTTTTTCTACAAACGACAATAAAAAACAAAAATACAATTACAATTTTTAGAAAGTTTAACATATTCGAAACACATAGTTTTAAGTAGAATCGTAGATATAATATAAAATTATGAAGTTGACATTTGTCAAAAAATCTAACAACCATTGTTGGCGTCGTAGTTGCCATAGTAGTACTTTTAACACTAGTGCTATAAAGTACTTTTAACACTAGTGCCATAAAGTAACATTTTTAAGGCGTCTGCGGCGTGTTAAAAAATGCATTTTTAACACGTTTGTAGAAAAACAATTTTTCGTCATTTGACCTTGAATAAAATTTTTAGCACAAGTGGAATCGATGGGGACTTTCAACATTTCATTTACAATGATGTTTCTAAGGTCTGTACCAATTTTTAGCTCTGTGCGAATTTTTCCGAGGTTAGAACTTTTTTCTGTTTACTTTTACTGGATCTCGCCAAACACCACACGTGAGACCCGTCATATTTAAGGTCCGGAAAAGAAAAAATAAACTCAAAATATTCTGCGATAGCTGGTGACTTCCACGAATGTTTGGTAACCTGGTAGAAGTGTCCACCGCAAAGCAGGTCGGACACATTGCGGTTCTGTTGTTCTATAGTTCTATAGCCTGTAGTCTGGCACTTAGATTTACGATCCCTACTAATAATCTGCTACTTTTTTTGCGGTACTTCCCCCTTTCGTCCCTCTGTCAGACTTATTTGCCATGCTGTAAAAGTGTGGGCACTTTTCTATATTATCTATTTATTAGTTTTATAGGTATTTCTACATTTAACGTTCAGTTTACATAATTTAACATTCGAAATATTATTTATTAAAACATATTATGTCTCAAAGAGCAGCGGTAGTTTATCGCAGCCATATGTGAACTTATCTCGAGTCCCCCTGCCCATATTTACTTTTCAACGTTACGAGGCGGATGTGGCTTATTGTGCCACAACTTATTATCTGAGAACGAACGGCTTGAATTAATTTGATTTTATTTAAACTTATTATAAGTTTTAATAGGTTTCGCGGGTCTTTAGTTTCAAATCCGTCAGTTATGGCTAATTTTCTTTAAAGCTTCATTTGCCGACCACACCCATTTATTGCCAACTTAATTTTATTTTAGCATAATTTTTTGTTTTATGTTTTATTTTTATGTATATTTTCACAATATTAACCCATAGATTCATATTCTATGGGTATTTTATAACGTATTAATAAAAGTTTCAAGATATTTTATGATCTATTTTGGGAAAACTATATGTAAAAAGAAGGTCCTAGTGACAGAAGGAGAGGAACGAACAAACACCGAAGGAGAGGAGAAGGGAATGCGGGAGGCTGAGGAGGAGGCGGAAGAGGAAGAAACAGAACGTCCAATAGAGGCAGAACTTACAAAACCCTAATGATCAGTTATAGCATATGCCATTGAGCAACTGTAATAACTGGCGGGAGAAGGAGAAAGAATGCTAAAGACGATTAGGGAAATAGAAGAAATGCTAGGGGGAGAAAACATTGTTACATATATAATTAGTTATTATATTAGTTGTCATCCTTATCCCTTAATATTCCTGAATGCGCCTTATTTCTGAGACCTACCATCCCTTTCACCTTTCTATGTACGTTGAAGTTGTCTTATTTCTTGTCATATTGTTTCTTCACATTGCTCGCTTAACCATGTCTCTTTAGCATCTTTGAACGTCGTCTGGATAATTTTATTTAGTTTTTTATTAAGGGTTTTCATCTTCACCTTGGTGTGCGAGTTACCTCAATTGGAAAAAAATTAAGCTTACTATTAACCTCAGTATTAAATACGTAAAAATATTATTTCATACTTTTCAGTGCTTTCTTTTTGTGAAGTCATTTAAAATAAAAATTATTTAACTTGATATTTTATTAGAGAATTAACGTGTTTCTCCTAACGTACATTTTTCCTAAACTGTTCGAATGTCAATAACTATTTCTCTTAGAACTGATTAAACAGCTCATTAATTTTCACCGCTTTGTTGCTCTAATTAATGTATGTCATACAGGATTATTTGTCTTATTGTTGTTTTCCTGCAAAATATTTAGGGTGAAACTTGCCGCCTTTGCGTATCGATTATGTTTATCTTTGGAGAAGCAGGAGAACTCTTGGAAACCGGGTTTCAGTTGAATCGGAATTCATATGGAAATATTTAATAAAGCGGTTACATATTTATGCTATAATTAAATCGTCTGGTTTTGTATTCAGATAATGATCAGTGATTTTTTATCTAAAAGCCCAAGTAGAGTTCAAGCCTAAGTAACGTACCATGTGCGTCTGAAGAGAAGGGAAATGCAATCTGTTGATACGGGATTTGAAGTAGTGGAGGTTAGGAGGGGATAGGAAAACAGCTGCAAGCAATTTGTTCCATAATCTGAAGACTCTAGGTATGAATGGGCGAGAGAAGTGGGTTGTTTTGGGTTTTTGTACCTAGATAGTAAACGAACGCATATGTGACGTGCTTCTTGCTGTTCTGTCAGGAACAGTCAATGGGAGAATGAAGGCAGTTAGTTCTTATGAGCAAAATCCTTGGAAATACAAAGCGGCGATGAGTGAGAGAAGGGGGTTTTCTTGTGAGGGCTAGATTATTAATGAGTTGAAGGGTTGGCACTTTTTTGGATAAAATCGAGAATGCTAAATATGATGCTGATCCCCAGATGTGAAACAATATTCTCGGTTAAGTCTTATTTGGGATAGACAGTTTATAACTTGGAATGGGAAGAGAAACCCAAGCTTTTGAGCAGCAGATATGGCTATTAAAGTAATTTTTGTGCTAACTGAGATCATGAGTGATGCCAACAAGACCGAACTTTTCATTTTCTGTGGACTTTGGAGGCGTTGAACTGAACAAGGTTTTCGGTAGTCTAAGATTAATTAAAGATCTTGGGAAAGGGATAGGTGCATATATATATATATATATATATATATATATATATATATATATATATATATATATATATATATATATATATATATATATATATATATATATATATATATAAAAGAGGAGAATTATTGTGGGCATGTCCGCTGAATGAACAGAATGAAAAGTTAGAATGGTAACCCGTACGACACGTGTTTCTGCTCATTGGCTTCATCAGGCCCACGTATGTGACCGTGCCCCTCAACATAAGTCGAGACGCACAACGTCACATACGCAGTTACGGGTGTAACCTTAAGAAAAGAGAAAACAATTTTTTAACGAGGACCACAAACAGGAGCCAGTACACCCATTTGTGGCTTCAGCCAAAAGACCCCTTTTTTGGGGGCAACAAACCACGGCAGTTGGCTATAGTTGCCTCCGTCGGCGACGCTAATTGTTGCCCCCAAAAAAAGGGGTCTTTTGGCTGAAGCCACAAATGGGTGTACTGGCTCCTGTTTGTGGTCCTCGTTAAAAAATTGTTTTCTCTTTTCTTAAGGTTACACCCGTAACTGCGTATGTGACGTTGTGCGTCTCGACTTATGTTGAGGGGCACGGTCACATACATGGGCCTGATGAAGCCAATGAGCAGAAACACGTGTCGTACGGGTTACCATTCTAACTTTTCATTCTGTTCATTCAGCGGACATGCCCACAATAATTCTCCTCTTTTTTTTATGTATCGATCCGCGCTAGTTTCTAGCAACTATACATATATATATATATATATATATATATATATATATATATATATATATATATATATATATATATATATATATATATGTACATATACTGGGTCTCCCGAAAGTCCCGCATAAAATTAATATCAATTAAAGGAAAAAGATCTAGGAAAAATGCTCGGACCCGTAAATTTTTATTTTTAATTGTGCATTTTTTGACATAAAAAAATATTATACAGGGTGTCTCTTAGAACAGTTGTCACGTCTTTGACAATTTTTTTAAATGAAATGCGGAATTTTTTATTAGGTTTTCAAATTCTACGAAAAATTCTAAATATTTTTTATGTAGGACTTGCTATCCCCATTTTCAGCTGTTTCCAAGATATTGACATTTAATTTGAAAAGTAAAACAAAAAGATTATCCATAATCAATTTTTATTTTTTACTAAAATGAAAATTCTAAAAGCGCAACAAATGCTGGAAATGTCCACCGCCTTCTACCTGACACGCCCCTAGGCGATGGTAAAATCCGTTTACTGCATTCCTTATAAAATCAGGGGGTATTCTATTTGTTTCTGTCCTTATTCTTTCTTTGAGATCTTCAATGTTGTTAGGTCTGTTTCGGTACACTCTTTCCTTTAAATAACCCCAAAGAAAATAATCCAGCGGTGTTAAATCCGGCGACCTAGGTGGCCACTCAATACCCCTACGACCAATCCAACGGTTTGTAAAGGTTTCATGTAGGTACCTTCGGACCTCCACGCCAAAGTGTGGAGGGGCACCATCTTGTTGAAACCATAACATCTCATTTGGAATATCTGGATCCATCTGGTTAGGAAAAAGAATTGCTAATGCCGGAATTAAATCAAATGTTAAAAAATCCAAATAACGTTCAGCGCTAAGGTTCTCTTCAAAAAAATATGGTCCCAAAATTCTATTATTTATTATGCCTGCCCAGACATTAACTTTACCAGCATATTGAGTGTGCGTCTCAAGTAACCATCGCGGATTATCATGAGACCAGAATCGATAATTTTGCCTATTAACTTGCCCGTTCAGGCAAAATGTAGCTTCATCAGAAAATAAAATATTACTTGAAAAGGCATTATTAGTATCAATCCTTGCCATCATTTCTTCGCAAAATTCAAGCCGTCTATCATAGTCATCTTCTAGTAGTTCCTGTACAAGAATGGGTTTATAAGGATGTAATTTTTCGTTCTTAAAAAATCGATGTACTGTACTACAAGTAGCTTCATTATCTAACGCGAAAGCAACAACTGAAGAGTGGGGGTTTTCAGTAAGCGATAACATTAAATCGATTTTTTTATCCTCGGTTAGAACGAGTGGTCGACCGCTTCTAGGTAAATCTCTAACTGTACCATGCTTCTCAAATTTATGGAATACCCTACTTACAGTCGACTGAGTAATTTGGTTTTCTGGATACTTTTCGTTAAACAAAGTACAAGCCTCAGCTTGAGTTCTTATTTTGTCCCCACACCCCAACATAATTAAAATTTCGATGCGCTGCTTTTCTGTTAACATTTTTAGGTAATTGACAAATTACTTAAGTCAAAGTCAGGGTAATTATGTAGTATACGGTTTTCAGCTATTTTTGCGTTTTTTGGGAAAATTCTTTTATGGTTACATTCTACTGTCTTTCCTGATTGCAAATATAAGTGCGCACATAATAAATTATGAGCAAACCTGACCACCTTTGTGCTCACCAACCTGAGCAAAAAGGTGGTCAGGTTTGCTCAGTTTTCATTGATATAGATACATATTATGTATCTATATCAAAACTGAGCAAACCTGACCACCTTTTTGCTCAGGTTGGTGAGCACAAAGGTGGTCAGGTTTGCTCATAATTTATTATGTGCGCAGCATATTTGCAATCAGGAAAGACAGTAGAATGTGACAATAAAAGAATTTTCCCAAAAAACGCAAAAATAGCTGAAAACCGTATACTACATAATTACCAAAGTCAGTATTGACATAATTAAGGACAGCTGATGACAGTAAGATACCTGATTTATTTAACATGTTCTAATAAATACAATTTGAACTAAAAGTATTACCTTTAATAAAAAAAACTTTAAATGTCAATATCTTGGAAACAGCTGAAAATGGGGATAGCAAGTCCTACATCAAAAATATTTAGAATTTTTCGTAGAATTTGGAAACCTAATAAAAAATTCGGCATTTCATTTAAAAAAATTGTCAAAGACGTGACAACTGTTTTATGGGACACCCTGTATAATATTTTTTTATGTCAAAAAATGCACAATTACAAATAAAAATTTACGGGTCCAAGCATTTTTCCTAGATCTTTATTTTTAATTGATATTAATTTTATGCGGGACTTTTGGAGACCCAGTATATATATATATATATATATATATATATATATATATATATATATATATATATATATATATATATATATATATATATATATATATATATATATATATATATATATATATATACAGGGTGTCCCAGGATAGGTGTTACGATAGGACATATGGGTCAAAAAAATTTGAATTTGAAAATGGCATTTTGGGAACATGCCCCGCTTGGTCTAAAACTGAGGAATACAAAATTTCACTCGGATTGGTATTATACAGGGCGAGTTATAACTAAACATATGAAAAATGACCAAGAGTAAAGTACTCTTATTTTTCCAAATGGAACAAAAGCTTAGTAGAAAAAGTTGTTCAGAAATGAAACTAATATTATAATTTGGAATTAGAGCTTTCTATTCAATATTTTTATTTTCGTCAAATTTTTTGAAATGTAGTACATTTTCCCCCAATATCGTATTACAATACATTATTAGGCTATACCTGGTAAATGTACATATTACATGTTAGAAAACGTAGTTTCCAAGTATAATAAAAACCGAATACGACAGTGGTGGAAAATGTACTATTACATTTCAAAAATTTGACAAAAATAAAAGTATTGACTAGAAAGCTCTAATTTCCAATTATAATATTAGTTTCATTTCTGAACAACTTTTTCTACTAAGCTTTTGTTCCATTTGGACAAATAAGAGTACTTTACTCTTGACCATTTTTCATATTTTTAGTTATAACTCGCCCTGTATAATACCAATCCGAGTGAAATTTTGTATTCCTCAGTTTTGAACCAAGCGGGGCATGTTCCCAAAATGCCATTTTCAAATTCAAAATTTTTTGACCCATTTGTCCTATCGTAACACCTATCCTGGGACACCCTGTATATATATATATATATATATATATATATATATATATATATATATATATATATATATATATATATATATATATATATATATGCCTCTGTTATCCAGCTCTTGATTCGAGACTTGTCTGGGCATTCTATTTCCTGATTTTACCGAAATTCCATTTTTTTCGATGGATGTCACAAGAATACAGCTTTTATTATTGCTTGTCTGAGATTAATGAAGTAATTGATGACGTAACAACCAACATAAACGAATAGGACTAAACGTCATGTTGATTTTATCTTTTAAACAATAAAAATTTCTGAAAATTCTTTAATACGCAGTATAAGCAGTGGGCGTGTGAAAATAATTTTAATTTGCTGAAAATTGTGTTAGTTGGTAAATGACCCCAGGAAGCTCATTTTAAAATGATGATAGGATGTCGGACCTTTCTCATTTAGCGTTCTGTATATTTATTTACTTTCGTTATCAATGGGCATCACTTGACATTAAAATCCATCGCACTATACATATACAAATTTTATATTTATTTTTCTTATGTAAAAAATGAGAATTAGTTCTCTAAACCACCTGAAGATGCCTTCTTATGCTATAAGGATTTGAACAAATAATGTTAAAACAGCTGTTCACCGGGCTATATGCCCCTCCGAGCACTGGATTACATACCAAAATTTGCCGTATTTTGATTAACACTGCTAGACAACGAAATACTTGGTTTTACTACGAGGAACTACCAGAAAGAAGGATGCTTTTTAGAAAAAGCTTCCACACACAAGCAACATAAGTTAAAACAATTTTAGGTCCTCGTGGCTTTACTTCCCCTAACAACGGCCATATAATTTTATGAAAATACAACCCCTACGCAAGCAAACCTAAGCAAATCTTAACAAATCCAAAAAAGACGAATCGGGATTATTTAAGTTTGCTCAGGATCATGTTCTGTCGTTTTTTCATTAATATTTTCTAAACTATTAGAGTTCAAAATTCCATTATCGAAAACTTGCGTTTTCAAAAAAGTGTTTTCGAAATAGTGTGATTTTTTTAAATAATACTACGCTACTCTAAGCGTGTATGTGGATCGAGATGAAGACATCATTTTTAATTTTGTGTTTACGACTGATCCAGCTTCTATCTTCAATTTTGGTTTTACTTCCCCTAACAACGGCCATATAATTTTATGAAAATACAACACCTACGCAAGCAAACCTAAGCAAATCTTAACAAATCCAAAAAAGACGAATCGGGATTATTTAAGTTTGCTCAGGATCATGTTCTGTCGTTTTTTCATTAATATTTTCTAAACTATTACAGTTCAAAATTCCATTATCGAAAACTTGCGTTTTCAAAAAAGTGTTTTCGAAATAGTGTGATTTTTTTAAATAATACTACGCTACTCTAAGCGTGTATGTGGATCGAGATGAAGACATCATTTTTAATTTTGTGTTTACGACTGATCCAGCTTCTATCTTCAATTTTGGTTTTACATCCCCTAACAACGGCCATATAATTTTATGAAAATACAACCCCTACGCAAGCAAACCTAAGCAAATCTTAACAAATCCAAAAAAGACGAATCGGGATTATTTAAGTTTGCTCAGGATCATGTTCTGTCTTTTTTTCATTAATATTTTCTAAACTATTACAGTTCAAAATTCCATTATCGAAAACTTGCGTTTTCAAAAAAGTGTTTTCGAAATAGTGTGATTTTTTAAAATAATACTACGCTACTCTAAGCGTTTATGTGGATCGAGATGAAGACATCATTTTTAATTTTGTGTTTACGACTGGTCCAGCTTCTATCTTCAATTTTGCGTTACATTTGTGGTGTCTTGAGCGTTTAATAAATTCGTTTCAGTCGTTAATGGTAACGCCTCCAAAACCTAGTCTTGCTCCTATCCCATCCACATTAATGGCCAAGCTCTACAGAACAAAGGGACGTTCGATCTTGTTGGCATCGCTTTCGAACATGATCTCAGCTGGCACAAGCACATGCCTTTAATAGCCACATCAGCAGCTAAAAAGCTTGGTTTTCTGTATGGAGCCAGAAAATACTTCTCCTCTTGTAACTTACACACTCTCTATGTTGCCCAGATAAGACCTAACCTAGAGCACTGTTCCCACATCTGGGGAGCAGTGAACCAGAACAATAATTTTTAATAAAAAATAAGATTCAGTAGTAGCATGTTTAAATGTATTAGTTTCTACACGAAGTAAATAGATATTTACCCCAAATCAATATACCCTAGGGAAAGAGATAATTGATATAGGGTAGTTTTTTTCTCTGTGTTCTCGAGATCTTGTATTGAGCCACTCACCGTGAATAACGCTATATTATATAGATATATCTTTCATCCCACATAATTTGTCACAACAATAAAATAATGATAAATGTGTAGTTAAATAATCTCAAAAGGGTTTCTATTCAGTAGAGCAACGCAAAAGACAATGCCTTAATCTGTCGATTATCCTTAAACCCGGGCTAAGCGTTTTCAAAGTTCCGCGCCGTTCTCATAAAGGAGACGATAATGAGCGTATTTCGTGCTAAACTTACCGCTGAATAAGGCCATAATTGTAGCTGTTGTTTTGTTAATCCTAATTAATGAATTTTGAATGGAATTCGTATCGTCCCTGTTTTACGAGAAACTGTTAATGGTAATCTTACACTATGGATTTCGATGCATTAAACTGAATTCTTTCTGTGGAATTTTTAAAAGGGTTCAAAAATAGAAAATCAGCGAATTTTTGAACAAAAATCTTTATAGGAGATTTATTTACATTTAAAACCGTCCCTTTTTGATAATAGGCTTACTAAGCATTTTTTTTATTGCATAATACATTAAGTACCCTATTTGAAAAGCTTATGCCCAGAAAATTAGAAAGAGGTTATTTGACATCGTGACAAAGTATAGACAACCCGTAATAACTCCTATGAATTTTTGTTGCATAAATAAAGGGGTTCTTTGTGTCAAGAAAATAGAGAGATTTTGCAACTAGAAATTGCAAACACGCTAACCCGTAAACGATAAAACATAAAGTGGTGTATACATCACATGATTTATAGAAACCTAAAAATGAAAACAGTCTTCCTTACCTTTGGTAGGCTTATAAATTCATTTAGCAAATGAGGTGAACACTCTGATTAAAATACCACTCTAAATTTTATCGCTTATGTGTTAGAGTGTCTGTAATTTATTTTTGCAAAATCTCCCTAATAGTTTTCAACGTTAAGCTCGAAATCTTTGGGAGGCACATGACTTATTGTAAGCAGTTCGGCTGATCATGTGCCTGTTAGATCCCAGTAAAGGGACAAGAAAAAGAGACAGGGAAGCAAGAGCGAGATAACATGTATCTTCCTATTGGCGATTTAAATTAAGAGCGCTGCGCCCTTGGTGCCCTACCATAGTGGGCAATGTTTCCATTTCGTTAGTAATTAATAAATGACTGCCGGGTGCTTTTACTGTTTTTCTATGATGCGGTTGAATTCTAAAGCTTCGTGAAAACTTTTATGCCTGACATGGCTTTTTCTTGCTTGATTCTTACTTTACCTCTTAGGAAAAGCGTGATCCTATTGGTTGTGACGTCATATGATATGTAAATAAAAGTGGTGTTATGGCTGGTGTATTGTAAATGCTAGTGTTGATTTTTTTCTTAATTATTTCCCAAATATTAGATTAGGAGATTTCGTGGATCATCATCAATCAGTCATTCACTACATAGTTATTTGCTTAAAAAAATGGTCAACAATGACCGCAGGAGCAATCGGATAATTTTCTGGCTAAGAAACCTATTTTATTTTCTTCGCTGTCGACAGTTGATTCATTTACGATTACTGCTTATTTTTCTACAAATCCTGACTTTACCTGCATCTGCAGAAATTAAAGAAATAAAAGCAGAAAAGTATTTGCTTAAGATATATTAACTGCTATGTGCTTAATAAGCTGCAAATAAGTTTTTTATTGTATTTATCTTACGGTATACTGTGACAGTGATAAGTGATAAGTCATTCAATTTATCTTTAAACTTTTTTAGGATTTATTATACCATGATAATAAACGAATTGCAAAATATGCTTACTTGATTTTGGCGATATTAACATTTAATAATATGTATGTAAAATTTTTAATTTACTTGGCACTACTTTCTTCTGTTCTTGACACATAAACCGAATTTTAATGTATGAATGTGTACACGATATTTACTGGCACTTTTTTCCAACGCTAATATAAATACTAACGTTTGATGCCCTTATTACACGACCCTAAAGACAAAATGTCAATACAAATGTCGCAGAATATAAAACAAATTTATGGTCAAATTTTTTAAAGGGCAGAGCAGACAGCAGCGCACTCGGAGAACTTTAATGTCAGGTTCGATTTGATAAATAGAGATGGGCTCTTGATTTATTGTCTGTCAATTAATAAAACTTCAGTATCGCATCAATTACACCCTTCAGATGCGGGGATTTTTGATGGATTTAATCGACGCGAACAGTGTGAGTTGTGCAATGTGTCGGATGTCGGAGTTCACTGGAAAGAATAACACGATTAGAGATCTTTTATTAGATTAGAAAAACGGAAGTTGGTCGTCGTAAGATGAGATAATACGCGCCCGTGGCTGCAGATAAAAAGTGTCGATAAATATATTATTTGTTCTTGGATTCTTAAGGGTCTAGAAGTGTGAAAATCTTTTAATCCCACCAAAGACATCAATACAACTAAAATAGACTAAAATAGTTGAAAAATTTAAAACTAATGATCCAATGATGTGATTCAATTGTGTGGAATTGCAAACGATCTATTATTTTTGGCGTAACTTTAAGGCAATAAACAAACAGGCTGCAAGCTTAAACGACTATTAAACGAACAAAATACCAACAGCATAATTTTAACCTCTCCAAAGGGCGTTCGCGAGCAATAGAAGTAAAACTTTAGCCAACAATAGAACTCATTCAATTAATAGGTTTTATTATTTCTCTCATACCTTATATGTTTTATTATAGTGTGTATTTTAATTAACATAATATAAGGATTATTCACTTAGTTTTTAGATTTTTTGTTTAAACTGTAGTTCTTGTTCGTTTAATAAAATATATTTTCATTTAATTACACCGCCCACAAATAACTATTTTTCACCCAATTATATTTGAGGATTCTCATCAAATAATTTAATGTTTTAGCTTAAACAATTCTATACTCTAACTCTAAGGAATAATAGTAATTTATTGGTTTCCTATAGTATTTTTGTAATTGAAGAAATGGTTATATAGTTTTCAAAGAAGTAAGGCTATTTTTGAACACTAATAATAAGTCTATATTTAAAGCAATGCCTTTTTTGGTTCTTTCAATGATGTTTTGTTGGAACAGTATTAACTTTAACATAACCAAAGTGAGAGTGGTCAAAAATAATACTATTATTGAAAATAGCATGGATTTATTATATAAAAGGATTCGATATCCGTATACTGTGAGCGTATCGAACGTGAAGCCTTATATGTTGTTTGTGTTCGGGGAGCAGTTTACGAACTACGAACATAGACAAGACTACGAATTACTACGTAATTGAATCAAGAACGGTAGTAGAAAGAGATAACATAGCATTGGAGTGTTGGAGCTCAGAAGTGTTGCTGTCTGTGCTGGTTGTTTAGGAAAACGGCTGAACCTCGGTCTGAACACTCGGTTTCACGTACGTCTTTGTTTAATGAACTAGAAAAGAAAAAGTGCGACGTATAGATTTATAAATGACTCGGAGCGACTTTAAATAAACACCTTTAGAAATAACATAACCTATAAATACTAAAACCTTTTTAACTTAAATTTATTATTATTTAGCAGAAAATAAGGTAATTTTGGCCTTTTATTACTTTTAGCAAATCTTGTAATGCTTCTAACGTATTTTTTGTACACAAATACAAGGTAAAATAATTTGTGGCCAATGTTTACAAATTGTGTTAATAGTGTCGCTTAGAATGGTTTGTTTTGGCTTCAAAGAATGTTACATCATCCCGTATCCTTTTATATGATAAATCCATGGAAAATAGCATAGCAGTTTTTTCTGTGTAGTTTCGTTTTAGGTATAGATTTTTTTACGCGTTTGAAGCTTTTTTTACGTGTATGAAGCCTCTACTGGCGTCATTTTGGTTAACCGAGCATTTATTTCTTTATCCGAATGTGGGTTACATTGTTTAAATTAATACAATTAAGATTACTCACAACATTTTTGCGTCGGAAGCATTCCGCGGATGTTGATAATTAGGAATTAGTGTCGAGAAAACTTGGTCAGCACGAAACAGTACGCGAGGTAGATTAAACGCTGTATAATGGAGGAAATAAATTAATTCAATTTTAGAGATAGTGGTTTTTGTAAGGGAATATGTTATTATTACACACTACAGGCATACTACAGGCACCGGGATTGCAAAAACGATATTAAGCTAATTGTATTTCGTATATTTTGACGTTATAAGTTGCATTTTGTAGAGCGGTCTATAGAGTTTTACGTGTTAAATTGTTAACATCATCTTAGGCCCTGTTCTATTAGAAGTTTGAAATATTTGACATAGGTAGATTCATGAGCATTAAGATTAGGTTAATAATACGCTCTACAAGTAGGATCCTGATATTTAGATGTCTTTATAGACGGCAGTGTCCCGTGGGGAGTCCTGTTGCCATTGTAAGTGTCCTCCTGCTTAGTTGCTTTGGTTCTATTTTTGTCCAGCTCCCTGATAAAAGATCGCGATTTTCTTAAACCAGGGAAATCCATCTAGTATATCTGATGTTGTCTTGGCAGTTGTTCCTCTATTTCTCCTCGTGCGGTTTGGTACGAGAGTCCACATCTGGGTTCAGGGACAATCAAGGTTTCTGTCGCTCCCTTTTTAGATAGCCTATCGGCAGCTAACGAGGGGTGTAAAAAATTAATGTATGCATTTTAGGTGGTTTTTAGAGCTTCTTTGGCATAATTATTAAACGAACATAATCTTAGGACTCTGAAATTTACCTATGTCAAATTTTATCCCTATACTTCTATGGAAAGGAGTTTAACATGGTGTTAAAAATTTAACACTATGGCCCTAATTTACAAAAAAAATGGAACTATATGTATAATAATATGTATATTATAAGGTAGTCTAGAAATACAATGAAGTTATTTTTAAAATTATTAGGTTTTAGTTATATCCGAGGTTATATCCATTTAAGTAATTTAATTCATTTTTGGAAGTGAAAATGACATTTTGTTATTTTTTTTCAGGATTTACTTGATCCAGAAAAAATGCGAATGGGACAAACTTAACCAACGGTAAGCTTATTATAATATTGCTTTTTACAAAGATAATATTTTTTCCAACATTCCTTTTTAATTTTTTAAGTTTACACCAAGAAAATAAGGCATGTCTTATAATCCCGTTGTAAAATAAAGTAATGTTCAAAATATGCCGTTGGTTTTTACTGCCATAAATCAACTACCTGATTGAACCCCATTGTGTTGATCCCAACATCTTTAAACTGCAATGAATGGGCGCAGGGGTGGATTTTGTTTCGTCTTTTGCTAGCCTAATTTTTAATGATTTTAATGTGGGTACAGATTGTTCTTCATACATAGCATAAATTTTTCTTCTTAATAGGTCCTTAGCACTCTCGTCTATACTTCTTAATTGGCCAACGTCGTTTCGTTGTTTTCTTGCATTAATAGGTTTCATTGTTATGTCCTTTATCGAAGTTAAGGGAATTTTAGCTAAAGCACTAGTTTCTGCTAAAGCAGCATTTTTATTCAAACCCCTTCTTAGTAAAGATGAATATACATTTTTGACTATTTCTTTCGCATCGGGTGATAAATGCTTTCTTTTTAAAGATACACTACTAGCTGCACCATCAGCATGAGTCCATGGACGCCACATTATACTTAAAAAATAGTTTAACTAAGCAAACTAAATAGTTAAAATAAAAAGACAAAATTAGCGCACACAACTCGCACCTCACACAGGAAAGCTAAAAAGGTGACTGAAGGTGCCTTAATAAAATATCATTATATATTATTAATATTAAGTGCTTAAGTTACAGGTAATTAATTTAATTACCTGTAAAAATTTAATTTTAACCATTTTTTCCTAAAGTGAATTGGAAAATAATAATCTTAACAATTGGTATAATTCATGTCGCAGGTAAAATATTAAGGGCCAGTCCTGTCTGAAAGGGATGGACATTTATGAACTTTTATAGCCTAAGACATCATTAAGGATTTATTGCAGTCAAAAAATCAACGGTATATTTTGAATTTTTCTATAGTATCAAAGTTACCATTGAAACAGATATAATATATTATGTTAAATTTTTTGTCTTAAAAGCTTGTCGCGTTCGTTTTAGTACATCTAAATAATAAAAGCTTGTTTTTAAAAAGTATTTTTTACAAGATTTAATTTATATGAGAGATGTAGATTAAGCCAATGCTCTTGTGTTAACGACTGTAAATCATCAACGTAGCCTACTGATTGAACTGCATAGGTGTCGCGGGATACTTATATTTACAATTTTTGCTAATTTAGCGTTTCCCTGAAGAAACCAAATAAAGGGTACGTTCTGTATTTTTTGCCTTTGTCAAACCCGGTCATTTTGACCGGCCGACCCTTATACCTTACACCGCACTAAAGATAGGAAACGATACTTTGTAAAACCGTCTTTTGATGGTTGTTTTCGCCTTTCTCTGCGGCAAACACTTCAATGAATAGCCCGAATGGCCATTGAAGTTTTATATTGTATAGGGAGAACAATAAGGGTTGATTAGTTTTATGTTCGATATGGGCCCTTGACCCAAAACGTCGTGTTATTTTTACATCGATAACTTCGGTTTCTGTCGTCCGAGCTTATAAAGTTTTATAGTCGGTTGTTTTTTGTTTGTTTCATCGTGTTTCTAAGCATAATGGGTTTATAATAAAAGCGGTTTCGCCAGATTTAAAGAATTTTTATTACAAACTTATTCATTTTCGAAATAAAGCATTTTTTTTTAAATCGTTTTTCGGCGGTGGTCTATCGCCGATCGATTGATCATCTGATTGAAAAGACCGTTCATAACACACAACAATTAAACTTGGTTTGGTGATTTCTCCTATTTAATTTCATTGGAATTTTAAGAAGTTTTACTCGTATTCCCTAGTCTATTTGACACCTTAGGATGACTTTTAATATAGGAAACTACCTAAAATATCCCTTCATTTAAAATATTAGTATTAAAATCATGAAATTAATTTATAGTCAAACAGTTCATTAATCGCATTTTAACAATACTGCCCATGTGCTACTTTTCAAGCTTTATTCTTCAAACTTAACCTCCTCACCAGTTTGAAAACTTTTGGGTTAGTACCGGTAGAGAAAAACAATATTAGAAAGTTAATTTTATTTTTCTTACAAAGTGGGATTTGGCCTTTGACACCCACTAAAAGACGTTTAAAAAGGCTGTATAGCGAAATTTCGTTAGGGTCGCTTCACCCCACTGTGTCGGGGGTGATTCACCTTCAGCTGATATTTAACTGAAATTTTACGTGACATTTTGCTGCTTTATTTGTGACCTTTTCTTGAAAGCGTAGCTTTAACGTTGTGTCCTGTTTATTTTAAAGCTCTGTTGTATAGAGAGGGGTAAATTGCTTTCGAGTTTACATACACTTTTGGACAAAAGAAGAGCGAGAAAATGATTGTTTCTTTAAATTTCACTAATTTTTTTTTTAAACCTGCGTCTGTTATTTAATTTTAATTAAATACTGTTCTCACAATCTTAGTAATATCTTATAACTGTAGGCCGAACTTCAGGGGCTTATGACGTAAAAATCAGAGTTGGAGTTAGGTGCTCAATGTAAAATCTTAAAGAGTTATTGTCTATTATGTTATTTAGTATTATCAGAGACTATAAAGAATATAGACAGACACTCGAATACACGGAAAAGCCGGTCTACCTTGAGACATTTGGTGGTTTTACTGGTTTATGGTTTAAAAGTTTGTTCATCCACCATTATATGTATATATACATGTAGATACATAGTATACATATTTATATAATGGTAGACAAACAAACTTTTAAACCATAAACCAGTAAACCTACCAATTTAGTTAAATTATTCTAGTAATTTTCTTCAAAATTATATTTTTGGGTTTGTAACGACTTCTTTAAGCGATTTATGCAATAAAATAATATGCATATTCCTTATTGATTACGAACACTAAAAAGAAAAAATCTGGCCGGACATCCGGTGCCCGGCTCACAAATGGCCGGACATCCGGCGTCCGTTGCATCCCTAATCGTGACCCCCAAAAAATACCACTCTGCAGATTATTTCGAATGAGATAGGTGTATCACTTTGGCGCACAATTTTATATTTCTAGAAGCCGCTACGTAACACATTTGCTACACAAAGATTAAATCGATAAAAAAACTTACAAGCAATTTTATTTAGCCTTCAACCGATTTTATAAGTTGTATGGGCACTTGACCCAAAAAGCTCCTTTTCTTGGCTCCTTTGTTCGATGAGCTTCTGGCTGGATGTTATCCGTTTTATGACGGACGACGATAGGATTTGTGTGCCGGCTCTAATGCTTTTTAGATGGTATTAAAAATGTTATACATAAGAAACCAAGCGGTAGTAATAACAAAACTAATTTATACTATTGGGTCGCTTGATTTAGATCGCTTTAAATCCGTCGTGCAGAGAGTTTCTTAAATCAGTTTGTGGAAGTTCCTTAACAGTTATTTCGCGGGCTGAGAACCAGAGGGTTCTAAGGGTCGTATTCATAGAAGTTCCTCAGACTTTGAGGTTTCCTCAGCATAGATCTCCGGTTGCCGAGTTGGTACGGCGCCAGCTTTGCAATCGAGAGGCGCGGGTTCGAACCCCGCTTCGACCATAGATATTTTGTGATTGTTAACTGTTGGAAGGTGGTAGAGGAATTCTTCCTCGACCGAGGTAGTACCACCCCACACAACCTCTGAAAGGGCTGGTGAAATCCTTGCGGATGTTTCCAGCTCTGGATGTGTGAGTCGATTCCCAGTACCTACACCCACGGTACATAGTAGGGGAAAGACGGGGAATACCGATCACCTAAAGTAAAACGTTAGAAAAAAATGCGTACTCTATAGAAAACGTATATTTATTAGTCACATTGTTTTAGCTACATATCAATAGAAATACATCTAAAGAAAAAACGAAATATTTTTAAGTCAGTATATTGTAAAAAAAAATAAAAACGAAAAATGTCATCGGTCGATATTAACCGACACTGTGGGGTAAAACCGACCACATAAAAAATATGTACAAAATGTCTAAAAATTATTAGTTAGTACCGCAGAAATAGCAAATGTCATCGTTACAAATATCGCAGCATGTATATTCCGCATGAGCTGCCATACCTCACTTAGTACATACAAGCCACCATTTTCCATCCCTGCCAAATTCATAGCATAAGAAGCAGGGCTCTTTTACCACTTCCTATTTGTTTTTCTTAATGGATTTTTCTTGCGTTTCTCTTTCATCTTGGTCAACTAAACTTTGTTTTACTTGTTATTCTTTGCAAATTACCTTTTCTTTCCTTTCAATTTTTTTTTGTCTTAAGTTCTTTTCGGGTAGAGGTGAAGATTTTTGAATGTGCTTTTCTGGATTTTTCTTTTTGCGCATGATTTTTAATTTTTGGTGGAGACAATAAATCTGTAAACGATATTTTAGCTTGGACTATTTTTTCTTCAAAGTCACTCTCATCAGAATCAGTTGTTAGTTTGATGGATTTTGAGTCATCAGTGGAAGAATCATAGGACTGTGATTGTTTCTTTCTCTTAAAACTGTTAGCTGATTTTTTCTTAGCTAATATTCCTGGAGGTCCGGGTTTAAGATCATGGTGCGCTTTTAAATGAATGACCTTAATTAATACATAGATATAATAATGATACTTTGCGGATTGCGGGTATATCGATTTCTATCGGTTAAAAGCGACCAATATGATCGATATTACCCGAAATCACATCCCCAATCGTAGGTCGGTTCCATTCCATTTAAAGTGAGGTTTATCTAAAATTCGATAGATAATTAGATGGCAGCATACCTACGTAACAGCACTACCATCAGTGGACATCGATTTACGTACGCACACTTTAGATACTTACCTATTTTTTAAACCAAAACATTTCTTAACATATTCACTTTTAGACAAATCGTCAGTTTTCTGCTAAACGCGTCGCGATATCGTCGGGTCGAGCGGTAAACTGACTAACATGGTTAACCTTGAACTGTTTGCGCTAAAGATGTTAAGAATTGGCGGCTTAGGAAACATGAAAATTGGTGGTCGGTATTACCCGCGTGGTCGGTATTCCCCGTCTTTCCCCTACTTAGACTTCGGTCTTCATGGGCTGTCAGAAGATAAAAGAAAGCAGGGTAAGAGAAAAATTTTGCGTCGTTTTGGTAGAAAACGTAATTTTTCATTTAAACATGGATGTTTATTAAACATCTTTCCCAAAACTCGGTTCGACACTGTGCATATTTAAAAATTAATCGCCTCCGCTACTGAATAAATAAGTTAACAGCCAGGTCCCATACTGACGGCCAAAGTGGTGGAGTCCCAATTCACGATTTTATTACCGACTTGATCGTACTAAGCATTTTAACACTCGTCCGTTGTTTATTTCATCGCCTGCCCGCTGATGGCCTAATTGCGTTCCCATGCTCGGCACAAAACTTTTTCTCGTCGCCACAAAAAAGGTTTTTCACTTTATCGGGGCTTCCGGAAGCCTCGACACTGGTTAAAACCAATTTGGGCGATGGGTTTCTACTTAATTAAATTTAATCTTTCTAAATAAATATAAAAACTAATGAGAAAATTCACTGATATTTAAAACCGGTCTATTTTGATAATGGGCTTGTACAGGAGGAGTGACTATGCAAAAGTCGCTAAATCCGTTTTTTAACTTTTTCCAGGTAGCTAGTAATTTTTATACTTCATAACTATGTCCCCGTATTTGCATACCGAGATTAAACAAACGCCCTTAAATCGAATTTAAAGTTGGAACCTAAAACTCGTCGGCCATTCAATAGTCGATATATCCAAGGGCTGATCAAGCAAAAATCGATATTTTCAGTTGTGATTAAGCAAAGCTCAATAAATCCGTTCCATAAGAACTCCCATGTGGTGTGGTGCATACTAAAACATCAATCGCTTGAAACTTTGTAGGAAATTCGACTTAGATTTCCCGTCAGGAGGGACAGTTTTTTGTCAGCCGATAGGGTCTTCGGTAAGGTCGAAAAAGAACTAACAATTCATCTAACAATCAGGAAAAAGATATGGTGATTTAAAAACGCTTAGATTTGAATGGCTACTCTACGATGTTAAAGAAGTAAAAGATATTTTAAAAAAGGTGGATGCAATTCTAGATATAAAAAGAATACTTCAAAAAAGCCAGGTTCGCAAATCTCCTATTTCCATTAGGTGCTTGCTTTCAGAATTATTTTTGATACGAAAGTCTACCAGAAGCCCTAAAATTCTTTTGAAAGAAAGAAAGAATTTGGATTAAAACTAAATCACACTCATCCACTTTCTTTCCTTTACGGGCTATTAGAACATACAAAGAGGAAAATCTGATACGTTTTCGATTTTATTATGAATACCACCAGAAATACATATTTATACCTAGCATTAGAACCATTAGACAGAGCGTCATACAAGGGTTTAGAATCATCAGAAATCTTAATTTAACTAAAAATTCTCATACGTGGTATTAGAATGAAGGTTGGGTACAGGATGCAAGATGGAACAAATTTGACGCTTACCACTGCATTAGAATAGAATCTTCTAAATTTATAGCTAGATGTGGTGGAAACCATGTCTAAAAAATACAAATACAACACACATACAACATACAAACATAACAGTTTTTAACAACACGTATCGGCTTAGTAAACAGTCCTTATAATAGACTAACCAACAGAGATTTACAAATAAAAAACAAACTCATTATTGCAAAGCTTTTTAGTTTTGTTTTACTTACTATAAAACACTGAAATGAGTTGCTCCATCAGCAAAAGATCTATTATTTTTGGCGTACCTATAACGCAATAAACAAACGGGCTGCAAGCTTAAACGACTTTTCAACGAACAATTAGCAACAGCAAGATTTGAACCTCCAAAGGGTGTCCGCGAGCAATAGAAGTAATATTTCAGTCAACAGTAGAACCCATTGAATTAATATTTTTTATTATTTCTCTAATACCTTTTATGTTTTATAGGAATGATTATTTTAATTGAAATGATATAATGATTATTGACTTAATTTTTACTTCTTTTATTTAAACCGTAGTTCTTGTTCGTTTAATAAAATATAAGTAATTTGTATCACTTCCTTCTTCATTCCTTCATTCCTTTTAATAAAATAATATTTCTATTAAGCTCATATATGCTGTATAGTTTGGTTTTCTATATTAAGAACTAAACAGGAAACGCAAAATCGTAATCCTCAAAACCACGGCTGAGGAACGTTGATATTATTGAGGCAGGGATTCCACCAAATACGGATTAACCGTAACCGCGGCCCCTAAAGACTATACAAACATCAGGTCGTTTATTAGTATCAGAAGGAAACAAACATTACAGTTTAGTTGCCCAAAAATTAGGTTAGAGTATTTTGGTATCGTTACCGCAAGGGTTGCGGTGCGGATAGCAAAGGTCAGGTCCGAAATTTCTGGGATTAAAGCGAGATTTACCGCCATTTTCTTACTATAACCATTGTTTGTAGCTGATTTTCTAAATCTAAGTTTTGTAAAATACAGATGTCTATTTAAAATGTAATATAGCCTGTTAACCAGCAACTTTAGGAGTTATGTATATAGGAGGCATTTCTCAAAAGCATACGTGTGGAGTGTATTTTCCTAAAAATTCTAAGAGGTCGATATAATTTCCCCCATTGGCGGACCCACTTGCTTTATTATGGCCCCTGAAACTTAATTTGCGTGTAGTGCAAAGCTAAGATCTGCGTGGACTTTGTGTTTTCCTAAATATTTGAAAATTTGATAACTTTCTTTATAACCCTGAAGACAACTAATAGGAGAAAATGGGCCTGTACACGAGCAACCTTTTACTTTTAACTTTTACTCGAAAAAAACGTGTCAGAAAAAGCTGCAGAATACAAGAACAAACCATAGAAAATAACAAAGAAAACCAAAAAAGACAATTTAATTTCTCTAATTCTCACATATAAATAGCTTTGTTTCCTGCGTCAGGGAATAGACGGGAAACACAAAAGTGTAATCTCGAAAACCAGGACTGAGAGACGTTGATATTATTATGGGAACAGATTTCTGACAAAATAAGGATTACCTTTATCTCGGGACCCTTACGAATCCACTGAAAGGTTTTTGATTTTATTTTTACATTTTTTTTTTTGAATCGGTATAGGTATAGTTCTATGGATTAAACTTATTTCATGCAGCACATTTTTCGTTGAATTCTTGTAATATTCAGTGGCGTTACCGTTTGATTCACGGGTTTATGTGAAGCTTTTAATTTGCTAACTATCAAAAAGGATGGGGATGGGCACTCAGGCTGGGCATAGGCGGTTCTAGACCTCTATTTTTGAAGGGGCTTAAGCCCCTGGTTTATATATAAGGCGGCTAGGCCACTCAGTTAGATTTGGGGGTGCTAATTCGAGATTTGGGAGGGCTTAGCCCCCCGGCTATCTAGGCGTCTCCGTTTCCTTATATGACCATAATTGGGGTTTCAATAATGGAAAAAATTAATTTGGGGGGCTCACTATTTTAAGTTATTTAATTTTTTGTTTCTCCAGGAAAAATAATCCAAAAAACCTGGTTGAGTTGCATTCGGCGTGTTAGACGGATGTGATAACTACTACACTACGTACCCGTATAATTCTCAAAAGCAGAAGTCCTACCGATTTCGTATCAGATTGTATTTTCCATGTTGGATTTTCCGCGTTGGATTTTTATCGATTTTATCACCTTAAACACTTTTTATGTTCGAAATTTCAAAGCTCGATTGGAAGTACCCTAGATTTATGATGATCTATCAGTCGGTCAGTCAGTGAGTGCCCGAAATTGTAATTTTTGGACACTCGTATCTTGGAAAATATTCCACCTAGACGTATGAGACTTAGTATACTGCTTTTTTTGGTAACCTTAACACCTTAATTAGGAATAAAGTATTGGCAGCTTAAATTTCTGAGTTCTATAAATCTGCGACCACCGACTGACTAACAACTACCTAAATATTACGCAAGGTACATATTTGTTCTTCTTTACATTACTTGAGCCATACATACAATAGGGAATATGCATACATGCATATTCTCTATTGACCACAACACAATGTAGTGGGTCCAAGGAGGCCTTGCGGAAAAATCCAGAGTATCTACGTATGAACGTGATTGACTGAAATCATTTCAGTGAAATGATTCGATCTCGATTAGTTAGTACCTAAAACAGAAAACTGTTTACTCGAGTCGACTCATTTCTTTGAAACTTATTGTTCATACGAAAACAAAATTATTTGTTTACAGTGAACCTTAGATTGTACTATAATCGTGTTTGTTGTCGCTACAAACCGGGTAAACTCATTCCGTATCCATATTTCTTTTTTCATCCGTAATTATTCTACTTCTTGTATTCTTAAATCAAAACCTCCCAAAAAGCGAACGAATAAGCAAACACCATTTCTCCTGTAAATTATAATTACAAACTTTATAACAGCATTATTAACGGTCTATATAACACAACGTTCCTTTGGGATATTACGTTAATCATTTCTAATTAACTAATATTATAGTAACTAAAACATTTTCCCGCAAAAACATTTAATTATGAAATATGACAAAGCCAGGGCGCACAGGCGAGATCCGGAAAACATAGAAAATCTGTTTTTTGCCGCCGAACGATGAAGGTTCTCCTTTGATGTAATAAACGATGTTTTGGTGAAGACTTTAGCAGATGCGGCGGCCGCAGAGACGTTAGGAAGCTTAGTCTGCCTGTTATCCCATTTTGTACTGGAGTAATAGGGAATATGCATTTTATTGCATATCAATCAAGTCATTACAAACCCAACAATGATATTTTGGTTATCATTTATTTAAAAAAATAACGACGTCAGATATAGTCTACGGCATGCGTCGCTGTTTCGTGCTACATTCTCAAATATTCAATCCGCTTTATCTTCTTGCTCGAAATTTTTAACAACCATTTGGTCAATCATATTGTTTTCAGCAATTAGTCACGTGCCTCTCAAGAAATAAGGAACGCGGGCTCGAGTGTATATTCAGTTGCTTATACTCACCACATTGAACCCGAATCGTTTATCTGTGATATAAGTGGAAGATATTTGTTGTTTGAGTTCGGTTTATGGTTATTGTTCGGTCAAATTTTGATTTTGAAAATTGACTATCAACTATTAAAGTATAAAAAGTTCACAGCGGCAACATTGTAAGCGCTAACCAATTGCGGCATCCCATGCGGTAACAACGACGACGCACGTTGAAGGGAGCATCTGCAATCTGCATGGTGCCTGTTCGAATGGATACCGCTGCGCGAGAGATATTTTAAAATTAGAAAGCACAGTAATTTAAGAGAAAACTTAAAGTTAAAAGCAAAATAAATTTGTTATATCAGTTAAGCAAACCGATCGTTTCATTGGACATAAATTTTCGGGTCCAAACGAGACGGATAAAGCAGTGCAATCGAGAGTGAAAAATCGATCCTAGTGATCGGTCGTCGCGTCGTTTACAGCGGTATCCGCCATTGCACAATAGGGTGAGTTTCCTGAATCTTTCCAAGTGTTTTTATTTACCTGTTATATCCATTGTCCAATTGACTGGTTGGTTAGCTTGAACGAGTATGAGTGACGAATTAAAGATGCTAGTTAGGGAAAGGGGCATAAGTAAGGGCTCTTTAACCCGGCAACAAAGTTTTTTTGATAGTAGAAGAATAAAGAATAATCCAAAATACGCCTCTGATGTCCACTTTGTAAAAAATGAGAGAGAAGGAAATAAGTGCGATCTCTGTCAATTATGACGCTCATGGATTTTTGTTGATTGATTCTTACTTTACCAATGTTTATCATTTTTGAGAATAAATGCTCTTCTTCGCAGCAAGTTGAAAATTGTATTTTCAGGACCAGCAAGTGCTGAGATTTTTGCGATTTAAGATTATTACTGCTAATCGGTAGCAAAAATTCCCCATTCTCTCGATAGACACAGACACCATGGATGTCTTATAAAAGACTCTTACAATGTTGCAAATTAAATATTGAAACTATTACGTTGACACCAACAGAATGGAAATTGTCTCGGAAATTGTTAATCAGAAAGTACAAGAATGCGAGCTCGATGATAAGAAGGGTCATCTTGTTCTAAACGATGAGTCATGAATGATAATTATGTTTGTTATGGCACGGCAACTGTTTGTGCAAGCAATTCGCGGTGAATTTTGAGGGCGAAAATGAATTTTCCTGAAAAGAGGGGCGTCTAATTCCGAAGGTAATTTACATAAATAAGCTGGCTGCTTTTAGAGGTATATTAATTTATTATAATGGCGTTTATTTTAGTCCTAAAATATGTAGATATAGGGTAAAATGGAAGGAAAACGTATTTAAAGTATTTGATTACTTGTTTGGTATTAAAATGAACGAGTTTAAATTAGATAACGGGTGGGTTAAGAAAATATGTGTCCAGGACCGCACTAAGCTCTTTCAGCGCTCTGGGGTAAAATTGCCGTCGGGTGCTTTCCGACCCTTCCAATAGGGAATATGCACATGATCCAAATAAACCTCAACTTTTTTCTGGATTCTCTAGATAAATTAAATAGGTATTCATGGAGGCTGCTTTTATCCATTTATAAAAAATATTTTTTACTACAAATTTTTATAAAAAGTTTGAGACTTGCAAAACGTGATACTATTGGTTGTCACGTCACACGCCATGTAAATAAGAGTGTATTAATGGCTTATATTCCAGTGGTAATTATTTATCTTCTTGATTATTTCCCAGAGATTAGGAGATTTCGTGGATAAGATACATTACATTCGAATATGGTAGTGTGGATGGATTAGGGGCATTCTACCAAGACCTTACCTCCATCTTACTGTAAACTATTTCCATGGGTGCTGGTTCATTTCATCTTTATGTGCAATCTCTGGCGGTTGCTTTTTGTAGACATTAAAAGACATCAATTTTCACTAAACACTATGTATATTCATATATTTACATATTTACACAACACAACTCTTGATTCTGATAGTTGTAATAAGAATATCCATTCTTACATGACACTGTAATTCCGAGATTTCATTTCTTTGATTGGCACCTGGCCGAAACGACTATCTTCTGTTGAGTAGCTTGGCTATCGCTGCTTGGCTAACTCACTGACTATCCGAACCGCAGCTCCAAGATGATATGAAAAGTTACCACCCCTCGCGGAACCCGCCTAACAGGTTTGACCAATTAGGGTTAATTTGGCAATGATGCCAATAATTATATTTTAGCAGATATTATTTTATTTGTTAGAAAGATGACAGGGATGGATCGTTGATACCTCGGTAGGACGACGAGGAGACGAAAGGGGTTGGGTATCTGTTAACCATGCTTGACTTTTTTATGCATTTAAAGAAGTATATTTTTAGAACGCTAAAGCAATAAAAATAATATAAAAAGTAAGTAGATGGGTTAATCGAATTGTGCAATAAAAGAATAGATGCATATATTCCTTATTCCGGGCGACATTCCATCAGAAGAAATAAGACACTTTTTTTATTTGCAATTTTTATCCAAATTGTTTTTTATCAAACCTTTGCTAATTATTTATTTTTATTTTCAGAATTTCGAAAACAATCTACAAGAAGCACGGTAAGCAATTTTCAAATAAATTCTGAACATTTAATTTAGCCCAAAGGAAAATGTAAATAAGAATTATTGTACCCTTTTGAGTTTTTGTTTTTTTGCTTAATTAAATTTTTAATGGGTGATAAAGAATCAGAAAGAATGTTTTGCCTTTGGTATAACTTTTAAAAAGTTAATTGATAACACAAAAAGTGGATTCTCTTTAACGAAAGAAATAAAAAATTAACTTGAAAAATTGTAGTCACGCGTATTTTTCTCTGTTTATGTTTTTAGTGTTATCGAAGTTCTCTTGTCTGTCCGCCTGTGCACCAGGCGCGGCCCGTGACATTTTAAAGTTGTATATATCTCTGTTGCTACTTATGGGCAGTGTTGCCAATCTAAATTTGTGAAATTACACGCTGGCCCGAGCGCTGACCTGTTCAAATTATACGCTTTTAAGTCACACAAATACACGACTTTTTCACACAACTTAATATTTTGTTAAAAGCAAGAAGCAAGGATCATTTTTTTGATGTATGATTTTGAGAAACCCGCCCGGTCGTCCAAATGTGACAGATACAGACAATGGCAAATAAAGAAAGAATGAAGGATAATAAAAAAGCACTCAGAACCATCGATCGAGATATCTTTATGCTCAGAATTCACGTGTCACGTGACCAAAATAAAATAGTGTATCATCTGACAGTGCCAAATTGTCAATATTAACCTATTTTGGTCACTTGGGTAAAGAAAAATATATATTTAACAAAGTCACAACAAAGAACAAATTAACAGGAACTCCTTTTTTATGAAGTAACTATATTTTGTTTGACAAACCTTATAATTTAATATAGTTACTCTATACTGGTGTTTAAGAAAATAATAAATAAAAAACCTTTAAAAATCTAGAAACTCTTTTTTGAAAAGCAACAAAATATTGTTTACACAAGCACTATTGTTTTATCATTTAAATTTTTGCTTGTAAGAAAATGCGGTTTATGTAAAAAAATAGTTTTTGTATACAGGGAGGTCAAAAACCTCAAAAATATAAACTTGATCTAGGAGTAAACTACCTTTATTTTTCAATTTAAAGAAAAATGTCTCTTGAAAAAGTTGCTTAGAATTACTGTTTTAGTGATTATCCAAAATGTTAGAAAACAAACTGTAATATCAGCTTATAAAAGTTCACGTTGTTACTTAGAATTTCATCACCGAACCACAAACAAATATCCAAGCGTTTGTAACTGCCCCCATCTTCCAAAGTCTGGTTAAAAATGAATTTTATTTTCCTTAAACACATTTTGAATATGGCTTTTTTACACAATTGTAAACTTCGTGCTCGTTTTCTTAAAGACATAATAGGATTTTCATCAACAGATTGCCAAATTAATACCCTAGAAGCATCGTTTTCGTCGTACTTTTCTTGGTCTTCTAAATCACTAATGGATCCATTTTTTTTTTAATTTGATTACTAACTTATGTAGGTACCTATTGAAGTTTTGCATAACTATACATTTGGAAACTTTTCTTGAAATTTCTCCATAACGTAGCGATAATAATTCTCGCCATTTCTGTAATTTTGGATTATAAATATTCCTTGATCTAAAGTAAGACATCTTTATTATATTAACAAATACCTTGCAGTTACCAAAGGTGTAATCAAATAAAAAAGGTGACAAATGTGACTTACAAAAATTTTGATTTTAAAAGTTTAGAAATTTCAAATTTTTACTTGAAAATCTGGAATAAGAATTCATTTAAAATTTAAAACAACTTTTTTATTTAACGTTTTGCATTAAAATTTAAAACACGGCAACTTTATTCTTAACCAAATTTGGTTTTTGTATTTTTCGCGTACCCTGTACAAAAGCCAAATTTTTGGCATCGTGGCTCTTATTTTTAAAGCAAGCAAAAACTTTTAAAGAATACCCTTTTTCCGTATCTTACTTTTTGGTCCATTTGTCCTCTTGTCTGCCCCATGCGTGGTCATACTGTATAGAAAATATCTGGGTAGCAACAGTATTAAAAAAACAAAATGGTAGAGATGTTTCCTGATTAGTGATTAGTAATTACTACTCATATTTACAATCAGGGCCACGAATAACACAAATCTAACATATTTTAATAACTAGAAATCCTCAAATGCCGTATAAAGCTGTGGGTCCTACAATACTTGTGATAATAAGAACCCTGTGCGATTTGATAAGAGAACAGGAAATATTTGTATGATAATATTGACGTTTCAAAAATATATTACGCGAAATGACGCCGTTGATAAGATAAAGATAAACGTACTCGTATAAACAAATATTATAACTAGACTTGATACAGATAAAACCGTTTTGAAATATTATAGCCTTTACCCTGACCGCCACATCACATACTAGGCCAAGCAACAGAGCGATTTGTCGTGACATAATCCTATTAGAAAACCGTCTGTGCCATCATCTAAAAGACGATCCGTTAGATGTTTTTTATATTTCCAACTCTGAAATTTTTTCGATTAATTTGTTATAAGCATTTTTAAGCAGCTCTCCTTCACTCCTCTGCTCTACCCATTAGTCGACCGCTTTGGCGCGCTCGGCCATTTTCACGCATCTTTACGTGCATTTCCAACCGATTTCGTAGCATTTTATGGAAAAATTAAAATGTACGTTTTGTTCAATTAAACCTGTACTTTTCAAATCCGTTTCAATAATTAAAATCGGACGATCCATAGAGCATCCAGACCTGTTGCAAAATAGTGTATTGAAAAATTTAAATGACGATTGTGGCAAAACTAATCGTCGGACAGCGTCGGGGTTTTTCACACATAAAGTAGCTATAAATTACTACTTTTTCCCAAAGCTTGAGCCCTCTACGTTTAAAAAAGGCCGATTTATGAATTTTTAAAAACTCCTAATTTTCCGGTTTTTCCGGATTTTCTCCGTTGCTACTTATCCGACCGGGACGGTCGGCCTCTCATTTTGTTCGTATTTTTATTCTCTACAAATCATCTATTTACACCATTAAGATTGCTTACTTTCCATTTCATAAGCAAAAAATTAAAAATATCGCGTTTTTTTGCTTAAAAATGTTTATAACAAATTAATGGAAAAAAATTTCAGAGTTGGAAATATAACAGGAATCATCTACTGACCGTCCTTCAGATGACGGCACAGGCGATTTTCTAATAGGATTAATGTAAAAAAATCGCTAATATTTTGCTCTGTTGCTTGGCCTATATGGGGCCCGATTCTTGACGGCAATGGAATAAGAAATCACGAGAGTTTCTCCCGATCGCGATGGAGAGAAGTCAGCCAATAGCAGACGATAATGCGTGGCATTTTGACGTCATTGTGACGTCATTGTCTCTCGGGAATTAACTCCGTCGTTTCAAGAACAAGGGTGTTGGTTTTAAGAAGAGTATTTAGGGCCTATTTTGTTTTTTTAAACATGATTGTTACTTAGTTATAAAAAATGAATTAGGCTGTAGACCATAAATTTAGAACCAAGGATGATATACCATTATTTAGATTTATAACAAATCCGGCCAATTTGTTTAAACTTAAAATATACTTTAAAAAAAATTCAAATGGCTATAACTTTCTACTAAAACATTTTTTTCTCTTAAAATTTAAAAATTCTCGACAATATGGTGTAAAATTTGTGTAAAAGCATGTTCACAAAAATTGTTTAAAATTCCTTTTGTGAACATGGTTTTATCGTTAATATGTTTTGTTATGACTAAATTAAAATTAATTAGCTAAATAAATTATTTTTTATCTGACCAGATTTAAAATTTGGCCCTACTTTAAATCATATTTTGCCAAATATCAGCCGAACCGTATAAGATATGAAAAAAGTGCAATAAATGAAAAAGTTAAAAGATAAACCAAAAACGTTGTTTTTATACAAAAGAGTAGTCTGTGTCAGCAACCCAGTTTTTAATAGTGGCGTATGAAGGACACTGATCACCTAAGTTTTCTATTATATCAGTAAACATTTCTTTGCCCGATAACCTAAACCGAAACTCGATTTTTTCAAAATTTAACTAGGGTGACGTATCAAAACGGGAAGCCGCTAACAATCTTAGACTAAAACACATAGAAAAGCAATACTAAAAGTCAAACATCTAGAGTAGCAATGTTCAATATACTACATTACCTATTTTATGTTTTTTGCGGTGTTTCTTTGTAGGTAAATAATTTCTTGGCAAAACTAGGCACATTATTAAAAAACCTTCCTTACTTAAAAAAGTGTATTTTGATTGTTGCGTTGATATCACTAGTTGCCCACAAAATTTTGACCCACCTGTAAAAAAACTCACGGGCCGCGCCTGCTTATTTATAAAACATCGTAGCTGTAACCATAGCAAACAATATTCCAACGTTCCACGCTAACTAGATATCAATAACCCCTCGTAAATAAGAAAAACCAAAGTTAAATTAAGATTTTGTGACCCTTTACTTCGGAAAAGAAAGTTTTTCAAGATGATTTTTCCTACGAAAAATAGGTTAACAGGATTTTTTTCCTGTTTTGTCAAAGAATCGCCTGTAAAATTGTTCTACAGTTTTGCAATACCTTGTGTATATGTAGCTATGTCTAAAGTTTCATTAAGTTCATTGTTTTGTTCACGCTCTGATTTTCAAAACTTTTAAATGGTCATGATTACCGGCACTTGTTTTTTAATGGCGTTTTTTCGTAATATAATTTGTAACAAGATTTTAGTATTTGTTTGGTTATTTAAATACACGATAATGAATTATGATTATTTTTTGCTTTTTAATATCAGTTTGTGTAGTGATGATAAAAATTGCGTATGATAGTGGCGGCAGCTAATCATGCGAGTGGAAGTTGTAATTGAATGAATGATTTTTGGTTTTTTATAAAATTGTTATTAGTAATATTTTGTAAGAATTACATAATACATTACATATACATATACTTAACATTTTCCCCAGAGTACCGACAAGTAGGTAACACTTATTTTCACACAGTGTATATACGTACTACGGATAATGGAAAATAAATTGGTTTATTTGTTTTGGGTTATCCATCAAAATATTTTCTTTCGCTTTGTTCAATTTCGATTAAAATCGGGATATTCTCGGATCCTGAATTGGCTTTCCACCTCGGTTTGCACTATAAGAAGTATTTGCCGATGTTTCTTCAGGGAACGAAATAAATCCCAATTCCAATACAATAACTATAATCCGGAAAACAAACAACCTCCCCTATAATATCCGTGATGTAAAACGTCTTGGCTTTGAACTGTAGCCCTCAGTCACTGCGTCAACGCACGTGGTCTCTAACCACCATTCATAGGCGTACAACTTGGACTATGACTACGATAAACCATCACAGAAGCGGAAAGAAAGGTACTCTGGTTCGGGAGAGTGGAGAAAAAATCCACAACTTTGAAACGCCCCTCTCCCTCCTCCTCCAACGACTCTGATCCGAAGATAAATTTATAAAACACTGTACGCAGTGTTTTAACGCAAAATACGAAAAAAAAACATAAATTTTTTTATTTCCGGTTGGCCTTATTGGGGGTTATGGCCCTGCGTTGGATGGGATATAAAGCACATAACCCTATGTTGGGCGCCAATCATCGTCATTACCCCTGTTGGGCGCCAATCATCGTCATTACCCCTGTTGGGCGCCAATCATCGTCATTACCCCTGTTGGGCGCCATTTTCTAGGAGTCATGAATCCACAAAACTTCCTGTTTGACCGCCATGTTTTAGTCACCTGACCCTACGGTGGGCGCTAATGCCCATACGTTGCTCGTCGCGTGGCAATTACACTGCCAGGAATAACATTTTTTTTAAATGACGGCTTCTAATAGCGGCCGTCTACAAACTAAAAACAAATAGTTAATCTAACTCCCTTAAATCTAGCTGAAATGCTCGTATTAAAAAGTCTGAATCAGCTTCCGAGTTTCCGGTCCTTGACTACACCTATAATAATCAGATTTTAGCTTAAGTGATTTTTGTCAAAATTTCAAATGAACGTTATTTCTTAACTACAATATTTTTTAAGGCAATAATGGCGCCGCTATACTCGCCCAAGCCGTTTTTGCTTCATTTTGTTTCTTATTAAATTAATATTAGAGTTGACGTTACTCAATTTGGCTAAATTTTGTCTTTACAAGGGCAAACATATTTGCTCAAGAGTTGATGGAAGGTTCATCAGTTCAGTTATATTACTTATCCAGAAGTTTTTGGCAATAACTGTTGCAACCTGATGTCAAAAAATTACCTATACTATTGAAAATGAAAATAATCTTTAATAAATTATTCAACAATATATTATAATAAAATTTAATTACAATAAAGAGTCTAATGTAAGTTTAAATAAGTTAACTAATACAGTAGGCTTCTAGTAAAGCAGCAGGACATTTTTCTCCTCACGCTTCTTTCCGTTAGTTCCTTTTTTTAAAAATATTTTTGTTTTTCATGGAAAAAACACACAATAAATCCCAAAAATCTTGAACTTTTTTCAGATATCTAGAAAATTGATGATTGAATGGTTTGTCCAAAAACATTTTTTTTGCTCTTAGGTTAGGTTTTTCCATGGATTTCTTTAAATATCGACAATTTTACAAACACTACTTACAACTTATATTTTCTCTTTTTTTTTCGTACCAAAAAACATCACATTTAAGCAAAAATAGCTACGAAAATTGCAGTTTTTTTTTGAAAATTTCATATTAAATCGCTATTAGCCGCCATTATTTGCCTACATGTCAACACTATTAGTTCGTGCGGTGCTGCCACATATACTTATTTTTCCTGTGAAAATTGTAAATTAAGATTTACCTCAACAATATAAGTAGATGATGCACTTGTAACACGTTTACCGGTTTTCTTGCATCAGTAAGGCCTTCTGTCCACATAGCGTATGGTCATAGGCACGTACTAGATACTAGATTCGTCTTCTATTCGCCGGCAGTCACAAGCTAAAATTTGCTGGCAAATAGAAATCATAGATTTGTGACGAATCTAGTAGGCATCTATGACGATACGGTATGTGGACAGAAGACTTAACGTGGTCCAGAGGTAGAGTATCTGCTTATGGAATGAGAGGTGGTGGGTTCGAAGCCGTGCTTGGGCGGACTTTTTTGTTAAATTTTTGTCATTTAAAAAATTAGATCGGCTCTTGTGTATTGGTAACGGGTTAGCACTTCATAGGATGTTGAGTTTTTTTATATTATTGATAATCTCATATGGACTACTCAATATCTCAAGCATGGGCAAATATCATATATCAAATGGGGATTAGGGGGACAGACCAAGCCCAAGTCAGTCACCATCAGCTTTTTCGGCTGGCCTTTGTTCACGGTTACGGTTGACACTTAAACCATACGTAAACTTCATTTGTAACCGATTGGTTGACAAATGTACATTTGGCAACAGCGCGTCTCGCCTTGAGAAATATGGGCTACATAACGGGCTGTCTATTTATTTCTATTTAGTTTTTAGTGTTTTCTTTGTTTTTTTTTTTAAATAAATTTGCTTAAATATGTTTGAGAATAATAGTGTGTTATGATTTATATAGATGTGTTTTAGTTAAAGTGTCGAAATTTAAAGAAATCCATAGAACAACCTGACCTGAAAGCAATTTTTTTTTTTGGATACCGTAGAGACCACCGACAACTGATTTCAAAGTCGTGTTCTACGACCCAAAATTCTGTGTTTCTATCTTTCCGAATAATTACCAATTGAGCTGCCGCAGCAAATTCCTAGATCCGAAAAATGTCTAATCATCTAAGTAAACGCAATACATGCATGCGATCTATTTACATCCAGTAACCTTACATCACTTTTAATTGACTGAAAAATTATTCACTTAACCAAACAGCTTGCGCACGCCTCTGACCGACTCAAAACGAACAAATAAGGACCTAAAATCGCTCCAGATGTTCGTTTCGGAAGTTCCCCGGCATTCCGTCCAAAGCCGACTGAGATCCGCGACGTGTCGATAACAAAACGTCGTCGTCGTAGGTGCCATGCTTGTGCACTGATTTCTTCTTCTTTTCAACGATCTTTTCAAAGTGCTGCAGCTGCCTGTTTCTCACACGCTTGGGTCTTCTTGGCGGTCGCGTTTAAAAATGTCGCGAGTGCTAATGCAGATTTTAGTGTTTTTGGAGTTTGAAAATATTGGTAAAGTAGAATTTTTCCAGTTTTTTTGCATGCTGCTTCATTAGAATGTAAGTCGGTATGTCATGTGCTACGTTTTTTTTTTTATCAAGGCGTTGCGTTAGAGTCTATATTTTTTTTACAACCCATCCACTAAACTTAGTAGGTAAGCGCGAAACTTGATGATTATGATGATTTCATTTGTCCTTAACCAGCTTGGAATACTGTATTTCCCAACACACGTGTGTTAGAAAAATGCGACCAGTTGACTGGTGTTGGCGCCTTTTCTCATTAAAAATTCTGATTAAAAAGAAAATCGTTTAAAAATATTTCGGAAAAGGCTATTATTGTTGTGGGAAAAATATTCTACAAAACTGGAAAGTCACTTATCAGTAGGTGATTCTTTTCGTGCTCGTTATTGAAAATGCATTTTTGTACTTATAAAAGGGCTATGTACTGTAAACAAACCATACAAAAAAATGGCGAAGTGTGAGTCCAGCTAGCGTGATGAGTGTTTAAGAATTCAACTTTTTATTATTATACTTTTTTCCTACGGTGTGCATCATTATGTAAACCTTTGATTTTTGTCAGACTTATTCTACTGTGATTTGACAAAGTGTAGGAAAGAGATAACAGTTTTTATATAATAAACAAGGGTTATATTAAATGAGCAAATTATATATGTATATGTTTGTATTCTCCATTTTGTGGGAGTTATAATAACTACTATTCTAGTTTCGTTGGTTGGTCTACCTCTGTGAGCACGTTGATAACATAGAGAAAATATATAATAGAGAAATAATGTAATTTGCGAATGTGGCAAATTTACCAAGCTGAATCCGTAAACACAGACGGTCTTCTGCGGGCTTGCGCCTTGTCGAACGTTTGCCTTGTGATAGACAGGACCGTACTTCAAAATTTATTTCACATGACGTGAATCTTTTATCGAGTAATAAATGGTATCTAAATATATTACTTGTAATTATTCTTTTTATTAATGATAAAAATGTAACCATTAGTGAGATTTTAACAAAAATTGTATAGTTTGTTGGCTTAAATCTGAGTTTTCTTGCTATACAAAACTGTCGATAATTCCTCGAAAATAGCTCAGTTTATACATATACAGTGCGTCTCTTTAATGTCCCCCCTCTTAATTTTTTAAACGTTACATTTACAAAATTGAAAGTTGAAATAAAATATAAACATAGTATTCTAAACAATAGAAATAAAATATGCAACTGTTTTAAGAAGTAAAATAGTAAATAAAAAAATTACCAAAACTATGTGTATATTTTATTGGATTGGCATCCCATCCTGTATAATTATTGAACAAACTAAGTTCTATGGTAAGATGTAAATATTTTTACACCTATTTACAGTGTGTGCACTTGATACTTTGGTGAAAGCGCTACTTACTTACGGCCGCATGTCAATCTAATCCACTGATATCTTAGCGATCCTTTGGCGAAAGCGCTTTTTTCTTTCGCCATCCCTTTTAAAATACTCCCCTCTACAATAATCCACTAGTATTTTTAGTGCCCCTTTGGCGAAAGCGCAAATATGCCTTTTGGACACTCACCCTTCTAATCCACTGATATCTTAGCGATCCTTTGGCGAAAGAGCTTTTTTCTTTCGCCATCCCTTTTCAAATACTCGCCTCTACCCTAATCCACTAGTATTTTTAGTGCCCCTTTGGCGAAAGCGCAAATATGCCTTTTGGACACTCACTCACCCTTATGCAATATAGGGGAAGGAGGCATTGACACTATATATGACCTTCTTACACCATCTTACCCCTTATACAATGCCCCTAATACACACACACCCCATCAGTGCCTTTCTGACACCTTGACCACACTCGATATACGTCACTGATAAATATTACTACTTCTCCGTGTGTGTGTTCACTTCAACACCGGAGTGCATTTAAGATAAAAGTTAGAAAATTTATTTGGTTAGAGTTAATCTTAATAACTCAAAACTTAAAAGTATTTTTGCAAATGGAAATAGCAACTTCAGCATTTACAACAGCTATATTCCATGTGTTTCCTTCAGTGATTACAACTGGGTCCGGTTCTGATCGCCGAGTTGCGTCATTGAGTTCAACAACCACTTTTGCTAGATGTCCCGAGTGCGCATGCCTCGAGAGGACCGTCGTTTAAAAATCTGACTGGCGCCCAATGCGTACAAACGCACTTTTTCGCCCATACATTGGACGGATTCAGCTGGTCACTCATGCGGATGGCGATAAAGTTTGAGACATGAGCTGAACGCGACAACGCGACTGAAGTAAATTATCTGAATAAGTAATAGTACACGCGAGTAAATTGATATTTATTAATGTTATAGAATTTATCCACAAGATACATTTTTAATTCAATGTTTAATTTACACTAACAGCTGAATTACATTTCATTCAATTTGTGGTTGTTTTATCATATTCCAAAAATAAATCATTTTTTACTTGCAAATGCCCATTAAAAATAAGTTTTTATTATAGCGCATTACACCCATTGATTTCGAATTAAGTATAGATACAATTATTTTCATTTTAGAGCAATTAAGCATTCCCATGGATTTATTAGGAATGGATACGGGATGATTTAACATTCTTTGAAGCCAAAACAAACCATTCTAAACGACACTGTAAACACAATTTGGCACATCCTATTTTACCTTGTATTTTTGTACAAAAAATACGTTAGAAGCATCACAAGATTTACTACAAGTAATAAAAGCCCTAAAATATTTTATTTTTCTGCTAAATAATAATAAATTTAAGTTAAAAAGGTTTTATTATTTATAGGTTATGTTATTTCTAAAGGTGTTTATTTAAAATCGCTCCGAGTCATTTATAAATCTATAAGTCGCACTTTTTGTTTTCTAGTTCATTAGACAAAGACGTACGTGTAACCGAGTGTTCAGACCGAGGGTCAGCCGTTTTCCTAAGCAACCAGCACAGTTAATCTTAATAACTCAAAACTTAAAAGTATTTTTGCAAATGGAAATAGCAACTTCAGCATTTACAACAGCTATATTCCATGTGTTTCCTTCAGTGATTACAACTGGGTCCGGTTCTGATCGCCGAGTTGCGTCATTGAGTTCAACAACCACTTTTGCTAGATGTCCCGAGTGCGCATTCCTCGAGAGGACCGTCGTTTAAAAATCTGACTGGCGCCCAATGCGTACAAACGCACTTTTTCGTCCATACATTGGACGGATTCAGCTGGTCACTCATGCGGATGGCGATAAAGTTTGAGACATGAGCTGAACGCGACAACGCGACTGAAGTAAATTATCTGAATAAGTAATAGTACACGCGAGTAAATTGATATTTATTAATGTTATAGAATTTATCCACAAGATACATTTTTAATTCAATGTTTAATTTACACTAACAGCTGAATTACATTTCATTCAATTTGTGGTTGTTTTATCATATTCCAAAAATAAATCATTTTTTACTTGCAAATGCCCATTAAAAATAAGTTTTTATTATAGCGCATTACACCCATTGATTTCGAATTAAGTATAGATACAATTATTTTCATTTTAGAGCAATTAAGCATTCCCATGGATTTATTAGGAATGGATACGGGATGATTTAACATTCTTTGAAGCCAAAACAAACCATTCTAAACGACACTGTAAACACAATTTGGCACATCCTATTTTACCTTGTATTTTTGTACAAAAAATACGTTAGAAGCATCACAAGATTTACTACAAGTAATAAAAGCCCTAAAATATTTTATTTTTCTGCTAAATAATAATAAATTTAAGTTAAAAAGGTTTTATTATTTATAGGTTATGTTATTTCTAAAGGTGTTTATTTAAAATCGCTCCGAGTCATTTATAAATCTATAAGTCGCACTTTTTGTTTTCTAGTTCATTAGACAAAGACGTACGTGTAACCGAGTGTTCAGACCGAGGGTCAGCCGTTTTCCTAAGCAACCAGCACAGACAGCAACACTTCTGAGCTCCAACACTCCAATGCTATTTTATCTCTTTCTACTACCATTCTTGATTCAATTACATATTCCCTTCAAGTTTGTAAACTGTTCCCCCAAGAGAATAACAAACAACAAATATAAGGTTTCGCGTTCGATACGCTCACAGTATACGGACATCGAATCCTTTCTTAATAAATCCATGGACATTCCCAACCCGGCAAACGATATAGTCTCCGACCTACTTTTTGAGAACTGCTGTTGACAGGCTTTTAGTTATGTAGAATATTTGCAGATTGACGGATTCTACTAAAATAACGCAATTTCTGTGGGTTAATACTTCTCTATAATAATCATAAATGCCAAAGAATACCCAAGTAGCATTTTACCGTTGAGTCAACGTCGGTGCCGTCGACTTAACTTTGGCTCACAACGTTAACCGACGTCCAAGCGACCTTTATTTACACCAATCTGGGGAGTAAAATCCAGGTTGTTACAACGTTGCCCCGCGACTTAAACTTTATTTAAGGATATTATGTTAACCATTTTTAGCGTTAATTTGAGGAAAGTGTTTGAGTTAAGATTTATCTATCAACTCATATTAACTTAAGGTTTATTTAGTTAAACTATATATCGAAATTAGTGCAGTAAATGAGTCTTTTAATTTTATTTTCACATGTTTAATGGTTTAATAAATTAATAAGTACGAGTATAATGAAGGAAACCCCATATTGCAATTTTCACATCTACACTACATTGTCGGTTCCTGATGATATCCCATCCTGGAATTATTTCCCTTCGGAGAAACATCCCAAATTCAATACTGCTTGATTAGTATTATGAATGTATTTTAAAAGTAGCTGCTTCGTGTATAACCCTAAAATGATATTCGCAAAAATATGTAATATAAGTAGCGTTCGCAGGGTTAAAATTTCGTATAAGCATTAAATATAGTATAATGCAAAATGTCTATAATTCTAAAAGTGTTTCAGTACCATTTTAACATTTAAATATAAGCGAAGAACAAAGCCTTTGAGCTCGGACTTTGCAAGAAAATAATTTAGTCGAGCTTTTATGTTCCCCAGAAGAACATTTAGGAATGTTCGTCGAAACAAAATAGTTTAGTTTAATTTGGTTAAAACCCCGGAACACGTTCAACTGCATTTTCTTTATTGTTTCCTTTTTCGTTGCGTTCGTGGGAAGTGGAAATCTCAGCAATTCACAATTTGCGAGATAGAAACAAATTGGTTTTGCAGATTTTTAATTTAATTTCAACATTCTTAAAAAGCTGTTTAATTGTACTTAATGCTCAAGAGAATAGATGATTTGTGCTTGAAAAAAGGAAACAAAACTTCTGTAAAAGAATACTGTTAATGGGAATAGATTTTTCAATCTAAATGTTTAGCTCATACTAGACCGATTTAGAATTTTACGTTCCCTACCATGTATTTATTAAGAAAGGATTCGATGTCCATATACTGTGAGCGTATCGAACGTGAAGCCTTATATTTGTTGTTTGTTATGAAAACAGTTCCCCCGGGAGATTAGTTTACGAACTACGTAATTGAATCAAGAATGGTAGTAGAAAGAGATAAAATAGTATTGGAGTGTTGGAGCTCAGAAGTGTTGCTGTCTGTGCTGGTTGCTTAGGAAAACGGCTAAACCTCGGTCTGAACACTCGGTTACACGTACGTCTTTGTCTAATGAACTAGGAACGAAAAAGTGCGATTTATAGATTTATAAATGACTCGGAGCGATTTTAAATAAACACCTTTAGAAATAACATAACCTATAAATAATAAAACCTTTTTAACTTAAATTTATTATTATTTAGCAGAACAATAAAATATTTTAGGGCTTTTATTACTTTTAGTAAATCTTGTGATGCTTCTAACGTATTTTTTGTAAAAAAATACAAGGTAAAATAAGATGTGGCCTATGTTTATAAATTGTGTTTACAGTGTCGTTTAAAATGGTTTGTTTTGGCTTCAAAGAATGTTAAATCATCCCGTATCCATTCTTAATAAATCCATGTTCCCTACTACGTATTTCCGCTTTCTTCATGTAGGTGTTTATCCTAAGTCGGTCTCTAAGTAGGCATCTCACTCTTACGATGTAGGAATTGCATTCACGCACAAGGCATTGTTACATAAGTTAAATTGAGGCGTAACGTGCTGTAGGAATTGTGTTAAAAAAATGTCAGCACTGTGTCTGTGCCTACCAAAGACACAAATACGTACCTTTGGCATGTGTGGTGTGACACATTGTAGGTACCGTTTTCTTGAAAGTTTATAGTGGATTTGGTTGTGACACAAAGTAGAAATTTTACTCAAGGTTTTTCTAAAAGCACAGATATGAGCTGTTGGTGGCACAAAAAAGAAATGATTACCATGATATTCCCATATTAACACACTGATAAAAAGGATCATTTGTTTTAATAGAATATGACATTTCCTCAAACGAATGATTCTTTTGATATATGACAAATGAATGAGGAATTTAAAATAAGAAATACATTTCTTTGGTTCAGATTCAATTTATTTCTTTGACCCAGAAGAATATGAATTTACAATCCTTTATCTAGGAAAGTAGTAAACTGTCAAGTAAGAGAACAGGGATTTATGCCAAAATATGATGCACTCCGGGCACATGAACGCATAACATCGAGCTAATTGGTGCAAATTCCGTTCTTTGTTTTAAAATAATCGTAGATTTGAGCCACAAACTTGATTTAATTGTTACAAATTCTGTCCCTTATTTTAAGATCATCTTGAACTTAAGTAAAGAGACTAAGCCTTTTGTTGCAAATTCAATTTCTTATCTTAAGATTATCGTACATTTGAGTCAAAAGATTAATTCTTTTAATATGAAATCAATTTTTCAGGTTAAGGTCTCCATAACTTTAGCTCTAAAAATTAAGTCATTTGTTAGAAGTTTCGTAAGACTTGTCTATAAACTGTTACTTTGGGTCTCGTTTAAAATCCTATAATAAGGGATGTTTCAAAAGTGTAGTTATAGACTAAATTAAAATCAGAAGTGTATACTAGAAGGATGTATGCCTTTTCCTGGAGTTTTCCTAATTTGAATAGCATTTTAATGATATTATGTTTAACTTCAATTAACTTGCAAAATATAGGAACATTAATTTAAACTCAGTAGTTTTTTTATTTTATTAGTTACCTAAAACGTATGTATTAAATAAAATGTCGTACAGGGAACAAGAAAACAATGAACTATTTTAATATTAAATATATTTAAAACAGAAACACCTGTGTTTTTTGCTGACGCTATTACAACAAATGATATTTACTTATGAGAACTAACAAATCGCATAACAAACAAAATATTTTAAAACTAATATATCCCAAAAACTAACTATTTATAATTATTATTTATTATTATTTACGATAAAGTAGGTAACGTAGCAAAACACAGCAATATTATAAAAACGTGTCGGAAGATAATAAGAATAAAATAAGTTAAAATACTCGCAACTGTCTGGTATTTAACATTAATTTGCTTACATTTTCACCTGAGCTGCACTCATCCAAACTTTTGATGCCTCGCTGAAGCCGGAAGCCTATGTTTTGTATTATTGAATTGATCTGCTCTTCAGTGGGACATTTCAATATCTCAACTTCATTAATTCTTTGTTCTAATCTTGTCAGAAAATAAGAAAAAAATAAATTAATAACTTTTGAAAAACTAGAGACCGTAATTTCGTCCACATTCGTATTTCATACGAGCGAAGCTGTAGGTAAAAATTGTATAGCTAACAGTGTGTCCTAAATTGGTGATGAAAGTATCCCGAAAACTATAAGGGACAGACGGAAAATTTTCTTGAGTGGTGAAAAACAGAATCTTGGCAGATTTGCAGTGTGTCTTAACTCAAAGGAAATACGCATCAATAGAAAATCTTAATCTTTTATCAACCAACCCGTGGGTTTTCAGTTTAAGACATAATATCTTGTAAGAAGGTTGTATTCTTTGGTAACAAGTGCCGCGGGTTTGCAGAAAGATATCGCCATTTTTATTTCCTACCCTGAAGTATTTACAAAGAAGTTCAATAATTATGGTAACTTTTTTTTGAAATTATAGGAGTTGTTTTATCGCAAGTACCGAATGAGCTTTTTGGAAATAATTAGTCATAAATAATGTGTAAGGTTAAAATAAATGTCCAGGTTTTGTAAATTCTGTATAGTCTAACATGTGCATCGCATAAAGCTCTCAATTCTTAATTAACTAGTCTACTAAATTATCAAAGAATATTCTTGCATTTACTTACCGTCAAATTATGGCCACAAATGGTCTAAACACCAACTATGTAACCCAATACTCAAATGCTTCCACTTCCAACTAACTGATCAAAGAAAATATAACAGGTTTCAACCACTGATATTCCGGTATTCTTACCATGAATGACGTTCGCGCGATTCGTTAAAAACGAGTTTGCACGATGGCTTAGGGCACTAGGCCTCGTGGGTTATGTTGGTTGCCAAATGCTTGGGTTCTTTAAGAAGAGAATTTTGAATTTGATAGAAGATCATAGAGTAACTATGGTGGGAAAGTTTTTAGTTTAAATGAATTTCTTTCAGCTTGATAGAATTAATCCCAAGAGAACTTGGGACTGGTTTTAAATACCGATGTGTGTTTGGCCGAAGAGTGGTATCTTTCTGTCCGATAAATTTCCTTTGTCCTAAGAACAAAATTGGCAAAAGAAGCAATTCTTTTCCCACAAGTAGTCCTGTTTTATCAGTGCACAATGAGCTTGTTAGCATTGACCATTATATCGGCAATTTATACTAAATACGGAATAGTGTTACAAGATTCCTTATTTGTGTTACTAAAAAAGAAAAGTGAGACTTGTGTGACACCGAGAAGGAAGTGTGTTACACATTGCCAAAGTTGCGTCTTTTTACACATAGAAGGCAGAAATAGGGACTTTTCGTGGTGCGGCCGTATTTTCCTTTATTTTTTTTTTGTTAATTTTTTTAACCAAACTTTAAATTGTCTATTTTTGTAAAATGAAACAAAAATTTGATTAATCTGTAATGAATCAAATGTAAATATTACTCATTAAACAATTGTTATTGTTCATAACCTAAAACTATTAATTTTTTTTTCGAAACCCATATTTTAAAAAAATATTTTCGTTATACATTATTTCTTTGAAGGCCCCTGTTACTATTGTTGGTATACGGAATAACTGTATTAAAAATTCTTCATAGCAAGAGAAAAGTGACTTTTGGTGGCAGGAAAAAGTCTTTATTATAAATGGTATTATTAATCAGAATTTTGACATATTTGTTTTAGCTTACTCGTTGTTAATAATTTCCCAAGAATGCTCATCTGGAAGAAACACTAAATATAAAAAAAGAACAATTATTCCTAACGTCTATAGCAGTTCACATTTTCCCTTTTAAACTAATAGTGGGATTTGTGGCAGACATAATAGCTGATCTGAGGCAGATATTATTACTCAATTGTGTCGGCAATGTGTTGTTAAAAAATTGACAAGTGAAGGCACAAGCAGGGGCGCGCCAAGCCGAGGGTGCAAGGAGTGCACCGCACACGGGCGGCAAATTTCAGGGGCGGCAAAAAGCCGCCTAGTTTTTTCGTAATAATAATAATAATAATAATCATAAAAACACGTTTATCATGTTTTGATATCAGTGGAAAAATCACAGTTCGTGAAATATCGCGCATCACATCAATAACGAGTACCTACAATAAATTAATCACTGCTATAAATCACGGTTCATTCCCGATCACGATTATGCCATGAAATTGGGTTCTTCCCCAGCGATTCGGTGAGTCCCCGGACTTCCAAAAAATTGGTGATTCCCCAAGATGTATTTGTGTTGTCATATATAAATGTTTACTACACGCATAAAAATGAAGTCTTGTTTCAAGGAAATAATTGCTTTCAGAAATATTTCTTTACTTGGAACACTTGAGTTTTTAAATAAAGAGAACTTCTTTATTTTAAGGAAACAGTAAGATTTAAAGTGAGAAAAAATATATTTTAACTTCTGTGTTCGATTTAAAGCCATTTCCTTAAACTAAAATATCGTAATTATCAATTGGAAGACATCATATTTAAGAATTAACAACATTCAAAAGTTATAGTTTAAGATTTCAGATTTCTTTCACTTAGATAGTAGGAGCTCAAAACAAAAAAATAATTCGCTCTCGCTGAAATCGCAACGATATTATTTTTAAAAACTCTAGGTACCTGATTTGAGAAACTAGTTCTTAGTTTAATGCAAATCTACTTTATTGTGAAATATCTCTAAGTTTAAGATATTTTATTTCAGATTTTGAATAAATATGTTTTCAAACAATGATAACAAGTGTTTCTCTAAGAAAGCGAACATTTTTAATACGAGATTGTGTATGTCTTTCATGTTCTCTTATTATAAGAGCAGTCAAAACCGATGTCCGAAATATATCACTTTTGTTATGAAAAAATTATTATTTAATTTAAAACCTATTTACACACAAACTATAGTAAGAACTATTTTAATACGGGATGTTTTCTTTTGTTCCAAGGGCACAAATACGAAAACACTTTTTTTCTCTTTGAGACCCTATTTCTTTGCCACATATGAAAGTCAATATGCTCTTGAAGAGAAACCAATGGCTTTACGTTAAGACATTATTTTTATGCGTGTATAGTATTATTTAATAAAATACATTTATGTAAAATGTGTTTTTTTTTAAATTTTTTGCAGTCAAATAATAATTTTCAAATGGATTTAAAAATATGACATATTAAATACATATAAAATTTAATTGTGTTTTATTGTCGACATACATACATAGGGGCGGCAAATATGATCTTGCACCCGGGCGGCAAATTTCGTTGGCGCGCCCCTGGGCACAAGTACCGAAACAATTTCTGAATTTCTCCTTAAATGTGTCGTGTCACGATGCTTCACTTACCACATATAAAAGACACATAAAGGTTACAGTTTCGACACATGTATTTTTGGTTATGCACATAGATCCAAAACAATTACGTATTTATTCCTGAATTCAGACCAAATTTTGCTTACTGGGACGTAGAAAATCGTGGAAAACCATTCCAGTACCACATACGTAGTATTATTGCGCCAGAGGTAGTTTTACTTTACATACATAAAATGGACAATGTAACATACTGATGGTGAATTTATAAAAGTTATTCAATCACATAGTAGGAATAGACCGACAGGAAAACTTAATAGGCCCGACTCACACATACCATCCATTTTAAATATAAAGAAGAAAGTTTCCTTAGAAACTTGTAAAATATAACGAGCACTCTTTTGTTTTGTTTAAGACGTAGCAAATAGCATTTTCATCCCGCATAGCTTTTAGAGTCTTTTAAGGAATTGTTTTCAGGATCTTTTCGCACATTGCAATTTTTCTTTCCAGACAAATGGAATTGACTTTGTAAAACTTTATATTGGGCCGCTCATGAAAATGCAAACGGGGAAAATTTTAAATTTATTTGCTGTGTAAGTCGAAGGGGAAAGTGTTGTGTACGCATACATAAGTGTGTTTAAGCGTTTTTATTTTACATATTGTGTAGTGTCAATAAAAAGTGATTTATATTGTAGTTGAGTGAATTTTTTACAAAGGGAGTCACCTATTTATTTTCTTTTCCTTTTAGGAGAAAGTGTGTACCTAATACGCGTCGATTTTATAAACAGTCAAAACTGTGTTATTAAAACAATTTATAATTTCAAGTGGATTCATTGTTCGTGTAGTAATATTAGCAATAGAGTTTTTTCCTAGAATCCGTAGTTTCATCGACCATTAACCACACTTTTTATTGTCGATTTGAGCTGAAAATACCTAAAAAAAACACTACTAACTACAACTGAAAACCAATAATTTGGAAACTTGAAATTTTGCACAGAGGTTTCTCATATATAGAAGGCGTGCACTAAGGAAGGGTTTTTCAAAATTCAACCCCTAAGGGAGTGAAACAGGGGTTCAAACTTTTTATGGAGAAAAAATAATAAATGATCCTATTGACTCGAAACTTCATAGAAGTACTCTAAAAAATAAATGTTTAAACACGTGTTTCGCAGTTTTTAATAAATCAACCCCTAGGGGAGTGAAATGGGGGTTCAAGGTTGTGACAGTTTAATTTTGTTGCTGAGTTTTACTACTATTGTTTAAAATTGTTTACTTCCTACGTTAAGGTGAGCTACACTGTATCTTTATGCAACGTTACGCCGTGTAAGTTTGTCTTGCCTTGTTTTCTGGTTGTTTCCTAGAAGTGTTGATTGTTAGGGCCCTGAATTTCGTGTTCGCCTTGCTCAAAGTCCTCACTATGTATATATACCTACCTTTTCTATCAGTTACCTGTGTCCGACCCCGATTTTTGCGTCATGTAATATTGAAATCCCTCTAGATATAACTAACCTAACTCATGTTTCATGTATTCATAATCATGACATCTAAACTACACTATTGTCACATAAATCACGCGGACGAGGCCACGGGAGAAAGCTAGTTGTCTATAAAATATATGCAGCAAAACAGCCTGTTATATCGAAAATATGTAATGGAGCTGCCAAACATCAGGCATTAACGTACACCATTTCTAAAAAATTACTCCAAGGAAAAGACCGAGAAAAACTACAAACCAATATTTCCTGATGGAACTTGAGTATTTAACAAAGGGAGTAACAGAGATGCATGGCAGGATGGAACTGCAGCCGCTAAACAGATGTCTACCATGATAATATGAATGTACGAAATTTTAAGCGGTGAGTTACAACCTAGCTAATTCCTGCTTTGGAGAAACCATCTTTAATAATCGTGGATAATGCCACTTACCACTCTAGATGCGAAGAAGCAGTTCAGTGTCGCAGTTGGACTAAAAAAGCAGCTTGATTATCCAAGAATGGGAATGAAGAATGAAATATGGGAGGTGGTATATTCCAATTTACCGAAGAAAGAGTATTATTTAGATAATTATGCACAAAAGACAGGGCATAAAGTGTTAAGGTTACTTACCACTGGCAATATAACGCAATCGAAATAGTATTGTCTTAGTGTAAGAGATTTTGTGACCATGAAATTTTAAAAACGAGTTCATCTTCTGAAGAAGTCATATATATCTGATCCCAAGCTCTTGGTAATGGTGCTCGGCGAGCGGCAAAAGATTGTTCAGTAAACGTCAACTTTACGATGACTTTTGGGATGACAAAAGCCTACTTTGTATAGTGATTGTAGGAGAAAGAGTTTTCAATACCTTGCAAACTTTGAGGGAAAAGCCAGCTAAAACGCCTAAATTATTTAAGGGTTATTAACCTTACAAAAATAATGTCAATTTTGTGTTTTTTAAAATTTCAAAAGCTATATAGGTTAAATGAATGGGCATATTTTATGTTAATGAAGCCCCTATACAATGGCATAGATTTACTCAAATATGCAGACTTAGAGGTGTATTGCGAAAACATCGGAGATATATAACACGACCTTTGTCATTTCCAATGCAAACTTATGGACTTATTATTGTCTTACTTGATTTTTTAATACATCATCAATTTAAATTTGTGATGGAACCGCTACTTTTACAATTTATTTCTATAATGGATAAAATTTGGCCTCATTATTTTCAACCAAGATACGTAACGCCAAGTCGGAAAGCTTCCGTGAAATGGACTAGAAATATTGTGCTTTTACGGTCAATATACAGTTTTTGGAGAATTTTTCCGCTAGAAATTAACGTTTTACCGGCCAGAGACCCACGAAACCTTTTGCCGATCCCTGTTTTCTCTTTTTTCTGATCCCTGTATGTGAAAAATACTGCAAAACTGGAAAAATCTGCCGTGCTTTCGTTACTGTAGAAACGAGTTTGTGATAGTTAAGTTGTTTTCTCTTCTAGTAATATACAGGGCATCCAAGATAAAAATATGCAACCAAGAGATCCAGTAACAAGTTTTTGGAGGCCTACCTCAAAAAAGCGGCTGATATTTACTACGGATTTTCATCACGAGAAATGCGAATCTTTGCTTTTGACTCTGAACTGCCCTAAACCTAAATATTCCATACTCCTGATGGAAAGACAAAAAAAAATGAAATCAAAGTAATAAAACTAAAACCACTTACCGAAAGAGAACGCCGACTGCAATTCTTACGGATACTCCAGTCAAAGATGCGTTTGAACAAGAGGAGAATGCGTCTAAAAAGAAAAAAGGGGCTGCAACCGAAAGGGCTAAAAGGAAATTGTTAGTGAATTTCCTAGCACCCTGTATGTCCAAGGTGAATATTCAATAATACTATTTCTGACATTTTAAAAAGTTGTTACGTCTCAACAGTATTATTAGAGCAAGTACCGAAGTTAAAACAATTTACAGGCTGGGTTGATTTGAAATATAGAACTAAGTAGTAGAAGAAGAGGGACTGTGCCCCACCCGCCACCCGGGTGGATCTTATCTTGTGATCTATGACGTCATAGCTCGGCCACCTTTGCGCAGGTGCAAATTTCAAGTACGTCATCGAAGTCTACGTCACTGGATCTTACGTCAGCAAACCCAACCTGCGCGCGCAGCTGTCAAATGTCACCTGTCAACTGTCACCTGTCACTTGTCAAATGTCAAAATTAAAATTTGACATACGTCACGTATGAAGGATGACGTCATAAGACATGTGTAAAAGCATGTCAGCTGTCACCTGTCATTTAAGATCTGTCAACTGTCACCTGTCACTTATGAAACGTTAAAATAAAAAACTGACATACGTCACGTGTTCAAAATGGCGTCAGAAGACATGCGTAAAAGTATGGCGGCTGTCACCTGTCATTTAAGATCTGTCAACTGTCACCTGTCACTTTTGAAACGCCAAAATTAAAATTTAACGTAGGTCACGTGTTCAAAATGGCGTCAGAAGACATGTGTAAAAGTATGTCAGCTGTCACCTGTCATTGAAGACCTGTCAACTGTCACCAGTCACGTGTTAAACGTCAGAATAAAAATTTAAGATACGTCACGTATTCAGGGCGGTGTCCGAAGACGTTTAAAAAAAGAATGGCGTCGATCGGCCTTAGGGTTCCGGAGATATAGTTTTTTGCGATTAGCGACCTAACGGCTGATGGTGGAGAGCCGAAATTCGCATGGGGGATAGTGACGGAGCAGATCTTTCGATTTGTCAAATTAGTTTTCAAAAATCTCGACTTTGAGGAAAAAATTAGATTTCAAAATTTTTACATCACCCTGTATAGTAAATTTTGGATTAATTATATAAGTTATGAATATTAGGGGATTTGGTAATAGAAAAATAGGTATTAGATCATCGGAACTAGTAAAAAATTAGATCTCAAAATTTTTATATCACTGGACATAGGAAATTTTTTAATTTAATTATAGAAACTATGAATATTATTTGATTGAATTTTATGGAATAATAACAGCAAAAATATGTATTAGTGCCGCGTGAAACATAGGAAGCTGCGGTTAGCAGTTTCCGGTGATAAGGCTGGCTTTGTGGTTGCCATTTCCGGTCGATAAGGTTAACACTTGTTTTAATTTATGCATGGTAACCGCATCGTAGGTAGCGGATGTAGATAAAGAAAATGCGATGTAGGAAAAAAATCGGTTTTAATTAATAATGTTGTCGAATTGTCTTACAAATATTAAATATTACATTACTTAACAATAATGAACAAGCTATAGTTATAAATATAAGTAAATTCAAAACTGTGTTTGATGATGATGATGATGATGGTGTGCTAGTTAATGTATCCCCACGAATTATTGTCTTCCAATCGGTTTCGCCAACGGTGTTATCTCGAAAGATGAACTTTACTTTGTAGCGAAGAAGGCTGCTTGATGCTGCTGCTGCTGTCGTAGGAATCTTCATAGAGAAAACAGGCGTTTGCTGATGGTCTATTCTTTCGTAAACCATATGTAACCACGTATTATTGGAGGGAAAATCCTCGGTTTCAATCATGATGGCGGCATCCTTAACATTATTTGGCATGTATACGTAGAATACGTTTTGCACTAACGCAACGAGCAGAATGTACGTCGAACTTAACGCTGCCATGACTGATGTCAAAATGATTTAAAACTTGGACTGATAGATATTTATAAGGTCGTATATGTGTATCAGTCCGCTGTACGATAGTACCAAAAGCGGTATTAAGAACAGAGAACTAACATGGAGAGTTGGGAGCGGTTCCGGCTGTTGTATCTTCGTCTTCCTCTTCAAGCTTTGGGGCGATGATGATGATGGTGGAACTACCTTTTTCAGTTGGCGACACTTCCACAATACTTTAGCTAACGGACAATGTTGGGAGTACTTGTAGTGGTCGGCTAGCGGATCATCTCCCTCTTTCCAATCAGTAAACTCACAGCGGCAAAAGACACATTGAACGATATCCAATCGCTGGGTGTAATAAAAACCAGCCTGTGCTAGGTCTTTAGGACTAACTTTATTGGTCCAATTTGCAAACGTGATCAGTCGTTCTTCAAAAGTACGAATAAAACCGAGACCGTCGTCTAAGCAATCAGTACAATCTACACTGCGACCAGCCATTTTACAACGGCTTTCTACTTAGACTAATCGAGCTATACTAAGAAATAAAACAAACAAAATCTGTTATATACTTTTATTCCAGATCATTTAAAAAACAATGTCGGAAATTATACAATAACTTAGCATTATTACAGGCACAATGCCAAACATTAAAGTCCTTATGGTGGAAACATTCCACAACTTTCTTATATTTACTTAATTTAGGTTCGGTCTTTAAAGGAATACTAAATATAAGGGAAGAATCAAAAATCTGCTTTAAACAAGCTGCCTTTAAATCGCCCTTAACCAGAAATTTCGGAGAGTCATACTGAAGCCATATGTTACGTAAAACACTTTCAAATTGATTCAAGTCCAAACAGCCAGACTCCCACATTAGTCCATGGTAGTTTTCCTCCAAATATTCGACAATCTTGAGATCTTCAGGCTTTAAAAATTTCCTGCCATACGGAGGTTTGAAGAGAAAGCTGCAAAATCGTACGCCATCATACACAGCCAACTCCTTCGGTATAAACCCACTGGCTAAGGGGTAACCTTGAAGATCGATGCAAACTTCCTGACGTTCTTTTGACATCTTGCACAGACACGCTTATGAGACTCAAAGACGTGTGTTTTAAGGTTATATAACAAGTCACGACAGGTCGGAACAGGTTACAACTGACTGCAAGGAACGTCGGAACAACTATGAAAACTCTGCCGGAAATCGAGTGGTTTTATGAGGAACAGTAGGATAAGGGTGAGAGGAAAAAAAAAGAAAGGAACCGAGAGTTGTAAAAGATTTATTATTATAAGTCATCAGAATACATATACAGTTTATCAAAGTCATCTAACAATTTTTGCAGGTTGTAATGCAATAATTCCAACATGTAATAACTTTGTTCAGATGGGTTTAAATTACAGAGATTGGCTACAATTTCAAAAAAGGTATCCTTAATAGTAACAAAACATTTTGCATACTGCAAAGTATCGTCATAATAGCTTCTAAATTGTAAACGTTCGACTAACTTTAATCTATAGTTAATTAAATGCCTAATGCTAACAATAGAATTTATATCATTGTAAGAAAATGTTAAAGTTACATCATTACTCTTGAGTCTAAATAATCGATCGTTCAAAAGAATAGCACTGGATACGGTAAAATTTTCCGATGAAGACATCTGCGTTGTTGTCACACTTCCATCAGTATCGGCAATCATCTTGTCGATAATCTCCAAAAACTCGATCCAATCAGAATGGCAGAGGGAGAGCTGAAGATGTTCGGGTGTTGTTGTTGTTGTTGTTGTGGTTAGTTTTACACTTGGCATCATCCCCCTGGCAATACTAAGGCCCACAATTACTGTAACATTGCCAGTAGGATAGCAAAATTCGCCCAAGAGTTTCTTCTCGTTGCGAATTTCTCGGTTACTTCGGAGAATCATACTGTCCAGATATGTCCAATAGGGCGATGAGCTTCGGGAACTGTCGTCGTTGTCTTCCATCACCTCAGAAGCAGCAGCAGCAGCAGGAGCGGTACAACGTTTACTGGCCATGGTTCGCACTAAAATAATGACGTCAGCCAACGTATTAGGATTAGTATGAGTTTAGAGGAAACTATACCCCCACTCCACATTTATTGATGTTAAGTTCGAGAAACAGTAGTTTGGATAACGCCCATCCGCTTCCCATCTCGGTGAATTCGGAAGCTTTTTTCACTAGAGAGATCCGATATTCGCTGTAAAAGTCGTCCAAATTAGTGTTGGGAGAAATAACACTAAATTTTGTATTAAACGATTTTATGTTTTGTTCCTGTGTTGATGCCAACAGATAACGTCCATATAGCTCCATATTAACTTTAAGCTGGGGAAAAGTCTTTAAAGGATCAGTGAGTAAAGTCATAACCGTATCTTTGAGATCTTCTAAATATTGCTTAACATCGGTCGAATGTAAGTCACTTGTCAGATGGTAAGTTAGTATGCGGTGTTTAAAAGCAGTTCGAACTAATTTTACCTGAGAGTACAAGTTCTCACTACATTGCTGCTTATGTTTTAGAGTGCGGTTATGAGCACTATGAGATAAAATTTCACTATCACACTCTTTGCAATACGGCATAGTTTTAACTGATCGAAAGCTGGAAAAATTCTGTCTATTTATACAAAGAACAAACGTTTAAACCACATCCTTCACTATATCTATCCAACTGTTATGGGACTTATCAAACCCAAGCCATTTTACATACATCTTTTTGCCCTTTTTACGCAAAATTTGTTCAATAAGAAATACATCAGATTGTTTGGTTTTTTGCAATTCCTCTTCATAGAATCCACCACTAATGGGTTGACCGCTCGTGTCCTCGAGCAAATAAGTCGTTGGATTTGTAATCTTAACCTGAGATACTTTAAACAACTCAGTGGTCCAATTAGGTACATAACCCTTTTCAAACACGTGCTTGGCCTTACTGATGCGAACAATGTCGCCAACTTTGAATTTTTGCTTTCCCACAACCTTTAAACGACTATAAACCGAGTCCAAGATTTTCTTCTCATTACTCTTGCTAACATCCTTCGGCTTCATGCGGATTGTGTGATGTTTGGTGTTATTGTAAGTATTTGTAACTTGTTCCAACAAGTCGATCCATTTATGATTACCATTCAAGGTAAACAACTTAAACAGGTGTTCTTTGAGCGTTCGAATTACTCGTTCAGCAATAGAAGCCTTTAAAATACTAAAGGTACTGTAATGATGTATCCCATGCTTCTTCATAAGACTTTGAAAGCTAGCGTTGTAATATTCTTTCCCATTATCTGTCACCAGCTTTTTCGGAATCCTCCGAGACTGTTTGAGTATATGATCCATGGCATTAGTCACATCCTGAGCATTTTTCGACTTTAGAGGTCTGGTCCAAAGAAATTTTGAAAAGCAATCAATTACAACCAAGATGTATTTAAATCCCTTGTTTTCACGAGCGTACTGATCGAGCTGCGCAAGATCGGAGGCAAACGTATCGTCTAAACCATACTGGATAAATCTGCGACGTTTAAATTTGATTCTAGCGGGTTTATGTAGTTCCTTAACAACTTGTTCTCTCGCCTTCGTAATGCCCTTGGCCATTATTTCTCAAAGAATGAGGTTCTGCAGCAAGATATCGAATTATATACGTCTACATTTTAAACAGTTGGTGGACGGGAAGATCCTTTCTTTAGCAAATCAACTGTTTGTAATAATTTGGAGAGTTCTTCACGAATCTTTCCCACATCCGTCCTAACTGGTCTGAGAGCATTTTGAATAGCCTGATTGGTGTAAACTTTTAGGCGTTTTTCGAGATCCTTGAATTGGGTAGATAGGCGATCCAGGTTTTTATTCAAAACTAAAGTCTCGCTCTTTAATTTGTTGTCAAGCAGCTTAAGTTGGTTGGATACCGAGTCTACAGAACCCTTATTAGTTTTTGTAAATGCCTCCATTTGCTTTCCAATACTACCGTTAGAGTTGTTTACTTTTTGTTCCAACCCCGTTACTTGTCTCAACATCTCCAAGTGGGATACTTGTATTTCATCATTCAGCGATCTATCAATGGTAGTAGAAAGTGAAGTTAGCATACGCTCTACAAACTTTTTATTTACTGCATCAGCGATATCTGCTGGTGATTTAACGTTACAAAGCCGATGATCTCGAATATTGTAATCACCATCTTTTGTAAGAGTGATCAAGTTGGGTGCTTGCAACACTCTCACTCTCTTCTGATTAGACGACGTGGGCAAGGAACGTCCAAACTTATTCATGATTACTGCGGTACTAAGGCATAACAGCTTTAACAAACTTATTTATAGAATTCAATTACTCCAAGGTGTTCCAATTCATGCAAAATGCTCCAAATCTCGTTCATGTTATTATTGTTGCCAACCTGATTGGAAGCGTCTAGCTTTTTTAACCTGTCAACCAGCTCATTTACGTCATCATAGTAGACATATTCTTTGGGTTTTTCGTTGTATTCCATTAAGGCAGATCCGGATTTCACAGATCCAGATTTCTCAGACTTCGATCTGGTCGCTATTCTAACCCCGGGCGAAGGAATTTTACTGGTAGAACCTTTCGAAATTAGTGGTTTCACAATGGCATTGTATTTGTGGGATCTATTACCTTTCAACTGACCATTGTCTTTCAAGTATAAATCTGATCGCTTTAAAATATCTTTGTATTGTTCTTCATCGGCAGCGGTATTAAATTGAGGAACCTTGAGAAACAATAAATCGTATAGTCCCAGAGTTCCTTTATACGTAAGGGGGCCAACTTGAATATCACCATTCTTTAAGAAATTAACCGGTTCTGAACCTAAGCTCCAAGAATCAGTCACCAAATCATATTTCAGGCTGTTAGCATCTATTTCGGTAGAGTCCGTCCAATATAGTTTCAGATAGTCTTGAGCAATCTTCGGATACTGCTCGATAAAAGTCTCAAAGACATCAGATTTTCGAAGAGAATCTTCAAAATTCTGTCTTATGTGTTCCGCAGGATTCTGAGCTGGTTCTTCAAACACAGCATCATCATCATCATCAGCAGCAGCAGCAACATCCCCGTAGTGAGTTTCCTCGGTTAAAAATTTTACAGGAGGTTTGGACGGTTTAACTTTGGGTTTTACACCAACACTCTCTTCCACTTTAATCTTACGTTTCTTAGCTTTTGCAGTGGTGGTGGCGGAAGCGCTCACAAGCTTAATCAGAGGATCGGTAATCGGCATTAATAATTTATTAAGAGCTTCATCTTCTTCGCCTCGCTCCAACTTTAATGCTAAATACTTCTTTCTTATTGTTCGTGCAGCTTGGATAATCCTACGTTTAACGTCTTTATCGAGCTGGCTCATGGGGGTAGACATACTAAAAAAACAGACCCCGTTCTGGAAAAACAGCTAAAAAACAGACCCTGTTTCGGGAAAAACAGCTAAAAAACAGGTCCGGTTCTGGAAAAAACAGCTAAAAACAGACTCTGTTCTAGAAAAACAGCTAAAAAACAGACCCTGTTCTGGAAAAACAGCTAAAAAACAGACCCTGTTCGGGGAAAAACAGCTAAAAAACAGACCCTGTTCTGGAAAAACAGCTAAAAACAGACCCTGTTCTGGAAAAAACAGCTAAAAAACAGACCCTGTTCTGGAAAAAACAGCTAAAAAACAGACCCTGTTCGGGAAAAACAGCTAGGAAACAGCTAAAACAACTACTAAACAGACCCTGTTTCTCGAGACTTAACACATCTAGCTTCTAGAACGTCAAGTGTCACACTGAGTCCCGAGGGTTTAGGGTATGATATATGTATCAAACTTGTTACGATATCGGCCTTTAGCAATATCATTGTCTTTCACCATTACTAGGAAACCATACCTATCTTTCCAACATTCGGAGCAAATATGTTTAAATGCATCGAATGTCATGTCTGTATTAACGTGATCGTCATAGATATGTTTCAAGTTTAAGTCGTCCTGCTTAAATAAAATTAATACATTGGCATTGTCACGAACCAGCTGTTTGGGTATTTTCGAGTAAGTTTGCGATAAATAGAATGAATCAATCGCATGATGTCGACCCATACAAAAATAATTACGTATTTTATCCTGCTTCTCACATGCTACGTCATCAAATATGAATACAGAGTGAGGTCGGGCACTGGCAGGATCTAAAACTTCATCATTATCGCTGTAGCCGAAATAGCCTAAACGGGAATGTTTCATAGCCTGTTGAAGAAAGTCGTACTTGTCTTGCTGTAGAGATTTAGAATACACGTACACATTCTCAAATTTTAAACCATTTTCATCAATCAAAAGACTAATCATTACATTGGTTTTGCCACAATTACTCGGACCACAGATTAACGCTCGAATTGTAGAAGGCAGAAGTTGACCATGTTTGCTACTGAGGCACTTTTCTTTTTTCATATCGCAATTATAAACTTGGATTTTGAGTTTCTGCTTCTCTTGACGCATCTCTATAAATACTACTCTACACCCTCCCAGGGCTTCATTACGAATGAAGACTCTGCAGGGTGCAGGTGTGTTAAATACAGCTATCAACAAGCTCCCGTTCGAGCTTCATTTGCCTGGTTATTCCTATTGCGGACCGGGAACCAAACTTCAAGAGCGACTGGCTCGAGGCGATCGACCAAAGAACAAATTGGATAGTGCTTGTCGCGATCACGATATCGAATACGCCAAGTCAACAGAGTTGGAACAAAGACATAGAGCCGATCGAGTGTTGGAGAACCGAGCTTGGGAACGAGTAAAGGCAAACGATTCCAGTTTGGGTGAAAAAGCTTCAGCGTGGTTAGTAACGAACGCTATGAAGGTAAAACGCAAGTTGGGTGCTGGCAAGAAGGTGAAACGCAAGTTGGGTGCTCGCAAGAAGAAGATGAAACCCCTATCATCAGTGGTCACTCTGCTTAAGAAACAACTTCGACATACGGGTACTGGTGATGTTAGTAAGAAAAGAACTCTCAGTAAAATACTTAAAGCTGCACGAGTAACGGTCAAGAAGGTGGGAGGACGTAAGAGGATCAACGTACCACGAATAATACCCTTACCGAAACAGGGTGGGTTTCTACCACTTATTCCCATATTTGCAGGACTTAGTGCCCTGGGAGCACTCAGCGGAGGCGCCGCGGGGATAGCTAAGGCCGTTAAGGACGCTCAAAGTGCCAAGGAGAAGTTGAAAGAATCGAAACGACATAACGAAACAATGGAGGCGATTGCATTGGGAAAAAAGGGTAGCGGCATGTATTTAAAGAAACACAAAACTGGCTATGGATTGTTTTTACGAAAACTGCCAAAAAACTACCAATAAAGCTACCTGACAAACCGTTATCCGATCATGATATTAAGTCGTACGTCACTCGATTAAAAATACCGCATTTTAGAGGAGTATTTATGCGAAACACTTTACCGAACGCACCCTTCAAAACAGAGTGTGGTGTTATTAATTTGGATCGGAACACAGGCTTCGGAACACATTGGGTAGCTTACAAGAAACACGGTAATCGAGTTGTTTATTTCGATAGTTTTGGCAACTTGAAACCACCCAAGGAATTTGTCAGGTACATGAAAAATGTGAAAATCTATTTTAATTCCGATCAGTATCAGGATTATGGAATGACCAATTGTGGACATCTTGCTCTAGCATTTCTCTACAATGAAACTTTATAAATGCAGGTGTTGATGCTTATTGCTCGCAGTCATGTCACAGACATTCACGTTAAAAGGTCGCTCTCATCGACTTGAAGCATACTTTGTACCTCCCATAGAGCTCGATTCCAGGTTTGATTACTCGTTAGCATTAATTTCGCTAAACACTTGGAACACGATTCCCAATATAGAAGAGGGACGAAACAAGTTTTATTATATTATCAATAATCAGGAGGAGCGAGTATTGGAAATACCAACAGGGTCCTACGAGTTGGAAGATATCGAGCAGTTTCTACAACGTAAGCTCCTAGATCCCAGTGCTCCCGCAGACGAACGGAATCGCATCTTATCGCTTAAACCCAATAACAATACGTTAAAGTGTGAGTTAACCAGTGTCTACGACATAAACTTTAAGCCAAAAGACAGTATTGCAAAGGTGTTGGGATTTTCGTCTCAACTGTTAAAGTCTGGTAAATTCCACGAATCAGATCAACCTGTGGAAATTATACAAGTTGTTACTATTCGAGTAGAGTGTAACATCATTTCCGGCTCGTATTACACAAATAATCCCTCACATACTCTGTACGAATTTTCACCAACTGTTGACCCCGGCTACAGTATAAATATCGAACCAAGGAATCTAATCTATTTACCTGTGAACCAGAAAAGCATCTATAACATCACTCTCACGCTAGTAGACCAGGATTCTAGACCTCTTAATTTTCGAGGTGAAGAAGTAGTAATTCGATTAGAACTTAGACGAAATGGTTCTAGTATTTAAAAGGTATTTAAACACTAATACCTCAACCGGCAGATCATTCAGTGGTCAGAAGTCGAAGGGGTCACTCACGTTTTCAAATATCTTATATTTGCAGTCTATAAGCAGTCCTTACGGCTACCATGTCAGAAAAACTTCAAATCTTCAATCAGATCAAGAGTGATGAGTCGGTCATTCGCGAAGAATGGCACACTTATCACCCCTTTACCAACTCCTTTAATAACAATGACGAAATCGAGATTGTTATCAATCAGCAAGATGTCTTTTTGGATATGAGTGAAGCTCAACTCTACATAGAGGGTACGTTTAAGGTGGAAGCAGATGCCACTGGTAGGACCGGTACTTGCGATCTAACCAATAATGCTGGAGCCTTTCTCTTTGACAACATTTCCTATGAAGTTAATGGTAAGGAGATTGAAAAGATTCGAGATCCTGGTATTGTTAGCACCGTTAAAAATCTGCTATGTTTAAATGAGCAGGAAAGCCGTGCTCTAGACATAGCTGGATGGAATTGGCCAAGTGGAACTGTCAAGACCTTGGATGAAACATCTAAAGACTTTAATTTTCGTATCCCCCTTTCCCTATTGTTTGGCGTGTTTGCCGATTACCACAATGTATTAATGGGTAAACAGAAAATTAAACTGGTCCGTGCTCGTCATGATGACAACTGCTACAAGTCCACTGGTACTAAGAAGGCGACAATAACCTTAAAAACGGTTGAGTTGAAAGTGAAGCATATTTACCCGAGTGATGCAGTGAAATTAAGGCTTTTGGATGAAATTGCCAAGAACAAACCGATATATATTCCGTTTAGAAACTGGGAACTACATGAACTGCCTGCTTTGAGAACAACAAAGCGTGATATTTGGACCGTTAAGACCATGTCTGAGAGAGCCCGATACGTCATTGTATTTTTTATGAAGAAGCGAAAAGATAACTTTGACGCTGATTGTACCTACTTTGATAATTTAAACATCACCGACGTCAAATTACATTTGAATTCTGAAGTTTACCCCTATGAGTCGTTAAACCTAAACTTTGTCAATAGACAGTTTGCAGAAGCCTATCAGATGTATACGGACTTTCAAAAAACCTATTTGGGGAAACAACGATCGGAGCCGCTCTTGGATTTTCTCGCTTTCGCTGGCAGAGCCCTATTTGTTATTGACTGTTCCAAACAAAATGAAGCCCTCAAGAGTAATACTATTGACGTTAAGTTGGAGTTTCAAAGTTCCGAAAACTTCTCGAAGGAGTCACGAGCCTTTTGTATAATTATTCATGATCGAGTTCTCGAGTATCAGGCTTTAACAGGTCAAGTACGTGATCTGTTGTAATCAGTTACTATTCAACCCTCTCAGCACGATGAAGTTTGTTGTGGTTGACGTTCAGGGATTCAGCGTTCCAGAATTTCAAGCTAAAGAATTGGCTATTTACGATGGAAAGCAAATACGGAACTATCTTTTCAAACCCGTTCGGCCGTTTTATGAGCTGTCCTATGATTGCCAGAAGCAAGTGATGTTTCTATATGGGAACCGACATGGTTTATACTACAATTCCGGCGAAACCGATTACAATGAACTTCACCGCATTATCTACAACGATCTACGGGATGTTGATGTCATCTATGTGAAGGGGCATGTAAAGAAGACCTTCTTACTGGAAACTTTTTCCACGATGAAATATCTTAAGCATATACCCGATATTGTTAATTTAGAATTTACTGGGGGCAGTGTTGCTGTACCGAAATTAGCTCTAAGTAAAACCACTTGTTCTTATCATGCTTTAGAATATTGTATTTGTAGTGCTAAGAATTCAAAAATTTTGTATGAATATATTTATGATTTTTTACCTAAATAAAGAAGTTAAACTGTATTCCCTGTTTAATTTTATCCTATATTATTAGGCCCCCCTTGAGAAATTTGATCATTTAGTCTCGAGCTTATGACAAAGACAGTCGACTTGTCAGTTAGATTAGACGAGCATTTGAAAAAAATACGCAAGCTGAAAAGAGACATTAAGTTTTACCAAGAATATAAATCTGTGGTTAGATTGTTTTCGAAACTTACCATTTCAACTTACCAATGGCGGCCTCCTCCTCCTCCTCCTCCTCCTCTTCCAGCTGGGATAAGGTGTTTGAATCGTCCTCTAGATGTCCTGATGTTCCAGCGAAAGTTCTTAAGACTAAGCCTAACCGAGTTTACGAGATTGATGACTTTATAACTGTCATTTTTACTGTGTCAGAAGAGGAACGCAAACAAGTAATTTTGCATACTACTGGTTATGGTAAACTTTATTTCTCCAGTGATGAATTTGAAGAATTTCTAAGCACTTTTGATTGTTTCAATACCCATTGGGTAGATATATTTATGATAATTGGACAGTACACGCTAGTGTTTCATCGCAATGGTGAGAAGAGAAGTCTCAAGTTTGAAGATGCCACAACAGACAAGTATCTATTTCGATGGACCGAGAAGCTAATACACCTATTTGCAAAACATGTTTATGAATTGTATAAGCTTAATATTGAATATTATACTGTTACTAAATAAATAGTCTAACGTTAATTTGTTTTTCTTTGTTCTAACTAAGGAAATAAAACACCAATATAAACACAAAAATTTATTAAAGTGGAAAAAAAAGTTCAAAAAAAACACAAAATGTGACCGAACAGTGGTCTGTAAATAGAGTAAAATAACAAACAATATAAAAATCAAAAAAGGGTAAACTTGGGTAAAATAAGTTAAAAAAGCAAAAAATCTGACCGAACAGCGGTCTGGAAATAGTAAATATAGTAAAATAAACAAACAATATAAAAAATCAAAAAAAAAAAATAGGGTAAACTTGGGTAAAATATACATATAAACAAACAATGTAAAAATAAAAAAAATAGGGTAAACTTGGGTAAAATATACATATAAACAAATAATAGAAAAATAAAGCTAGGGTAAACTTAGGTAAAATATACATATACAGTAACTAAATGAATACAATAAATAGGGTAGACTAGGGTGAAATACATTAATACAATAAATAGGGTAGGAATAAATGAATACAATAAATAATAAAATAAATAACATATATGCTTAATCTAATATCACAGCCTCTAAAGTCATACATTTAGCTACCAAAGGGGGATTGAAGGAAAGTTAGCTGCCCGTGATCAGTCTTCGCTCATGGAATTTCCGATGATTCCTTATACTTTTCAATATCTCTATGACCCCAAGCAAGCGTGTTCTCCAAGTCGCCGGGAATAAGGTAACGCTTATCGTCCGCGTGTGATAGCGCTACCTTATTTTTAAGTTCGACATACATATCGTGTAAATGCGAACGGAAAGTGTTCATCTGACGATGAATCTGAGTTCCTTCTACGTCAACCGCTTCCCTATAATCGTCCAGAGTCAGTTCGGATTGGGTGACGTAGTCAGGAACTCCCTTAGCTTTTTTGGTTAACTTTCCCTCCACATTTACACAATATGCCTTCGCCCCGGTACCGTAGAAATCCCAAATGATTTTTCCTGCATACTCATCTTTCATTTTGCCCAAAATTGACTGGTTTACAGGAACATCATGTGGATTTTCATGTGAGAAATTAGACGTGTCGAATCTATCTAAATTTTGTGCCATATCGCTATAGAAATTTTCGGTTGTAATTTTCAAAACAAGGGAATCGGTGTCAGTGTAGAGTAATACCGCGTTGTTGCCGTATTTTGGCTTGATATACCCGTACAAAAAGTCATACATAATCGTCTTGGATATTTCCAAGATGCTGAAACCCACGTAAATCGGTTTATTATATGTGACTTTTTGTTTTTTCATCTGGATAGCTACCAGGTTCTCGTTAAAAATAGTGCGATCTTTAAAATGAGGTTTCGAGATTAACGCTTCGGCTCCCAACCTTCTACCAATATTTTCCCAATGAGAAACAAGTTTAACATCTACCCGTTTCTCCACATTTTCCATTGTTTTCCCAAACACGGCGTTGTTCATAAGTTTAAAAAAGTCTTTTTCAAACTTATTTTGCGCTTGATTGCGCATCGCTGTGTTTAGGTCAATGTATTTCTTTAGCCACGGTGATTGGTCAAAAGATATAACGCGATGAATTTTGGTGAGCTTAAGCCCATAATCTAAAGCCTGACGCAAATTTTGGTAATGAATTATATATTTACTTTTAGGTTTAAAATTTGGAATTAATTTTTCAATATCTTGGAATTTTGATTCTGGTGGAGCTATTGATTGTGGACAAAAGGGTAGTTCGTTGTGTAAATAATGCAACTGTTCGGGATATTCTAAATCTACCTCTAATACGTAGCCAGTTTTAGAATCATTCGCGACATTTATGTAATCTAAACTTTGAATTTCGGTCTCATCCAACCACTTAAAATTCCCCGTTGGTAAATATTGTGACATAGCCGCACCATAGAGGTTGGTAGCGTCTAAATACATGATGTAGGAAGTAGGTTTGGAAGCGTCATAATGAGGTATAAATTTATTATTTGCAAAAGCTTTTCTAACACTACACTGACTGACCCCACCGCGAATACCGTGTTTAAAGAAGTGTACCATGTCTAGATCCGTCAGTAATTCCAAGGAAATTGATGTGGACTTGAGTGCGGCGTCCATCGCAAGAGAGGGCGCGGTGAAGTACTGCGCAGGATCTAGACCGTAAGTGTTAAGGCACACGTCTCTAAAACTTTCAAAAACATCTGTTAACAATAATACGTCGGATTTTAAATAAATATCTGAATATTCGCCTAAAGTTTTACATTCAAATAAATTCCATACAGCCCCAGCACGCTTGTAATCCTCGTCAGTAATATCTTCTTTTTTGAGTTGGTTATAAAAGTCTTTTTGTGATGGAAGCTTTGTGTCATTCAATTTCGCGAAACTATCCACGTAATTATATGGGAAGACACCCTTCTGTCGAATAAGCTGAAACTTATTTTCTTCCGCGAAATATTTTCTCACTTCTCGACATTGTTCTGGTTTTAAATTTTGACTCAGTTTATCGAGACTGCTGGCCATGAAACGAAAACTGTCGAGGAAGCGTAATTTTAAAAATACCTGATGTTGTTTACCATCTCTGTTCTCGATGTTATCCACCAAAACATGTTTAGTAAAGGAGATATACTTTTCCTTGTTTTGGGGGATAACATCCAACTTTTCTTCGTTGGAAGCCAATTCCTTAACAAACAGGTGGGAGTCAAAGTTGGACATGTTATGGAAAAAGATGGGTATAAATTGTGGGATTTTGTAATTCAGGTTGCATACAGAGTGCGCGGGACCTCGATAGGAGCCGTCTGTATGGCTATGTTCGTGCACACGATCGTTTAACGCTACATCAAATGGCTTTTCGCAAATATGACACACCCTAGCTTCTTGATGCTCCCTCTCTTGTTCCGCAGAAATAGGTGTCATGGGTACTACTTCCTTCATAAAGCGATTATAGATTGATTTAGAATCAATCTCTAATCGTTTTACGAATTCTTTGTGAGCATCCGGACCTCTATAACTTTGGTAAATCGAATGAGCATCGTCAAAGTCACATTTGATGTAGTAACCGAACGAGTATGGAACATGTTTGTGCGTTCTCATAGTGTATGACGTATTGGGATCCTGCGCATTTTCCTCTGTATCCAGGGGCTCAAGGATCGTTTCGAAATCGGCATAAACAACAAAAGGCACTTTTAATTTTTTTTCAAAGTTTGTAAATTTCAAAATATTCTCGGGAATCTCTTCACCATATTTATTTTTTTTTAAATTTGTCGTTGGGACTTTAGCTAAAACGTGCCCGCAATCGTGCTCCTGATGAGTCTTTAATTTTTGTTCTGAATAAAAATATGATAAACAACCATCACATAAATACTTAGCTTCCCTGCGTTTGGATAATTGACTTGAGATCAAGCGAGACATGTTTCTTACTAAGCAGTAATGGCTATTTCCATAGTCATCACTGATTACTAACAAATTTACGTGTCGCTCCCTATTACGAGATTTTGTAAAGTATAAGGGACCCACGACTTCAATAATATTTTTACCATTGTCAAAAACCCTTTCAAGTCCATAGACATTAATAGAAATATTATTGAGTCGCTCAAACTTAGCGATGTCGATAAGTTTAATCGGAAATTCTATACCTGTAAAGTCCAGTTCGTTCTCAAAAGGCAGATAGTTCGCGACTCTCTCTGCATGTTGAGTTCGATCCAAAGGATGTAAGGCAGCTAGGACTGACCACATGAAACACTTCTGATCTGCGTTTTGAATGTTTAGAACAGCTTTCTTTGCTTCAATCTCCTTTGGCAGCGGGATGTAGGAAGATGGCTTTAGAGGCTGGATCTTGTTGATGCCTAATTCTAAGTGGAGGAGTTGTTGGAGCGCCCACCCTGTAACAATAGAAATAGGTATTAGTAAGAAATATTAAAGTTTTAAAAAAAATTTGCAATAGTTTTACACTTACCACTATCCTTTTCCATAAATTCCGAATACTTCCGGTCCAGGATAGCGCTGAACTGCTCAAACAGCTCCTCCAAGTCCGTAGCCCTGCTCACCAGCTGGTATTTGGTGTTGAAGGACTTCACCTCCTCCGACTCGCTCGACTGCAGGAGAAAGCGACCGAAAAGCTCCAAGCCAATCTTCAGGTAGTCGTACCTTAACACAACGGCTCCAACCAACTTGACGAATTTTTGTTTCAGCTGCTGTACGTAGTTCTTCACGTTGGTTGGGTCTTGGCTTGAAGTGAGTCTGTAGGTAGTGATCCGGTTTCTAAATGATGTTTCCACCCGCACCACTCCTTCTTCCTCCTGCATCCTCACACAACACTTCTCCCGATGGATTAACGTTCTCAGATGTCCTCCCCATCGGGAGACTGGAACATCCAGTTTGCACTCCTTGCAGTGTTGCGTTGCTGATGTAGATGGTTCTAGAGATAAGAAAAAATAATTAGTATCAAAGTTATCTAAAAACAATTCTAGTCTTAAAAGAAAATTTCAATTTTTAACTACTCACCATCTGTCGAAACGAGTCTTGCTCTTTTCGCCATGGATGTCTGCGTGGTCTTCGCTGGTCTTTTGGGGGCCGGGTGCTTCTCCTTCTGGTGGCGAAGAAGAGCCCCCTCCGACTTGAAAATCCCACTGCAGACGTCGCAGATCTTGACTGCTAAGCGGCAATCTCCATGACGTTTGAGGTGATCCTTGCTGGTGAATGCACGGCTACAGAATTCGCACACAAACATTTTCTGGAAAATAAAATATTTTGACTGAGGAAAATGTTTCCGAACCCTTGTTGGTATACTCCTACTATTATGTGACTCCGAGATGTGAGTGGAAACCGAACATACATCATCTTTCCCTACTCGCCGTTTGATAAATTTTTTCTTTTATTAAATTTCCAGTTTTTAGCCTAACTTCAAGCAAAACTAGCGCTTATACATACCCGATAGATAAATTATTTTTTAAAACACTATTACATGCATAAAGAATACTTCGTCAGGTTCTAGTTTAAAAGATTTCTTGTTTGGGTGTTACGTCCCTCTACTGCTAAGGTAAATTAATATTTTAAAAATAATATTTTAAAAATAATAAGTCCCTGCGTTTAAACAAAAAAAAAAAGAAATAATGAAAAAATAAATGTTTTGAACACTGTCAGCGACTTTAAAATTTTTTCAAACAATATTACATGTATGAAGACTACGAGTGCTTTGTTAGGTTCTAGTTTAAAAGATTTATTGTTTGGAAGCTATGTCACTCTACTGCTTTGGTAAAATATTTTAAAAAATATTTTAAAAATACTCAAAGTCACTACGTTTAAACATCAAACAACTAATGAAAAAAGAAATATTTTGAACACTGTCAGCGACTTTTAATTCTAAAAAGTATGTTTGATCTTAATCTATATAGTTTAAAAAATAAAAAAAGGGTTTAAGACCAACCTCCTTTTCTATTACTCGATCCCGATTCTAATATTACTGTAAATAATTGAAGATTTCCATGCTGTTACTTAAACGCGAAATTAAAATCATAATTTTGTATACTAAAGTTGTAAGACAGGTACATCGACAGACTATTTTTGATTTTCCCTGGCAAAGCGGCACTAGGTTGTAAGACAGACACATCGATAGACTATTTTTTATTTTCCCTGACAAAACGGCACTACTATTCTTGTAAATATTCGATATTTCATTTTTGTTCATACATGCAGACTACAAAACTTTAAGCTAATATCAATCGGTACTTACCCAAAAATTTCACAGTACACTTTCTTCACACAAAAAAACAAAGAACCAAGAACACTCCGACTGGCTGGCTGGCAACGAACTTAACGTGCACACTAGGAGATTCAGACGCCAACTGTGCTTTGCAAATTGCCTCTTTCTCCCTTTTATGCTTTTCCTTATCAGCCGGAAACTGACGGGTCCTAACAAGTTAACGACGCAGTTTGCTGCTTCAAATAAAGTTAATAATTTCTAATTGTATGTTTTATTTATCAGTACAATACTAATATTTTGCAATTCTTTCTGTTGTTCGCACGTTCGAGCCCACCTTATCACCGGAAATGTTAACCACAACTTCCCGAGTTACACACGGCACTACTACATAGTATTATTCACTTAAATAATATTAATACATTCTATTTCTTCAAAAATTTTAAAATCTTAATTTTTACCGATCGGTTCTACGTACATATTTGGTTCGATCTAAACACACATACCGACTGTTATTTTGCAAGTAAATAACTTTTTCAACTAATTAATATTCTCCTGATAAGGACGGAAGTTGCGAAGGCTGACGGCTTCCACCGTCCTTATCGCTGTATACTCATTTCTATTGCCACTAAACGACATGTAAATACGTTTTGATTTCCTTGCAAACAATTTCAAATTAAATCATTAATTTTCTTTAATTGCTAATGCCCTTACCTCTCGGAATTAAGAAACCCGAATAGTGTTATTACTTTATTTAAATTTTTCTCTTTTCTTTGATATCCATCATGACTTTTACCATATTCGACCCCCTTATCATCAACCGGAAGTGCTACCGTCGACTGTTTAAACGGGTGTGTTTAAACAACCCTGTTTAAACAGAGGCGTTTTTAACAGGGTAGTTTAAACAGGGCTGTTTGAACAGGGCTGTTTAAACAGGGGTGTTTAAACAGCCCCAGTTTAAACATTGACGATTTTAACGTGAGTTGTTTAGTTGTTATTAACTTAAATAAAATTCCTAAATTATATATATTTCATCGAAAATTAACTATACAGGGTGATGTAAAAATTTTGAGATCTAATTTTTTACTAGTTCCGATGATCTAATACCTATTTTTCTATTACCAAATCCCCTAATATTCATAACTTATATAATTAATCCAAAATTTACTATACAGGGTGATGTAAAAATTTTGAAATCTAATTTTTTTCTCAAAGTCGAGATTTTTGAAAACTAATTTGACAAATCGAAAGATCTGCTCCGTCACTATCCCCCATGCGAATTTCGGCTCTCCACCATCAGCCGTTAGGTCGCTAATCGCAAAAAACTATATCTCCGGAACCCTAAGGCCGATCGACGCCATTCTTTTTTTAAACGTCTTCGGACACCGCCCTGAATACGTGACGTATCTTAAATTTTTATTCTGACGTTTAACACGTGACTGGTGACAGTTGACAGGTCTTCAATGACAGGTGACAGCCGCCATACTTTTACACATGTCTTCTGACGCCATTTTGAACACGTGACCTACGTTAAATTTTAATTTTGGCGTTTCAAAAGTGACAGGTGACAGTTGACAGATCTTAAATGACAGGTGACAGCCGCCATACTTTTACGCATGTCTTCTGACGCCATTTTGAACACGTGACGTATGTCAGTTTTTTATTTTAACGTTTCATAAGTGACAGGTGACAGTTGACAGATCTTAAATGACAGGTGACAGCTGACATGCTTTTACACATGTCTTATGACGTCATCCTTCATACGTGACGTATGTCAAATTTTAATTTTGACATTTGACAAGTGACAGGTGACAGTTGACAGGTGACATTTGACAGCTGCGCGCGCAGGTTGGGTTTGCTGACGTAAGATCCAGTGACGTAGACTTCGATGACGTACTTGAAATTTGCACCTGCGCAAAGGTGGCCGAGCTATGACGTCATAGATCACAAGATAAGATCCACCCGGGTGGCGGGTGGGGCACAGTCCCTCTTCTTCTACTACTGAACTAAAAGCTGAAAAAGACTGAATTTTTAAACTTCTAAACCTCTTTGTTTTTGTTGTCTTATTATCACAAACTATACCAGTTCTGGCAACAATTGGCCCATATACGGTCACTCTATTTACCTGTTGTCCAATCGATCTTCCAAATTGACTTAACATCATAAGAACAATTGATCTGCGAAGTGCATCTGATTTAGTATTCCGCTATACTGAATTCTTGTTTCCAATAATTGTTAGGTACCAATACCTGAATGTAAAGGTATAGTTTGTCGAAGTGCAAATTATTTACAACGTTATCGTCGTCCATTGAGTGATGCTTGACTAGAATTCGACCAGTGGACAATGCACCGTAACTATAATACACCTCTCTGCTCTGTATATACTTCCATTATTAAAGAAAACAGCGTCGTAGCTAGGACAGAGCAACCTATGTCAAATAGGGGTTCATTGAGAAAGTCGTTAAAAACTGTCGCAAAACGTTTCGTTTTTTCCCCTTTTGAAAAATTAGGGAAACCAATCATATTTGTTTTAAATCAGTAATAATTTTAGATAATATTGTTGTTCATATTACACTGACCGGCATGGAAAACTGGCACCTGAAAATTTTAAAAAATTTCAAGTTTAATAACTTTGTTCTTCTGGAGGGAGTTTAATGATTCTCAAGGCAATTTGTAGATACATTGTTCTACTTTATCAATAAATTATTATTATAACAAAATATTTCATATTCTCAGAAAGAGGTTTCGACATTTTTACACAAAATTCTTGTAAGTTCATATCAAGATTATATTATTATTCTTAAAACGAATAGTTTTCTTGAGAATATATAACACTCAGTTTTAACATTCTAACATACTTATTTTAAATCTTTTTACTTGAAATATTGCTATAATTTTTTTTTAATTTTAAATAAAACAATTTTCAGCATTACGCACGTAGACACTTTTAAAATTTCATTTATGCAATTGCCCTGCAACTGACTGTAATCAATAAGTGTCATCTGGTGCACATGGAATTATGCATGGGGTCATCTTGTTACATATCTGGACATAAATATTCATCAGGCTCTGTCATTTTGTCCATTGCGTAACACATAAATCATTTATAGACTAGACTTGTGTTTCGAAATGCAATAAATAACTTTGAAATATTTTGTTTTTAACACAGTTTTTTACTATACTATAAAATATGTTTTCCTACGACCACCTATGAAAATGAGTAAAAAAGCACGGTTAACTTGGCGAGAAAGTGCCTTATATCACACGCGTGTTGAAAAGTACTTTACAACACGTGTGTTGAAAAGTACTTGTCAACATGACATTTACATATGTAGATGGTGCCAATTTCATTTGTTTTATTTTCAGCACACTTGATGAAAATATTAGTGTTGAAAGTGAGGGTTTTAAAAGACAGAAATTGAGGTTTTTTTTTGTAAATATTTTTGTGGTCGTAGGAAAAATATTGTACATTACTCGCGTGAAAGTAATTTTCGCACACTCGTGGGATTATCGCACTCGGCTATCGCCCCGTGCGACAACATTCCCACTCGTGTGAAAAATGTCACTTTCAACACTTGTTATGTAATATACTATTATTTATAAACTGCATACGTCCTTCCTTATACACAAAAAAGTTATGGTAACTTTTCCCCGCCAATACAGCTGCTGTAAGAATAGTTTTTCTACAATTTCTCTGAAAATACATAAAAAACGCACTACTAACTGCAACTGATAAATTAAACAAATGAAATCAGTTGCAAGGAGACTGCTTTCAAATTATTACTTCTGCCAAAAATTTTTTCGTAATATACTCACTTCCTCCACTTAGTTTACCGAAATGAAAACATAATATAATTTTCGAGTTGCAATCTTTCCGAAAACGTGCCGAGAAGTCCCGCAGATTGGTGAGATTTAGGGATTGGAATTTCTCTGTGGCTCTGGAAATTTAATTATATTTGGTATTTCCGTAAAGTTTCGAGCGTTCCTATTTACAGCTTTATAATAATGCGTACTGATTTTAGAAGCTGTATGTTTCGGAGTTTCAAGAGGAACCCTTATAGGTTAGGGATCATTAACTTTCGCGTTTTTAAAGCAATTTACAAATGCATTATATACCAAGATAAAGGACTCCGTTCGAAAAGCTTACCCCCAAAATATTAGAACTTTTTCTGATCAAATCATACTCAAAATAGCGATCAAACGTCGCTCATTATAAAACGGGAAGATGGCCGCTGATGACGTAGTCCCACAATAGAGTTGGCACCGCTGCAAAAATTTTAAGGGTTGGTCATCGAGGTTATGCTATCAAACCAGAGACAAACCAAGATAGAGAGGAGAATATCTCTTCTTCCCGCCAGCTCGACAACGCCATGGCCTTTAAACGGCAACACCCAGAGTTGCACCCCGACAATAGCCAGTGCGGTAGCAACACGGCAAGCAGAGAGAGTTTTGCGCGGCGCGTCTCAATAATCACTCTCACTGTGCTTTATACCATTTACTCGGACGGGCTATTCTGTTTTTAACGCGTGGCTACATTTGTGGAGAATCTTTTAAACTTTTGATTGTTGCTTTTCATATGTGTTCTTTTATTTTGGAGCATTTTTTTATCATAACCCAAAATCTGCAACGCACGCCCGTGGCAGCTTTATTTGAACGTCGGTAGTCGAGTGCGTCAAGCCGCTTTGGAGGTCATAGAAAGCAAACCGTATTTATGAATGAAATCAGTACGAGATATTCTTCTCTCTGTCTAGGTTTTTCTCTGACCAAACTATATTATAGAAAAATGTTGTAGGTAATATTCGAAATTTATTCTGAACTAACAGAAATATTAACAGATCTGAGGAAACAGTCAACGCATACTTAATATTTTATAACCTAAAAAGTCATGATTATCAAAGAAATATTAACCATAATTCACGGAATGACGGGGGAACAAACGCTGAGGTGTGCCACAATGATTTTTGAGTTTTATTATTATTTCTATTGTATTTCATCGTTTATATTTAAATACACCTAAGCAGGTCGGGAATAGCTTCAAAATAAAATTAAATTCGAAGAAAAAAAAAATGGTACAAAAGCTACGCAAGATACTAACATTGCCTGTTGTACTAAAATGTCAGTAGGGGCACTCGGCGGTGTTGCTGTATCCTTTATTTGATTCGCCACATTTCCGATAATGCGGCATGTTTACGTGCAATTTTGGCCATTACAGTAAAACAGAAATATGCCGCTTGGCATCTGCAAAACGGTCCCAAATTTGAACCAGATCAAACCGACTCTGTAATAATGCGGCATGTTTATGTGCACTGCCAATGTCGCCATCTTAGCTTGGCTAAAATTTCCAATTGCGTCTTTTAAAAGTGAACTTGTCGCAAATCGATTAGGAGACAGTAATTCAATTTCCTGTTAATTCTAACAGAGATTTATTATTAAAATTATAAAATTCGGATATACTGAAAGAGCTCATTACATTAAAACAGAAATATGCACAGAAAAAACATCGTATATTGAATTGGATACTCATTCACTCAATGCCACACTTTATTCCGTATTGCACAATACAAATTCGGTTTATTTCAATGATTAGTCTATCATTGTTAACCAATAGGTTATAAGATTGCTTGAAATATAAGGTTTTATTGATTTTTAATAGGTATAGTAATACCCTATTCTAAATTCCATACAAATTATATCATTGGTTTCAGTAAACGTTTATTTGTAAGAATATACAACTTATTTAATCGAAATACTTATTGTTATGGCAAAACTAGATTTATTTTACTTACATACTATAAAACACTAAAGTTCACTCCAGTCCACACAAACACTGAAACACTCCACGCCCCAGAATTAAAGATCTATTATTTTTGGCGTAACTTTAACGCAATAAACGCAAACAGGCTGCAAGCTTAAACGACTATTAAACGAACAAAATACCATCATAATTTTAACCTCTCCAAAGGGTGTCCGCGAGCAATAGAAGTAAAACTTCAGCCAACAATAGAAGTCATTGAATTAATACATTTTATTATTTCTTTAATACCATATATGTTTTATTGGAGTGTTTATTTTAATTAACATGATATTATGAGAATAATTCACTTAGTTGCTAGATTTTTTATTTAAACTGTAGTTCTTGTTCGTTTAATAAAATATATTTTAATTTGAATCACACGGCCCACAAATAACTATTTTTCACCCAATTATATTTGATCATTCTCGTCAAATAATAATTTAATGTTTTAACTTAAACAATTCTATACTCTAAGGAATAATAGTAATTTATTAGTTTCCAATAGTATTTTTGTAATTGAAAAAACGGTAATATAGTTTTCAAAGAAGTAAGACTACTTTTGAACTCTATATAAGTCTATATTTAGAACTTTTTTTTTTTAGTTATTTCAATGATATTTGTTGAAACAGTATTAACTTTAATGTAACCAATGCGAGAGTGGTCAAGAATACTATTATTTAAAATAGGATAGCAGTTTTTTCTGTGTGCCATTTGGCATGTGTAAAACCGTCATAAATTTGAATCAGAACAAACCAACTGTAATAATGCGGCATGTTTACGTCTAATGCCAATTTCGCTATCTTAGCTTGGCTAAAATTTCCAATTGCATCTTTTAAAAGTGAACTTGCAAATCTGTTATGAGGCAAATTCAATTTCCTGGTAAATTGTTTATTAAAATTGTATAATTCGGGTATAATGAAAAAGCTCATTGCAGTAAAAGAGAAATATGTCGTCAGACATGTGCAAAACCGTCATAAATTTGAATCAGAACAAACCAACTGTGATAATGCGGCATGTTTACGTCTAATGCCAATTTCATCTTTTAAAAGTGAACTTGTCGCAAATTTGTTATGAGGCTAATTCAGTTTCCTGGTAAATTGTTTATTAAAATTGCAAAATTCGGGTATAATGAAAAAGTTCATTGCAGTAAAAAGAGAAATGTGTCATTAGACATGTGCAAAACCGTCCTAAATTTGAACCAGATACAGCCGACTGTAATAATGCGGCATGTTTACGTGCAATACCAATTTCGCCACCTTAGTTCGACTAAAATTTCCAACTGCGTCTCTCAAAATGAACGTTTCGCCAATCCATTAGGAGACTGTAATTCAATTTCCTGTTAATTCTAACCGAACTAATTATGCCGGTGAGTTTGTTACCCGGATAATTATCGCCTACTCCTTCCCGCGCCTTACCAGAAAATTTATTGTTTTATGCAGCTAATCAGTTATGCCTTAAACGCCTGATAAGATAACTTAATTGACTATTTATTAGTTTACTACATCTATAATTTCAATTTTCAGTGTTATTTCTAAAATGTTATACATATTTAGTGCACTATTAGCTGACAAATTAATTAATACATCCTTGAAAATAAAGTAAGATATCCAAAATGTATTCATTGTCACTTTGTAGTGGCTAGATCCGATCGGATGCAGTTCTATTTACCTGATCACTAGTCAGCAAACTTTTTTAAAGTAACATTGATGAAAATAGCTGTATGTAAAGTATTTTGTGCAAATTATATGCAAAATACTGTAAGACGTACAGAGTTTTTTTGGTAAAGGGGTTGGGGGTTTGACGAAAAACAGAATACGAAATATTTTTACAATGTAATGTACGTATATTGAATAAAAAATACATTTATGTCGAAAACATGTGGCAGGTGGTAGAGGACTTCTTCCTCGACCGAGGTGGTACCACCCCACACATCCTCTTAAAAGGGCTGGTGAAGTCCGTACGGCTGTTTCCAGCTCTGGATGTGTGAGTCGGATTTCCCCAGTACACCCACGGTACATAGTACTTAGACTTCGGTCTTCGTGGGCTGTCAGAACATAAAAAAATGTTAAATCTAAGTAAAGACGTTTAATTAAGGTATATACGCAATAAACAATATAAAATGTTACATACAGTGACAAAATATTTCACTTTTTTCCCTTGTGTTCAATAAAATCTCTTTTAAAAACCTGCAGTAGTCGCTCGTCATAGATGGGTCTCAGCATATTGTGTTTCCATTGTCCTGATGTCCTGGTGAAAACTCTCTCCTTGTTAGTCACTGCACTCAAATTTTCCGGAAACCATCCAAATGCGAGTACAAGTGAATTTTTAAGGACATGCGACATCCTCTGTTTTAGAAATGCAGAAGTAGCAGTCGCTTACATAGTGTAATATCTATGTATAATTCTGTACATCGGAGTATGCGATTTTCCATCAAAAGTACATTTTTTGTAAATTTACTCTCATTTTATACAAAATTCTTGTAATCCTACCTAACTTTTACAATTTACAAAGGCAACTACAAGTTTTTAACAAACGTTTAGTGAGGATGAGTGCATGTGGTTGTGCTTTGGTGGAAAGTTGCTAAGAAAATAATTTAACTGACACTTATTATGATATTGATTTTTTTGTTGTTTTTCTTTTATGATTCTGTTTTACATGGAAAGTATACAAGTTTTATGATAGGAATAAAGTAAGTTTAAAAGTAAAATGATGTTATTATTGATAATTTAAGTAATGGTAAAATACAAATTTAAAAAAAAATAATTATTAAAATATTTTTATGTTAAAAGATATAGGTATGTAATAACTTTCTCGACTTCCTAGTTCCTATAATGGAAAGGGTGTCATCATATTTTGACACCGCCCTAAAAAAATGATTTTTACAATGGCAGTCGTATGGAAAATACAAAATCTTGGCTTAAAATTTCCCACTTTTAATGATAAATTGCATTGAAGATTATAAACTGCATAGTTATCTTTTAAAATTTGTGTTTCCTTTTAGAATAAAGATATTTAAATGAATCAAAAAAAGAAATGCTAAAAAAAGACTTAAAAAGACTTAACAACAGAATAGGTACAGTGAAACAACTTTGCGCCGGTTAGTTTCTCCACAGAGTGTTCAAAAATTTAGAACAAGGACCGCAACATTTGGTTCTACTTGTATAGCACCAAATTCGTTAGAACTTTTGTAAAATGAAAAGCAGATAATAATTAGGATAAAAGCATCTGTAATATACCAAAAAATTCATTAAAATCGATGCAATATCTAAAATGTTATTTAATATTAATCTTGAGCAAAATTTTATTTGTTCGATTTTTTTTATCCAGAAGTGTATACGTGTGTAGTGATATTTTACGTGATTTTTGGTTTTGCCTGACAGAACCTTATCCATAAACTTTGCAGAATGATGCGTCAGTGCCTACTGTGTGGAAAAATGGATTCTTTTCATCCGGAACTGTCATTTCTGAGGTTTGTTTGGAGGAAAACAGACGGCCCAGAAAGCCATTTCGGTGACGCGCTGAGACGGAATTATAGCTGTTTTTCTCCTACACCCGCCCAATATGTGAAGCACACGAATAAACGGCTGCGTCCCCTGTTGCTGAAGGTCAATAGTACCAATAAGTTCGGTTCTAACGCTTTACTACGGACACGGAACTGACTAAAATGTAATTGCGTCTGCCTGGTTCCATCGGATCGGTATTTCGCAATGTTCATTTTCCAATAATATATAAGTTTGGTAAATGAATTGACGTCAACGGAATATCTTTGTAATAGTATATTACATAACAAGTGTTGAAAGTGACATTTTTCACACGAGTGGGAATGTTGTCCCACGAGTGTGCGAAAATTACTTTCACACGAGTAGTGTACAATATTTTTCCTACGACCACAAAAATATTTACAAAAAAAACTCAATTTCTGTCTTTTAAAACCGTCACTTTCAACACTAACATTTTCATCAAGTGTGCTGAAAATAAAACAAATGAAATTGGCACCATCTATTTAAATGTCATGTTGACAAGTACTTTTCAACACACGTGTTGAAAAGTACTTTTCAACACGCGTGTGATATAAGGCACTTTCTCGCCAAGTTTACTGTGCTTTTTTACTCATTTTCATAGGTGGTCGTAGAAAAAGTAATTTTTCCGATAGGGCACGAAAGCATTACGCTATTAGTTAGCCGACCCCTTGCCTAATGCATTGTTTATTCGCGTTTAGGTGTACATACATAAATCATCCCTATAACTGATTCAATTAATTTACAATAAACATCCTCTTAGGAAGCTGTCATTATTACTGAGTATTACTCCCTAAGATAATAATTAAAATGTTCATCAAACAACCTTGGCATATTTTATGGAAATAAAATTAAGTTCATTATTCAACGTCACGTTGAAATCTTAAGGGGCCTTCATTAATAATATTTGTCAAAAGGGGGAAAGGTGTTTGCCTTTTTGGTCCGCGCTTCTGTTTTTATTCGAGTGTTTTTAGGAAAACAGGGTTGCAAGTTTAAGTAGAGTTTATGACAGATAAGATTTATCTTGGATCGGTTTGATGAGGTTTTTAAATGGGTTTGTTCCGTGGTTTCGCGTTTTCAATAAATATGTTGTTATTGCACAATCAATCAATCGAAACACGGACACAAAAAATTACGTCGCGCAGTGCAGCGATCTTAAGGGGAATTGGGACGAAAATCAGCACTAATTGTTGAGTGAGTTTTGACCGAGTTTTTTTGTAAAAAAATATTGAATTTCAAAAAAAACTTAATACTGCTAATCATATTTCCAGTACTAAAGGCAACACTGAATTAAATATGTTATTTAACGAAAGTCGTCTTCGTTACGGCAAATTTAGAAATGTCAGCGACTTTTCAGAGTTCCCTGCGAAATAAGTTAATTATATCGCAGAAGGGCGGTGAAGCGTGTTATAAATGCCACGGCAACTAAAATAAACAAAAACATTACCCGCCTGAATGAGAGGTAAAACTTGTATGTTGTGTGGGGCCAACCAGCTCATTAAAAATTACTTAGAGGCGGTAATTAGAATGGCGACAAAGACATTTCTGTCGGAATGAAACAGAAATATAAAAATAAATGATGTATTTAACAGTCGATTGCAACAAACTTTTAAACAGGGTTAAATCCTAACTGAAAGTCTAAAAACAAAATATAATCAGTTTAACAGCATTAAATTTTTCACTAAAAAGGTTTAAGATTTAGTACCGGTTTAAATTAAGATCTTTCGGTCAATCAGTTATATTTTGACAAGTTTTTGTCCAGTCATTTTTAATAAATCGCCATTAAAAACATATGAATTATTATGATGATATTTTTGGCCTGTGAACTGGTTCAAAAATGCTTTGCCTTTATGTATTCGTAATAAATGCTTATTGCACAATATACTATTAAGAATTAGGGCTAGTTACTTTCTGTGAATCAGTGTATTTTATTTATACCGCTAGCGTATTCTTTCCTTTCTACGTAGATATACACCCGTCAAGTTCATATTCGTTCCTTTGTTAGGTCTGCAGCTCTGACGTATCTTTCACTTTGTTAAAAGTTATTGTACATTTTTATTTAAAAAGGAAATATTTATATGAAAGGAACAAGTCGCTTGTGTCAAGTCAGCAAAACGAAAATTTCTATAAAAATGAGATTAGATATAAAGTTTTATTTTCATCAGAAATAGAGCCTATAAATAAGGTAAAACGAAGAAATTCGATTTATATCGATTTAAATCCAATTTCATAAAAAATTAGGAGTGCATGAATAACACTAGTTTTCAAGAAAAATGTACCTCATGGAAAAAATGTTTTTTAACCTAATTCGAGGTCACTGAAAACGAAAATGACAATCATTTTTTTTTGCCAAAGAAGCGTTTGCGAAATATTCTCAAAAAACGTGTTTTTCGGCTCTTTTTCCAGTTATGGTCCAACATCTCGAGAACGGTATACGTAATCGACCTAAAATGTACACACATTTCGAGTTACGCTTCTTTTTTCACATAAATATTAATTTTGAGTCAATTGGAAGAGTATTTTTTGAGTTACAGCTACTGAAAGTTGAAAAAAACTACATTTTTTGAGCTTTTTTGCAAATTTCACATTTTTGTTTGTTTTATTTACTTATTAGGATTTTTTTTCATGTTTTTTTAATTGCATATGAAAGATTATTTCGTCCCGAAAATATATTGCCCAAGTTTGTTCAAATCCGTTGTAAAATGTGGAAGATATTACTGATTAAGTGAAGGCAGACGATTTCAGCTTTTGCCATGAACGCCGAGAAGTCCGGAGAAATTAGGTGAACTTTGCTCATGTAATTAAGGTAGTAAAGCCTAACGTACTCATTTGAAACTAATTTCTCCGGACTTCTGGGCATTCATGGCACAAGCTGAAATCGTCTGCCTTCAGTAATATCTTCCACATTTTACAACCGATTTGAACAAACTTGAGCAATATATTTTCGTGACGAAATAATCTTTCATATTTAATTCAAAAAACATGAAAAAAAATTTCCTAATAACTAAATAAAACAAACAAAAATGTGCAATTTTCAAAAAAGCTCAAAAAATGCATTTTTTTTCAACTTTCATTAGCTGTAACTCAAAAACACTCTTCCAATTGACTCAAAATTAATATTTGTATGAAAAAAGAAGCGTACCTCGATAAGTGTGTACATTTTAGGTCGATTACGTTACGTCTACCGTTCTCGAGATGTTGGATCATAACTGGAAAAAGAGTCGAAAAACACGTTTTTGCGAATATTTCGCAAACGCTTCTTTGGAGAAATAAATGATTGTCATTTTCGTTTTCAGCGACCTCGAATTGGGTTTAAAAGCACTTTTTTCACGAGGTATCTCGAATGAAGGTAAAATTTGTAAACTAGTGGCAATATGCATGTAATCCAGATACATACTTAAGTCTGATTTTCTTTTTCTATTCTCTAAATAAATGTAAATATTTGTGGCGGTTGTTTTTAAACGTTAGTTTTAATTTTTATTAGAAAATAAAAAGATTTTCTTTTACAAAACTGTATACAAAATTCGAAGCTTGTAAAGCGTGATTTTATTGGCTGTGACATCACATGACATATACAGAGTTATTGATTATATTTGTACCAAGAGATAACTTTTTTATTTAAAGACATAGACAACTGTTTAAGAGAAATTGTAGATTTGTGCAAGAACCACCAGGAAACGTAACTGAAAAAACAATTGAACATCAAATCAACTGGTTTTGAACTAACCGTAAGTTTTTTCAGGAGGCTCGCCATATTATAAAAAAATAGGGATTGCTCTTTTTAAAAATTGGAACCACCTTTCCGGTTTAAGGCCTCTCGGAAATCTACCTTTATATTTGGCACACTTTCTTTGCAACTTTTTATATAGCTTCGTTTTAATATTGCATAAAGTTTTTGTTTTTGTTTATTTTAGTTGCAGTCTTATGAAGTAATACCGAACTTTCGCGGTATAATCAACCGGCTTTTGAGTAAGAAAACTTTTGAAAGTAGGTAATAATTTAAAATAAAGTTGCAGAAATGTAAGTTTGAGTAAATTAGAACCTTTTTCATGGCTGTGATCTATTTTTTTATTAAAGTATTAAGTACAACTATAGAAAATGAGGAGGAGTAAACTAGAATTGGTGTTTTTCGCGTTTGTATAGGACAAATCAAGAAGTTAAAACAAGTTTCTATATAAGAAGAACAACTTTTAAAATTAGTTCCAAAAAGAAAATATTTATTATAAGGTTAGAGAGAAAGTTATATTAAAAATTAGTTCGGTTATATCGACGCTGTCAATAATTTTTATTAAAAATTAAAAGCTCAGAACAAACTATAGTGCTAGTGGGCCATAACTTACCTTGTTAATACTAATCTGTTTATATGTCTAGTTTTCGAGAAACTGTAAAAATTGAAGTTAGCAGCCAAGTTGGTAAAATGCTGAAACGGCTTGCAAGTGGACGGCTCTGAATAGAAACTATAGTGCTAGTAGGCCTTAACTTACCTTGTAAATATTAATCTCTTTATATGTCTAGTTTTCGAGAAATTGTAAAAATTTAAGTTAGCAGCCAAATTTGTAAAGAACTGAAACAGCTTGCAAGTAGACGACTCTAAATACAAACTATAGTGCTAGTAGGCCTTAACTTACCTTGTAAATTTTAATCTGTTTGTATGTCTAGTTTTCGAGAAATTGTAAAAATTTAAGTTAGCAGCCAAATTGGTAAAAAACTGAAACGGCTTGCAAGTGGACGACTCTGGATACAAACTATAGTGCTAGTAGGCCTTAACTTACCTTGTAAATACTAATCTGTTTGTATGTCTAGTTTTCGAGAAATTGTAAAAATTTAAGTTAGCAGCCAAATTTGTAAAGAACTGAAACGGCTTGCAAGTAGACGACTCTGGATACAAACTATAGTGCTAGTAGGCCTTAACTTACCTTGTAAATATTAATCTGTTTGTATGTCTAGTTTTCGAGAAATTGTAAAAATTTAACTTGGCAGCCAAATTTGTAAAGAACTGAAACGGCTTGCAAGTAGACGACTCTAGATACAAACTATAGTGCTAGTAGGCCTTAACTTACCTTGTAAATATTAATCTGTTTGTATGTCTAGTTTTCGAGAAATTGTAAAAATTTAACTTAGCAGCCAAATTTGTAAAGAACTGAAACGGCTTGCAAGTAGACGACTCTAGATACAAACTATAGTGCTAGTAGGCCTTAACTTACCTTGTAAATTTGAATCTGTTTGTATGTCTAGTTTTCGATAAATTGTAAAAATTTAACTTAGCAGCCAAATTTGTAAAGAACTGAAACGGCTTGCAAGTAGACGACTCTAGATACAAACTATAGTGCTAGTAGGCCTTAACTTACCTTGTAAATATTAATCTGTTTGTATGTCTAGTTTTCGAGAAATTGTAAAAATTTAACTTAGCAGCCAAATTTGTAAAGAACTGAAACGGCTTGCAAGTAGACGACTCTAGATACAAACTATAGTGCTAGTAGGCCTTAACTTACCTTGTAAATATTAATCTGTTTGTATGTCTAGTTTTCGAGAAATTGTAAAAATTTAACTTAGCAGCCAAATTTGTAAAGAACTGAAACGGCTTGCAAGTAGACGACTCTAGATACAAACTATAGTGCTAGTAGGCCTTAACTTACCTTGTAAATATTAATCTGTTTGTATGTCTAGTTTTCGAGAAATTGTAAAAATTTAACTTAGCAGCCAAATTTGTAAAGAACTGAAACGGCTTGCAAGTAGACGACTCTAGATACAAACTATAGTGCTAGTAGGCCTTAACTTACCTTGTAAATATTAATCTGTTTGTATGTCTAGTTTTCGATAAATTGTAAAAATTTAACTTAGCAGCCAAATTTGTAAAGAACTGAAACGGCTTGCAAGTAGACGACTCTAGATACAAACCATAGTGCTAGTAGGCCTTAACTTACCTTGTAAATATTAATCTGTTTGTATGTATAGTTTTCGAGTAATTGTTAAAATTTAAGTTAGCGGCCAAATTTGTAAAAAAGTTATTTGTATATTTTTCACACGTCTTGTATTATAGTTGTTTACCTTTTTGTACCAAGTGAAGGTTATACACATTTTCTGAGATTTAAAACTTTATTGTCACGATTTTAAATGGTATAGTTAGGTATTTTTGAAAGCTTTTTTGCCATATTTGGCCTATTAATATAATCTTGACCCTGAACTTTACCTACGTAATGCCAAGTTCTATCTCTGTACTTCTAATAGAATAAGGACTAACATGGGATTAAAAATTTAATATGTAAAACCCTATGGTTCGCTTTATTAAAATACACTGTACGTCTTTGTCCAGCACAAAAAATCAATAATATGTACAATTTAAATTTTTTTTAAATTAATTAATTTTTTAAATAATTTAAATTAATTTAATAAAAAATTAATTTTTTGTTATATTATATATAACTTATTATTTAATTATTAATTTTTTTTTTCATTTGTTGCAGGTGAAAATAGTAGACCTCAAGGCTCTACCAATGAAAACAGAAGTAAACTATGGTGAAGCTGTAAGATATCCCGGGGTATGTGTTATTTTCTATAAGTTATGTTTATAGTGTATATAAGTGGTTCTTATGAGATGTTTAAATATGTGGTTCAGCATGGAAACACGAGAAACCTATTAAAATTAAACTTTTTATTAGACATATTAAAAAATTTTATAGGCAGGTTGTCATTAAGCATTATTTTAACTGTAAAATATTTTAAGAACGTCTTACCAAAAAATAAAAATTGAAAACTGCTGGTAAGCAGTATGTACCGTTCGCATAGGTATTTTAGTTACGTTTATACGCTATAATCTTAGTTCTTTCGGAAAAAGACTAAACTATTTATTAAGGTAAGGGTAAAAATAATAGAATACATCCTACTATTTTCACAAAACATTTTCGTAAAGTGTTAAATGTACTTTAGATTTTATTCTAAAAGATAAATTCACAAAAATTAGGAAAACCGGCGGGTGAAAAGTGATGGAGTTAAAGTATATAAGAGGAAACTTTATCGTAGGATAAACGTACCGATGTTGTAAGTCACTTACTTACGCTTGGTTAAGCAAAAGCATACATTTTCTTTCCGCTCTTATTTATTTCGGACACATCTTAAAAAACCACGGGAAAATTATACGTAATATAGCGATATCTCCGAAAATATTTTTTCGAAACATACGTATTTTAATGCACATTTTTTTTTTTGAAAATAGGTATTTCCAAGTACTTTTTTTTTCAAAAATACCTTTTTGCGACAGCACTGTTTTCTCGAAAAAGCAGTTTTTCAAAAGTTTAGTTTTAAAAAAATCAATTGCTCGAACATTCATGAACGTTAGCAGGTGATTGTGAATGCTTGTGAATTTTTTAAAAGTATGTCTCTACAGGACAAGTATTTTTGTAGAACAAAGAAGCTTGCTTTCAAATAATGTTTGTTCGGCAAGTTTAGGCTTAGAGTAGAGTAAGTGATCATCTTCACCTAGAAAGGCACGAAGTTCACAGCACCAAAAACCCTTTGAAGTGACCGACTTCGGAAATAGTTCAGAAGATTTTAATAAAAAAATGTGTAAAGGTAGTTTACTAATAATAACAAATTTAAAAAATCAAATTTCCTAAAAATGGCTTTAACGATTTTTCTCAGATTTTGTAAATTAATAGTTCATTGTACAACAATATTCTATTTTATTCATTTTTCCAAAAATATTATATTAGGGCAGGTCTTGCTTGAAACTTGTATGATGATGTAATGAAATTCATCGTATTCCTGTTTAACTAAATTTTCATTTTCTTAACAGAATAAAAATTTAAGTGGACGACAATACAGCGTCAATGACGAACCGGGATTTTTTCAAAGAACAGCTTCAGAAGTTTTTTCTATTAGCATAATAATAGGTACGAATGCTATAAAAAACATAAATTCATCGGCTGCAACTTCTTCTACAAATTTAAACAAGCACTACAGTCAGTCTATAAATGAACTAAACGGCATCCTGCAGGAGATCTTTACCTCAGGACAAACCAAACGAATTTAACAATTGTGTGATACTTTTAAATTCGCTACGAGCTTTTCTTAGTATTTGCACCGTTAGATCGAACGCCGCCGACGACGCGGCTTGCATTGATGTACTTTGACGACAGACGTTAAATTCGTTTTCCAATTTTTATTACATATTTACTGTGTACTGTTTTATTGTTTAATCTACTATTACATGTATTTTTGTAAATTTACTAATATTTTTGTGTTAAGTGATCCAAATTTAATGTATAAGTTTGGCTAGAAAGTTGTAAGGCCAGTGACGGCGAATCCTGGCGAATCGAGGTGCGGGTGGATCCATAATGCTGTAAATTATTTAGCGCTGTTAACTATTTATTTTTGCAGTCGCGAGCGTTTAGTTAGGATGTTTTGCTGGTCTTTTAGTGTTAAAACGATTTACTTTACAAGTAAAGTTTTTTATCATTACAAATGCAAACAACCGTAACAAATTTTCTCCGATATAATAAATAATCATTTACCTGTTACCCCGTGACGTTTATAGGTTCCCATATTTACTACAATTTATTTGCTTTTTGAAAAACATTGTCAAATAATTAATTATGCAGTGTTTGCACATAAAAAAATATTTTTGCAAAAATATACGTTTTTCCTGTGCAACGCAACTGACCCCGGGTTGTCTCGGCATTCCAGTTTGGAAAATTTTCGCCCTGCATTTGCAGAGAGAGTTAGTTGCACCAAAGCATTGTATTTGTGTAGGTAATTATTCTTAATTACGGCAAATATGATTTCCAGCAACAGTACAATTACATAAATTAAATGTTTCTAACTATATATGAACTTTCAGTATATTTTTGGTTTATTAAACCAATGGAATAGGAATATAAAAAGTAGTAGTTTACATTTTTATTGGTGCAGGAAACGTGATCCTAGAATAAAAGCTAGCGCCCCTGTTTTATACTGTTGTCACAGCAAATAGATTCTTGTTGAAGAAAAAGTAAAAGATATCCCGAGATCTCTCTTAAATTTTTTTTGTTAAAGAAAAATCAGAAAATTCGTCGAATGGAAAGCACCGAAGTTAAACTATATAAAACGAAACTTTATCTACGGATGAACGTTCAGATGCTGTAAGTCATTTACGCTTTGTTAAGCAGAAATATCGTAAATTTTCTTGTAGCTTTTTATTGGTTTCGGGCGCATCCAAGAATACCAAAGTGAAAAATGCGATAATATGTATTTAAGGGTAAGGGTTTATACAGAGTCTGCTAAAATTTCGCAAGAGAAAACCTAAACAATCCTGACCAAATCCAAACAAGGTGAATCGGTACCTTTACCGAGGCTCCTTAGCCTCATTATAAAATAAAAACCAAACAGATATTTAATTTGTATTTAATACTTTAATTAAATACTTTTTCTTTAATATTACTCTGCCAGGACGATTTGAGATATCGTAGACTCCTACGTCTTATCAAATATTTTGCCTGTGTAAATTTTCATACTTGCGAGGACGAAGAAGTGAGGTAGCATTCGGATAACAGGAATGACAATACTAAGCGGCTTTGGTTTAAAGTATTGTCAGTACTGTCATTTTAGTTTAGTACTGCACAAGTTTAATTAGAAAGATATTTTTCTTTCATTAAAATTTCTTAAGCGACTGTTACTATATGAGGGCTTAAAGTTGTACAACCACCTTCCAAGCAGTATAAAGTCTTTGAATAGTTTAAGGATATTCAAGTGGAGAGTTAGACATTTGCTGATTGCAGGGCTTTTTATTCTGTTGCTGAATTTTATGATGCCTCATTTTAAATTTAGGTAGGTAGTAGGGGAAGATATGTTTTGTGCCCGCCACCGCCAAAAATCCATTGCGCATGAGCCAGAGCTGCACACGCATACGTCACCTGTAGCTGTTTAGGAGGTGTTTCCAGAAACGAGCTGTTTTATAGCTGTTTAGGAGCTGTTTCCAGAAACAGCGCCTGTTTTGTAGCTGTTTTGCAGCTGTTTCTAGAAACATGATCTGTTTTTTAGCTGTTTAGAAGCTGTGTAGGAGCTGATTTCCAAAAAAAGAGCCGGTTGCTGGAAACCTAAACTGCTACAAAACAGACCCTGTTTCTGGAAACAGCTCATAAACACCTACAAAACAGCTAAAAGACAGACTCTGTTTCTGAAAACAGCTCCTAAACAGCTAGAGCAAACAGGTAAAAACAGGTGACGTATACGCCAGAGCGCATGCGCAATGGATTTTGGGCGGTGGCGGTCGCAGAACATATCATCTTCCCCCTACCCCTATTATTTTATATCGAGTTTTAAATTATGTGTATTGTTTGTGCACCTTGTTGAGTTTATCTTTTATTAGTGTTGGTCTGTATGTATACTTTTAGATTATGATAGATGCATATTGATTTGTAATACTAATTAAGTTATAGTATGTAAGATCCTGTATCACAAAAACTACCTTCTTGCTTTGTCTATGAGATGTAAGTCTGCCGGCAATAAAAAGCTTATTTGAATTGAATTGAATTGAAAGTTAAAATTCAATTTTCGAAAAATGCGTTTTCAGGAAAAAATTGGAAAAATTGTTCGGAGATATACGTAATTTTAATGAAAACGAAAAAATATCGACTATGAAGTAGAGGATTTTTTGTTCTTCTGCATAAATTGGCGCGAAAAAATTTTCCCAGAGGAATTTTTAGGCCTTGTTAGAGAATATCCCGCATAAAATATCAAACTCAGGAGTTGTTTATGATTGATATTTCATCATCCAAACACACATGCACATTTAAGCTAAATAAAATTTCGAAAGTTCGTTTTTCGCAAATCGATACACGAAAATTTTTCTAGATCCCGTACAATCATAGCATATAGTTTTTGGTAATAATAAATCGTGCTACTGTACATAAATTCTCTAAACGTTTAGATAAAAAGCGTTAAGGCGTAGTTGTCGTTACTCCTAACCCAAAAATTATGATAAAAGCACCAACAAAGTGCAAATCATAGCATATTAAGTTGTGAGAACATGATGGATTTCCAAACATGTTTTAAAATTGCTGCTTGGCTAAATAGGTTTCAAGTTCAAATTTGAATCTGACAAGCCTTCGATTTCGCCGTAGCGTTATTTTGTGAATAATCTAATAATCTTTAATTTAATTTATAATAAAATATCAGAAAAACCAGTGAGTATAAATTATTATATACTTTAAAGTACAATATTGAAACAGGGTTACTTAATAATATTTTAGATAGAAAATGAGATGGCCTGAGTTTGGCATGTCGACGGTCAGTTGAGAAAGACAAAGTGATTTTGCATAAGTAGGTGATTAATTATTTAAGAAATCAAATCAAATCAAATCAAATCAATAAAGCTTTATTGTCGAAAGAAAATCTTATTGACAAAGCATGCTTAAAATTATAAAAAAAAAGTCATTACATGGACACTCTACATAAGTATACACCAATAAGCGCACATTGTAAAATTCACTTGAAGGAGCCTAAAACTATCTTTCGCTTTTACAACTAAACCACCAATTAATTTTAAAAAATATGTATAATAATTAATAGTAAATTAAAAGCCACGATAAAAATATTAAAAAGATTCATCAAAAAATTCTGAAATTGAGTAATAGGCTTTGTTAATAAGTATTTGCTTAACTTCTCTCTTAAATTTTCTTGTACAGAAGATTTTGATTTTAATTATAATGTATAAAAATTAATAATTACAATAAATTATGCTCACCTATTTTGAGTTTTAATTCGAGCTTAAACAATGTATTTTTTAGATTTCCAAACGATGCCTTGCTTTAGTTACATAATGTTCTTACCCGTTTTGTCCCAAAATCTCAAATTGTTATTAAAAATGATGTCTTCACTCTTCAGTTTACATTCTTGTGAAGACTATCCACCGCTGAAACTACTAGTAGTTTTTTCACTTCTGGCATTATCGGTACATTAGCTATGTCATTATCGTAAATAGGATAATAATTAACTTTTAATCCACTTTACACAAATAAAAACACATATTTCTTTACTTTGGAAAAGTAAAAAGACGAAAAGGGAACCGACAAGCTCATATTTTAAACTGCTGTCAGAACTGACAGTGACAGTTCCGTCAAGAGTTCTGGTACATCATGTAGTACAACACCAAACAATTCAAATTTTAACAAGGGGTAGATTGGATGCTAGCAATATAGTAGTAATACGTATATGAATATTTTGTAAACATAACCTAAATGTCAGTTGACTAACCGTCAAAAACATTAATCAAGCAGGCGTTTGCAAATAGAGCTGGCTACGCCACTGAAGTAATTTAAAACTTTGAATAATTCCAAGCCGCTTAAGGAAAACATATTTTATGTTCGGTAAATAGTCAGGTAATAGTATACATTTCCCGTGATGTAAACAAAACGCCGTTTATCCCCTTTAAGCTTTCGGCTTTGATTTTAACCGCTACATGCAAAAACAGCTTGTTGCTTTCGAATAATATAAGGGGAAATAATGGCATTAAGGTATTCGATATATTTTAGGGAAATTGGATTTCGACGTATATTTACATTTTATAAAAAGGAAAGGGGAATATTTCCTGGTTCTATAAAATCACTTATTAAATTGGTAAATTGGGAAAGAAACTTAATAACAGAGTGTTTTATAATAAATGATGACAGAGGAAAATACAGTAAATCAAGGAAATCTATGCTTAAGAAGTTGTTCGAAATGTCCCCCTTCAACTTCCGGACACTTTCTCACTCTTTTTCTAATAGAATTTCGTATCCGCTTTAACATTGCACTAATTAGCAATCTAAAGTTGTAAGTGCAGTAGTCATCACTTTGTCCTTTAAAAAATCAAACAAAAAAAAGTCAAGGGGTCACATCAGTTGACCGGACCAGCTCGTCCAATCCACCTGTTTTCAAATATTTCATGCAAATGATTGATGCCTGAATTGCACAATGGGGTGGAGCTCGGTCCTGTTGAGAGAGAGGTAGTGCCACCCCACACATCCTCTTATAGGGCTGGTGAACTCCCTACGGATGTTTCCAGCTCTGGATGTGTGAGTCGATTCCCCAGTACACCCACGGTACATAGTACTTAGACTTCGGTCTTCGTGGGCTGTCAGAAGATGAAAAAAAATGTGGTAATTTTTATTATTTGTTTTTATTGTAAGATATAAATTAATTTGTATCTCGAAAACGGTGCGTCAGAACGAAAAACCTCAAGAGGCACTTTTCACGCAGAATTAATTGGGCTCTAAAAAACAAAAAATAATCTGGCGAAACAAAAAATGTATCTATTGGTCCAAAAATAATCAATAGCCCTGTACGTTCGAAGTTGTTTATTTAGTTTTACCGTCCTTGGCATTTTTTGCCATTATACTGCTGCATTAAAAAATGAACTACCCAAAAAACTAATTTCGAATTTTTAATTACCCAGCCAACATTTAGACTGTAGTTTAATATAGGTCGGCTGCGATTGTGAACTATATTAAAACTGGAGAACATTGCCGCCATCCGCCTCGCGCATTATCGGGATATTAACGCCAAAACACATTTCACTTCCTGCAACTTTCTAATGAGTCATTTCCCCAGTGGAACTTTATTCAGCACTTAAATAACTGTCGTAAAATCCAAATGCCACGAGACGGAGACGGCGTCGCGGCGGCTGTAACCCCGGCTCGATTAGCGTACATGGCTTAGCAACCCTTTTGGCTTTTTGAAAGGAATTTACAGTTAAAACTTGAATGGGCTCTTTCAGTAAACCTGAATTTCATAATTTTAATGCTAACATCATAAATCAGGACATATTACGTTAATTAGAAGAATCATTAGGTGTTCCCCTTGATTTCGAATCATGTGTAGATACCATTCTTTTCATTTTAGAGCAATCAGGGATTGCCAAGCTATTCATAACCCGGCAAACCATAATATGATCCCCTGCCTACCTCAAACATTACACTCTTTAAACAAAGTAAAGCACTTCCCAACTGGATACATAAATAGTTATTTAGCAAATGGCTTGGAATCCTGTTTTACTATGTCATTTGTTCGTTCGTTCAAAATAAATTTTTAAACATCCTGATATTACCTTAAATAATAAATTGTGTGTCCTTTTTTAGAATGGTTGTTAATTTTGTTGCAGGTTTATGTTTATATCCATTTTCCGCAAGCAACAAGGGATCCATCAGAACAAAAGAGACGTCAAATAGTATAGAACATGCAGGAAATGGCGGTATATGAAGGACCGTTTTCTTCCAGACCCTTGTCATTCTCTCGCCCTGTGAAATTAAACGACTGGACGGAGAACTGATAAGGGCTTGTGGGAAACCGATCAACAACAAATTGACAGTTCAACCCAGCAAACTTATGATATAAGATATTTATTTAATTTAAGGATATTATTATTTGATTGCTTTAGGAAAATAATAGGTATATTTTACACACTATTACCGCTGATTACGAAAATTGTCAACTTAAAGTTCTAAGCTATATTACCTCTGATTAAAGATATTGTCATAACTTAAGATTCTAAGTTATCAAAGTGAAAAAGCCAAAATTACCTGCTAAATATTTTCCTGTTAATTAGCAAAAAAATACACCTGTGATCTATCAACTTGAATTAAGATGAGAGACACACACCCATTTTAGAGCAGAGATATCAATTATATATATCTCTCTCTCATGTTTTTCTCTATCATTTTTCTCTCTGGTCTTCTTTTTCTATCATACTCTGATATTTTTACAACTAAGAGAATGTTAGGTTATGACAAACATAAACATGACATATTACAGGCCTTTCCCATGAATTGTTTTTGCGCTGTAAAAATATACCTAAGAAGCTTATCGTTACCTTAATTCGCAATTGTAAGTTCATTAATTACACAGGACCACAAATGGGAACCTAAAAAAGTCCTTTGGCGAGATTGATATCCTATATGTATTTTGGTGCGCTGATTACGAATCCGAGGTCCATATAACCCCAGCACATCACATTCAAGGTCATTTGAAGGTCAAATGCATATATTACGGAAAAACAGAAAATCTGACCACGGATTCGGAAAGAGCGGGAAATTTTACGTCCAAATATGTAGTTTTATTTTTTCCAACATGACCCTCCAAGGTCATCTGGGGGTGAAATGACTCACCGATAGACCAAATTCTTATTTCCCATATAGGTACATCATCACAACTACATACTTTTACGTACAACTTAGTCAGGTATCTTTAGGTTTTTTGACGCGCTGATTACGAATCCGAGGTCCATATAATCCCAGCACGTCACTTTCAAGGTGATGATGTATATGGGAAATAAGAATTTGGTCTATCGGTGAGTCATTTCACCCCCAGATGACCTTGGAGGGTCATGTTGGAAAAACTAAAAACTACATATTTGGACGTAGAATTTCCCGCTCTTTCCGAATCCGTGGTCAGATTTTCTGATTTTCCGTAATATATGCATTTGACCTTCAAATGACCTTGAACGTGATGTGCTGGGGTTATATGGACCTCGGATTCGTAATCAGTGCACCAAAATACATATAGGATATCAATCTCGCCAAAGGACTTTTTTCGGTTCCCATTTGTGGTCCTGTGTTATCAGGGAGTTGTCGTAAGTCCTTTATAAATTGTAAAAATGGCATTTTTATTCCATTTTATAATATTTTTTTAACAAGTGTATTTAGAATGTTTAAAAGAAATTTTCATAAAGAAAAATACTTTGAATTGATAATAATTTTCAAGCAAGCTAGCTTTTTATTCATTGCCTGTAAAATTTAGAATTTTGGACTTATGACAATTGTGAATTAAGGTAAAGTTACGTAAACTGTTAGCAGCTCGAATTTCCGTGTTCTATAAATCTGCGAGTGGGTGTCAACTACCGCAATATTACGCAAAGTACTTTTCCTACGAGCATGCGGAAAAGTGCACTTTTCCGCACTGTTTTGGATGAGGAAAAAAGATTTCCGCACGTGCTGAAATCACAATGCCATTACATAGTGTATCTATCCTTCTGGAGTTAAGATTTCAACATTTTACAATTAAAAATTGAAAAACTACTCTGTATATTCAATTAAACGATTTTTATCCCTTTTTAATTCTCAAAAACGTCACTGTTCGCAGGTAGACTGTATTATAGATCTATTTTGCATTATACAATATATCGGAAAGTGGTGAATATTTTTTTTTAATTCGCATTGTTTTAATTGTTTATCTTAATACAAATTTTTGCTAACTTTTCTTTATTTATTTAAAAACTTTTTCGTTAGTCTTATTATTGTAAAGAATTCGTTAGATGGGAAGCAATTATTGAGTATTGTTTCTTAGAGGCGTAGGAATCAATTTTAAGTAGTATAAAATAAAAAGTTTGATTTGGCTGTGCTGACACTGTTAATGTTTTGCTTAATGAAAACGAGATTTTTTGCAAATGCTGTTTGTGTTCGGTAACAGTAAAAACATGCGACTGGTGATTGCAATCCCGCAGGGCATTTGCGGGATTGGTTCTAAGTCCGTGGGATCCCGCATAGGTTTTTTTTTATAAAAACTTTAATTTTTTTATTATAAAAATCAACAATTAAGAGTATTTCAGGTAAAAAATTATATAATTTAAAGTCTAGCATCTCTTAACTGTACTACTATGACTATAAATCAGTCAAATTTCTTATCATTTAAATTAACAAGTAACTTTGGGCTAATGAACTAAATGTTTATTACTTTTGTACCTCAGATAATAAGTCTTACTAGTTTTTATAGTAAATCACATTAGTTTGATTGTAAGGTAAACTTATAATACCTAAGCAATTTCATCTTCATATTATAATACCACGGATAGATACACGTTTTCGCGAAATTTTTTAAGAGTTTATGACTTTTTCATGGCTATGCGGATCCTCATAGCTGGTGTGGGATCCCCCAGGCCGTCAAATGATGCGGGATCCCACGGGATTTCGGGATCCCACTTTGCGGGATTGCAATCCCTACATGAGAGATTTTGCTATAAAATAATAAAACTTACCAAAATTAAAAGCTTCCGGGTATCTAAATATTTTGCCAGATTAGAAATTTATTTTTTATGGCTTGATTTCGATAAATGTTTCAAAGTAGACAACCAGAAATACTTGCACAAACAAAGGCAGCTGTGATAAAATTTTTGAATATATTCTTTTTATTGGCAACAACACCGCTTTTATTTGTCTTTTACTAATGCTCCTTTTACCAACAAGAGACGAAGTCGGATCCATTGGGAATTTTATCAGGAAAGAAAAGAATATCGTGATAGCTAGTCTTTCAAAGTAGATAACCAGCAATACTTACCTAAGCCAAGTAGATGCGATAAAGAATTGAACACAATCTCTTTTTTATTTGCCTTTTTCTAATGCAATTTTGCCACCACGGAGAGAAAGAAATCTGATTCCTCCGTGATTATCAGGAAAGAAAAGATGAATATTGCGATGGATAAAATATGTTCTGGTGTAAACTGTCCATGGAACTGACCTGTAGGGTGATTTCTTGTTCGATTGTTTTTTCTGTCATTCTTAATTCAAATTAACAAATAGGATATAGAAGTATACTGTTACCTAGGGCTCGACGAACCGGCGCCTCCACCAGATGTCACGTATACGCCCATGGGTAGCCCCACCAAATATCCCGTGGACGCCTAAAGACACGGCGCCCTACCAAATTTGACGACATGCCAAAATGTCACCTGAGCATGCCCGGCGCCTCCACCAAAATGTCACGTAGGGGTCGTAGGGGGTAGGTAAATTATGATACGGCAAAATACTTATATTCAACGTACAATACACTTACACGGCAACTAGGTACATTGACGTCGGGGCAGCTTCTGACGGGGTAACTTGTTCGCCCGCTGGCGCTACTGGTACTCCTAACTGCATTTTTACGTTGCCATTTTAATTAAATCCATTTAAAATTAAATTAAATGAACACAATCAAACAAAAAACTATTGTTAAGCAGACCTCCTAGAACAAACATTCTAGGATGTTATAGCACCAGTTACTAATTTTATACGAGCTACTTTATTTCTAAGAGGCAAAAGATACCTACGTGTTCCTTTTAAGAAGGGAGGCCAGTCAAATTCTTAAAACTAATCAGAGGTAAAATGTTTCTTATTTCCAGCTGGATACTTTTCTCTTTACATCTTCAACGATAAACTGGCTCTCATTCTCCTGCCCTGTGTATTTTTAACAACTGGACGGAGACATGATAAGAGCTTGTGGGAAACCAAACAACTTCGAGAGAAACGAATAAGCGACGAACAATATCGGAAACGCTGCCTCTGTCACGTTGTCAACTAAGTTTAACTTAAGTTTAAGTTTAACTTTGAGTTTAGTCTTTAGTTCCATTAAGAAAGTTATACGTGCTGGAAAGGGCGACAAAATACACTCGATATTGTATAAGTTTCTTTGTGATGTTTAGTGTATTTCTTGTTAGGGTAGTTTAGGGTGAGGTTTTTCTTCAGCTTATACCGACACAGACGTGACAAAAGCAGTGAGATTGTTTTGGAATGTATATGACAACGTTTGTTAACATTTTCTATGTAGTTTAGCTACTTTTTAATATAGTGTGTGTTAAAAATTAATAAAATGTCAAATAAAATTAAATCCGTTTTATTTCGCTGTGCTTTTACTCTTGATCCGGCTCTGTTACCCCGTTTCTAAGTCCCTAAATTTAATGTTTGACCTTTTTGCTACTAATTTTTGACATTCACGTGACTTATTGTTGTAAACAATACGATTAATCACGTGACTGTCAAAAATCCCGAGTTAAAAGATAAGTAAAACTAACCTAAAAGGGCTTTATGCACCATGACGTAACGTGGGGCATGAAAGGGCAGGGGGATCAAGCCTCTTGTTTGCTTTATACATTGTGTGTATGTAGGACAAAGACCAACCGCTATAATTCGGTCTCGGCGCACCACGGTAATGGCTTTCTGGACCGTCTGTTTTCCACCAAGCAAACCTATGAAAAATGGTTTTTGATGAACTAAATCCAATTTTCCACACAGTTGGCACTGTCTGGAAAAATCACGTAAAATATCACTACATACGCATATTCCGACCTGCCTGGAAAGTACAAACAAAATTACTCCTTTCAGATTTCTCAATGAAGCAGACGACACAACGCCCCGTGAAGCGACGTTGCCGCTCTTACTCTAAATTTTGACAAAATGCAATCGAAATAAATAATAAATAATAAAATAAGCCATAATAAATACGCACCAGTCTACATAAAACCGACTATAGATGAAAAAATTCTTTTACTTGACTTCATTTTACTTTTACGAAAACGTGTCCAAAGAAAACGGTGCTATTTTTATTAAAATATATTGAAAATTTGAGCGTTTTATTTCCGACATAATGAACAAAATTTATATGGAAAAGATAGGATTGAAATAAGGCGTCTTACAAATCGAACAATGCTCTTCAGGATCCTTTTTCGCTCTTTCTTGCCGTCCCGAAATCCTTTTAAACAAATCGAATCTCGCAGTAATCCTTTCTTTTGAATTTAAGTGCAAACGACCGTGTGTGGTTAAATGGGCTTATTTTAAAAGGTATGTCATAATATATACAGGACATTACCAGGCGCAGACCTTGAGTTTTTTTTTACAGTTACTCGCTGAACTACTTTTATTCGTTCACACCATTTTTCAACCTAATAAGTATAGGGCCGAAATCGGCTCCACCGTAGGATGTGTATAAAATTTAATACGGGAATTTCTGCTAGCTGCATTCGTGACAGTCCTTACTGGTAAATTCGCGCGCATTTTATATTGTCACAAGTGGAAAAACCATTAATATTTCATAGATCAATATTTGAAAGTTCAATAAGTAAACTATAATCCTATTTTACTTCATCATGTTATTGCCCTCTACATCGGCAGGATGTAGCTTATTTATTGAATATGCATTAAAATTGCAACTGTGATATATTACAGTTCTTTTATAAAATCAAACAATTACTTGAAATAATTTATTTAAACGACGCTTAATTACCAAGTCAGCAGAATTGAGGTTTCTGACCTGAAGTCAACGCTCCTCAAAAGAGGGGAAAAACTGCTGACTGGGTAATAGGGCGATCGCGAAGACAAGAGTCGAAAAGGACACTAGTGCACCTTCCCCGGTCCGATACGTTTGTGATTGTGGCAGTAGAAGAAATGATCTTCAAATCTTTAATGTAAGTAATAGACAATTAAGTTGTCTTTCGAGAGTAATAACACATGTCTGTCTTTTGTTTATGTCATTGATCTATTTTTTGTAAATAAACGATTTAAGTTTGTTTTTAAATCACGTTTTTCAATCTAGCTAAGGTTCCGTTACCTCTACGCCCCTAGTTACACCCTTAAAATAGGGCGTGACAATATCATCAGGAAAGACAACATTTTGCCAAGAATTGCACTCAATTTCCTGATATTTGAATGCTACTTGCTTGGCTTATCCGGCGATTGATAAAGAATGGCTTAAAACTGAACTATCCGTTATTTATTCAAGGGAAGACTGCAGAGGATTAAACGGTAGCTTGATTTCAGGATTTTTTTAATACAAAATAATTTACAACAAACATATATTAGACATTTTATTAACAACTCCCATGTCAACATCAGAAGCCGAAAAGTGTTTTTCTACCCTTAAACAAATCAAGACCTTTCTCCGAAATTCACTGACTCAAGATCGTTTAACTGCGTTAGGAATGCTTTCCATTGCAACAAGAGTTTATATCAAAATTTACTTTACGGAAAGAGTTATTGTCAAATTTGCTTCAAAGAGGGACCTGATATTTAAAAAATAAGGTAAGATTTCAATAATAATTTTGTAGACACATCTCATCAGTATTTTTTTAAAATTAAAAAGGGTTTATTATTGACGAAATGCGCTCCAAAAAATTACACGCTATTTATTTCCGTCATTTAATTTTATTGCATAATATTTTTTCACGAGCCGCCACTGCCCTATAGCCCAATTGTATACTACGATTAGACATAATTCTATTATCCCCACCTTTTATTGTATTCAAGCACCCTGTATTCAAAATTCCTATACATATGTAAATATTGTTTGTCGAAGCTAAAATCTGATAACAATCAGTTAATCACGACACAAAAGGACTTATTGAATTTTAAATTTGTATTTTGTCCGATATTTTGAACTTTTTAACCCTGGTTTAAATAATTTAGCATATACGCGCACGTATTCCCGAAGTTATTTATAATTTAATGTTATTCGGAACATTTTATATTAAATATTTGGAAGGCCCTAATAAATAACCATAATATAATTGTTTGTTCAGGTATTGGTACTATTTGATTTTATTATTAAATGTTATGCAACTTATCCCGTCTATTGTTGCTGTTGCTGCAAAAAAGAATAGAAATATTTCAAATAAAATAGTTAGTAGAAGTAAAACTCCTAAACCTTATTATTTTTAAATAAATTTGTTAACGAAAATATGATTCTAATGTATTTTCAAAAAAGTGATTTTACAAATAATTTAACATACAATAAGCAGTAAGAAAATAAAATAAAACCTATATTTTGGGGGCTCAAAGAATATCAAAAGAATTAGTAGGTTATTACATAAAATGTTATGGCAAAAATGAAACTCTTAGACTTTTAGGGTAGTAACGAATGTCAAGAAACAAAAATATTTAGAACTGCATTTAGTATTTCGTTGAAAGATCTTTGTTTTCTTTAACATAATTTAAATGATCCGACATTGAACGCACTCGTTTTTGACAAGAGTCCTCGTATATTTTTGACCTTTTTCCTGAAGTACAATCTTGAGTTGTTCTTTATTCGTAAACTCCTCTTTTCTTATTACAACTTTTAAAAGGCTCCATCGATTTTCAATGACATTAATATCAGAACTTTGTAGCGGAGTTTCGATGACTTTGGGTCAGTTAGCCGTGTTTTAACTTTATCAGATAAAACACAACGACCAGATTTTCCAACACAGTGCGCGACGGTGCGACGCGAAGGAAATTGGTTGCGTTTACGTAGTAAAATTTTTTACGTTTACGTAAGATTTCTTATAAGAAATTAAATCCATATTTTTATAAAATTATAGTATAATGTTAAAAATTATGATTAATGTTCAAAATTAATTTTTTGATCTTTAAAAAGTTCAGGGAAGCAGTGCTTCCCTAGATTTCATGGACCGCATGCCCCTGAATCATTATAAAAAGTGAAAAATCCAAAGCGACTGATGTATCGTAAGCCATTTGTCTTTAACTATTTTTAGTTTTTTTTTCGTCCAAGCACTGAAAAGCAATAGCTGTCACATGTTATTGAATCTGCTTTGTATCAATAAAAGTCTTTCTTGACTTTCTCTTGGTCTCCCTTATTGTACAAAATAAGTATTGCGCTTTTAGAGTGTTATCGTGAAGTAGTAGAAACGTTAAACGGTAAATTATATGTCAGTATGCAGTGCCTTTTTTAAAGCGGCCCATAGGGTTTTACAATCTTGAGTTGTTCTTTATTCGTAAACTCCTCTTTTCTTATTACAACTTTTAAAAGGCTCCATCGATTTTCAATGACATTAATATCAGAACTTTGTAGCGGAGTTTCGATGACTTTGGGTCAGTTAGCCGTGTTTTAACTTTATCAGATAAAACACAACGACCAGATTTTCCAACACAGTGCGCGACGGTGCGACGCGAAGGAAATTGGTTGCGTTTAGGTAGTAAAATTTTTTACGTTTACGTAAGATTTCACATAAATTATAAGAAATTAAATCCATATTTTTATAAAATTATATAATGTTAAAAATTATGCATATTAATGTTCAAAATTTATTTTTTGATCTTTAAAAAGTTCAGGGAAGCAGTGCTTCCCCAGATTTCGTGGACCGTATACCCCCGAATCATTATATAAAGTGAAAAATCCAAAGCGACTGATGTATCGTAAGCCATTTGTCTTTTAACTATTTTTAGTTTTTTTTCGTCCAAGCATTGAAAAGCAATAGCTGTCACATGTTATTGAATCTGCTTTGTATCAATAAAAGTCTTTCTTGACTTTCTCTTGGTCTCCCTTATTGTACAAAATAAGTATTGCGCTTTTAGAGTGTTATCGTGAAGTAGTATAAACGTTAAACGGTAAATTATATGTCAGTATGCAGTGCCTTTTTGAAAGCGGCCCATAGGGTTTTACATGATTAATTTTTAAGACCATGCTACGTCCTATGGCCATATTTTTGTGTTCCTTGCTAAAATTAGCAAGACGGAACATTTATTTAATCGTTCCGATGTCTGTCCGTCCGTCCATCTAACACAGGAGATTTTCTCTGAAACTATTCGACGTAAAAATTTAAATTCAGCACTTAGATAGAGTGTGGTTGCCTAATTATAGATGTGAAGTATAAAAGTTGCATTTTGATTCGGGGGAATGGGAATGGGAAATGGAAAAAAAATCAAGGGCATCGTGTAGGGTGTCAAGTGAAAGCTTATTAAAGCACGAATTCAACAATATATTATTATGATGTATTTTTTTATGCTTTTGTTTAAACATTTTTCGGGAAAACCGCTTGAAAATTGCTGTCCCCCACCCTTATCACTAAAAAGGATCGCTCAAAAAATCTGAAAAACGTTATGAACATTGACAATTAGGTGTTGATTGAGCCAAAAGTATCAGGATTGAAAAATTCTGGCACGATCAATTGTTATAAACAATTTAGTTGTTTATTTCCTTTTCACTGCTAAACCATTGGTTTCAGAGAAGAAGTTTTTTGGTTTTCGAGATATCGCCTTGTAACACTTTAAAAAAACCCTGTTTAATGCATTTTCCAAAAAAAAAAAATGCGAACTATTTAGCAAATAAGGAGCGCAAGAAATCTATTCCGTATAAAATAATACTTGTGACATATTTTACTTTTTCTCTTTCAACTAGACTCTTACAGCTTGAAGTTATTTCTTTGTGTGATATTGGGACAAAGAGCTTAATATTATGATTTGGCATGGACACAAAAATGCCATTAAAAAGAGCATAGACATGACGTTACGAGATTATTATGGGAATAGCTGTGAACATATTACGTCCCTTAAAATATCTAAGAAAAACGCAGACCATTTTTCTTTTTCGCACATATATTGCGCACTATCTCGAATTCTTTTACACGTTTTTTTTGGAATAATATGTTATTATATTATTTATCATAAAATGCACATATTTTTTTATTGGCTTATTAGAATTTGTGGTCAAAATGAAGTGCTAACCGATTTTTTTGGGAAGCAGGAAATCGAGTTAAACTTTGGCGAGTGATATCACATAGGCGAGTGATGTCATCATTTCCCTGCATTTTGATTTGTTAGACTTTTACAATGTTACCAAATTGTTCGTCGCTCGAGCTGTCATTCTAAAAGTCTGCCTCACGCCTCAACATAAATTTGATTAATACGAAATACGTATTCCTAGGAAATATAGATAATTATAGAGAACAATGTGAGAAGCATAGCTTTTTTGTACTTCGTATTTCAGCGTTAAAATATTCTGCATTTGAAAGTAAAATATTCATATAACATGTCCATAGTAACCTTGAGCAAATTGCGCGAATCAGCGTTTTCAAAGCCTTGATCCATTTTCCACTGAATAACTATCATTAGTGGTGAAAACACTTATACAAACGAATACATTTTCTTTCAAAACCGACGAAAACAAACACAGAGTTCAAAAGGTTTGTTAGGTTATATTGTTTCACAACTGTCACCTTACCTGACAGAAATGGTTTGCTTGTCGCTTACCTAAATTCATTGCGGACTTTTCGATTCAAAGCCGATAACGGTGTTAAGCTATCCTTTTCTATTGAGTAATATTAAAGGAGTCGGACATAAATCTTTGATTTACTCGGAACTTTATGTTGATTATTGAGAGCTATGAAACAGTTTTATGTCGAATCCTTTGTACCTGCTATCACTGATATCGTCTTTGTAATATATGTCAGATATTATGACAATAGCGCAAATCGATATATTATTTTATTGGTGTGAAATATGACGAGTTTTCAATTCCTTTAAAATTTTCACAATTAACATGCCATAGACTGTCGTAACTGTATAACTCGTTCCTATAACTATAAGATTCGTGTCCGATGTAATAGCCATAAGTCCGTCCAGTTCTTCTGTCTTTATTGATTTCCACTTCTCTTCATTATAAGACTGGATGTATATGATTACATAATCATTTCTGTTAAAATTTCGACACGCAACGGTTGACAGAGAATAATCATGTCTGAGAAAAGGGTGTTCTCTCTAACCTGGCAATTGATATCGAAACTTCCTTGGGTCCATCTCTTAAAAAGCAAGGCATTTTCCTTTGCACAAACGTCACCAACAATGAGCAACTGCCTCCGCTGGACCGTCGTCGAAACACGACGGCTGCAGCTCTCCCCCCCCCCCCCCCCCCCCCCGCCCCAAACCAACCATCCCAGACACACAAAAATTTAAAAAGTGAACTACTAATTGAAGAGATCCACCGAATTGCATTATTCATCCCACCCCCCCCCCCCCCCCCCCAAGACAAATCAGCCCCCCAAGACAAAATCCTGGGTGCGCCCATGAGCACCCATCCTGATCACACGTTCAGTGCCCAGAGGCGGTAAATAGATTTCTCACAATTTATTTTAATTTGGCCTAAATTCATATGTACCCACCATGCGTTTATTTAAATTTCAATAAAGGTCCCGTATTACATGTTGCTATTTTAATCAAAGTGAAATAGGCTATTTCACATATTTATCAATGAAAATGGCGGCAATAAAGCCCGTTGGTGATATCACAAACCCAATAAAGAAGAGTAGTTATTGCTTTTATGTATATGCACCAACAATATTTTTTAATTATTGTAAAATACCGTAAATGTTAGTTTTATATGCTGTTGTTAAAGACAACTTTATTTTCCAATATTTTCGAAATAACTAATGTTCGAATAGAGTGATTTAGCCGGCGAGACGCGGAAAAATCACTCATTTAGCTTGACAAAATTCAAATTTGTAGTTGTTACCGATTAACTCCAAATTAATTTTAAAATGTCCATTGATAAACCAATCATGCTCTGTCGGTTGCATATTGATACCTAAACGACTCTAAGTGGTTGCCAAAATTAACCGATTACTTGGTATAAACCAATAGTAGATTTAGAAACAACGAAAAAATATAATTATTACATTTTAGTTTAGAGCATCGTTCCTGAGGGTCGGGGGGTCGGGGGGGGGGGGGGGGTCGTAATCCGTCAAAAAAATAAGGCACGTATACAAAAAATCCATTTATTAAATAATGAATTTAAAGTTATAAGCAAGTTTTACATATTTATATAAGAATATGTATATTGTAAACGAATAACGGTGCGACGGTTGAGTTTGATTTTCACTTAAAAGTTTTTCTAATCCAAATATCAAGCTTCTTGATGAAAGCATTGACTTTGTCCGTCATTAGTAAAATGTTTCTGTTACGGGCTTGTAAACTCATATTCAAGTCATTCAAATGTGAAAATATATCGCTCAAGTAAGCCAACAGTAATAAAGATTCTTTATTTTGTAAAAACTCTGAGAATGAATTATTTTTACCAGGAAAAAAGATTTTCAATTCATTTCGCAATTCAAAAAGCCTTGTTAGAACTTTTCCTCGCGACAACAATCTGACTTGGATATGGAAAAGCAGTGACTTGTTATTGGCGCCCATTTCTTTGTCCAGTGCGGAAAGCAGTCTACAACGGTTGAGTTTTAATAAAATTAACTATTTTTACAGCTTCAGACGGAACATTTTTCAAATTATCTGGCATCTTTTTTGAGGCAAGCCTATGGTTGTGAAGAAAGCAGTTCGTCCATTCCATGGATTTATTAAGAATGGATACGGGATGATTTAACATTCTTTGAAGCCAAAACAAACCATTCTAAACGACACTGTAAACACAATTTGTAAACATTGGCTACATCTTATTTTACCTTGTATTTTTGTACAAAAATACGTTAGAAGCATCACAAGATTTACTAAAAGTAATAAAAGCCCTAAAATATTTTATTTTTCTGCTAAATAATAATAAATTTAAGTTAAAAATGTTTTATTATTTATAGGTTATGTTATTTCTAAAGGTGTTTATTTAAAGTCGCTCCGAGTCATTTATAAATCTATAAGTCGCACTTTTTCTTTTCTAGTTCATTAGACAAAGACATACGTGTAACCGAATGTTCAGACCGAGGTTCAGCCGTTTTCCTAAGCAACCAGCACAGACAGCAACACTTCTGAGCTCCAACACTCCAAAGCTATTTTATCTCTTTCTACTGCCATTCTTGATTCAATTACGTATTTCCTGCAAGTTTGTAAACTGTTCCCCCAAGAGAATAACAAACAACAAATATAAGGCTTCACGTTCGATACGCTCACAGTATACGGACATCGAATCCTTTCTTAATAAATCCATGGTCCATTCTGTCTGTGGCATGATGTCCTTTAATTTTACTATCACGCCACTGCTCTTTCCCTTATCGCTGTCGCGCCATCATCAGTACACGCCGCAATACATTTATTCCAGTTCAAATTTTCGTTTCTTGTTGCATCCGTAAAAACTTCCTTCGCTAGTTGCATGACCAGGTATTGATTTGGAAAATAGCAAATTTTCTTTAATTGATTGATCGCATTTGTATCGATACATAAAAATTCAGCCAAGTTCGACGCGTCTGTTGACTCGTCGAACTGAATGGCAAAAAATTTACTTGATTTTGCCTTTTCAATTATTTGATTGTGGACACTGATCGCGATTTCATTACCTAATAAGTTTCGAAATTGCTGAAGCCATTGTGAGAATATTTAGAAAAAACCGAACAATATTTTAAAATTTACCACCCTGTATCTTTGAAAAAAATAAAGCATCTGCGGGTCCATCCTCACATGAACTGTTTGCCTTAGTTTATTTCAGAGAATCTCCCTTTAAGCGATGGCACATCTTTTTTGAAGCACCCTGTATATATTTTTCTTGTTCTGAATTTCAACAATTGTTTGACTGTATTAATCATATGTATTAAAACACGATCAATGAACCTATAGATATGTACGTGATACAGACCTGTAATTTATTTATATATTTATGTCAAACGTACACAATACAATTCAAATTTAAATTGGATAAATTACCCAAAATTAAAAAATTTAATTCTGTTATCGCAGTGCAGACAGTAATATGGCTACACAAAAAAATCTAGTATCAAATTGTCGACTAAACTATAACTTAGACATAAATTGGAACAAGGATACTAAGGGTAGGATTCATGGATTTATTAAGAAAGGATTCGATATCCGTATACTGTGAGCGTATCGAACGTGAAGCCTGTTTATTTGTTGTTTGTTATGAAAACATTTCCCCTAGAGGTAGAGTTTACGAACTTTAAGGAAATACGTAATTGAATCAAGAATGGTAGTAGAAAGAGATAAAATAGCATTGGAGTGTTGGAGCTCAGAAGTGTTGCTGTCTCTGCTGGTTGCTTAGAAAAAACATCTGAACACTCGGTTACACGTACGTCTTTGTCTAATGAACTAGAAAAGAAAAAGTGCGACTTATAGATTTATAAATGACTCGGAGCGACTTTAAATAAACCATTAGAAATAATATAACTTATAAATAATAAAACCTTTTTAACTTAAATTTATTATTATTTAGCAGAAAAATAAAATATTTTAGGCCTTTATTACATTTAGTAAATCTTGTGGTTCTTCTAACGTATTTTTTGTACAAAAATACGAGGTAAAATAAGATGTGGCCAATGTTTATAAATTGTGTTTAGAGTGTCGTTTAGAATGGTTTGTTTTGGCTTCAAAGAATGTTAAATCATCCCGTATCCATTCTTAATAAATCCATGGTAGGATTAGTTAAAAATTATTTGTTATTGTTTTAATATTTAAAATAAAGTTATTCAATGAAGCCATTGATTTCGAATCAAATAGATATCATTATTTACATTTCCTGTGCTAACCTCCAATCCTTCAAATCCCGTGGCAATAGACTACATTTCCCTTCTCTTCAGACGCCCATGGTACGTTAGTACTTAGGTTTGAAGTCTACGTGGGATGTCTTAGATAAAAAAATTAGAGATTCCCCAGTTATTTAAAACCCGCCAAACGATATGGTCCCCCACCTACTTCTCGAGAAGGGCTGTTGTCAGGCGTTTATTTATGTAGAATATTTCCGGATTGATATACTCTACTGTGGGTTAATTCTTATCTACAATTAATAAAATATACCAAGGAGTAAAATTGATACCAGACAATATGTTGTAGCATTTAAATTTTTAGCAAGTATTACCCTTATTATTTCCCAATCTTTTTTCCAAATTTTCATGATCCAGCGCATTCGCCAACCTCCAAAATAACTAGACCATTTGCAACCAACCAGAGGAAAATGTCGTTTAGTATCAATGCGTGGTACCTCTGCATTTCGGTCATTTTCTGGGACTCTGATTTGGATACTCGTACAGAAGATCATGATGCGGCCCAACATGGCACCAATCAGGACATTTTGTACACTTTGGCAACCGTCTGCAGTTGACCAGTCAATACAATCCACCAGTTTTTAATGCAAATTCAATGACTGATTGCTTTGAATAGTAAATAGTGAACAAGTCCATTGGAAGGAATGTGTTGTTATTTAGAATTAGTAGAGTATCAAATATTATCTTCAAAAGTATATGACTAAATAATTTTTTGAAATATGTTGTCTTAGTATCTCACTAGTGCGGTAATATCTATCATTACTTAACTAAAACAGGTGGGATAAGTGGCCCTTATCTAACTATTCTAGATAAAATAAATCAGGCTGCTTGTCTAAGAAATAAAAAACTTTAGTACGGTAACTTTTAAAGCGCATTTTTGTTTACATCGTCCTTTTAGAGATGACATAGCCAGGAAAAAACAATTTGCATTACTTTAAAGTTGTATAACAACACTATAAATCTATTCCCGTAAAGTTTGGGAACCTAATTTGCATAACTTATGTTACGGATATGAGAAGGTATATCCAGGTCAAAATATTCAATTTGGACGCCATCTAACTTGCCTCGAAATTTCAACTGTTTTAGTTGGCTCGGCATCTTGGAAACTTAGTTATCAAACCTCTATTTTCTTGGAAGTTTTGAAATTTTTATAGCAGAATTGTGTAAGTTGCGAGAAGAGTTGCGTTCCATTGTGTTACACTATCAGCAGATATTAGTACACGAGAATGTTTATTAAATAATCCTAACAAATTTAATTATTTATTACAGTGCTATTTAATAAATTATCGGATGGCTGAGTGTTGTGCAATATTAAGTTAGTAAAACACATTTCTGGATGTTTAGTTTGGTGTTAGTCTTCGTTTGAACAACTGATCCCTGGATTATTTTAGGTATTTTAACTTTCTGAAATTGAGCGTTGTGAGTTAGTTATAGTTAGTTTGAGTTAGTAATATCATTTCACCAGTTTAAAAAAGGCAGTATTTTTCATGGCATATTATGATGTTTATTTCTTTACAATGCTTTTATTGTGATTTTAGGGTTTATTACTTTTTTTAACTGTAATGAATGATGTTGAGACGCGGATTAATAAGGGTGATAAATTGTTAACCCAATCCCTCTTTTGTTTAGGTTTTGGTTACTTTTAGTTCCTGAAAATTACAAAAGTTACTTGCTACGAATGTTTCCAGCTCTGGATGTGTGAATCGTAGGTTCTCAGTACACATAGCACTCAGCAAACATGGTACTTAGACTTCGGTCTTCGGGGGCTGTCAGAAGATAAAAATGATAATCCATAGTACGTCTCTAATGCCCACTTTGCAAAAGATGGGAGAGAAGGGAATATACATATGTAGAGAATACAATGCAAAATATTTTAGGTTTATTTGGATTATATGCACTTTCCCTAAAAAAATATTAAAAAAAAAAGAAAAATCGTGCGTATAAGCTTAATGAATTCAATGGTATAAATAATTTGATAAACGTTTACAATAACTGAATACGATACTGACTGGATATGACAAGAAGACAGCAATTGAATTTGCGTCTTGTTTAATAACATAAGTTGTAACTGGTTATTTTGGAAGTTAGTCTCCCTTGCTGTCTCCATTAAGCGAATTTCAAAACCGATCTATCATTTTAAATATTACATTACATTCCGTTCACTCTAAACGAATGCATGTATAATAAAAAGATAGCTTAATCAATTATTATTCTGTCGTTTTACCCTGTTTACATCGCTCGGCTTGCATTTAAATTAAATTTATTCTTTTGTATAAAAGATGGCTTCAATTTAAATAAGCACTGTGTAAACATAATTAGATTAGCAAATTTCCGGGGTGGTGGGAGAAGTTGGAATTTTGAATGTGACAGAGAGGAAACAAAATTGGCTAACCTATATTTGCAAGTTGATAAAAAATACGAGGGACCTGAAAAATCAGTATACTTTCTATCAAATTATAGTTTTTCTCTGTCTCAAAGAAAGATTCCAAGTCCCTTCCATCCACATCCAGGTTCGCAATTTCTTAAACCATCAGTATAACGAATGGATCGGTAGATATGGATTTGGCCTGCAAATAGCCCAGACCTTACACCTTTAGATTCATTTTTTTTTGGTCACTTGAAAAATGGCGTATCAATCATATTGAAAATATTGAATAAATTCTAAAGAAAGTGGGAAATGAAGTAAGAAATCTCAACGAAAATGATGCTGAAAGTATTATAAACACACTTCAGAGGCAGACAAGAATGTATGAAAAGTGCGAAGAATTAAATGGCGGACATGTTGAAAATTTCTTTTAATATTTATTCGCTAATGTTAACATTTATCTGTTTATGTTATGATTCATTTATTATTGTTTATAATCACTGGTTATTGCTTTCAAATAGTAATAACTAATAAAAATCAACATTAATTGTTTAATAGAATAACTCATTTTGCATTAAAATAAAATTATAAATTCAGGGTGACTAAAGTATTATTGTCAATCTTGACATTAACTTTGACTTACCTACGAAGAAAATTTAAAAAGGTAGCAGGTATTTCGTTCGCAACCTGGACAGTTACGTTTAAGCATATTTATGCGAAACAATTTTAAATTTGAAATATTTCAAAAACGATTGAAAAACCGCATAGAATATGTTATACAAAATATGTAGAATCCAAAAATATGATAAAAATCATACCATCCTATTTAAAATAGGCGAGAAAATCGATATTTTATACTATATTTTTTTTGCTTTGAACTTTCCACCTACAATCCTTTAAATCCCGTGCCAATAGATTACATTTACCTTCTCTTCAGACGCCCACGGTACGTTAGTACTTAGGCTTGAAGTCTACGTGGGCTATCACAGATTAAAAAATTACCATATTGCACCTACAGCCTTGTGCAAAAGTATTTGGCACCTCTAGTTTTTCGCATTATCTCCTAAACTACTTCTTAAAATTTGTTCTGTTGCTCATGTTAAAATTTGTTCTATTGCTTACTTTAAAATACAAACGTATTGCTTACTTTCTGGAAGTAATAAAACCGGCTAGTCCGTATTAGTAAGTTTGTTTACATGTATCGAGTAACGGTCAGTCTGTTGTTAGTGCTCGAGGTGAAAACATATGAGTCACTGTGGTATTATACTGCCGTATTTTTAAAGTCTACGACGTTTTCTGTTAGAAATGCCTAAAACAAATGAGCTTAGAGCTGAACAGCGCTTGCGGATTAAAATTTTATTTAATCAAGGCAAGTCGCAAGTTGAAATAGCCCGAGAAGTCAAGTGCACTCGTGGTGCAGTGCAATATACGTTAAAACGTTTCCAGGAGACTGATTCTTACCAAAACAGACCAAGAACAGGTAGAAAAAGATCAACAAGACTGTTCGTGAGGATCGACTATTAATTCGACAATCACTGCAGGATCGAAAAAAATCCTCGTCAGAGCTCGCTGCTGCTTTGTCGGAGGCGAAAGGAAAACCACTGAGTGCGAGTACAGTAAGAAGAAGGCTTTTGAAAGCTGGACTAAAAGGCTGTAAGGCCAGAAAGAAGCCATGGCTCTCAAAGCAAAACATAAAGACTCGGTTGGAATGGGCCCTTAACCACAGAAATTGGACTATAGAAGATTGGTCAAATGTGCTGTGGTCGGATGAATCTAACTTCGAGGTACACGTGTTTTATGTAGGTATTTAAAATGTGATAACATAAACGTGACGTTTACCAAAAATGTTTTAGATTTGTTTAGTTAAGATGTAATTTGGTTGTTTCATTTTATTTCTTTCAGGTCTTTGGTACCCCTGGTGGAACGTACGTAAGGCGAAGAGTGGGTGAAGAAGTGCGTGGTGCCCACTGTGAAGCACGGTGGAGGCAGCATTATGATCTGGGGCTGCATGGCTGCCTATGGCGTGGGAAAAATGATTCTGTGTGAAGGTCGCATGAATAGTCAAAAATATATAGGGACCCTTGAAACGACTTTTGAGCCATCAATTTGTGCAGTTTTTGGCGATACAAACGCTCGTGAAGTCATATTCCAGCAAGATAATGCTCCATGTCATAAGTCAGCGCTCACACTGACGTGGACACGCAAAAATGTGATTGAGGTGCTGGATTGGCCGCCACAGTCCCCAGACCTCAATCCCATAGAACATTTATGGGGCATTTTGAAGAAAAATATTCGGCGCCATTCAATATCGTCCAAAGAGTCGCTGTTGAACGCGCTTAAACAATAATGGACTAAAATAAGTGCCGAGGAATGTTACAGGCTTGTAGCGTCTATGCCTAAAAGACTTGTTGATGTCATTAAAGCAAGGGGTGAACCCACTAAATATTGATTACAACATTAAATATAATTGCCTTAAACAAAATATACTTTTTTTTCATATACCCATAATACAACATAAAGACAGTTAAACTCTATAGGGTGCCAAATTCTTTTGCACAAGGCTGTATTTATTGGTTGTTATCCTGCCGCATTTCAATTTGATTTCTATTTTGTAAATTGGGGTTTATGGATCCCGTGTAGCAAATATCCTATTATGTAATTTATAGAACAGAAACCCGTATCTAATCTAATAAATAAATATAAATTGTTCAATTTCACTGTTAATTAATCCAGCTCGAGCAAATAAAGCTTGGCACATTTCAGTTAGTATTTAAATATGTCAAATGCATTAGGCTTTCGTTTGATTTAATGACGAAATTTTGCGCAAGCGATAGGAATTATGGCGTTCATTAAACGCAACTACTTAGTCTGACGATTGTGCTCCACTAAATATTCAGGATCTAATAAAACGAACCTTACTAAGGGAAACTAACTAGGTGACATGTAATGTTGAGTCGTTGAGTCAATGAATAGGGCGATAGGATCTATAAGAAACATTAAAAAAAAATAATTTTTTGAAAATATTTTTTCGGACAATGAAATTTCGCAAGTACCACCATCTATACTTGGCCTAAAATCCTCTTTTTGAACATGTGCACCTATTTTACAACGCATAGTTTTAATTACGTTTGTATTAAGCAGAGATAAAAGTAAACTTTGCAGCAAGCATAATCACTGCAAAGACAAAAGTGAAAGTTAATTCGTACGAGCTCGAAAGGCTGCGGTTTTAGTAAAATTATATTTGAAATAGAATACATGCTTAAAATGCAAGCTCACGTGTAGATTTTTAACTTTTTGTCTCTAACTATCCTCCAAAATACCAAACTCTACCAGATTTAACTATATAGGTCAACCGATTGTGTCAATGGTTAGGGAAATATGGAAAACGTGATAAAAGCTGGATTTTGGAGTAGATGCTTAGTTAGGCGTTTAGTTTAATATGCTAAAATTCCTGATAATTTTGTGAGAGATTCCTAAAAGGGTGATTGTGTTAAAAATTTTATAAACAGAGTGGCCACCAAAGCATTCTATTCAGATTTCATGATTTTTCCAGGTTTTTCGTGACCAAGTACACAAAAATCTCATTGCCACATACACAAATGAAAGTATTTTACAAATAACACAAAACACCAAAGCAAAACTAAACAGTATTTTTGGTACCTCTTTACTAAAGTGTTTGAACAATTTAAAAATAAAGATTCTGTTGTTATGTAGGCAATTAATTTTGACACATCTACATCGACAAGGAAAAAGGGTATTTTTTCACCAACCGTTAACGGTCGAGAACTAGAAGTAACGTGAAATCTGCATTGATATATTAAGTGATATACACATGACGCGCTGTTCAAGCTAGATCAACGGGATCTCGCGAAAATACACTCAAGGAAAACACAACCTAGAGCGAATGTCCGCAGTTTTAAGTCGATAGACGGGTTGGATGCTGCAGCTGCGTTGCCAACTTGTTGTCAAAATCGTAATTAGTAGGTTTTAATGTTTGATAGGCACAGTTACAATTATTAATATTATTATTAGTAGTTACCTAAATATCTTAAAATAAAATTAGGTAAGCTTATATTAAATGTATAAATGTATCGCGAATATTGTTTTAATAATAAATTGGTTAGATTTAAATTAGTGAACAGGAAAAAAATTAACGTGTTTAGATATTTTATTTATCATTGTTTCTAAGCAAATTTTACATCATTTTGTCGGAAATTTTTAAATTTTAAGAGAAAAAAATGTGTTAATAGAAAGTTATAGTCATTTGAATTTTTGTAAAAATTATGTTTTAGGGTTGAGAAAATTCAAATAACTATAGATTTCTAGTAACACATTTTTTGACGGGAAAAAAACATTGGGAATGTCTGAAGACTAGCCCAGGAGTCACCCATTTTAATATGTAAAACCATTTTCATAACCCCCGTATTTCACCACACTTCTGTACATCGACAGGACTACTTCCGTGCAGGTCCAGTCTTAACATTAATACATCTATTGTAGACGCCTGATGACCCCATAAAATATTTCCGTTACTTTTATAAATCTGCATGTTTGCATTAAATGAATTTTAAAATGCCAACAATGCCGCAATTGCATTTCCACAATTCTGCGATATATGATTCTCCAAAGGCATATTTTTCTGTTTCCACATGTGAAGCATAAAAATCCTGCAGAGCAAATATTGTCGGTCAGTCTAATTGGAAAAAGTAAAACAATTTTAATTTAAACCCGGCGCATCAGCACGTATCCAAGTGTTAAAAATATAATTACATGGACACACAAATGTAGGTACAGAAAAATGGTACATAAATCTATGCCATGTATTTTTCATGTTTGCTAAATGGGCTTTTTCACTATAATTGCAATTCCTAATTTTAGTGGTGATATCTTAAATATAGAGATTTACAAACTTTTGTTACGATCTATTATTATACGATAAAAATATGATTGCTCGAATTTGACTATTCTAACATTTAATATTTATATAAAATTTTCAATTAATTTTGCACTACTTTCTTCTGATTTCGGCTGTTCTCGACCTATGAATATAGAGCTTGTTCGGGGCATTTGCAGTGGTATTTTTGCCTATTGGCACAATACGATACTTATAGGGTAGTTTAAAAGAAATTTCATTGTTTAGTAAACGGAATTACACACAAATTACACCATAAGTATAAAACGAACTCTACGCAAACAAAAATATTTACTAATTATTTTACGTATTACAGAACTATTCAGGTTAGGTTTGTTATAGGCAACTGAGGCCGTGTTTCTTGTTTTTTTATAGGCATATGACTAATTATTGTTGTAAACATTACGATTGACTGACTCTTAAAAATTCAAAGCAGAATGATAATCCGTTTTATCTTCTTGTTCTGAATTATTAACATATAGTAAGAATCAGGCAAGAAAAAAATAATCGCTATTTTGAGAGTGAATTTGATCAACAAGAATTACAATGTTTTGGCGATAAGCTTTTCAGATGTAGTACTTTTGTAATATGGAATAAAAAAAATTCTAAATACGCCCATTGCGATTCCTAATTAGGTGAAAATATAAATACCCAACCATCTGAAAAGTTGGGAGATTTATTATAATTTAATACAGACATTAAAAAGGACCTTTTAAATAGCCCTCAGGGTAAATTCTGATTTTAATTTATATTTAAATGTTTCCTTTTGTTTCGTTAAATCCAAGTTAATAGGGTTAATTCTTCTGACAATGGTTTAAATTAAACATGCATGTTATCAAAATACACACCACCGAAGAGGAAAAATCGTGTACGTTCCGGAAACTGTATTTCGAGATGATATCTTTTAAATTAATACATGTTTAAAATGCGCGCTCACGTATCTGCTCATCACCACACAAATTATCTTGTGCTTTTCGGGCTATTGTGGCGCAGATTCGTAGGTAAAAGATTTAATCCATGCTCGATAGAGTATGTTAAAAATGCAAGCCTGATTAAACTCAACATTTACTTTGAGTTTTTGTATAAACAGCACAATCCGGATGTGTTTACCGATTCCTTTTTAAAGGTTGTTTCCAGTCAAGTGGTTGGCGAAAAAATTTCGTAATCATTTTTATCAAACCTTCTTAAGGAACTCGTTATGCTAATGGTGATACATTAACGATATCTTTTAATGATTTTCTTTCTTGGCTGTAAGAAACTGATCGAAATAAGTTAAGGATATTATGATTTCTCTAAGAAAAAAATTTCCCAAACGGAAATAAATGGCTTGTTTATGTTCCCTAATCGTCTTTTCGAAAAAAAAAATGTTTATACATATTTAAAATTGTACTAAAGAATACTTATCGATAAAAGTAAATAATGTGTCGTTTCTACACAGAAAAAACAGCTATGCCATTTTCAATAATAATACTGTTTTTGACCAATGTCACATTAGTTATATTAAAGCTAACATTGTCTCAACAAAACATCATTGAAATAATCAAAAAAAAATATTGCTTTAAATATAGACTTATTATTGGACTTTAAAAGTATACCTACTTCTTTGAAAACTATATTACCATTATTTCAATGACCAAAATACTATGGGAATCCAATAAATTTCTAATATTCCTTGGAGTGTAGAATTGTTAGAGCCAAAATATTATATTTTATTTGGAGTGCTTAAATATAATTGGGCGAAAAATAGCTATTTGTAGGCGGTGTGATTCAAATTACAATATATTTTATTAAACGAACAAGAACTACGGTTTAAAGAAAAAATGTTAAAATTAAGTCAATAATCCTTATATCATTTCAATGAAAAAACTTCTTTAAAACATAAAAGATAATGGAGATATAATGAAAAATATTAATTCAATGGGCCCTATTGTTGGCTGAAATATTATTTCTATTGCTCGCGGACACCCTTGGAGGGGTTAGAATGTTTCTTTGTTCGTTGAATAGTCGTACGCCAAAAATAATAGATCTTTTGCAAGACTGGAGCTCTTATTCCAGTGTTTTATGGTAAGTAAAACAAATCTAAAAAGCTTTGCAGTAATAAGTGTGTTTTTTTATTTATAAATCTCTCTTGGTTAGTCTATTTTATATGACTGTTTACTCAGCCGATACGTATTGTTAAAAAACTATTAACATTAAATATGACTGCAAGTTTATTGTTGAATTTGTATTTTTTAGACATGGTTTCCACTAAATCTAGCTGTAAATTTAGGAGATTCGAATGCAGTGTCCATTTTGTCCAAATTTCGTAAACCTTTTAATGATAATAATAAAAGTACTATCAAGACTAATAAATAATGTGCTGTAATAATAAATGCCGTAAAATAATATCTAAATTTATCTGATTTAATTCACAAAAATAATAACATAATTTCGTGACGAAGGCTACATTTTTTCTTCTTTATGGCACAAATTCTCAAAAATAACGAAAATCGTTAAACAAACTGTGCTGCAGCGGATAATATCTAAACATGATCTATCTTAGCTAAATGATAGACGTGTAATTTACTAAAATATTTTTTTTTGGCAGAGGGGGCCCTAAAAAGTATAATGACCCAAATATTAATTTTTCCTTGACAGTAGAGTGAAGCTGAACCCATCTATTAGATCGTTGCATTAATTTTAACTAAATATAACGAATTCTAATTCCCGATTATGTATAATTTATTTTCATAATATAGATTCGTATTCCCTACATTTTCTGCATACGTATCGGCTACATTTGAACATAGCCGACGGCACGTACAACCGTGTTTTAACGAAACGCGATTGTGGCCATGTCAACGAACAAAGCTGTCGCATATTTCGGCCACATCAGGCCCATACGAGTACGATGTTGCCGTCGATATCTGGGGGCACTATAAATTTATTATAGTCGGAATTGTTTAATTTTTTTTGCTGAAAAATACTGATGATTGGATTTTAACTAGTGTGTTCGTTTTAGGCGACGGACATTTAGAATGGTTTATAAATAAAATTATTATTCAAGTTTAATGGATTAAAAAAAATCAATATTCATTGAGGATTTCTTTATTGCATAAATCTTTTAACGAAGTCATTACAAACTCACGAATATTATTTTGAAAAAATTTCTACGATCATTAAGGTAATTTTTTTTACTTCTCGGTATAATTTATTATAATTTTAAAGAATGCGGCAAGATCCTAATTTATTTCATACTATCGTTTGGACAGACGAAGCAACTTTCTCAATCCCGTAAGATGAGTAAAGTTTTTTAAAATTATTACACCGATAATTTTTTCCTGAATACCACTCGAGCAGTTTGTGTTTTCATTCGTGAAGTAATCCCCTAAATACCACTCGAGCTTTAAAATTACTTTTAATTTTTCACTCTTACGTGTTTTCTTTGCAAATTTCACTCGTCCTGCGGACTCGTGAAATTATAGACAACCCACAATCGTGAAAAATTATCGGTAATTTTTAAGCTCTCGTGGTATTATCCCCGAAAATTCTGAAAAAGTTTATCTTTTCGTTATTTCAAAAAAATACCCCTCCTATTTATACTTTGAAACACCGAAAAAATGAACTCATGCAGTTTTCATGCAACACACTTTTTTTCAGAGTTTTCGATACTTTATGGTATTATAACTGAAAATTCCGATAGTCAGAACATTAAATCTAACAGAAAGCAAAAAAAATAAATTCCTAAATAAACACCATTAGTGCTAATGATTTTTCACGAATGCGTTTTACAATGACATTTGTTTTTTTAATTCCAGTTTTATGAAGTGATTTAGACCACAACGACTAATAATTTTTTTAATTTTCGTCGGATGGTGCATTGTTGATAAAACAGTGCGGTTTTGTGTCCCAACAGCGATAAATTATTTGAAAGTGGAAGGCTGATGTGTTTTTATTTTAAATTTTGTAAAAAACAAGCATTTTTTATGGATTTTTAAGAAAAGGCTGTGGTCTTTAGATTACAAAAACCGAGGTATGTTTAGGTTTGTTGTTTGTCGGTCTGTTGGCCATCTGCCTGCAAATCTCTCGGGCTGTTCATTTACGTAGATTAGGCTTTTTCCCATCTCGAAACCGGGTACACGTACACCTTAAAAAATTAATTTATCTGTTTTGTGGTTGAAAAGTTATTTTAATCTTGATTGACAGTCCACAATATTTCGAAAAATAGGCGATTAACGAAACAATAGTTTTTATTTTATCTTTTCAGATTTAGAGCCCGGCATCGTGTCATCATCTGTCCCTTGACTTGACACCAAAAATTTCTCTGTTCTGGATGGCATACCAGCAATTGTTCTAAAGAAATGCGCTCCAGTACTAGACCCATCTTCACGTGTCTTTTCCAGACCTCCTATGACAAGAGTATCTTCCCAGACAACTGGAAGACTGCTCGTGTGTGGCCTGTTCCGAAGAAAAGTTCCAAAACGTTTTCATCCAATTATGGACCTATTTCTCTTTTCTCTGTAGTCAACAAAGTTATAAAGAAAGTAAGCAACTTGCAAATTCTCAAATATCTAGAAAAACAAAATCATCCATGACAGATAGTATGGATCTCGTCACCAAATCCACGGCTGATCTACTTACCTCTGTCACATATAACTGGAATACGTCTCTCGAATTTATTTATGAATCCCGGATTGTTGCTCTTGATATTTTCAAGGCCTTTAACCAAGTATGGCATGCCACATTCCTCAACAAACTACCTTCATGCGGTCTTCCTCTCAAACTATGTACCCAATCTAAATAAAAGTGAACTTTTCTATTTTTAAAGATTGGAAAAATGTTCATGTTTATGATTCTTATCATACTTTTGGATTCTAGGAGGAGTTCTAGACATGGTTTGTGTAACGTTTTAAAAATATTTACTTTAAACGTAACTATCCAGGTTGCGAACAAAATACCTACCTTTAAAATTTCTTCGTAGGTAAGTCAAAGTTAATGTCAAGGTTGACAATAATACTTTAGTCACCGTGAATTTATAATTTTATTTTTATTCCAAATGAGTTATTCTATTAAACAATAAAAGTTTATTTTTATTAGTTATTAATATTTGAAAGCAATAACCAGTGATTATAAACAATAACAAATAAATTATAACATAAACAGATAAATGTTAACATTGGCGAATAATTATCAAAAAAAAATTTCAAAATGTCCGCCATTTAATGCTTCGCACTTTTCATACATTCTTCTCTACCTCTGAAGTGTGTTTATAACACTAACAGCGTCATTTAAAATATTAAAATACACACCAAATGAAAAATTCACAATTTGTAAATAAGGTTTTTAATCTGTTTGGCTTATTTTAAGAAAGCTCAACTTAAATTTGTCGTTATTTATCTCATATAGAATCTAAATTTCCTACGAAAAATCTTTATTATTTACGTGAAAGCGAGCACTTTTTCTACCCTTTTGCAATTTATGACGCTTTCAAATAGGTAGAAAAGAATTCGCACGAGAGACACGTCCCGACTCGTCTCAACGCGGAGGAGCGAAGAAAAAGAAAGAAAAATTTACGAAAATGGCGATTATAAAGCTAATCCTTCCGCGCTTTCCTAGCTTTTAATTTTCCAGGAATGTTTTAATTAAATTTTCGTATAGTTGATGCTTGCGACACACGCGTTTCTTCAGGTTTCCAGTTACTTTTTACGTTGGATGTTGTAAATTTGCAATAACCTGTAAAGGGTCAAAAATCTGTAACAGTAGTTTTTCCGCTTCTGAATATTATCCCCGGGATTCACTACGAACAACCCAAAACGGGTGTGCAGTAGATTTTAAAGGTAAAGGCACAAAATGTATATTTGCTTAAGAAAAATACCATCAAATAAATTTTCTTGTCACTGTCTAAGTAATTGCGGATTTTTTCCGGATTGTATAAAAAAATTCAATCAGGAACAAAAGCTCAGCAGTTAAAAGAAAATAAAAATAATGTCGAAAACATAATACCAAGGTAGTTACCGAAATTGGAAGTATTTTAGCTGAAATGGAGTGTAGAAAGCGTATAGCAAAAGCAGATACCGAGCCGAAATCCCCCCACAAAGAGGTCGAGGGAGATTTGATTTATATTGGCGATAAACCGCTTCGGGCTGCTTATTTTTTACCTATAAAAGAAAGTTTTATGGGAGGTTTTCATAATAACATTATCGCTTTACGAGGCGTCTTATTAAAAAAGCGTTGTTTGGAGGCGATATTGAACTATGTCGCAATTGGTTGTTTGGAGGTAATTTTCTTGTAATTAAGCTTTATTACCGCTTGTCTTTCCTTAATTAAAAGAATTACACACCCAGTTGAAAGGTATTGCTCTTGCTCAAACTGTTATGGTCAATATACCATGGCGTAGCTCCCAATTTTATAAAGTCTTGCTTTACTCACACCCACATAGTTTACATAGGGTGTTAATAAAGTATGTGGCCAAACTTCAAGGTATTATCCCTTACTGAATTTTAAGACAAAAAGATCATATAAACATAGGTCCTAAACGACTTTGTTTTTAATACACAGGGTGTTGAATTTTTTTTTAAAAGGTTTTCCTAAATAACTAGAAGGCGCAAACTAGTATCAAGTTCTAACTTGGTGACAATTTTTAATGCATCCACTGCAGTCATTGTTCACGATAAACCCAAAATTAAGCAAACCAGAATTATACAAAACTGTTTTAGAAAATAAATTTCGGTTTCCAGTGAGGGTAACAAAGGTTTAAACAGGCGAATTTCATACGGGCGACGATTAATCATAGTACATGCTGGTGGAGAAAAAGGATTCGTGAAAGACGGATTACTTATAAGGTAATTAATAAATGAGAACCTATACCCGTTCTTAATCAATAAACCATAATCCTTAATCCTCATTTAACTACCTGACACAATACAACTACCATAACTTAGTTATCTGATTTTGCAGGTACAACAACGGGAGATTATTACAACGATGTGAACCACGATTATTTTATGGCATGGATTGAAAAGCAATTATTATTACCCAATTTACCTGAGAGGTCTGTCCTCGTTATAGACAATGCGGCGTTCACAATGTCCCAGTACGAAAAAATATAATCACGGCCTCCAAGAAAGAAGAAATGCTAAACTGTTTAAGTGAAAAGGCAGCCCCCAAATTAGGCAAACCGGAATTATACAAAACTATTTTAGAAAATAAATTTCGGTTTCCGAGGCAATACAAGTTTGTTGAACTGTTGGAACGACATGGTCACTGTCACTGTGTGTTACGTTTACCCCCTTATCACGGGGAACTAAACCCTATAGAAAAACTAACAGTTTCCTTTCCAATAGCCGATCCACTTTTTAAGATTTTTCGTTTAAAATTCTCGGAAGCAACATCGTCTGCTAAGGAATTTGATAGTTTAATTACATCACTTTTCTCGTCTTTTTATCCCGATTTATCGACTCTGTAATTGTTCATGGAATATTAAGGACGAACTTACTAGAATTTTCGACGGTTATTGAATTAATCTTATTAGCTTTTCCAAGACATTTCTGAATTTCGACTGCCAAGATTCCCGTCGTTTGAATTTAATTGAAAAGTGCCAGCAGAATCGAAAGTAAAGGGTTTGAGGGATGGAGGGAGTGTCGTTTTACAAATCTAGTGGGAGTATTATTTATTATAATAAAGTAATGGATTGCTAACCGAGTCTCGCGTCTTAAGGGTGGGCTCTTCATGCTAAAATTTTCTGTAGCTTAAAGGCTGTTAGAATTGTTAGCAACTCCATAAGAGCAATCCGGGAGTGCCGAGGCCATGTGGATGTAATGCGGAGTCCGATTATGGTTTTTGGGAATGCTGAGAATATCCCAAATCATTATAATAGTTTTTTACAAGCCACAGTTCCAAAACTTTTCAGTAATACAAAGCATGTTGAATGGCACAGTAATATTCCAAGATTTAACAACAACTTAGTGCTGAAACCTGTCAGAACTGACCAGATTTGTGGGGAAATCTAAACAAACAGCAAAATGGCATTTGGAATATTTTTAGATTTATCCCAAGCATATGATTGTTTAGATAGGGATTTGCTTTAAAAAAATATATATTTGTATGGTATAAGGAGAAATGCTCTGCGCTGGTGTATGTCTTATTTGGCTCATAGAACTCAAAAAGTCATAATGCAGAAAGATAACTTATGCTGTAAATCGGAAATATTGCAAAATACAGTAGGTGTCCCGCAGGAAGTATACCAGGTCCAATTTTATTCATAATTTTTCATTAATGATTTAAATTTTGAGGTTAATAACATTCATTGAAATAAAATTATTGCTTGATTACTTAATGCTTTGAGAAACCGATTACTAGTGTTTTAATTTAAAACACTGCCGCAACGCAACTATATATTTACTGCATGCTCTATTACCTGCTGCCGACAGTGGAAGAGCAACGAGCTTCGCTTTCCCTCCAGGCACCTTTTGTTCGATTTTCCAATTTGCCCTGTTTTTCGTTGATATATCGTGTCTTCTTAATACTTTCTAGTGCCAGTGCCAATTGATAGTTTTTGCAATTTTCAATTGAGAAACTTGGCAACGTTACTACACTCAAGGAGAAAGCATTTTTTTAGCCATAATGTTTTGATAATTATGGGTATTGTTAAGCTTGGGACACCACAAAAGTCGGTTATTTTTAAAAATTCCGCATTTTCCTTACTTTCTTAGAAATCGTAGTTAAAATTTATATACCAGGTGTATGTACCTACATACTTCAAAATTCTACACACATAGGTACCTAATTTTTTTTTCAGATAAACATAATTTCAAAACCTATTTTTAAAACAAATGTTTTTCAGTTCCACCAGTGCGAATAGTTTCACAATGTTGTATTTATCCCTTTATACAAATTGACGTTAAAAAAGACTCATCTTGTCAGTCAGTTTTTTCCTGCCATATATTCAGTTTAAAATCGATACTTAGCACCCCAATCAGCAGTTGTTTTTTTGGCAAGCAGCTGATGGTGCTGGCAAGCCCCGTTAAACTGTTAATTTTCCTGCTAAATTTGTAATGCCATCAGCTTCGATATTTAACAAATTTAGTATGTGAGCAAAGGTAGCATTCCAGGAACCAATGGATTGTTGAAGAAAATATTTTGCTGAACTAAATTTTCTGTTACAATTATTGCCTTGGATGAATTAAGAAAGGATTCGGTTTTCCGTATACTGTGAGCGTATCGAACGTGAAGCCTGTTTATTTGTTATTTGTTATGAAAACATCGTACCCCAGAGGTCCAGTTTACGAACTTTAAGGCAATACGTAATTGAATCAAGAATGGTAGTCGAAAGAGATAAAATAGCATTGGAGTGTCGTAACGTGGTCCGAGTCGATCCATTTTTTGCCAATCAAATACGGCTCTCACGAGCGTTGCTGTCTCTGTTTTCCTCTCAACAGCTGAGCGGTTGGCGTCAAATTACCTTGGATGATTCTTATTCATCCACGGTCTAAACACTGGGGTGCAAAAAACCTTGTTCAGTTCGAAGTCTCCAAAACCCAGTCTTGCTCCCTGTCACGCAAAAATTTGGGCAGTACTACCCCATCTACATGAATGACCAAACCCTACAGAACAATGAAACGTTCAATCTTGTTGGTATCGCTTTCGAGCATGATCTTAGCAGGTACAAAAAACACATTACTTCAGTAGCCACATCAGCAGACAAAAAGCTTGGTTTTCTCGATCGAGCACTTCTACCCATCCAACTTACATACTCTCTATATTTCACAAATAAGACTTAACCTGGAGTGTTCCCACATCTGCGGAGCAGCATCACCTTCGACACTTAATATCCTTGATTACATCCAAAAGAGAGCCATTTGATTCATCAATGACCCACTGCTTACAAGAAAACTCCCTTCGTAATCGTAAGTAAGTGTTGTTACTTTATTTTACCTGTTGTATTGATTATTTGAATCTAATTTTTTAGGCAATAATCAAGCACCAAATGATGAAATATGGTTTCAGCAGGATGGTGCCCCACCGCACTATGCCCATAATATTCGGCAATATCTCGATGGTGTTTTCTTTTAGAAGATGGATTGGACGTAGTGGTACAATCGAGTGGCCTGCTCGGTGTCCGGACTTGACGCCCCTCGACTACCTCTTGTGGAGCCACCTCAAAAATGTTGTTTTAAAAAGTAAGCCAAAATGACCTCGATGATTTAAAGTTAAGGATAGAAACAGAATTTTGAAGAATGGAGAAAACGTTTTGCATGTTTTTCCGCAGTATTTGACTTACTGCCAAGAAGTAAATGGACAACATTTTAAACATCTGATTTATTTTTCTTCATCAACTTTTAAATTATTTCCTCCTGTATAGTTTATTCTTATACTAAATATTCAAAAATTATAGCGTTTTTTACGTTTCCATCAGTTTGACGAACTTTTTTTAAAACTTTCCTTGCAATAGATTTAGTTAATGGAACTTCTTATTGCGTTCGCATTCTGTCCCTCATAACCCAGTATTATTAAAATTTCAATTCTTTGGGTTTCTGTTAAATAATCCATATTTTGTAAAGAAACGAACTGACGATGTCAGACATTTCAGGTCAATTTTCGTGTACAGGTATTTGAAGGTAAAATACAATAAAATTACGATTTTTGACCGCCATTTTCTCAAAAACTGTTAACTTTAGGATAAAATGTTCCCAATAGGAAGTATTCAGAATTTTAAGCTGAATTCGAAAATCGAATAAGATATACAGCATTCCATTTTAAAAAAATCCTGTTGATTTCAGGAAAACGGTAAACTTGACAGCAATGCGGAACAAACCGGGTGTTCCTAAACTCCGCCGGACTAATTGACCAGCCATATTTACTATACATAAACTCCGCCGGCAGCTTCAAGAATCTCATACATAAACTCCGTCGCATCATAATTATGCATAATATTGTAAATAAAACCATAAAACTTCATTTAAAATTTTTTATTAAACCCTGTCTAAAACTATACACTTGATATTAATTTTAAACTATCTTAATAACATAAAGCTTATAATTTAAACATTATTTCTTTAAATAATAGGAAACTAATTTTACAAACTCAAATTTCGTTATCGTTTTGGAATTTTACAAGGTTATTTTGTCTTTAAAAAATAATTTCTTCCTTAAACATAATTTATTTTTTATTTCGTGGGGTGTTTTAACACTATTCATTTTTACGCATGTATCTATCTGAAGATTTTTTAAAACATCAATAAAAAGAAAAATGTTTGGAAGGGCATTATAAAAATATGAGTTGAATTTACTATGAAAAGACTCACAAGCATTTGTAGTGCGTTCAGTTTCTGTAGCACTTGCCCAGATAGATGGAGGAAATAAACTATACTCATCAATGTAATTGTCCGTCAGATAGTCTGCAAACTTAATTAGTTTGTGGTTAGTAGGAATCACAGACATAAGACTAAACACAAAACAGTCACTAACATCACTTGGTTCGAGCATTGCTAAACCAAAGGTCCACCGTAGCCATTCACCAACTTTAGATGATTTATTTTTATAGTCACTCACTAATCCCAACTTTTGAATTCTTCTCCAGAAACTTTGGCACAAATGGAATCGGCATCCTGTAATCCGGACATGTGGAAAAATGTTCCTTGCTGCATCATGGATGGCTTTTTCAAAGTCGGCAACGATTTCCTTGGGTTGGAAAATTAAGTTTAAACTCTGACACCTTGCGGCAATTGCTTTGAATGCTTGCATATACGTTGTCAACTTTTTATCAGGCAATAAACAAAACACCAATGGAGTATAGTGAGAGTTTTGTAAGCCGTGTATACTGAAGAACTGAAGAAAAAGTTTTGGGCAGTAATCAAAAGTTCCATCTACGAAGATTTTTTCTGAGTTACTGGAGATTAGTTGCACATGAGAATATCACAATCTTGTTAACTTCGTCGTTCTCCATTCAAAATGGTTCGTTTTTTATCGTTGTTATACTAGCATTTTTCAAATATTCTTGGATTTTTTCAACAGATTTTGGCAGAGCAGGGAAGACAGATTTTCGAGCATTATATATATTATTTCTTATATATGTGAAATCCCTTGTTGTCAATTCATCAATGTTATCCGACGCCGACGTTATTTCCATTCTAATTAGTTTGAGTGGCCTCTCGCTTATGTTTTCCACAGCTTTTCTTTTAATGCTGTTGGATATATGTTGCCTACTTCGATGTTTAGGCGGCGGGTGGTTATGAGACCCATCCTTCTTGAATATGGTTGTAAGCTCGCCGTCGACATAAATTTTAGAATTGCACTTTTTTTGGACGCACTTCCATTTCACTCCAAACGAAGTCTCTTCGGCTCTATGAAACTTGTATTCATCTTCTACTATTAACTTATTTCCACGTTGACCGGTGATCACTTCCATCCTTTTCACTTTTTCAAAAATAGACCTTCCTACTTCACTAAAACGAAACGACTTTATGAATTAGGCTAGTTTACATGTTTGGGAATATAACTACATAATACTAATATAAATAAATATATAAAATCTAATTACCTACATCAACGAACCTGATCGATTTGTACAATTACCTGGAACAACCCCTAATTACCACTACGGCGGAGTTTATGGGTAGTCCATACAGGCCAATTTTCGAAATATACCTGTGACTGTCTTAATCCGGCGGAGTTCGTGAGCAGCCAACAAACCATTGGAACGGGCGTAATTTTCTTACCTAAGTGTATAAAATTCATAAAAATCGGATGAACGGTTTGCAAGATATTTCGAGGTTTTCACATTTTTTTATACACTGTAGCAAAGATGAACTGGCGACCAGTAATAATAGTAATAATAAAATTGACGATTAATCTCTTTTCCCAGTACAAAGTATTCCGGATATTCCCGAAAATAGACATTAAGATAACCCGGCCCTTTGACTGCGAACTAGGTTGTCGTTTCGGCATTTAACAAATACCTTTGAGCTCCGCCGGACAGCTTGCCAAATGTTCCGGATGACGGCCGTTCTGCTAAAAATCGTCCGGTCGTTTTGTGGAAAAAGGGCATTATGGGGAATTACGGTCATAGGCTGGGAATGAACCCCACTAATGACTAAACAGACCTAGTAATAAGGAAACAATACGCCCGTTTTTGGCAGGAATTTATGATGATTTGTCGCTTGGTTTCAAATACGTTTGTCGGGCCATTTAGTCGCATTAACAACATGATATGACTGGACTATACACCCAAAAAACACCAACATAGTATTAGAGAGGCAGACATTAAATCAATGGTAGACTATGTTCCTAAATGACTACTAATTTAATTCAATGCTTACCTTATTGTCTTATCAATAACCATTGATTGATTTAGAATAAAAACACATTGGTTTATATCAAAACATTGGTTGCCATGGCAGGTTTTATTTGGGCAAAATAATGTACTGGTATACTTAAACACTACTTCTTTTCAATAAAGACAAGCTACAATGCTTTTATATACAGGGTGTCCAAAAAGTCGTAGTATGGGCAAATATCTTTGCTATTAGTAAAGATAGACACCAACTTTTAAGTGTATCTTATTGGTTATTAAATGTGCCATTTTATGTATTTTAAATTTAAAACGTGGTACCTCATTTTAAAGGTATTCAAAAAAGAAATATTTTACCGCAAACCCGAGGTCCGTATCGTAATTCGTTTTTAAATGGCAAGCCCTTAAAAATTAAAAATCGTGAACCAAAAATTAAGAAGTTAAATACCGTTATTTCTCTTATTTCGTTAAAAGTTGTTCAAAATGCCCACCATAAACGTCTTGGTAGTAATAAAGTCGATTTTGAAACTCACTTCTCAATTTTTCGAGAATTGCAGGTGTTACTTCTTGGCAGAGTACCAAAATCGATTTTATTACTGACAAGAAGTTCATGGTAGTCATTTTGAACAACTTTGAAAGTAATAAGAGAAATAGAGGTACTCAGATTTTTATTTCACGATTTTTAATTTTTATAGGCTTACCATTTAAAAACGAATTAAGATACGGACCTCGAGTTTTTGAAGACCTTTAAAATGGGGTACAGTTACGGCAACTAAAATCCGGACGGCGTTATATTGTAAATATTACTTACGATAATAATAACGATTAATAATAATTAATAATTAATTAATAATAACGATTAATAATATTACCGATTTAGCTTTTAACACCTATAAATACCTGGAATCTACCTAAATTAAAAGTGATAGTGTCAGTGTCAAAAAGTGGCATATTTTTCTGTCTTCATAAATACTCGCACCTGTGCATGACCATGCCACTTAAGCAAAGAAAAGAAAGTCAAGGTAGTCACACTAATAGACGAAGGTTAGTCAAGAAGAACTGTAGGCGAAAGACTCAGTACCAAAAAGTACTGTTCACGACATACAAAAATATGATGAAAGAAACTCACTAGACAGAAGATAGGAAGATAACCGATTGGTACACTTTCTTTAAAATCGCTACACCACCTGATTGGAGATTAACAAACGAATTAGGGGAATTGAATATCCAGGGATAGCTAGTTTTTACTAGCTATCCCTGGATAGCTAGTAGGCCAACTAAGTAACCCTTTTGGGTTACTTAGTTGGCCTAATAACACAAACATTTTCAACTGTGCCCAGTACAGCATGGGTCGCAATAAGTCTTATTGGCTGCGGTGAAGAGGATGTGAAAACCCCAACCTGTTGCACCTCGGAACCAATCGATTAACCAATCAGTCCCTTCATAGAGGTTACATAAAAATGTAAGTGTTAGAGCAATTCATCCCAGAAGCAATGTCTTGTTGCTCCGCTGTATCCTGTATCGCCTCTATTTGATGTATGTTTATATTATATTTGGCATATAATTATGTATTTCGTCCTTTATTAATTGCTTCATTACAAAAAGAACTATTATGTTTAACAACAGCCTACAAGCAATATACACGGAAACAGCAAGAAATCATTAGCTAAAAACGCTGACCCTTTTGCTGACCCGTTGCGACTCAATACACAACACGCCGACGGGACGGCCTGGGTACACAAACATTGATTAAATTCTTCGTAATCAGGATAACAAATGGCAATATCCGACGAACAAATCGAATTTAAACATCTGGATCGACGACGGTCTTGCCATTTACCAGGGTTCTGCGATAAATTTTCCCCATTCTATTCTATAATTACGGTGTGTTCCGCACAAGGGTTGAAATACGTACTACGCGCAGTGATGTTAACCTTTTAAAAACAATTTCCCTACCGTGAACTGTCACATTTCCCGGTATTTCCCTACGGTGACTTGATACGTGCAATAATTAAAATCCCAGTGTGCAGTGAATTTCATAACACTCTGTATATTCGAAAAAAATTTTCGAGTACTTTTCGTGCATAGATTCTTAGTTCCGATGCTGCTATATTAAATCTTGCGGGCCCAGCAATAGATACTTTTCAGTTACAGAGTAAATGTTAATCTACTAATCAGCAGGCATTTAATAAACAGAATCTATATCAAAGTTTTCTCGTTTATTTTATCGCAGCTTAACGTTCAACTTTACGGCAACTATTAACAGATTATTAGCAGTTTCATATTGAACTTTCGCCAACGTTGCGTCCAGAATTTATTACTCAGATAGTTGCAACAGTGGTTCGTATCTCCGGGACCGGATTCAAATCTTGAAAATTTACAGATAATTTTATAAAGAGTGTCCTTGTGATTTTGAAAGGTTTTTAAAAAGAAAGCTTTTATGTATAGCGCACTTTAATAGCGTGGTGCAGTAGACCACTATCTTGCGAATTTGAGCATAGCGTCGCGTCGGTATTCTTTGGAAACCAGTTCACTTGACGTCTAGAGGTTACTATTAATGGTATGTAATCCAGCGCTCGTAGGGGCATATAGCCCGGCGAATTGCTGTTTTACCATGATTTGTTCAAATCCTTATAGTATAAGGATTTTTCAGGTGGTTTAGAGAACTTATTCTCAATTTTACGTATTACTATTAATGGTCCCAGTCATTTCAATATTCAACGTTTTTGACTGGATGTCGCAGTCTAAAATCCCAGAATGGGAATAGTTGAAATGACAGAGCTAAAATTATTTGTTCTGATAGAGATAGTTTAGAAAATGCAAAGGTTTTTATTAAAAAATTTTTAAATGACAATAACTACCCTAATGACTTTTTACATAGATCTTTTAGAAAGTTTGATAATAATTACAATAATAATAATCAAAATAACTCTAATGATAATTTAGATATAATAAACTGCATATATTCCAGGTATTTCAGAACAAATCAAAAGAACAGGTAAAAATTTTAATATCAGAACAATTTTTAAAACACGTAATACCATTGGATCTCTTGTAACTCACGTTAAACCTTTTAATGCAGATCAAGCTCCTAAAAATGTTATTTATAAAATACCATGTCAGTGCAGTGTGATAAATTTTATATAGGTGAAACATCTAGGCCAGTTAGTGCTAGGTATAGAGAACATCAGGATTTAATAAGGCGTCGCGAAATTTTTTAAAACTAAATTAGGTGAACACGTTTGGGAAACAGGTCATAGGATAGAGTGGAATAATTCTAAAATTTTATCTAGAGAAGTAAAATAATTTTATTATTGAATAAATAAGTAGTTATATATTTTTTGTCCTATGGTATGTATATAGTCATGCAAATATGCATGCAGACATGCAGTTTTGCTGTCGTTTTGAAAGTAGCAACTAATTTTGTACCCTTTTCAAGGACTTGCACCACTGTGGTCCAGTCTAGGCCATTTTCCTTAACGCTGCAAATTTGGCTGCAGTCATGCGAGCTTGTATAAATTTTGTACATCGACACCCTTTAAGGAATTTCGGCAATGTTATTGAATCCGATTATGTCACCGTTCTAATATATAGTTTAACTTGCAATACTTGCTTTCTTTCGATGCATAATATAAATTTATTTTTATGTAGAACATTCATTGCATGTTGTGTATATTTTAGATTTATAGAGGCGAGGATCGGGAGGGTCGAAATAAGCAAAAAAAAAATATGCACTGGTTGAAACCAATTGAAATGGTCGCTAAAGGTATCCAGATGAACCTATGAAACTTTTTATAAAAATGTGTTGCTGCTAATTTTTTTATTAATAATTAATTTATGGCAGAAAAGTAGTTTTTTCGTGTTTTTTTTTCGGGTTTTTCATCATATAGCAGGAGTAGAAAATGCTTTAAAATTTCAACAGCGCATGCGTTCTTGTGGCACTGCGCATGGTCGGAGAAGGAGTCATTTGTGGTTCAAGCTAGTTAATTTTGACGTAGTTGGAATAATTTGAATGAAATGAAATGAACACATGAGAACATTTATCCAAATTAACACAAATACATAAAAATAAACATAACGTAAGTACCTGTTAATATTTTGCTCACAAAATGCTTGTTCTGCACCACAAACCCTCTGAGAATAGAATATGTAGAGAAGGTAATACCGATGTACAAATAATAAACTCTATCATACAAAGTAAACATAATTGTATATAACTTACAGTAAATAGTCTTTATTACACGAATTTAGTCTTCATTTTCCTCGAAACACTCGTTTTGTAAATTACTTAGCGAGGAAGCCCAGGTGTCCCAAGCCAGCAAATGATACCTTAATATTTCGCAAGATATAAGTATAAAATAATTTTAAAGTTGGCAAGGCACTCTGCTAAACAAAACCCTTGTTTGGCCAAACTTTAATCGTATCGGAGGCGTGGAGGATAAAAAAGCGCTTTAAGGGTGATTGTGGGAATGCTTTCAAAATTGTTTAATTAAACTTAATATAGTCCATTCTTATTTTTTCTAATACTGTATAATTCTTATAGCATTAATTAATTTTGTGGTAATATTTGTCCAGATAATTGTTAAACAAATAAAATATATTTACCTACTTACTTTTTAATAAATAGACACAATTTACAGATATACAAAGTCCAACAACCCAACCAGATCAAAATGTCAGCACAAAATAATCAAAATAATGGCAGAATGGTAGCAGGAACGCTGAATAGACAAGACGGGTTGAAGACTGCCGGAAAGAGATATGCCGGTGCAACGGCGCGCGGCGTAAGAAAAGGATGCCCCTCTACAGGGCATTCGACGTGAGGTGCTGCACATATTCCACCTGTTGTATTTAAAACCCATAATTGTGTATGAATATGAATAACTCGTGTTTTACAGTTTTTAATAAATCAGCCCCTAAGGGGGTGAAATGGGGGTTCAAAATTTGTAATGGAGTAAAATTGCTATACCGCGGACCGCGCCGGCGGAAGCTAGTAAATAATAAATGAATTAACATTTCTGTTTCATACGTGCAAATGGTTTTTTAACAAAGGCCCGCCTCACCCTTAAGCCAAATAATTTTCCCATAAAATGTCCTAAGCGTGAGAAAGATTTTTTAAGAAGTTTGTCACTTTTATGGGAAAACTTTTCAAAGTTAATTACATGATAAAAATGCGAAGAAAAAATTTATCTGTAGTTTAAATATACAAAATTTAGGTTCTAGTTAAATTAAGATGAATAATTCAATAACCAAAGGTCCTAAAAAGAAATTTTAGGTTCTTTCCTATAATTTTAGGGCTGCTTTTTTGAAAACCAAACGGTAGATTTTGTCGTTTGAGGAGGCACCCCAGAAATTTCAGGTTCTTTCCTAAAATTTTAGTGCTGATTTTTTCGAATCGAAAGCTCTGACACATTAATTAGAGCACACACACCCTGTATCCAGTCAGCACAACCCGGAGTCCTCTTATCTCCCCGCTTTCTTCTGTAATACTGCATTTACTCCCATAGGCGGTTAGAGTAAGTGCGCGAGCTACTGTAGGTAGTGGAATAATGAACGTCTTTACCTCTATTTGCCTTACCTCTGCAACAATTTGCTAATTAGTCTGGGTAAACAACAACGGTTTACATTTTCAGGGTAAAATCACAACTTCAAATAACACAAAGCGTCATTGAAAAGCGAAATTAGGTTGACGGTTTACAAACGGCTGATTAAAGACACTTTTCCTTCAAAGTAATAATTTATATATAAAATAAAAATTTAATTTTAAAGGTAAAGTTCTGAACAGATATTTACCCATTGGAAAAACACGGTAAAATTCGGAAAAAATCGTTGTTTGTCGATCGTTTATAAGTTTTGATACTTCTAAAACTGTTTCTTGTAGAAAAAGTCAATTTTACAATACATCTAGTCGCTAGGCAATGACAAGTACCGTTTTGGCTGACATTGACGACTTTTGAGTAGGTCATTTGTGCGAAGTCATTCTGAAGGGCTGAGTAAACGATAGGCCCCTTTTTGGAGGAAATTGAATTCATTCCTCCTCCTTTTTACAGACGAATCTTTGTTAGGGACTCTAAAGGGTGAGTGGTGTTGATTTTTCTGATTTTTATAATATATTTTGTAGGGATGTCGCGAATAGTAGTTTTTACTATTCGGCCAAACCGGATATTCGGCCAAACGCTAACCGCCGGATCCGGATATTCGGCCGAATATCCAACAGCTTAAAAGGACGAATTGAATTAAAGTTTGTAGCTATGTAAATCGAGTCGCCATGTGTGTAATGCAGACCGATGACCTGCAGCAACCGTGCGCCGACGCCGTCAAGCGTGCAAAGTTGAAAAGATTCGCGGGAATCCCCGAAATGACGGGCGGGTGCCTAAGACTATAGAGGCCGAGGTTCAGTCTTATTTGAATTTGCCATTAATCGAAAGAACTGCTTCTCCATATACATGGTGGAAAGGCGAAAATAAAAATTTTCCCATCTTATCGGAGTATGCTTTCAAATACTTGTCAGCACCCGCATCCACAATTTTTAGCGAACGACTTTTTTCGGAGGAAGGCAATGTGTTTGAAGAAAAGCGGAATCGGCTTTCCTCCGAAAATGGCGAAATGTTAATTTACTTGCACCATAATCTTCCATTAGATAATTTTAAATATTAAAAATTTAAGTTCGTATTTTCGTTACATAAATTTACTAGTACTAGTACTACTTTTCAGTATTATTAGGTTTTAGTTTTTATTTTTATCTAAACTTACCTAAGGTTTTCGTGTTGTATGTTCTTTATTTTAAAATAAAAAATCATTAGTTTTCCATGCAACATAATTATTTTTTATTATAATTTATAAGAATAATAAACCGTCTCCATACAATAAAATACATCGGATATTCGGTCGAATATTTAATTATCCGGCCAAACCAGATATCCGGCCCAACCGGCCGGATATCCGGCTCCGGCCGGATAGACCGAATATTCGCGACATTCCTAATATTTTGTATAGGCGTTGATTCTAACCTATAATTTCGCGTTATTAGTAGTTAATATGAATCACACCGCATTTTGTTTAATTTAATATTAAATAGCATCTAAAATCTAAAAACACTCTTGCGAGCCGCAAAAAAGATACGGGTTGAACGGCGAGGTAACAAATTTTACAAGGTTTGTAGTATAATAGAGCTAATTACATAACTAAAACAGTCATAACGGATTGGTCTAATAAGTATTTGTCGAGATCATAAATATAAATTATGAAAAAAGAGGTATTGCGATTTTCTATAAATCGGTCCCAAACATCATCTGACACGATAATTTGTGATAAATTTAATATTTTTATAAATTACACAATCCCTTTGTATAAGAAATATAAACGTGACGAAAACATAATCTTTCCTTTTACGTACGTCATACTCGCCAAGTCAAAGAGGAACTGAAACATACTAAATACGAGAAAATCCTCCAAAACTGCATCAAGGAGATTAGCGGAACTCAAAGCTGAAAATATCATTTCGGTTTACGTGCAACTTGTAGAGTAAACTTGACACAATGATTATCGTATTTGAGGAAATAATAATGTTTTATAACTTTGTCTAATCGTTCTTGGCGATAGCGCACAATCTGATATCTATTTAATTATACTGATTGGTAGAAAATTAATAGTAGAATAATAATATTACCACTCATATCAAGCGGCGTATCCCGATTACAATCACCGATGTTTCTTGGTCGCTCATTATTCGTGTAATATGGTATTCATAACTTAAATTTCTGGTGCTGCGAAGAGCGAAGCGCGTTGTTGCCGATTTTTACAGTTTTTACTTCTAATTCATGAAAAATTGTATTGTTTTTTAAAAAGTTTATTTTATTTTTAATGAACTTGACATTTTATTTTCTTGAGACAAAAGTGTTATTTTATTATTACAGGCTCGTTAAAATGTGTATCCATTAGTATTTTAAAAGCAGAATTCACAACTTCTTTACTGTTATCCCCTTCTAGTTCCCTCTATTCATTTTCCGCATGTTGTAACTCCAATCTTTCAAGATTCTTACTTGAAGTGGTACCGTTAAGTTCAGAACAGAGTGCCATGAATTGTCTCCACACGACATATTCCTTCGACTTCTTGGTACTTGCTGAAACGATTTTTTCAACATTTTTTTTTATATTTCCAAAATTCTCCATTTTTGATAAATGTAAAATTGACGGCGAAAAAATTACGCTAAATTTTGTTTTGTTTGTATTGTATTGTTACTCATATCAAACAAAAGAGAAGAATAAGCTTGCTATGACAAGCAAAAAATCGAAGTATCTGCAAATCATGATACAAATAAAAGAAGGTATGATACCAAACCGTGTCAAATTCGTCCGGGTTCGCGCATGACGTCACGCTGTGTCCAATTTTTGAAATTTATAACGCGCAATATAGAGGTTACGTTAGTTATAGGCGATTTTATATAAATTCTATTGGCAATATACCTACATTGCCTCCTGCTTATAATAAAAATTTTATAGTATATGATTTAAAATAATCATATAAATAAAGGGATAAATACATACATTGATTACATTGATTGATTGATTGTCGACATCACAACCATACACAGCCAGTGGCGGCTGGTGAAATTTCAAAGTTATATATCTCTGTTCCTACTTACAGGACCCGTACCAAATTAAGGGGTTTTGATAGTGACCCCCCTGGGAATGTTTTGGTAAAGAAAAAAATCATTTTGTAATTTGCGAAAAAAGTTGAATTTTTGGTGCGCCCCTCCCAAGAAAAAAATGAACACGTCTAGGTATTTTATTTATTATTGTTTCTAAACAAATTTTACATCATTTTGTCGACAGTTTTTAAATTTTGAGAGAAAAAAATGTGTTAGTAGAAAGTTATAGTCATTTGAATTTTTTTTTAAATTATATTGTAGGCTTAAAAAAATTCAAATGACTATAACTTTCTACTAACACATTTTTTTCTCTCAAAATTTAAAAACTGTCGACAAAATGATGTAAAATTTGTTTAGAAAAAATAATAAATAAAATACCTAGACGTGTTCATTTTTTTCTTGGGAGGGGCGCACCAAAAATTCGACTTTTTTTCGCAAATTACAAAATGTTTTTTTTCTTTACCACAACATTCCCAGGGGGGTCACTATCAAAACCCCTTAATTTGGTACGGGTCCTGTAAGTAGGAACAGATATATATATATAACTTTGAAATTTCACCAGCCGCCACTGTACACAGCACATCTCATTTTTACTTTTAAACTCCTAAAAGTAATATAAAACCACCAAAAAATAGTTGAAAACAGAACGCGATCTTAAAAAAGACGTGTTTTGTTTACAAAATATCGCGGAATTGGTCACGGCGTGACGTAAATGGCCATGCCTACCTGCGCGGTATCATATCTTTTTTATTTGTATCATGTCTGCAAATAAGGTGGCCACCTGCAGGGGAATGTTCCACTCTTTCATATGTAAGGGCTTCAGTACCATGTCTAGTTTTAATAGATCAAAAAATTTTAATACCATAATAAAAAAAATACGCGATAAAATCGACCAATATAGCTGTAAATGTAATTATCTGATTGTAAATGGAAAAACGTCACCTGCATAGAGCGTAATCCCCAATAAAAACGGACTGTCAAAAATACTTTGTTTGCCTTCATTGAAATGAACAAATGCAAAGCCCAAAACGGAATAATGTGATTATTGAATAAAAGTTCGACTTTATTTGAACGGTATAACAAAACCGGGCAAATTGTTACTACAACCGATTCGATTGTTGTTTTCTTTAGAACGAGAGCCATTGATTTTTAATTAATTTTAATGGAGAATAAATGAAATCAGCAGCAGGCCACTTCTTTAGTGTCAAAGGACTAAAGAAGAACAAGACCGAAAAAGATCCTGAGTAAACCTGTACAAAAATGATCAAACCTGTCTTTTTTTAGACAGGTTTGCTTAGGTTAACCCAGGCTTTTTTCGATCCTTTTTACCAATATTTAAAACTATTATAATCTGAGTAAAAAAATTAAAACAAATGAAAACTTTGTTATTACGGATTTGTCAGAAAATTTCATTTATAATTTTCCAAAACTTTTTTTAAAAAAATACATATATGTTTATTTTGACAACAGTTGCTCTTAAACTATTCCACACGATAAAATATTCTTGTAAACATTCGATTGTAATTAAAGAGATTTTCTTAGCTTCTCAATATTCTGCCAGCTGTCCTTGTCGTTAACATGAACACAAAAGATCAGCCCTTGGGGAACCCTGACAGGCCTATGGCAACATTGATGTGAGACTGAACTACCTAATATTTCGTAAAGGTTTGTTATAAAGTCAGCCCTTCAGATTTATTGAAAGGGATTGACCTGAGAAAAGTTTGCTTCTTATTTTCATTTTCTGAATTTAAAATTTGTGTTAATTTCATTGATCCATCTTTCGTTGTGTTATTTATCCGCAAAACTCACTCCTTGCTCTATGTAACCAATTAAAATAGCTTAAATGAGTCACGCGACGATAACCATTAGTGACGCCGAAATTACGAATATACTGAAATCGAAATTTTATTTTTCTACGAGTACATACAGGGTGTTTCAAAAAACATGTACCATGGCTTAAAGGGAGATTCTTGGAAAGATACTAAGGCTAAAAGTTCATTTGAATAGGGGTCCACAGATGCTTTCAGATTGCTTCAAAGATACGGGCTGTTAAATTTTTTAATTTTTTTCCGTCTTTTCAAAATAGCTTCAGCAATTTTATGTAATTTACATCGTGTAAACTACTGAAATTAAGCATAATTCTGACTATGAAAAGACTTTGACAGGTCCTCCAAGGAGGTGAATAATATGAGAAAACGGTAAAATATTTCTTTAATAAAAACATGTACGCCACTGATTTTTTCACATTTTCGTATCTCAATCAAATAGTATGTTAAATTCTTAACAAAACTTACTTCTCCATGTTTTTTGAATTTTCACTTCGTTTAGGAGATAAATGCAAGCTTGTTAAGCGAATTACTGGTTTACTTTTCCCAAAACGATAAATTATTGCACATCGATTATAACAAGTATTTTAAAGGGAAAATGTAGTTTTCCTCAAAAAGTTACGGACGTGCGTACGGCAGTTCTTCGTCGGCAGAACAGATGGTAGTTGAAAATACATTTTTGGTGAAAATTTATTGGCAAATTTTCATGGCTTGAAAACGTATCTAGCATTTCTAAGTAAGATAGTAGTCTATTGCAGGTGCTATTAAAAATATATGGGCATATAATGCCATGAGCAGATATCGCGCACCACACGGTCACTTTTGTTAAATATTGTCTTCTTATCTTATTTATTTTACAAGCAAAATATTCTATTGGGAGTGAAATTTTTAATTATCTTCGAAACTTTGATCCATTTCTTGTCCTCTTCTAAACCCTATCCGCGGACATACTGTATATGTTGAGAACTTATAGGTTTCAGTCGTTGCTCAGTTTATCACCGCTGAAAAATTATTTGTGGTTTAAATATTGCTTGTTATAAAAAAAACGTAAATTTAAATCTGTATAAAAAGTACAAATACCACTTAGTAATCGTTTCGGAATCGTTAAGCCTTGACGGGAGTGTGATTAAAAATGGCGTTTTCAAAATCTCGAAGATTTTCAGAGGAAGAATCCTGTAAGTACTTAATTATATTAAACATTTTTTTAAAACACTTAATTTTTTTTATTAATTCAGGACCTGCAATAATTATAACAACCATACCTCTTGAAAAGAGGAATTTAAAATAAAAGACGAAGCATTTTATTGTTGATTAATTTGTTTGTCTGCACACCCAAGCATAAATTTGTGTCCGCTCGCTAGAGGAAGTATTGTGTTCGTGAAAATATCACTTTTTTACAGATCGTTAGGTTTTGAGGTCTCTAGATCACGAAAAACATGCTTTTCAACTTCGATCGGTATGGCTGTCGGTCAATCTAGCGCAAAACTTAAAAACTACCTGACTAAAGCAACAAAATTTTGCATAGAGTGTGTCTAAAAATGTTCTTTAAAAATTTGAAATTCTTTTATTATTAAGTTTTACGGAAAAAGATACTCTTTATAAAAAAGTTTTACTTTTTTAGAAATTAATTTAAATTTAATATAACTTGAGATAGTATACAGCGTGTCCAGAAACCATTACATGGATATTACAAATTTAAAGATGGAGAGGGATGAAGATAAAGGAGCGAGGGAGAATAGGTGCACTAAAATAAAATAAATAATTTTTTTAATGAACCAAATTTACAAAAAGAAAAGCACTGAAAAGTATGAAATAATATTTTTACGAAATTATAATTGCGGTTAATGGCAAACTAAATTTGGTTTAAATTTAGGTAATAAAGGTAATTTGTTATTAAACTTAAACTTGGTATATAAGGGGTAATTACTATTATAATCCAAAAATAGCCTATAGGATTATATTTAATGTTTATATTAAGTTCATTGCTCTAAACAGGTAAAAACCTTAACCATAGATGAATTTACTTATTATTTCCTGACCGTATTGGACGAATCTTGGGTTTTCTTGGATTTCTCCATGGATTTTGTTAAATAAAGAGGCAAACCCTTACCTAGACATACCTCAGGTAAAAATTTTAAGACAACTTTTACGATACAATTACTTCTTTTGTAAGAAAATATTCTGTAATGTTTAATTTACATAAAAAGGGTCGGATTTAGTTTAAGATATGGGGTATGCATGAAAGAATTTTATTTAGTTTTATAGTACTTGTAAATCTCAAAGTAAATCCTCTTGCCTTTTGTGAATGCAACTTTCTTGGTAAAATTTATTAATACAACAGGCTAACGGGTATTTTAACTCTAATTTTAATTCACATAGTAAGAATACTTCTTAAAAATATGCTAATAACATGTGTCCTAACTTAATTTACAATACTAATTAAAAATAATGCATAATTAATAAATTTGTTTTATCTAAACCTAATTCTGTTTCGCTGTCAGAGTCGTCATTTAGGTTAACTATAAATTAGTCTTAAAACATGGTAGATAATCACATGTTATAGAGTTGTTATTTCGTGGTTTTAGGTAATAGTTTTGGATTTCTCTAATGACGAAACTGAAAAGCGCTGTTTTTTTCTAACAGTTTATTTTTTTCTCAGTCTCTGTTCATATATCAGGGGCAATTAATTGGCCAAAAATAACAGAATAAAAATAAATTGAAAAATAATATTGTTTTGTGGTTCTTCAGCATGACTGCGAGCTGGAACTCAAAACAAGCTTTTATTATTTAGATGTACTGAAACGAAAAAAAATAGTATAGTTTTTTCATTGTGGCAATGTTAAATGCTATTTATAAGTGGACGTAGTTCTCGTTTGTGGATCCTAATAAAAGTAGTATCAAAGTTATCACTGAAAGAAATATAATATATTATGTTAAATTTGTCTTAAAAGCTTGTCGAGTGAAGGAAAAGAAAAAAATACATACTTAGGTACATCATCTACTTACAATTTCTGCCAAACAAAATTAATGCCTGTATGAACTTTTCGCGCGCTACCAGCTTGTAAGACAATAAATATAACATAATATATTATATATGTTTCAGTGATAACTTTAATACTACTTTTATTAGGATCCACCCACGCGAACTACGTCCACTTATAAATAGCATTTAGCATTGCCACAACGAAAATACTATACTTTTTTCGTTTTAGTACATTTAAATAATAAAAGCTTGTTTTTAAAAAGTATTTTTTACAAGATTTTTTTATTGTTTGAAAGCCGCCAATTATTCGGTTTCTTAAGTCTTCATTTCCTATAGTAGCGTTTTATAAACCAGTGACTTTACGTGTCCCCAGAAATCAAAATCAAAAGGATTTAGGTAAGTCTTGGGACCTTGGTGGCCACGACTGATTAGGTTCTTCAGCCCCCCTACTTGATTTAGGCACTCCCTAGCTAGTCATATTTTTTTTTGTAGCCTAGGCCAACAAGAATTATTTACTCTTGAACTATCCCTCGTACCAAAAAAATACTAGAACCCTTTTTTATTGCGATTAAAGCAAATATTCATAAAAAAAATAAATATTTCTAAAAAATCAGTGGCGTAGCACAATTTTCATACACAATATTAGTGCATATTTTCATACCGACTCCACTGGTTGACTCTAAGAATATCTTGAACTTTGAAATTAAGCATATTTAAGTGCGTATTTTATTTACCAAAATTCACTAAAATATCTTAACTCGTGTAGAAATTATTTCAAAATAACTAGTTTTTTTTTTTTAAATTTGGACACCCTATATTTCCCAAACGAAGCTGTTAAGGAATACTACTTTTAAAGACATTTATTTTTTCATAATATTATACAATACACAATGATTTATAAATAAATACATATGCACAAAGCACAAAGCACGCGTACACAATACATGTATAGGGTCTTCCAACGAGGACTGAACAGGGGCTCATTTTTGAGCTTCCTTGTATTTAAAGAAAAATCTAAAATAGCCAATCGATGTACTTTTTCCTGCAGAATTCAAAAATGAAACCAAAAATTTATTTGAACCAGAAACAAAAGAGTTACGCTATGGATAAGGTGTTTTTTAAATGGAACATAGCTTTTTTTATACGATTTTCGGAACGAGTGATTTTTTTTATGTCCGTTCTGATTAAAATATTTAATATTGTGACAGCTATTTTTATTAAATTTTAATGTTTTATCCAGTATAATTTAACTTCAACCTGTTTGAAACATACACTAGGTAATAAAGGTAAAATCACCTTGAAATCCTTCAAAGTCAAAAAATTTGACAAATTTACTATAATATTGCCGAAATGAAATATTCATTAGATGAGAAATTGCAGATTGTTATCTTGTTCTACAAATGCCAAGAAAATGCAAGAGAAGCAATAATAATAATAACAATCTGCAATCTCTCATCTAATGAATAAGTATTTCATTTCGGCAATATTATAGTAAATTTGTCAAATTTTTTGACTTTGAAGGATTTCAAGGTGATTTTACCTTTATTACCTAGTGTACGTTTCAAACAGGTTGAAGTTAAATTATACTGGATAAAACATTAAAATTTAATAAAAATAGCTGTCACAATATTAAATATTTTAATCAGAACGGACATGAAAAAAATCACTCGTTCCGAAAATCGTATAAAAAAAGCTATGTTCCATTTAAAAAACACCTTATCCATAGCGTAACTCTTTTGTTTCTGGTTCAAATAAATTTTTGGTTTCATTTTTGAATTCTGCAGGAAAAAGTACATCGATTGGCTATTTTAGATTTTTCTTTAAATACAAGGAAGCTCAAAAATGAGCCCCTGTTCAGTCCTCGTTGGAAGACCCTGTACAGAGTACAAAAACAAACATATTAGGAAAGTGCACATCGAGCGCAGATACAGCGTATCCTCCTCGGCGTGGAAAACCGGCAGTGCCGAGGGCTGGTGGAGGCCCTGAGGAAATCAGATGTGAATGTAGCGCCCAATTATTCCGTGATCCTTGCGGTGTGTAACAAATTACGGAATTGCATAACTTAAGAGAATTTTTTTTTTGAGCTAGTGGTTAATTTTTTGTAAAATTGCCGGATAAGTTTTAAGTGGAAAAATTTGCAAAAAAACACTTCGCTTTTTATGACTAGAAGGGGGGGTTGCGCTGACTAGTTGCCAGGTTTTGATTCTCATATGTACAATGTATACAATACTAATTACTAATTAGTAATTTACAGAATGATCTCTACGAAGACAATGTGTGTTGGCGTGTTAAGGAATATAGTTTATTGGAACTTTTCATCTTAAAATAGCATCAGTAACCAAAGCTTCTCAAAGAATTTTTGAATCACCCTGTATATTTGCGATAAAACTTAGAAACAAATTCATATTATAAAACTTAGTTGTCTTTTTACTTACAGTTATCAGTTTAGACTTTTGACCTTTAAAAGTTTCTTTAATGAATTTTATGTATTTTTTATATCTACACCTGAAAACCATTGCTTCTTTATACAAACTGACAACAATGTTAAAATTAAAAAGATGATCAACCCTACATTTTTTGGTGCGTATTTGCATGAATTTCGATTTTTTAAAATTTTTGTAAAATGCTTGTTAGTTCAAGAAAAACTGCTCTTAAACGATAGTTACCTGTTTTAAGAATAGTTCTAAAAGCTGGTGAAGCTCAGGTAGGCCATTCTAATATTACTGAGTTACCTATAGGGACAGTATAGGTACTGCTAATTACATTTGCGACAAAATGTTGTAGAGGTAAAATTTAAAGGTAAAATACCCTTTACCCCCACTATTATTGGGTACCTTCTTAGCAATTATATACCTGGCCCCAGACGTATTTTCTTCAGTTGTTTGACTGTTGTTAAACGTATAACATTATTCCGTGGTTAACAGTGTTTTTTTCTAGAGTCTCTTGTTAATACGGTGTTTCCAAGCTTCTTTAGTGTGCTTTAGCAAGTGAAAAATATATTCTTATTTTAGGTGCTCCGCCACCAACAGCCTACCACATTCCTAATGCTTTTGAAGACGGCGGTTGCAGTACATTGGCAGTAAGTACTTACTTTAAGCTAAAGTTTAAAGTGTTGAATATTGGATTTAGTAGTCCGGTACTTTGTGATATTGCATTTTTATTTAGAAATGTAGACAATTTACTTTGTTTAATATCACTTTATTTTATTTTAACAGAATAGTGACTGCAGTTTCGTAGTACTACTACATTATCAAACTGAATTCAGTTTGATAATGTAGTAGTACTACGAAACTGCAGTCACTATTCTGTTAAAATAAAATAAAGTGATATTAAACACAGTAAATTGTCTACATTTCTATCTAGTGTTGTTTTAAAAATAATCGTTTCCTCTACGCACATTTTAAAGTATTATAATTAAAAACATAATAGTTCAGATTACGTATGGCGTCATATTATGAAGTTGAAAACATGAGAGAAAAATAAAAAAAAAATAAAGGCATGCACATTTTACAATATTTTTGGCGGTTTGGCGGATTATTCGCCTAAATTAGGTATTCTTTTCAGTTTTTCCTCTTATAATGACGATTTTTTAGTTTTTTTCAGGAAGCTTTAAATATTATGTTTAAAGGAATACTGTTTTCTGCAATACTTTTGGCGGTTATAAGACGACTCGCCTAAATCAGATATTCTTTTTAATTTTTCTTCGTATAATAATGATTTATTAGTTTCATTCAACTGTACATTACTTTTGACGGTTATAAGGTGATTCGCCTAAATTAGGTATTTTTTCAGTTTTTTTCGTATAATAATGATTTTTCAGTTCCATTTAAGAAGCTTAAAATATTCTGTTTAATTAATGATTTTTAATTTCATTTAAGGAGAGGATTATATTTAAAGGCACATAGTTTTTACAATATTTTTGGCGGTTTGGTGGATGATTCGCCTAAATTAGGTATTCTTTTCAGTTTTTCCTCTTATAATGACGTTTTTTTAGTTTTTTTCAGGAAGCTTTAAATATTATGTTAAAAGGCATACTGTTTTTTGAAATACTTTTGGCGGTTATAAGACGACTCGCCTAAATCAGACATTCTTTTTAATTTTTCTTCGTATAATAATGATTTATTAGTTTCATTCAACTGTACATTACTTTTGACGGTTATAAGATGATTAGCCTAAATTACGTATTTTTTCAGTTTTTTTCGTATAATAATGATTTTTCAGTTCCATTTCAGAAGCTTAAAATATTCTGTTTAATTAATGATTTTTAATTTCATTTAAGGAGAGGATTATATTTAAAGGCACATAGTTTTTACAATATTTTTGGCGGTTTGGTGGATGATTCACCTAAATTAGGTATTCTTTTCAGTTTTTGCTCTTATAATAATATTTTTTAGTTTTATTCAAGAAGCTTAAAATATTCTATTAAAAGCACACTGTTTTTTTGCAATACTTTTGGCGGTTCGTTGATTCGCCTAAATCAGGTATTTTTTCAGTTTTTCTTCGTAAAATAATGATTTTTTAGATTCATCCAACTTTACAATACTTTTGACGGTTTTAATATTATTCGCCTAAATTGGGTATTTTTTTTTCAGTTTTTCTTCGTATAATAATTTTTCAGTTTTATTCAAAGAGCTTAAAATATTCTGTTTAATTAATGATTTTTTAATTTCATTTAAGAAGCTTAAAATATTCTTTTTAAAGGCACACAGTTTTTACAATATTTTTGGTGGTTTGGTGGATGATTCACCTAAATTAAGTATTCTGTTCAGTTTTTGCTGTTATAATAATTCAGTTTTCCATCGTATACTTAATAATGATTTTTTAGTTTCATCCAACTTCACAATCCTTTTGACGGTTATAAGATGATTAGCCTAAATTAGGAATTTTTTCAGTTTTTCTTCGTCTAATAATGATTTTTCAGTTTTATTGAGGAAGCTTAACATATTCTGTTTCATTAATGATTTTCTAATTTCATTCAAGAATGGTAAGGACCTCTGCCGTTAAAATGTAAAAGGACTGCTGGCGCCGATTTTCCAAATAAAATTAACTCTTTTTCTCTGAACTTCTATTGACTTTTAAAAGGTTACACAATTTTTAGAAGAGAGAGACCCACTTGGTATATCGAGTAAAGGTGGATTTATACAGACACATAAAATAAAATAATAATAAAATAAAAATTAAATAAGAGTTAACTGTACTTATAAGACGTTTATACAAGCAAATAACATAAAATAAAAATAAGAAATAACCTTGAAGATGGCTATCTTTTAACTTTTATTTTATTTTTATGTGAAAATTGAACTGCCCATGCGCCAGAAAATTTTTGACAACTGTCTTATGCCATTTATCACATGTTTCGGTTATTGTTACTTATTAGCTCTCTTTCCTTGTCTCTAAAGATTATTAGCATTTTTGTGTATTTCTTAAGCTTTTTCGGTGTTTATTACTGTTTATTCGAATATCCTCAAAAATGCCCCTGTTAGACATAGAGCGAATTTATTCTTGTGAGTATATGTACCGTAATTAATTTCGGACTTCTAAACAGAAGAAGACACAGAAGGTACAAAATCAGACCTATGAATAGGAATCGCCACAAGGATTCTGTTTATTTCTGTTAAAATGGGGGGCACAAAATTACGATCTATTGGCAGAGTGGGATCAAATAATGCTGCCCAAAGGGTGCAGAATTTAAGAAAGATTTTAGCAGAATATTTTCTGTCCCCTTTGGGAGCTATTGCAAATCAGTGGGTTAGGCTGTATGCTGGATCAGTTCCTACTAATTTTACTGTAAATATATAGGAAACACACAATTTATTATGTATTTCCAATTAATATCTTTTTTTTTTGACAGTTGTGTAGCTTAGTTTAGAAGTTTTAAAAATTCTTTGGTACCTGAATTTTTATATTTATTAAACGTTATACTTAACTGCAGTGTGTTTGTTTGTGTGTTATGTTAACATTGTGATAGTATTAAAAGTGTCACTAGGACATTAATAACTGTTAAAAAGATTAAGAAAAATTGAAAAAAACTAATCTCCAGAATAAAAATATTTGTTTCCTACATAGATTTTTATTAAACAACGAATCAAAAGTGTACATTTAATTATCTTTAGTATAAACTTTACATTTTACTTTTCTCTATTTGAAATTATGTCGCTTAATAGACTGTAAACATTTCGTTTAAAAATAATTTTTTCTTCTAATGTCAAAACTTCCATGTCTTTAGCTAGCGAGAGAACGAACGCCTCATCTTCACTTTTTTTTCTCTCCATCTGTTCACCAAACTTCTGAAAACAAGAAATCATGCTACTAACCAATTCTTCTTGGTTATTCTTTTTTGTTTTTGGGGTAGAAATGTCAGTTTCTTTTGAAATTCTTCTGGGTTCAGGTTTGTTTTTTTTCAGTAAGGGTTCCACATCAGGTAACTCTAGGGGGGTCTCACTGACTGTGGGAGAAACTAAGGGGGTGTCACCAACTGTGGAAGACTCAGATGTCTTTTCTTCTATGCTCTCACCCTCGATGAGTTGGACCATGGTGTCCCAAGAATTAACAGTTGTAACTGTTCCAGACCCCTTAAAGTTGCCGATGGTCCTTAAATACAAAATAACGTTAAGTAATAAGTATTCATAAAATGTATGTAAATTTTAAAATAATTATTGGTATAAAATATATAAACCTGCTAGTATACCTCCTCGACACTAAAAATGGGTCTAAGAATTTCATAATGTCAAACCATGGCCATGAAATTTATGTTCCTCCAGATCCTGAGGGCATATCCCGAATTTTCTTTTTTGGGTTGGTATATTTGGCCCGGAGAGTTGTCCATGGTTGTTCACCAGTAGCAGCTAAAAAGAAACAAAATAAATATTGCATTAATTGGTATGCTTTAATTTACCATTATGTACTTCTATAGTAAACAAATGTTTAAATTCAAACTTACGATCGCTCTCGCAAATAGCTGTAATGGTTTTCCACGCATTTTCTTTGGCCAACTTGTTCTTAAACGTGGGGTCTTTTTTATTATACAGTACAGGGAAACTTTGTACTTGAAGAATTAAAATTTCATCCACATCATACATTTTTACAAAATAAAAAGAAAATATTTTATAAAAAACACACAAAACAAACTAACGGTCATCAACAATCGACAGTTGTAAACTGAAGTACGTCAAATGTCAATTTTTAAAGCTGTGTGAAACTGCGCATGTGTATACGGCGATTTTTCATTGGAAGTTCTTATTCCTTATTTTTATTTTATTTGCTGTATAAATGGTTAAAAACATATATATATATATATATATATATATATATATATATATATATATATATATATATATATATATATATATATATATGGTGTAAATATTTTGTATATTTCCTGGTATTGCGGTCATGTGATGATTAATTGAAAAAAGTAAACTTTTCTATATTTTTACGTTTCGGTTTATTTTTTGCTAAACCATCTTCAGAAATTGCCTACAAAACATTTTTGAACTTTAAACATTGAATAAATTTTAAATATAAGTATCTTTTAAACTGATATAAGTCAGCGGTACATTTAGGGTTTTATTGCCGGGTAAAGATACACTTGGAAATTCCCAATTAGGTATAACTATATTTTCGTTTCTATTTATTTATGCAAAAATTTGCATTTTATTGCGAAATTAGGTTGTTGTAAATGACGCTCAAATTTTCTGTATCAGTTCTAAAATTGTTGTTATTTGTTTTTTTAATATGAATAATTTCTTTTATGTTACGTTTTTTATTATTTGTTTCATAATCCAATATTTGTACATCGTTGAAGTTAAAATTATGTAAATTGTCCAATGCATGTTTTGATAGAGCCGTGGGATTTGTATTTGTGTTTCTTATGCTGTTTTTATGTTCCTTAATTCGGTTTTTTAGATATTGTTTTGTCTGTCCAATGTATGTTTCTGGACAGTCTAAGCACTCTATTTTATAAATTAAATTTGTTTGATTATCTTTTGGTGTGTTTGGTTTTAACTTAGTATATAGTTTCTTTGTTTTATTGTTGGGTTTTTCAGCGATATTAATTTTATATGGTTTAAGGACTTTCTTTATTCTATTATTTATTTCAGGGATATATGGTAATGAGATATTTTTGTTTGTTTCTGAATTTTGAGGTTTGGATTTTCTGGTGTTATTGTATATTTTATTTATTCGGTTTTTAATGATTGGTTCAAAGAATTTTTTTGGGTAATTATTACTTTGTAAGACATTTTTTATTTTATTTAGGTTTTGTGGTCTATTTATCGGGTCAGTTAGTCTCTCTGCTGAACAGCTGATTCAGCGTTATTTGTAGCTCACAAAGTAATTTTGTTCGATAGAACATTTTTATTTTCTAAAAATATAAATAAATTTTAATATCACAGAAATAGTATAAGCTTTTTTTATCTTTGCATCTCTCGAGATCGGGTAGCCAACCCCGGTGGAGAGCAGAACTTGATCTGAAGGTAAAGGAAGCGGCGGCGGCGGAGGAGGAGGCATAAGTTCCGTTGATTCTATGGCTAGTGTGCTAGCTAACGACTCATCAGAATTCGAAGAAAGCATCTCAGGCGATGGTTCAATCTGAAATTCCACGTTGGCCAAGGATTCGTCTGACTCCTTAGAAGGTGGGCTAGTCGATGGTCCACTCCCAATTTCTACGCTTGTCAAGGATTCCTCTGACTCCTTATTAGGAGGTGGGCTAGTGGATGGTTCACTCTGAACTTCCACGTTGGCCAAGGATTCGTCTGACTCCTTAGAAGGTGGGCCAGTCGATGGTCCACTCCCAATTTCTACGCTTGTCAAGGATTCCTCTGACTCCTTATTAGGAGGTGGGCTAGTGGATGGTTCACTCTGAACTTCCACTTCGGGCAAAGATTCATGTAAATTCGATTCCGTAGAAAGTGGTGGGCCACGTGACTGTTCAATCTGAACTCGCTGGCGGGACAAGATTTCACTTCTGTTTGAAGAGGAGGATGATGCAGACGGTGAAGACGATATAATGACTTGGTGTCTGTGACACTGGATATTTAATAATGTCGAATGTTGTCTTAAATATGTATAAAATTGTTTTGCTCGTCTGAAATGTTGGGCGTTCCGGAGAGTAGGAAAACCTTCTGCCCCACACAGCTCCCTACAGAGCGTGTACCACTCCGAAGTGGGAGTGACTTCGACTGCATCGACAATACGCAGCCATTGCTTTTCGTACATATCGCGTGTCTGTGACACTGGATATTTAATAATGTCGAATGTTGTCTTAAATATGTATAAAATTGTTTTGCTCGTCTGAAATGTTGGGCGTTCCGGAGAGTAGGAAAACCTTCTGCCCCACACAGCTCCCTACAGAGCGTGTACCACTCCGAAGGGGGAGTGACTTCGACTGCATCGACAAGACGCAGCCATTGCTTTTCGTACATATCGCGACAAAGTAACTGTAAATAAATGCCATGCAATAACGTATTTTTTTATTAATTACCAACTTGGTTAGTTGACGGAAGTCACTTGCCGTCTTCGGCACTATTTTGATGCCATCTTTTACGGTCCTAGCTGTGGCATATTCGATGTTTCTGCTTCGCATTTTTTTGCAAACCGTTTGCCGTTCGTCTGTGCCGTTAATTACCACGGGTGGTATTTTCGGGTCTTTCTTGGTGACCTCCGTTGGTTCTTCAGCAATTTCCATTTCTGGATCTTTTTCCTTTTCTGCTGGGGCAGTTTTCGCCTTTTTGCTTTCGCCCTCTCCAAATAGGAATCTGCAATGTTCTTGGCTGAAAGCAACGAACAGTTTTGAACAAATCCATTTTCTGAACCTGCATGTATGATGGTTATTCTTTTGCCTTTATTCGAAGGAGCCTTGGTTTGACATTTTTTTGAAAAATCATTCCATCCTTTTTTTGGGGTGTCATGAGTATCAAACCATGTTTCATCAAGGTAGATAATTGGCCGATTCTCCAATCTATACTGTTTAATACTCGTCAAATATTTAAGACGCCATTTCCGTAAACGCTCCGATTCCATTAAAACTTGTTTTTTTGTCAATGGCGCGATACTTAAAACCCATTTGAAGTAAAATTCTCCTTAGGCTTGTTATTGTTGTAAATATCATTATTAAATAATTAGTTAGACATTAGATATGATAAAGAGAAGTTAATATGTTTATTAAGAAAACATCTTCTTTGCATTGTAATTATAAACAAACGGCAACAGATTGATTAGTAACATCATCTACATTTTCTTAAAATATGTTATATATGGCGATTTATTCTTAAGGTACATTACATTCGTATAATAATAATTTTTTAGTTTCGTGACAGAAACTTAAAATATTCCGTTAGAGACGCCATTTTTTGACGGTTATAAGATGATTCGCCTAACTCAGGTTCTCTTTTCAGTTTTTCTTCGCTTTTTTTGATCTTTGCATCTCTCGAGATCGGGTAGCCAACCCTGGTGGAGAGCAGAGCTTGATCTGAAGGCAACTGTAAATAAACACCATGCAATAATATATTTTTTTTATAATTTACTCACAATATTTTCAACGAGAAAGTAATTGGATTGAGTAGTCCGTTACTTTGTGATATTGCATTTTTATATAGAAATGTAGACAATTTACTTTGTTTAATATCACTTTATTTTTACAGAATAGTGACTGCAGTTTCGTAGTACTACTACATTATCAAACTGAATAACTTAAAAACTACGGTGTATGTTTTTTGTTTAGTTTTTGCTGACCGTTATTAGATATAAATATTTTGTATATTTCCTGGTATTGCGGTCATATGATGATTAATTGAAAAAGTAAACTTTTTATATTTTTACGTTTCGGTTTATTTTTTGCTAAACCGTCTTCAGAAATTGTCTACAAAAAATTTTATTATAGAAAAAGTAGGTATTTACTATATTTTATGGATAATATAATGTTAAGGACTTTCCAGGTCCATAATTGGGTCAATTGTTCTGTTGTCCTGAAAAGGACAGTTTTTATATTCGTCGGGTGCAATTTCTCTTCGCTTTTTTTGATCTTTGCATCTCTCGAGATCGGGTAGCCAACCCCGGTGGAGAGCAGAGCTTGATCTGAAGGCTATACGCAATTGTAAATAAACACCATGCAATAATATATTTTTTTATTATTTACCAAACATGAATCGCGCAATTCTGAATTGTAGAAATTGTTAATTTCGATGAATTTGTGCAAACTTTTATATGAGTATCCAAGTATCTATTGATACTGCATTTTAAAATTAAATTCCTTCTTCTCTTTTCTCCCCCATTATGAGTTTGACAATTTTATTTTTATTTTTTAAAGTAAATTTTACATATGTATATACCCCAGTTTTTAGTTTCATTCAACAAGTTTAAATATTCCGGGTACCTATACTGTTTTCACAGTACTTTTGACGGTTATAAGATGATTTGCCTAAATCACATATTATTTTCGTTTTTTTTTTCGTATAATAGTGATTTTTTAGTTTCCTCTAAGAAGCTTAAAATATTCCGTTTGAAGCCACACTATTTTTATAATACTTTTGACTGGTTAAGTTGATTCGCCTAAATCAGGTATGCTTTTCAGTTTTTTTTCCTATAATATTGATTTTTTAGTTTCATCTAAGAGTCTTAGAAAAATACTTTTGAGGTTAGAAGATGATTTGCTTTTGCCTAAATAAGGTATTGTCAGTTTTTCTAATATCGATTTTTCAGTTTCTTCCAGGAGGCTTAAAATATTGTTTTTCTTCATTTTTTATTGCCTTTATATATATGATAGTATATCATATATATATATATATATATATATATATATATATATATATATATATATATATATATATATATATATATATATATATATATATATATATATATATATATGGTGTAAATATTTTGTATATTTCCTGGTATTGCGGTCATGTGATGATTAATTGAAAAAAGTAAACTTTTCTATATTTTTACGTTTCGGTTTATTTTTTGCTAAACCATCTTCAGAAATTGCCTACAGAACATTTTTGAACTTTAAACATTGAATACATTTTAAATATAAGTATCTTTTAAACTGATATAAGTCAGCGGTACATTTAGGGTTTTATTGCCGGGTAAAGGTACACTTGGAAATTCCCAATTAGGTATAACTATATTTTCGTTTCTATTTATTTATGCAAAATTTGCATTTTATTGCGAAATTAGGTTGTTGTAAATGACGCTCAAATTTTCTGTATCAGTTCTAAAATTGATAGTGTTATTTGTTTTTTTAATATGAATAATTTCTTTTATGTTACGTTTTTTATTATTTGTTTCATAATCCAATATTTGTACATCGTTGAAGTTAAAATTATGTAAATTGTCCAATGCATGTTTTGATAGAGCCGTGGGATTTGTATTTGTGTTTCTTATGCTGTTTTTATGTTCCTTAATTCGGTTTTTTAGATATTGTTTTGTCTGTCCAATGTATGTTTCTGGACAGTCTAAGCACTCTATTTTATAAATTAAATTTGTTTGATTATCTTTTGGTCTGTTTGGTTTTAACTTAGTATATAGTTTCTTTGTTTTATTGTTGGGTTTTTCAGCGATATTAATGTTATATGGTTTAAGGACTTTCTTTATTCTATTATTTATTTCAGGGATATATGGTAATGAGATATTTTTGTTTGTTTCTGAATTTTGAGGTTTGGATTTTCTGGTGTTATTGTATATTTTATTTATTCGGTTTTTAATGATTGGTTCAAAGAATTTTTTTGGGTAATTATTACTTTGTAAGACATTTTTTATTTTATTTAGGTTTTGTGGTCTATTTATCGGGTCAGTTAGTCTCTCTGCTGAACAGCTGATTCAGCGTTATTTGTAGCTCACAAAGTAATTTTGTTCGATAGAACATTTTTATTTTCTAAAAATATAAATAAATTTTAATATCACAGAAATAGTATAAGCTTTTTTTATCTTTGCATCTCTCGAGATCGGGTAGCCAACCCCGGTGGAGAGCAGAACTTGATCTGAAGGTAAAGGAAGCGGCGGCGGCGGAGGAGGAGGCATAAGTTCCGTTGATTCTATGGCTAGTGTGCTAGCTAACGACTCATCAGAATTCGAAGAAAGCATCTCAGGCGATGGTTCAATCTGAAATTCCACGTTGGCCAAGGATTCGTCTGACTCCTTAGAAGGTGGGCTAGTGATGGTCCACTCCCAATTTCTACGCTTGTCAAGGATTCCTCTGACTCCTTATTAGGAGGTGGGCTAGTGGATGGTTCACTCTGAACTTCCACGTTGGCCAAGGATTCGTCTGACTCCTTAGAAGGTGGGCCAGTCGATGGTCCACTCCCAATTTCTACGCTTGTCAAGGATTCCTCTGACTCCTTATTAGGAGGTGGGCTAGTGGATGGTTCACTCTGAACTTCCACGTTGGCCAAGGATTCGTCTGACTCCTTAGAAGGTGGGCCAGTCGATGGTCCACTCCCAATTTCTACGCTTGTCAAGGATTCCTCTGACTCCTTATTAGGAGGTGGGCTGATTGGGTTGGTTCACTCTGAACTTCCACTTCGGGCAAAGATTCATGTAAATTCGATTCCGTAGAAAGTGGTGGGCCACGTGACTGTTCAATCTGAACTCGTTGCTGGCGGGACAAGATTTCACTTCTGTTTGAAGAGGAGGAGGATGATGCAGACGGTGAAGACGATATAATGACTTGGTGTCTGTGACACTGGATATTTAATAATGTCGAATGTTGTCTTAAATATGTATAAAATTGTTTTGCTCGTCTGAAATGTTGGGCGTTCCGGAGAGTAGGAAAACCTTCTGCCCCACACAGCTCCCTACAGAGCGTGTACCACTCCGAAGTGGGAGTGACTTCGACTGCATCGACAATACGCAGCCATTGCTTTTCGTACATATCGCGTGTCTGTGACACTGGATATTTAATAATGTCGAATGTTGTCTTAAATATGTATAAAATTGTTTTGCTCGTCTGAAATGTTGGGCGTTCCGGAGAGTAGGAAAACCTTCTGCCCCACACAGCTCCCTACAGAGCGTGTACCACTCCGAAGGGGGAGTGACTTCGACTGCATCGACAAGACGCAGCCATTGCTTTTCGTACATATCGCGTGACTGTGACACTGGATATTTAATAATGTCGAATGTTGTCTTAAATATATATAAAATTGTTTTGCTCGTCTGAAATGTTGGGCGTTCCGGAGAGTAGGAAAACCTTCTGCCCCACACAGCTCCCTACAGAGCGTGTACCACTCCGAAGGGGGAGTGACTTCGACTGCATCGACAAGACGCAGCCATTGCTTTTCGTACTTATCGCGTGACTGTGACACTGGATATTTAATAATGTCGAATGTTGTCTTAAATATGTATAAAATTGTTTTGCTCGTCTGAAATGTTGGGCGTTCCGGAGAGTAGGAAAACCTTCTGCCCCACACAGCTCCCTACAGAGCGTGTACCACTCCGAAGGGGGAGTGACTTCGACTGCATCGACAAGACGCAGCCATTGCTTTTCGTACATATCGCGTGACTGTGACACCGGATATTTAATAATGTCGAATGTTGTCTTAAATATATATAAAATTGTTTTGCTCGTCTGAAATGTTGGGCGTTCCGGAGAGTAGGAAAACCTTCTGCCCCACACAGCTCCCTACAGAGCGTGTACCACTCCGAAGGGGGAGTGACTTCGACTGCATCGACAAGACGCAGCCATTGCTTTTCGTACATATCGCGTGACTGTGACACTGGATATTTAATAATGTCGAATGTTGTCTTAAATATATATAAAATTGTTTTGCTCGTCTGAAATGTTGGGCGTTCCGGAGAGTAGGAAAACCTTCTGCCCCACACAACTCCCTACAGAGCGTGTACCACTCCGAAGGGGGAGTGACTTCGACTGCATCGACAAGACGCAGCCATTGCTTTTCGTACACATCGCGACAAAGTAACTGTAAATAAATGCCATGCAATAACGTAATTTTTTATTGATTACCAAAAAAAAATACAATTTTATTTACATATTTATTTATTGTAAGCGTGGATTACGCATTTCTGAATTGTACAAATATTTAATATCGATGAATTTGTGAACACTTTTATAGCGGTATCCATTGATACTGTATTTTTAGATTGGATATTTATTTCCTCTTCTCTTTTCTCCTCCATTATATGTTTGACAATTTTCTTTTTATTTTCTAAAGCAAATTCTATATACCCCACAGTGCTGCTTTTCCACCCACCACATCTATCCAATGTCGTGCACAAGTCGCCACCAGAATCTGCTAACAGCGCCGTAGATGTCGAAAAAAGTGTAGTCATTTATAATTATATATCCAGGTACATAGATATGAAAATTTTACCTATGGTATACACCTGACCCTCTTCATCCATAATCAGTTCGTATAAACATTTTCCAAAATTAGGCGTATAATAGTTTGTCGTTTCTAACTTTCTAGGAGCTAGTTAGTCAGATCGTATAATCTGTTGACCTTATATATGTTTTTGTTGTTTGTTTTGGCTATATATAGAGACAGCTCTTTTTTGGTCCTTTTGGAGACCATCCTTGTTACCTCCATGTCGGGGACCCAATCTCCTAGAGTTCTTTTTTGATCTCACTGACGTCGGCGTCAATCGGCAGCCCTTTTATGACAACGTGTAGCTTCTTGTCTTCAGGTAGTAGTGTTGTAAATATCCGTATTCATTAGATATCCGAATCATACGGAATCGGAATCAGCTAATATCCGTATCCATTATCCGAATTCGAATCCATTCCTTGACCCGCGCGAAAGCGGTTACAGATCATGTATACGTATGCATGCAACAGACTAAAACATTTTCTATCCGGATACACGGCTAGGTAGGTCGATGCGGTATCGGTATCATACCAGTCGAAGTCGAAGTTTAGGGATAAGAAGGCACCGCGTCGCGCCGTTCTCGTTTGAATTCGGTTCGGGTGAGGCGGGACTAGTTTAACCAATGGGTCTCATCTCATATGATACCCGTTACCCCGATAACTATGCCATCTTTTTTTAGGAAATGTCATTAGAAAGAGAAAGCACAATATCAAATATGCCAAATCGCAGACCGTGTTGTTCGCTTACACTCGATTCCGATTCCGTTTTCTCTTTGCACTTTGCATTTGTAACCACCCGATGCGAATTTATTTTGATTCCGAATCCGTATTCAAGTTCTCGGCCGGTTCCGGATAATCCGGATTCTTTTAATATTCGGATCCAACGGATTTTTGGATACGTATCCTTACATCACTATCAGGTAGGGTATATGTGAAATATCCCCTTTTTTCCTCTTCCTTCAACTTGGTTAGTTGACGGAAGTCACTTGCCGTCTTCGGCACTATTTTGATGCCATCTTTTACGGTCCTAGCTGTGGCATATTCGATGTTTCTGCTTCGCATTTTTTTGCAAACCGTTTGCCGTTCGTCTGTGCCGTTAATTACCACGGGTGGTATTTTCGGGTCTTTCTTGGTATCCTCCGTTGGTTCTTCAGCAATTTCCATTTCTGGATCTTTTTCCTTTTCTGCTGGGGCAGTTTTCGCCTTTTTGCTTTCGCCCTCTTCGTGCGCAGGTTTTGCTGCAGGTTTTTCTGCGGGTTTGGCAGTCTGCGAGGCGATATAGGCTTCTTTGTTATTTTCCTATAAACTTCACATCCCTTGTAATTTGCAGGGTGTTTTCCCTTACACAGACCGCAGGTGACATTTCGTTCTTCATCTGCTGTAGGCTTAATTAGCTTACATTCTTTTGCAGTATGATTTTCTGCACATTTCACGCATCTGAACGTGAATGTGCATTTGCTCTGTGCGTGGCCATATCTTTGGCATCTATGGCACTGCCCTGGCTTTGGCACACGCGTCGCTTTGGTTCAATTTGAACGCAATAAGACGTTCACATCAAAAATTTCTTTATTTTGTGTTTTAACAATGTAAAACGGAACCTCTTGTTTCGTTTCAAATGACGTCATCCTTGTGACTTGAGCGTCCAGGAACCCACGATTTTTAAGTTCGTCTGTCAACTCGTCAATGTCTGTGTTTAACGGGAGGTTTTTAATGACCGCATAGATCATTTTCTCCTCTTCCGTTTGATAGGTATAAAACGCTATTTCTTGTTTATTGAGAAACTTAACTAAGTTTCTAAAATCTGTCGCGGTCGTAGGGAACACCTTGATGCCGTCAGTCACAGTTCTGGCTTTGGTGAAATCTATCTTTAGGTTTTTTAACGCCTTAGACAGTCTCAGTCAGTTATCTGCGGCTATGGTAATTGGGGGAATTTTAGGGGTTTTTACAACCTCCATCTCTGTATCTTCCGCCCTTGTCTATGGCCTTGTTTGTTTGTTTGTTTGGGCGGTTCCCGCCACTATAGCGTTAAACGACGGCGTGGCTGATTTGTCATTTTCCAGTCTTGGTTTTTTGTTTGTTTGTTGACTGTCTTGTTGTTTTTGTTCTTGTCTTTGTTCTATTAGTATTTGTTTCATGTTTGGCGTTTGGTTTTCTGTCTGTATTTGCATTTTTTGTGGCGTCTGTGGTATTAGTTTTGCAATTTGTTCCATTACTGTCTTATTTTGTTGTGTTAGTTCTGTATGTCTAGTTTTTTGTTCTTTTTCCATGTCATCGATTTTCTTTTGCATGTTTTCGTTTAGTTTCTTTAAGTCTGCTATTTGGGCGTATAGCTTAGCATTCTCTTCTATCGCCGCCTCATATAGCTCCTTAAATCTTTTGTCTTCGTGTATTTCTACGGAGGAGGCTCTTGACGAGCCTCTGCTCCGGGATCTCTCACGTGTGGGAGTCAACTGATTGTCATCATCAGAGACCTCACTTCCCTCTGAATTTGTCTCCGATTTCTCATCGGAGGCAATACTATTATACATTATTATAAAAAACAAATAGGGAACATACCTTGCGGCTTATATAATCAAAAAACACTTCGTTTAGCACTACGAATTACATATTGTCTTTAACAGTGATAAAATGGTAGTGATGACTGTTCGATACTGGAACTAATCCGGCGGACCTGATCCCTGTGCCTGGACTCGTGGAACTGATCCGGATCAAAATCTAAAACAGGTATACCAAGTAACTTCTTGTTATGGTGAGTTCATCAGAGCCTATTGTAAATACTTTTGCGGAACACTTCGTGTTTCTTTGGATGCAGCGCCAAAATACTTCTTCACTTTTTAGCACTTTCTGTTTCGAGAAAGAGTGATGTTCCACCAATAATAATTCTCGACCTCGGGAACTTATTGTGGTCCCCACTACTTTAGTTTTATTTAACACAGATTATGTAAGGTAGTTACTAGAAATAGAAATGTACCAACACAGTAGCTTATAAGTACATACTCTTAACACTTAAATATTCTTTCTTTTCTGTAGGCTGCTACAAATACTATTAATTTATTAAATGCACAATGCAAATACCACACAAACAATACAATATTTATATTTTAACTTTTAAATGAAAGACAGAGTACTTGTTATAGTTTCACAAAATTTATTCAGTTGCCTGACACGTGTTTCGACCCTCTCGGGTCATTTTTTCGAAGACATAAATGTATTGAAACAGAGTTACAAAATCGTTTAAGTAGGTAGTGGAATTTAAATGGTATCATAAATTATATTGTTGTCAAAGGACCTAAATGTTTTTAATAGTGGGATTTTACAGAGTTGTTTAGTTTATGTTGATATTCTTAATTATAGGTATTTTGGATATTTATCTAATTACACTGTTTATTATGGTGTATGCATTACTCGATTTGAAATTGGTTGATAGTAATAAATCATTAAAATCCGTCAAACACGTACACAGAGTGGTCCACCTAAATTGCCAAGTTTTAAATAGTATATACATTGAAAGTCTAGACCCTTTTGCATTTATTAAACTTTCCATTCCTATAGATCTGATAAGGGCGTCGAATACAAAGCTTAACCCGAGGCTCGAACAATAAGCGGTAGTATTCTACCTGTGATGTTTTGCACTCATGCACGTGCTTTCGGGTGGGTTTAAGTTTATATTAAACACAATAATTATATAATTTAGTGAACATTCGGATGTGTGGCATAATTTGTTACCCTTGTATTTGAATAAATATAATATATAATTAACAATAAAGCAACTAATAAACAAGTAAATTTGGAAAAATGTTTCTATTTGAAATTCTATAAAATTTATAGTAAGTCATTACAGTTCTTCGCTTTAAATTAATCATCATCAGAAAATGAAATATCTGAGGGACTGTCTTCTTCCCCTAAATTGATAATAAGTGGTTCGACCGTTTTCTCCAGTAAACTATCCAATTGCCACATTTTTTCCTCCTCCTTTAGTACATGCTCTATACATCTTTGCCACTTCCCCGCGTTGACTTCTTGAAGCGCTTCTTCAAAGAGTTTTTGAACATCACTCATTTTATAAGTGGTATTTTTTCTAGCCACATAACCTTTCACATGAGCCCATACCAGTTCGATCGGATTTAATTCGCAATGGTAGGGGGGGAGCCGAAGCACTATTATATTTTGTTTTTTGGCCATTTCGTCAACAACATATTTTTGAAACCGATGTTTATGGGTGTTTACAATTGATAGCAACTCCTTTTTAACCATATTGTCCTCAAATTGTATTTGTTTCTCCACAAGCCACTCGATAATTTTTGCTTTTCGCCAAGCAGTTGTAGGCATCTTCTCCAATCTTCTGGAGTGATACGGAGCGTTATCTAACACAATGACGGAGCCAGGTGGAATCAGCTCTATCATTTGTTCGAAATACTCCTCAAAAACATCAGCATTCATATCCTCGTGGTAATCGCCTGTACGAACTGATTGGAATGATAATAGTCCACCTTCTAAAAATCCATTGGAGCTACCGATGTGAGTTATAATTAATCGTTTTCCTTTTCCAGAGGGCGGATTTATTCCTGTTGATAGACCGTCTAAAAATGCTTGCCGGTGAGAAGTCACATTTTTGTCTGTCCATATTTTTCCAACTGTGTAGCCTTCGTTCAGCCATGTTTCGTCCAAATAGAAAATTGTTTTGTTTTCATTGCGAAATTTTCTTATTTTTCTCAAATAATTACGTCTTTCATCTTTTTCGAGCAAATGAGACTTCCGACTATGTTTTTCCCATCTAAAATTCATTTCTCTTAGAACTTTCCATAGTTTATCTCTCTTGATTGCAGGAAAGTCTTCTTTTACTGCCCCTAAAACTCTATCCAAAGTAGGGATCTCCTTATTGAAATAGAATGAATGCACCTTTCGTCTTATGATGGCCTTTTCGTCCTCATCGATCGGTATTGTTCGCCTTCCTGGAGATGGTTTTGGTGGCGTCACGGTTCCTGTCTTTTCTTCCCGCATCAGCCTGTAGATGGTTGCTTTTCCAATACCTGTCATCTTTGAACAAAGTTCCACTGCAGAATCGATACTTATTGCACTTTTTTGATATCTAAGTGCATTAAATACATTAAGCACAATAATCTTTTCACTAATGCTTAGCGCTGATTTCGCAGCTCGCTTAACTGGAATAAATCCTGAAAGACTCTCCATTTTCAAAAATTACCCAAATGTGTGTCCTAGAATACTCGCATTAGGTTTGTTCGCTCTTAAAATGACTCACAGTTTTATACCAATAAGTAGAGGTACCTAATTTTTCGTAACTACCTGAAAAGTAACATTGTGTATTAATTGTTCCCGGAATTCTCGGCATAATTATTTTTACCTGTTATGACAATAATGATTACTAAATTATTCGGATAAGTAAATAGGGTTCAAACCGGCACGTCAGGTAGGTGCGCCTATGGAATCGGCTGCTAAAAATGATTTATTACTATCAACCAATTTCAAATCGAGTTATATATCTATTTGGTTATTGACCATGTTACATTTGTTTGATTTTGCTTTTGTGATAGCTAATGTTTCGAGTAAATTTAATTTTCTGCTTTTGTTTTGGATAAATAGTGGTTTTATTTTGTTTGATATTGTATGGTTATTTAATATGCAATGCTCCGAAATTCCTGTTTTATTTTGTTTATTTTAAGATAGACGTGGAATGTTCTTTGAGTCGTGTTTTGAAGTTTCTACCTGTCTGGCAAATATAAATAGCATCACAATTATCACAACTGATTTGGTAGACTCCACTTGCAGAAAGTTTGTCTTTTGATTCTATTTTTGCGTTTAGTATTTGTCTACCTAAGCTATTTTTGTTAACTTGTATTGGGTTAAGTTAAGTTTTTTATATTTTAATATTTCTAGTTTATACTTGGAAGTGCATCTCAGTTGCAAGGGAATGCAGGTTAATAAAATACAGATATTTTTACTTACCTAACCTGATCAACTTTTACTTTTTTCAGAAATATCTCTATCAATAATTGTAAATGCTGTTTCAGAGTTTTTAATAGAAAATTTCTAAGTTGTTGAAAAATCAATAAATTAATAATCAATGTCTTTCGCAAATAAATTATTGCCAAAACCCTTAACATCATCTTAATTGCTTTTTTTGGTCTTTGCTTCTCTCGAGATCGGGTAGCCAACCCCGGTGGAGAGCAGAACTTGATCTGAAGGCTATACGTAACTGTAAATAAACACCCTTCAATAATAAATTTTTTTGCTGATTTATCCAAAACAAAATACAATTCCGTTTACGTATTTATTTATTGTAAACGTAAATTACACAGTTCTGAACTGTAAAATTATTTAATCTCGATGAATTTGTGCAAACTTTTGAAGCGGTATCCATTGATACTGTATTTTTAGATTGAATATATATTCAATATATGGTTTTATTTTTCCATGGGGTTGCGGTCAAAATGTTTACATTAAAACAATAGTCATCTTTGACGTTTCGGTTTATTGACTGACTAAACCATCATCAGAAAGTTAACTACAAATTTTTTAAAAAGAACTTATTTTATCAGGTTTACTAATAATAACACAAATAGACATACCTTTTAACTATGATGAACAAACTTAGCACTAATACTACTACATTTTAACAACCATGTACTCTCTACGAGACACAGAGTTAAACTATTATTTACTAACTTGCCTTAACAACCAAATTTGCATCGTACCTTTTAGAAGGTATAATGGATGGAAAGTCCACTATAGGTACAAAATGTTTTGTGAATAATGCAAAAATTTTATTTTTATGACATAATTAGGCCTCCATAAACTGAACTTAAATTTTCGGTATCTGACCTGAAATTGATGGTGTTATTGGTTTTTTTAATATGAATCATTTCTTTAATATTCCTTTTTTTGTTATTCGATTCAAACTCTAATATTTGAACATTATTGAAATTGAAATTATGTAGTTCGTCAAGATCATGTTTAGATAGGGCTGTGGGGTTATGGTTGGTATTACGCAGGCTATTCTTATGTTCTTTTATTCGGTTTTTTAAATGTTGTTTTGTTTGTCCTATATATGTTTTTGGACAACCAGAACAGTCAATTTTGTATATTAGATTTGTCTGAAATTCTTTAGGTGTTTTTGGTTTTAAATGTGTAAATAATTTATTAGTACTATTGTTTGGTTTTTCGGCGATATTTATATTATATGGTTTAAGGACTTTTTTAATTTTTTGATTTATATGGGGTATGTGTGGTAATGAAATATAATTACTTTCGGTGTTCTGAGTTTCGCGATTTGTGGAGTTATTGTATATTTTATTAATCCGGTTTTTAATGATCGGTTCACAGAAGTGTTTGGGGTAATTATTTTTTTGTAAAACGTCTCTAACTTTTCTAAGATTTTGTGGTCTATTTATCGGATTAGTTAATATGACAGCCCTATCAACTAGTGAATTGACTACGCTTTTTTTATATTTAATAGGTGTGTATGAATTAAAATTGAGATATCTGCCTGACCATACAGGTTTTGTGTACCAGTTTGTCTCGATGTTGCCTTCTATGTCGTAAGAAATATTAATGTCTAAAAAATTTTTAGATTTGTTTTTTTCCTTTTCATGAGTGAATTTGAGTCTGTTATGGAAGTTGTTAAATTTATCCAGGGTGTATTGAATTTTATTTTCCGGTATACAAAGGATACAGTCATCGACGAACCTTTTAAAGAATGTAGGTTTGTAATCGAGGGATTTTATTACATTTGACTCAACATATTCCATCACAACATTGGCTATGGTAGCGGAAATAGGTGAGCCCATCGCAACGCCATATATCTGGGAGTAAAACTGGTTGTTGTATTTAAAGAAGGTTGAATTTAAACATAGTTTCGTTGCTTCAATAAACTCTTTTTCAGGAATGGTTGTAAAGTTTTTTATTTTATTCCATTTTTCTTTAATGCTACTAATTGCTAATTCAATTGGGATATTAGTATATTAATGTAAACATTTTGACCGCAACCCCATGGAAAAATAAAACCATATATTATAATTTAAACGGTCAGGAAAAACAATACTAGTACTTGTTATAGTTTCACAAAATTTATTCAGTTGCCTGACACGTGTTTCGACCCTCTCGGGTCATTTTTTCGAAGACATAAATATATTGAAACAGAGTTACAAAATTGTTTAAGTAGGTAGTGGAATTTAAATGGTATCATAAATTATATTGTTGTCAAAGGACCTAAATGTTTTTAATAGTGGGATTTTACAGAGTTGTTTAGTTTATGTTGATATTCTTAATTATAGGTATTTTGGATATTTATCTAATTACACTGTTTATTATGGTGTATGCATTTGAAGGTATATCTATTTGGTTATTGACCATGTTACATTTGTTTGATTTTGCTTTTTTGATAGCTAATGTTTCGAGTAAATTTAATTTTCTGCTTTTGTTTTGGATAAATAGTGGTTTTATTTTGTTTGATATTGTATGGTTATTTAATATGCAATGCTCCGAAATTCCTGTTTTATTTTGTTTTTTTTAAGATAGACGTGGAATGTTCTTTGAGTCGTGTTTTGAAGTTTCTACCTGTCTGGCAAATATAAATAGCATCACAATTATCACAACTGATTTGGTAGACTCCACTTGCAGAAAGTTTGTCTTTTGATTCTATTTTTGCGTTTAGTATTTGTCTACCTAAGTTATTTTTGTTAACTTGTATTGGGTTAGGTTAAGTTTTTTATATTTTAATATTTCTATTTTATACTTGGAAGTGCATCTCAGTTGCAAGGGAATGCAGGTTAATAAAATACAGATATTTTTACTTACCTAACCTGATCAACTTTTACTTTTTTCAGAAATATCTCTATCAATAATTGTAAATGCTGTTTCAGAGTTTTTAATAGAAAATTTCTAAGTTGTTGAAAAATCAATAAATTAATAATCAATGTCTTTTTTGGTCTTTGCTTCTCTCGAGATCGGGTAGCCAACCCCGGTGGAGAGCAGAACTTGATCTGAAGGCTATACGTAACTGTAAATAAACACCCTTCAATAATAAATTTTTTTGCTGATTTATCCAAAACAAAATACAATTCCATTTACGTATTTATTTATTGTAAACGTAAATTACACAGTTCTGAATTGTAAAATTATTTAATCTCGATGAATTTGTGCAAACTTTTGAAGCGGTATCCGTTGATACTGTATTTTTAGATTGAATATATATTCAATCTTCTCTTTTCTCCCCCATTATGTGTTTGGTAATTTTCTTTTTATTTTCTAAAGCTAATTCTATATACCACACTCCCACAGTGCTGGTTTTCCACCCACCATACCTATCCAGTGTGCACAAGTCGGCTCCAGAATCCGCTAAACAGCGACGCAGATAAATGTCGAAAACAGTGGCCGGTAGAGTCGTTGTTAAATTAAGCCAACAATTTTAGAAAACTATTTTTCTCTAAACTTCTATTGACTTTTTCTTTACAAAAATGGTATTACTTAGATTTTAAAAGGTTACACAATTTTTAGGAGAGAGAGACCCACTTGGTATATCGAGTAACTGAATATATCTGCTTATATATCTGCATCCACCCTTTTACCAAGCTTGTCTTTCGTCGTTCCCTCATTACCTTCATATCTATATCTTAATTATTATAATTACAAATATATATTTACAAATATATTAAATAAAATGTTTAAATAATGACGTTGTCCAAAGGGGTGCAATCGTTCCTTGATAATTATGTTGGAGTCAGTATTATTTATTCAAGAAGAACTTTGAGAACAGCAAATAATATTAATGTGTTTGTTAAATTTAAAAACTAATTAATATAAGATTTACATAGTCTATGACTTAAATAAGAAATAGAAAAATGTGTGTACAGGGTGTTGTAATATTTATGTTAAAATATCTTATACGTGATATTATTAGTTGTTGATTTAATTAAATTATGCACGTTTTATGTAATAATTAGTTAACTGTAATGGTATTAATAATTGTATTATATGTACATATAATGGTTGGGTTACAACTGTTTGTTGTTTGGGTTATTTGGGACTTGTTATTGGGGAGGGGGTGTTCTGGTATGGGGACATGGGTTTTGTTTTGTGGGGGGCTGTGCGTTTTGTTTTCACATGCTGGCATAGGAGTTGTCGTTTGTCACAAATTTGTACGTCCTGTTTTTGGGGTTCTTTGGGTAGCGGGGCTGGATGTTCCTCGCCGCAATTTATGCATTTTGGGGCGGATTTCGGTCTTTTGGGTAAACTCTGTAGCTGTGCTCAGCGCGCATTTGTGGCATTTGGATTTGGCAAAGCAACAGGATTGAGTGTGGTCAAACTGTTGACAGTTGTGGCATTGATTCACGTGGTCTTTCCTTTGGGGATTTTGGGCGTACACTTTTACTCTGATGCTAAGGATTTCAGGGATATTGAAGATATGTTCCTGCTCTCTGGGTACCAGGATCTTAATGAGGGGAGTGGAGGTTTTGCGGAGGCCTAGTTTTAGCCGATATATTTCTGTGGGGGGTAAGCCCTTGTTCTTTGGGGTCTTGCTGGATTTCCTCGATGAGAATGTTGATGTCAAGGCCACGGATTATGACATTGAGCATCCCCTCTCCTCCGGTAGGAAGTATGTGTGGCACTCAATGCTTTTTTCCTTCAGGTACCTTGTGATGTACCTGTGGTCCGCGGGAGTTTTTGGGGTGTTGAAAATGCCTTGTCTAACCTTTTTGACGTCGGTTATTTGGAAATTATATGGTCTTTTGAGATACTGGTTCATTTTTTAGTGGACTGGATGATTATGGGGACGGTGTTTACAGGGGCTTTAAGGGCCTCAGTTATTTCGACCTGATTGGTTATTTTGATATTTTATCTGTAATCAAGTGCAATTTGTAATCATAATCCATGTTTTGCTTAAATAAATAATTGCCAAAACTCTTTATATCCTAGCAGCTTTTTTTGATCTTTGCGTCTCTCGAGATCGGGTAGCCAACCCCGGTGGAGAGCAGAGCTTGATCTGAAGGCTATACGCAACTGTAAATAAATACCATACAATAATATATTTTTTATTATTTACCAACAAAAATACAATTTTATTCACATATTTATTTAATGTAAACTTGAATTATACAATTCTGAATTGTAAAAATATTTAATCCCGATGAATTTGTGCAAACTTTTATAGCGGTATCCATTGATACTGTATTTTTAGATTGAATATTTATTCTTTCTTCTCTTTTCTCCCCTATTATGAGTTTGGCAATTTTCTTTTTATTCTCTGAAGCAAATTCTGCATGTGCACAAGTTGCCACCAGATCCCGCTAACAGCGACGCAGAGGACGGAAATTCAGAGATGAGATGTTCGATTTTTGCCGAGAGAAAGTCGAAAAAATCATTATAGCATTTGTTTGATGGGGAGCGATAAATGCAACAGATAAATTTAGTAGAAAATTTAAGAGTGAGTTTTAGCCAGATAATATCAGGCTTGCCTGATTCCAGGTTCGGGAGTCTGGTGTAAGAAAGACTGCTACGAACGTAGGCACATACCCCACCACGAAGACGAAAAGATGACAGAAGTTCATAGCCTGGAAACAGGAGATGATTATTGGTTGAGGATTTGGAGCTGATTTGGGTTTCGGTCAGAAAAAGAATGTGGGGTTGGAGGGGTAGTTTACCTCCAGAATTTTTTACCCCTGGGAGCGCCATCATCATTTTCACATATTTCTTTTTGGAAGAGGTGGATAGTTAGAAGAAGTTTTTACTTGTTTGTTGTTTCTAATTTTCTGGTAGCTAATTTTTTGCTCAAATCATATATTCTTTTCAGTTTTTCTTAATATAAGGATATTAAAATTTCCTCCAATTTCATTCCATTTTATATTATTTTGTTAAGAGTTTAACTAGAATAAAATGCCTAAATTAAAGTAGTCCTTAGCAGCTGCTCTTTCTGCAGTTGAAGGATCTCAAGCTCTAGTTCAGCTTTCTTAGCTTGAATAAGGATTCTCTTATTTACCCTCTTTTGTATCTAGTGTCATTTGATGTTTGTGCCGTTCCTTCACCATTTTTACTCTCAAAAGATGTTCTTTTCAAGATAGTCTCTCTGCTGAACAGCTGATTCAGCTTTATTTGTAGCCTACAAAGTAATTTTGTTCGATAGAACATTTTTATTTTCTGAAAATATAAATAAATTTTAATACGTCAGAAATATTATAAGTTTTTTTATCTTTGCATCTCTCGAGATCGGGTAGCCAACCCCGGTGGAGAGCAGAGCTTGATCTGAAGGCTATACATAACTGTAAATGGGAGTTTGCATTTTGGGCACCAAGGCAATAAATGGACTAATTCAACATGCATTTTGGGCACCGACCCAAAAGGTCCTCATTACAAAAATTGCATTTTGGGCACCGAGCCTCTTATTTTATATGAGCTTATTATTCATTCGTCATTATTATAATTTTGGGTAGGTTAATAGGTAAATAATACATAACTATTTTAAAGCATACGAAAATATGTTTATTATTGTATAATGATTACATTAATTGTACAAAATATCTTAATCTAAATATCTTATTTATTGACATAACAATGGAATGACAAACATTTCATAAAGTGTAGCCTATTGATTTCCTTATTTTAGTATTTAATAATCATTGATTCAATAAATTTCTGTCTTTTCTTAACTTTCATGTCATGGATTTGTATAGGTTTTTGAAGACTTTGAATTTTAATATATGTGTCGGTTTGAAACTCTTTCAGTTTTTCAACAAAAACGAATAGGTTAGGATGTTCAGCATATATGGAGTTGAATTGATTCGGCTTTTACTTGGTGGAAATCCATTATCAAACTGAAGTTTTAATACTGTGGTAAAATAATTTTACACTTTCCACTAATTTGAGATCTTTATTTTTAAACACTCGACATGTTTCGAAACACTGTTTCTTCTTCAAAGGAGTAAAACAAAGTGGTATCTTAAAAGTATAAAGGTGTGTACATACAAAAAGGTTCAGGTATTAACAATAAATCTAAATTGATGTAGGTGTGTACATACAAAAAGGTTCAGGTAATAACAATAAATCTAAATTGAGGGAAAATCCTGTTAAAGTATTTACAAGCTAAGGAAAGATATTCAATAGAGGTGATGAGTTTAAATCTAATTGGTCGTTCAATAAAACATTATTATTTTTAAGTTTGTTTATTTCCAAAGATTCGAGCAAATTCAGCCTTTTTCCCTTGTTCTCGGTATGCAAAATATCATAATTATTGTTGAAAGTATGGTTTTCTTGGATTAAGTGATTTGAATAATTTGAGTCTGTTTTATTATTTGTAAAACTAGAGTAATGTTCTTTAATACGTTTATCAAAGTTACGGCCTGTTTGCCCTATATATACTTTAGGGCAATCGTGACATTTTATACACCAGTTTTATTTCCTTTGTTTAGTTTTGTTTTATTGTTTTTAATATGATTTCCCAGAGTATTGTTAGTTTTGTATGCTATATTAATATTTAAGTTTTTTAAAAAATTTCCTACTTTACTACTGATGTGGCCTAAATAAGAAATTACTTTGTAATTATTTTTGTTCTCTTTTGTAGTAGGAAACACTAAGTTAATGGCTTTTTTATATAATTTATTATTTAGCATTTTATCTATCATTTTTGCGGAATATCCATTATTTACGGCAATTTGTTTGATTAAGTTTAATTCTTTTTGAAAGTTGAAATGGTTGAGAGGTAAATTTATTAATCGATGAATCATACTAGAAAAAGAAGCTAATTTATGTTGTATCGGATGGCAAGAACTATTATGTATAGTTGTATCAGTATGAGTAGGTTTATGGTAAACAGAAAATTCATGTTTGTTATCGGATTTTTTAATAGTTAAATCTAGGAAGTTAATAGAGTTTTCAACTTCTTTTTCAATCGTAAATTTTAAATTATTGTGTATTTTATTAATAAATTCTAAAAACTGATTTAATTGCCTTTCTGTACCTGTAAAACAAGCAAATACATCGTCAACATATCTATGCCAATAAAGGAATTTGCTAAAAAGTGGATTTTTTGAAATAATAGATTCTATATAATCCATAAAGATTTCTGCTAGTAGAGGACTTAAAGGATTCCCCATAATAAGCCCTTCTTTACTTGTATACAGTTCATTATTAAATTCAAAATAATTTTGTTCCAAACAAGTTTCCAAGGTGGTTAGAATTTCTTGTTTTTTAATTAAATTTACTTAGTTTTCCACTAACAGTTTTTTAACAATTTTGATTGTTTCATCTACAGGAATACTGGGGAATAAATTACAAACATCAAAAGAAACAAATTTGGCATTATTTGGAAGAATAATGTGTTTTATTTTCTCGACGAGTTCGTAAGAATTTTTGATAGCGTATTTTGCTGAAAAATTGGTGTTGGTTTTTATAATATCGATTAAATGTTTAGAAAGTTTATAGGAAGGAGCTGAAAAAAATGAGACTACAGGTCTAATAGGGTTACCTATTTTATGAATTTTTAAAAGAGAGTATAACTTAGGAGTTTGGGGGTTCATAAGTACTAATTTGCTTAAATCCTTTTCATAAAACAAACTTTTACAGGTTTGTATAACGTTCTTTATAGATTTTTGGTATTTATTGGTGGGGTCAATTTTTAATTTTATATATTTAGTTGGATCTAAAAAATCTAAAGTTTTTTGAATATAATCGGTTTTGTTGATAGCAATTACAGTGTTGCCTTTATCAGCTTTAGTATATATAATATCCTTAGATTTAAGTTTAATTTGTTTCAAAATTTGAGTATCGTGTTTTGGAGTAGTTTCATTCAAAAACTGTTTTTTTAATAAAGATGAAGCTTCATATTTATGATTAATATTGTTAGGAACATTTGTAAGTGCAAGGTCAATATCAACACCAAGAATCTCTAAAGAATTTATATTAGTTTTTTCTTGAATATTATATTTAAAACCTTTTTCCAATAAACTAATCTCTTTACTGGAAAAATTAGATGTACTTAAATTTACAAATCTGCTATGGAAGTTATGGTCTGAGAAGTTTTCTTTAGACTCTTTCAATTTAGCTGAGTTAGATTTAGACAAAAGCATTTTCAGTTTCTTCTTTTGTGTCAGATATTTTTTGGGTTTTAGCTTAGCCATTGGAGGGGAACAAAGATTTCAGTATGGGGTTTTCAGTTATAGCTTTTGCTAGATTATTGGCTTTTTCTAGCAATTCCTGCTGGCTGAGATTGAGCAGGTGAAAGATGGGGAGGTTTAGATTTTTCAGAAAATCGGGGGGGGGGGGGGGTTGTGGGGTTGCTTTGTTATTGGGGGGGTTATTTGTTTTTGGGGGGGTTTGACGGCTAGTTTGGGGTGGGTTTTGTGGGGCTTGGGTTTGTGATTGGGAGGCCAAGGCATATGTAAAGTTGGGGGTGACTGTTCTGGCTGGCGGGCGGTTTATGGGGTTTTTGGGGCAGCCACTGTAGTTTGCTGAATGGTTGCCACCACAGTTGGTGCAAGATACTTCTGAGGAGTTTTTAGATAGGGGACAGTTTGTGTAATAGTGGGCACCTGTACATTTGTGGCATCTGGGTGCTGCAAAACATTTTGTTTGGGAGTGTCCAAATTGTTGACATTTGTGACATTGGTTTATATGATTTTTACCCTGGGAATTTTGGGGTTCAATTTTTACCAGGAGGCCCAAGATTTCAGGGACGTTATAGATTTGTTTTTGGGATTTTGGGATTAAAACTTTTATAAGAGAACATTCCTGTTTTTGGAGGCCGATTTTCAATCTGTAAATTTCTAGGGGGGTAAAACCTTTTTCTATGAGGTCGTCTTTAACGTCCTCGATGGGGATTCTTCTATCGATATTACGGATGATTATATTTAGATGTCTTTCTTCTGGTAAGAGATAAGTATGGTATTCAGTGTTTGTGTCGGTTAATAATTTTGTGATACCGCGGTGGTCATTCACGGATTTTGGGGTTAAAGAAATACCTAATTGGTTGCATTTGACGTTGTCAAATGCAAATCCGGCCTGGGAAATATTTTTACGCAGTGCTGACCAATTTTTTGTGTTGCGTATAGTGATGGGGACAGTGTCGGGGTTTTTACTTGGGGCAGTGGCTGTTTGAGGGGGTGGTTTTGTCTGGGGGGCAGGGAGGGGTGGAGTTGATTGGGCTGAAGTTGATACTTTCTCCATATGGGATATGGTGCCCGGATTATTTGATTTAGGGATATTTAAGGGTAGTATGGTGACGGGTTTTGGTGTTTTTAAAGGGGGGAAGTCTTTTTTGCCGGGATTTTCGGATGGGGGGAGTGGGGTATTTTCAGCTTCCATCTCTTCGTCGGGCTGAAATTGGGGTTCTGGGGCAAATTTTTGGGATTGAAGGGCTTTAAATTCCTCGGTAATGATGTTCAGATTTTTGTTTAATTCACGGATTGTGGCGGTTAATTCGGTGTTTTGTGCGGTGAGATGTTGTATCATGTTTTGTGTTTGTTGTTGTTGGAACATGAGTTTTTTGTTTTGTTCTTTGAGTGCTTCATTATTTTCGTGTAATTGTTTGTATCTTAGTTTGTATTCGGCGAGTTTGTTTTTATCGTCTGCCATTTTTGTTGTTTTTTGTGTTTTGGGTGTAGATTTTGTGTGTGTAGGTATGTGAGAGATGCCTGACTTACCCAGTTTTTAGGAGAAATTCTCAGCTAATCCGAAAGAAGGAAAGTTATCAGCTAATCCAAAATACTATGGCACCTCCAGCAAGTGTAGCACTGAAATAACTGTGCCGTCTTTGAGACGGCACATACACGATTTTAACGCGATAGACTACTATGTAGAGAAATTCAAACTTTTTATCTATTGAAAGTTTATATAACCCTGACATTCAGGTATAATGACCATCCGACGGTCGAAAAGCAGGTACTCGGAGCGAAGCGGAGCGGAGATCTATTACAACGAAGTCGGCGAAGGAACTTGGCAGTATTTTTTTTTTTTTGTTTGGGGTAAGAGGAAGTGAATCTTGCATAAGATACCCATATGCGACAATCATGGGTTATGTCGGATTCTTACCGACTAAACACTCCCCCTAGAGTTAGTTGGTTTCGGACCTAGGGTCTATAAACCAAGTATCTCTCGAAAGATTATAAGCGCTCGCATGACCCGTGTCATGCCGAACCTTTATAACCCTCCCATATTTTCGCATACAAATATGGGGGATAATCTCTGACCTGAAAAGGAATATATTTTTGGTTTTTTACAATTTTTATACAATATTGCCTTAAGGTAACTTAAGTCCTACTTAATACAATATTTATGTCTCTATCTTAAGATCTTTGTATGTTATATAAGGTGTTAAGTAACTTATGTGTAAATGACATGCAATCTACTTACAATTTATATTTTATACCTAAGCAATCTTAAGATATGGTAACTTAGGTATTTGACTCATATCAGTATGCAGGCCCGCTCGCACTAGCACTCGCGTTCGCGTTCGCGCCTGCGCTGTTTCTAACACCCGCGCTACACTCACACTCGCACAAGCACTCACTTTTGCCTTCGTTATCCTATTTGGTTTCTAGGCCTTCGTTTGTATCTCCTATACATCCTGGCCTGTTCTGCTGTGTTATAGTTGACGAGCTGTCTCAAATGTTCATTTGAGTGCTCCCCAGCTACTTGGAAGACCTTCTCTGCTTTATTCCTCATAAAGTCTCTGATATTCTGCCAGTACAGATCTCTTTGTATGTGCCGATTGCTGATGAACCAAGGTGCGTCAACTGCCATACGTACGTATAGATTCTCAGTTGACTGTATTTTATTAATGTGGGTTTTAGCCGCATAGCCCCACACAGTGGACCCATAGGTTAATTGTGATCTAGCTATAGCTCGAATCATCGTGAGCTTTGTCCTTCTGTTCATGGGGCTACGTCTACCAATGAGTGGGTAGAGCCGGCTCATAGCTGCTTTTGTCTTTGCTATTACATATCTAACATGTTTTTCCTATGTGAGTCCTGTATCTAGTATGACTCCAAGATATTTGGCCTGGTTAGACCATTCTATTTCTATGCCATCCACATTAATGTTTCTGACTGGTCTTAGTCTTCTCTTTTGGAGTAGTACTGCCTGACTTTTTTCCCCATTTATTTTGATCTTCCACCTAATACACCAGTTATGTATCGTGTCGAGGCTACCTTGTAACCTTCTGCATATTGTGCCTGCGTTCTTACTACGTGCCAAGATGGCAGTGTCGTCGGCATATAGAGCTAGCATACTAGGTGGGGTTCTAGGTATGTCATGTATGTATATATTATACAGAAGCGGCCCCAGTACCGAACCTTGGGGCACTCCGGCTTCTATCTCTCTGGGAGTTGAGAATTCTTCGTCGATTTTGACACTGAACGTTCTATCTCTTAGATAGTTTCTGATGATTCTGCTGATTTTCAAGGAGTATCCTGCAGTAATCATCTTGTAAGCTAGTCCTTCATGCCAAACTCTGTCGAAGGCCCGTTCTACGTCTAAAAAGACGCCTCCGGTTGTCTCCTTTTTTTGAAAGCCGTCAGTGGCATATTCAACTATCCTCAACAATTGAAGTTCGGTTGAGTGGTTTCTCCTAAATCCAAATTGTTCGTTTGGCATGAGGTTCAGTGTCTCAGTTTCCTCGTTTAAGCGTCTCGCTATAATTCTCTCTGCTACTTTCCCAAGGCCTGCAAGCAAGCTAATGGGTCTGTAGTTTTGAGGAAACTTTTTCTCTTTTCCTGGTTTGTTGAACACTATCACTTGTGCATGTTTCCATGTCTGAGGATAGTGTTCTGTTCTCATGATCCCATTTATGATGTTGGTCAGGGCTACTATTCCTTTCCTGGGTAACTTTTTAATCATTTGGTTGGTAATCCCATCTCCGCCAGGTGCTTTCCTGATTTTTAGCCTTCTTATGATGGCTTTTACTTCTTCTGGTGCTGCGGGGTTAGGTATATTATCGTTTTGAGGTCTCACTAACATGAGTGCCTCATTTTCTTCAACGAGATCTTCTAGATCATCGTTGTCATCGTCTGGATGATCGTTTAACCTAGCCTCTCTTTCAATGGAATCAGCGAGTGCATTTGCCTTCTCGGCGCTGGTATGAGCCATCCCGTTTGCTCCGTGCAAAGGTGGTATAGTTGTCTTCTCGCGCCTTAGAGCTTTCTGCATTTTCCATGCAGAGTTATCTTCGAGTCTGAGACTCTGCACTCGCTCATCCCATTTACTAGCACGATGTTCTTTTAGAGCATTTCTTAGCACCTGGCTGCTTCTGTTTAGAGTTACCCTGTCTTCTTGCCGTTTACTCAGCCTGTATCTTTTCCTGAGCCTTCGATTCTCAGTGACTAGTGCTCTTATTTCCCTCGGGATTTCTCCGTAGGGATTTTTAGGTGGTGAATATCTTTTAGTCACAGTACTTTCGTCATAGGCCTCCAGAATATGATTTTCCAGGCTTACTACGGCTGTTTCAAGGTCATCAGCACTTCTAATCGGTCTTATGTTTATTTTTTTCATGAACTTTTTCTGAGAAGGTCTCCCAGTTTGTGTACTTCTTATATATCACCTCAGCTTCGTTAATACCATGTCCGAGTACTAGTTCTATCGGATTATGATCCGATGTGTACTCTTCCAAAGTTTCCAGTGTAAAGTCCTGGATTACGTTTTTCATGACGACTATATCTAGTACGTCAGGTAATCCACGTCCTCCAATAAAAGTAGGGACTTCGGGGCCTATTACTACGGCACCCTCTGCCTCAGTGTATCTTATTAATTGTCTACCGCCGATGTTTTCACATCTGCTATTCCATTCTTTCGATTTACAATTTAGATCTCCTATCATGATACTGGGATATCTACCGCTAATAATATCCTGAAATTCTCTTTGTTGTAAATCGACTTGGGGTCTTTTATACACTGAGGAAATTTTTATTTTTCCTTGTTGGGTATTAACTATAATAGAGACAGCCTCTAGATCAGCATCTTCATTTCCTCCAATGAAATGGTGATCTAGATTTTTCTTCACTAGTAGGGCTACGCCCCCCCCCTATATTGTTGTCATTTCGATCGTTTCTATAGATCTCATAGTTCATAAATGAGATCCTCATGTCCTGACGTATCTTAGTCTCTTGCAAGGCTAAGATGTCTGGTTGTCAACTGCAATATTAGCTGACTTTTTATCTGATTCCTCATTCTGAGGTTTAGTTTTCTTGTCAGAGGGCTTTGTCTCTTTGGGTTTTCCTGCAGTTTTTGTTGCAGGGTTTTCTGGGCCTGTGGCAGTCTGCTGAGGCGATATGGGTTTCTTGGTTATTTTCCTGTAGATTTCGCACCCCTTGTAATTTGCAGGGTGTTTTCCTTTGCACAGGGCGCAGGTGGCATTACGCTCTTCTTGTGGTTTTGGTTTAGTTAGCGTACACTCTTTTGCAGTGTGATTTCCTGCACATCTCACGCATCTGAGTGTAAATGTGCATCTATGGCACTGCCCTGGCCCTGGTATGCGTTTTTTAGGCTCGATTTGAACGCTCAAGTCATAGAGAACGTTCACATTGTAAATATTTTTATTTTGTGTTTTTACAATAAATATTGGTATTGGCTGCTTTGCTTTAAATGAAGTCATTCTCGTGACTTCAGCGTCCATAATCCCTTGATTTTTAAGATCGTCTGTCAGTGCTTGTATGTCTGTATCTAACGGGAGGCTTTTAATGACCGCGTGAATCATTTTCTCCTCTTCCGTCTGGTAAGTATAGTAACTTACGTTATGGTTATTTAGAAGCCTTACTAGGCTTCTAAAATCAGTAATTGTTGTTGGGAACACTTTAATGCCGTCTGAGACAGTTCTGGCTTTGGTAAAATCTATCTTATTGGCTCTTATACCTTTAGATAGTTTCAGCCAGTCACTTGTCTCAATTGTTATTGGGGGAATTTTTGGGGCTTTTTCAGCCTCCATCTCTATATCTTCCTCCCTTGTCTCTGGTCTTTGTTTGTTTGTTGTGGCGGTTCCCGCCACTATAGCATTAAACGACGGCGCAGCCATTTTGTCTTTGTCATTTTCCATTCTTGGTTTTTTGTTTGTTTGTTGTTCTTCTTGTTTTTGTTCTTGTCTTTGTTCTTTTTGAATTTGCTTTAAGTTTGGTTCTTGTACTTCTGTTTGTACTTGTGCTTGTGGTGTCTGTATGTCTCTTAGTTGGTTCATTAACTCTGAAATTTGTGCTGTTAATTCTCTGTGTTGTTTTCTTTGTTCGTTTTGTTGTTGTCTGTGTTCGTTTTGCATTTCTGTCATTTGGCTTTGCAGGCTCGCTATAATGGCTAACAACCTGGCATTTTCTGTCTGCGCCCTGGCAATTTCTGCCTGCGAGGCTTCATAAAGATCTCTTAATCTTTTTGTGTCCTCTACAGAGGAGGCTCTCGATGAGCCTCTACTCTTGTTTGGGGATCTTAAGGTCTGCTCTGAGGCGTTGCTATCCTCAGACTCCGATTTATATATCTCAAAATCAGAGTCGTCGGAAGCACGTCCTCTATGCCTTTTGTCGGTCATATTTATTTTTAATTATAATTTTTAAAATCGAAATTCACTATAAATCACTTCACTTTTAAATCACTGCACTTCTTAATCTAATTAATGATATACAATCAAAAAATCAATAATAGGCAACGGAGACCGTTGCCTATAAACTTAAACTCTATCACTCACCCTTATATAGTTGTACTTATCAGCTAATCCTTAAATGCAATACACCTTTCACTTCACTTTAACTCTCCACTGCACTATAACTCACTGTTCACTTGGGCGGTCACCCATCCGCGTTTTAACCGCGCGCTTTGAAAGTTAACTTTTGAGATCGCTCTCTCGGGCGGTCACCCGTCCGTGCTTTAACCGCGCGCTTTGATCGCTCACTTTTGAGATCAGGATGCTGTTGCAACGAAGTCGGCGACGAGAATGTTGATGGCAGTATTGAGAACCGTCCGGTGTTAAATACTGGTTTCGACTCCCTTGACAAGCCACGCCCATTTTTTCGAAAACAGCCAAAGAGGAAACAATTTTGGACGAAAAATTTATTCGATCTAGAAACTCGAAATAAACATGGAAAATGGGGCGCTTGTACCACAGCTTATAGAGTTGTAAGATGTGGTTGTACGTTACTATAAATAAAAATTTTGGTTTAACTTTTAATAAGCCCCAATTTGCCATAACGATTCGTATTTTTTCACAAGCTCTTATTATGCAGTTGTCTCAGCGCCTAAAAATTATTTTATAGTCAAGTCTAAACAAAGTCTTAGGCGAGAATGGTAGCTCTCATTGAATGCTTTTTGTAAATACTCAGTATCTATAGACAAACTGTTTTGATCTATGCATCTTTTGAGATCGGGTAACCAACCCCGGTGGATAGTAGGGCTAGATCTGAAGGTTATACGTACTAAATGTAAACAAATTATTTACTTTTAATAAGTCCATGACACCTAACATGATTCCTCCGATATTAATTCACATGTTTTCATAATTTCTTGTTCAATTTGGCAATAGACTTTTTACAATTTTGATAAATTGGAACGTTTTTTTTGTCTGATCCTATTCCTTCTTAATAAACCTTATTTTTGCACACTTAATGGATCACACTGTAATATATAAAAATTTTACAAACTAATTAATTGCTTCTATTATTTAACAAGTTTTGAAAATAATTTTTAAAAGGCACACGAGCACCATGATCTTCATGTATCTCTTCATGAATGTCATTTTATCGGAAGTCCTCCAAATTATCGCCCATTTCAAAGTATTCTTCATTTTGTTCAGGTTCTATATTATGTAATATAGCACAAGCTGCAATAATCATTTGAGCTAATTCCAATTTACACCTTATCCTACTGATAATATAGGAAATCTTCTCTTCCATATTCCAAATAAACGTTCTACAGCATTTCTTGTTCTAATTTGTGCTTCATTGTACAATGTCTCAGCAACATTTTGAGGGTTATCTACTGGAGTTAGGATATAAGGTTTTACTGCATAGCCTCGATCAGCAACTAAGACACCATTTCCCATTTCATGGTTTTCTAGTCTCATTTTCCAAGCACGATTTTCAAAGATGTGACTATCATTTTCGGAGCCAGGGCAACGACTAACCAAATCAATTATTTTTAATTGCGCATTGCAAACAACCTCACAATTCAAAGAAAAGAAGCATTTTCGAATACGATAGACTTCTGAATTTTCTCCTCCAGGAGACTGAATCTTTATATGAGTAAAATCTGTGGCTCCTATTACTCTAGGAAAATGAGACATATTATAAAAATCTCCTTTCCCGCTTCTTGCTCCTCTTGTGTTCGTGGGAGGTAAATATACTGAGGAAATATGTTAGATATAGCAATAATTCCTTGCTTAATTATCCCATCTGCAGTAGTTTTGTGAACTCCTACAAAGTCCCCCATAGTTATATAGAAATCTCCAGTTGCCCAGAAACCTCAGTGTCATTAGTAATGTATCCACTGTAGTAACAGCACGATGTAAATTCCTAAAATTAAAAAAAACAATAAACAGTGTAAATATTTTTAAAAAATATATGTATGCTTACCATTCAGTGCGATTTTGAAGATATCTTTCAATTTGTTGTAAAATAAATGCAACTGTAGCTTTTGAAAGACGAAATCTATTGTAGACTTCATTCTCATTCCAGTTATTCAAGTGGTCAGTTCTTGGTCTTAAATCATGCCCTCGATCAGGAATTATATCTTCAATCAGCTCAATATCAGGATCATCGAGTATCTCAAAATCCCCAAATATATCCATTCTAAAATCCAGTTAAAATAAAGTACATATTATTATTACAAGTACCGGGACTTGTCTTGTCTTGTGTGGCGTTTCCAGCCACAATAGCATAATAAGATGGCATCTTTTATATGTCATTTTGTTCTAGTCTTGGTTTTTTAATTTGTTGTTTTTGTTCTTGTATTATTTGTCTCATGTTTGGTTCGTTTGTTGTTGGCTCGTATACTTGTGCTTGTACTTGTATTGTTTGTGATGTCTGTTTGTCTGTTAATTTATTCATTAATTCTGAGATTTGTTGGGTCAATTCTTGGTGTTATATCTTTTGTTCTTCTTGTATTTGTCTCATTTGCTGAATTCGTGATATTGTTGGTTCTCAAGTACCATATATTTTTGGAGTAGATTTTACATTTCAAAAGAAGTTTAAAATACCAGAGGGCTAAAAAACTCGTTGAAGCTTCTATTAAATATTTGATTGATGTAGCCTTTACTTGATGAAGATCCATTATAAAACTATGTGTTGTATCGTTCCACTGGCACCAATGTTGTAACTGGTAATGTTACAAATATTGTAACAGGGCTTTTCTGCCAGTGGAAATGAAAAAAAACTCTCGTACTTCTTCTCTGACTAAAAACTGATAACTGATCCTTTTGTTATCAACTCAAGACTATTTATATTATTATATTTAAATACTCAGTATCTACAGACAAACATTTTTGATCTATGCATCTCTTGAAATCGGGTAACCAACCCCGGTGGAGAGCAGAGGTAGATCCGAAAGTTGTATGTAACTGTAACTAACATTTTTATAGTCAAGTCTAAACGAAGTCTTAGGCAAGAATAGTAGTTTTCATTAAATGCTTTTTGTGAATATTCAGTATCTATAGACAAACTTTTTTGATCTATGCATCTTTTGAGATCGGGTAACCAACCCCGGTGGATAGTAGGGCTAGATCTGAAGGTTATACGTACTAAATGTAATAAAATCACTTATTTGCTTTTAATAAGTCCATGATACCTAACATTTCTCCAATATTAATTCACATTTTTTCATAATTTATTGTTCAATTTTACAATGGACTATTTACAAACTATTTCAAATTGAAACGATTTTTTTTGTCTGATTCTGTTCCTTCTCGATAAGCCTTATTTTAAGGCAACCACCGAATGATTTAAGAATCACTTTTTTGAAGTTATTGCCTATTTTTTTATCTGAAATTATATTATTATATTAGGTCCTTCTTTCTGTTTTGTTTCTTTCTGTTTCATCTGTTTCCATGCTATTGTCGTTGTTTATATTTTTCGTTTGTTGTAACTTTGTCTATTTTTAGTAGCAGATCTCTGACTCTATTTTGCAGGTGGGCATTGATCACCATGGAACCTTTTAGTTGCTCTAAAATATCTAAGTTTTGCTCTTAAGGGCGTCGACGTCATCGTTTTGTTTTAGTATGCTGTCTAATTAGTTTTTTAGTTCGGTGTAAAATTTTGTTGTTTTCTCTGGCTTCATGCATAGTTTTTTTTCAAATGTGAATTTGCTTGGGTGGTGGGTGAGCGTTGCTGGTTTTACCTATCTTTAGAATAGGTGGCCTCACCTATGCATCTGAACATGCACACAGTAATGTTATGGGTTTTGCGTCACGAGCATTGTGACACAGCCACAAAATCTAAACAACTACCCAGTTGGCCAACAAGTGTTCAATGTTCTGGACTTAATAGCCTGAGTAATTTTATCTGCCGTAAATGGCGGCCAATAACATTTATTGTGGTAGATCCAGCAGGTTGGTACCACACTTACTGTATCATCGGCAATAAATTTCACTACTGACCATGTCGCCCCACCGTCTACTTGATTCATTTCTTTCCTAAAAAATTCTTAACATTTACAAAGAGTTATACAATCATCTTTTGTTAAAGGACAAAAATATTATGCCAACATACTTTATCAGTATATCTATAGGTGGTACAAACCATTGGTCACAACATAAAACTTAAACTGCCTATGTCATTTTTTTTTAATACTAAATATGTGTGTGTGTGCCCACAATAAAGTTAATGTTGGCACATAAACTGGTCATTGTTAAAGTAAAGCATTCACATTTTATTTTATCAAAATTCAAACTGCTGTAATTTTTTTATATTTATATTTTCAATAATGACAAGTTATGTCTAAGAGTGTAATGTTAAAAGTGTATAAACTACAAACATTTTCTATTCGCTCAGAATTTTGAAAAAAATGATAAAAAAGCAGTTCCTTAATATAATTTTATATTATTTATAGCTCGACTAAATTAAATAGTATGTATTAATGGAAATACAATAAATTTGTCCCCATATGATATTTTAAAACATTTACCCACAATCTGATTTACATTCCAGGATTTTAGGGAACTCTGTTGACTTACTAAGTAAACCCCTAATGCAGAAGATTCACAAGGTTCTGTATAACAATGTTCTTTACTCAGAAATTCCTGACCAATTGTAAAACTTTCACCTTTAGCCTGGATAATATTTTGTACACAAATAATAGTGTCATTACTTAAAAAACAACAATTATTGGGCTCACATGTGCTTAAAGTAAAAAAATTAAATTTTACCTGCATATACTGCTGGCAAGAACCTGGAAAATTTAAAACAGGCCCTTTCAAATGGTTTTTGTGATAAATAGGAAAATTTAAAAGAACTTCATTTTTATTCAATATATTTTGTTCATATACTCTGTTAATTAATTGTTCAAGTGGTTTTTCCCGTTTTCTTATGTTTTTTTTTCAAAGTTTGCATATAATTTTCAAATGGAAAGGCACTAAATTTATCCAATGTTCCAAATTCTCTCACATCATTGGCTATATGTAATAAGTTGTGAATGTTATGACTAAAGTTTGACAAATGGGGGTAATTCCAGAGACGGCTTCTAACCTAGTTGGAAATAAAATTAGGAGTCGATTTGAAAATAAAATACAAATATTTATTTACCCACATTATGTTATTTGAAAGTCCGAGATACGAAAATATCATACAGGGTGTCTGAAAAGTCTTAGCATGGGCAAATATCTTTACTATTAGATAGCGACACCAAATTTTAGTTGTACCTTATTGGTTGATAAATCTACGTTTTTATGTAATTTGACTTTTTCAACCCCCTTGGGGGGTTACGCTAGGGAGTTGAGGTCGAAAATTTTGAATGCAAACCTATGCCGTGTGGCCTCTTCGTTTAAAAATCTTCAAAAGAGAAACATTGTTTTAGTATTTTAGTATTTATTTATTATTGTAATTCATTTTTAAATGGCAAGCCTATACAAATTATAACTCGTAAATCGTATAATCGGTCGGGGCAAAAGTCGACCAATAGTCGACCTCTTGTGCCATACAGCACAAGTCGGCGCTGCTATTTTTTGTTTTGTGGGGCACTTTTTTCTAACTTTTCTCCGACTTTACTTCTGCATTTGTCGTTGTTATATGTTTTGTTTTTTGACATCTGCGCAGTAGACCAAAATGCGTACCACGCGCAAACCGAGCGTGCTAGACATGCGTACGCAAGTTCAGGAGATGTACTTGGGTGTCTACATTCGAACCTATTCACTTGTAAGAATATATCCCCAATAGTTAAGGTACCACTACGTAGTTAACTGTATAACTTTTTCCCAAGGTTTTTTCGACTTTATTTTTCGTTTTTTGCCATGTGCGCTGTAGACCAAAATACGTACCACGCGCAAACCGAGCGTGCTAGACATGCGCACGGAATTTCAGGAGATGGACTTTGGTGTCTACATTTGAACCCATTCACTTTTAAGAATCTATCTCCAGTAGTTAAGGTACCACTGCGTATTTAACTTTATAACGTTTTTCCCAAGTTTTTTCGATTTTATTTTTCTTTTTTTGCTATCTGCGCGGTGGAAAATAACGAAAAATACAGTCGAAAAAAACTTGGGGAAAAAGTTTTACCATTGATCAAAATGCGTACCACGCGCAAACCAAGAGGGCTAGACATTCGCACGAAATTTCAGGGGGTGTACTTTGTTGTCTAAATTCGCAGTGGTACCTTAACTACTGGAGATATATTCTTAAAAGTGAATGGGTTCAAATGTAGACACCAAAGTCCAACTCCTGAAATTCCGTGCGCATGTCTAGCACGCTCGGTTTGCGCGTGGTACGCATTTTGGTCTACTGCGCAGATGTCAAAAAACAAAACATATAAAAACGACAAATGAAGAAGTAAAGTTGGAAAAAAGTTAGAAAAAAGTGCCCTACAAAACAAAAAATTGCAGCGCCGACTTGTACTGTTTGGCACAAGTGGCCAACTAATGGTCGACTTGTGCCCCGCCCGATTATACGATTTACGAGTTATAATTTTTATAGGCTTGCCATTTAAAAATGAATTACAATAATAAATAAATACTAAAATACTAAAACAATGTTTCTTTTTTGAAGACTTTTAAACGAAGAGGCCACACGGCATAGGTTTGCATCCAAAATTTTGGACCTCAACTCGCTAGCGTAACCCCCCAAGGGGGTTGAAAGAGTCAAATTACGTAAAAAAGTAGATTTACTAACCAATAAGGTACAACTAAAATTTGGTGTTGCTATCTTTATTAATAGTAAAGATATTTGCCCATGCTAAGACTTTTCAGACACCCTGTATGATATTTTCGTATCTCGCACTTTCAAATAACACAATGTGGGTAAATAAATATTTGTATTTTATTTTCAAATCGAATCCTAATTTTATTTCCACCTAGGTTAGAAGCCGTCTCTGGAATTACCCCCATTTGTTAAACTCTAGTTATGGCAAACTTATTCTGATTCATATAAAGAAATAAATCGTTCTACAAAATACTGTAACAAATTTTGAACATAATCTAGCTTATCTAAATGTTTTTCACAAGATAAAATTGATATAGCAGCATGTAACGACAAAAAGTAAATATACGTGTCTTTATGTAAAACAGGCTTTAAAACTACTGGACCCGTGTACAACAAAAACTGACGAAATTCTGTCGCTTTCCACCTTTTATATTCATTTAAATTTCTAGTCTTTCGGTTAAACTCAAGTGGTACATTTGTAGTTTGTCCAACAAGTAAATCAGATAAATAAGGCACTTGTCTAAATGATAATTTTGAACTAGTTTTCCCATTTACCCAAAGAAATATTAATTTTTTACAACTCCCAAGCACACTAAATGCATATAGTCTAGTGGGAATGACTTAACCATATCAACTCCAGGAATATTTTCAATAATGGAAGTGCCTGTATGATGTTCTTCTTGCAGTTTATTTCTAAATTCACACATTCAGCACAACTTGATCTTGCAAAGGTTTTAAAGTAAGTCTTCTTGGCTGCTCCTATGTGTATTTTCATCTTCCTTTTTGCCTAAAACTTCCCCATTAGTTACCACTTTCAAAAGTGGCTGGTCACAGAGATAACAATATGTAGATATAATAAATACCCTTTGGAAAGTTTACGGTGTAGACAGACAAGTCAATTCTGTAAATACCCAACCATAGGCTCCAGATTACAGACAGATTTAAATTTATGAATGGATACAAGGGCTGATTTTAAAAGTTCATGATTACAAACCGTACGACTGTATTTATCCAATAAAACCACCTATTTAGGTTATTTTGAAAATGAAAAGTTAAGTTTGGCTTAACCGGCCATTTGGTAGGGGACTTTCAATTAAATTATTGTTTTTGACTAGCCAGTACAGTTCAAATATGAACTGTTACATTGTTACTACATTACAAAATAGGGGATAAATTCCTTCCTCTTTCCTTATCAAGAAGAAAAACTGAATGCCAATGCAAATACAGCACTTCCAAGATCAATTAGAGCGAGTCCTTCAACCCAGTTCTAACTTAATGCCTCGAGGAAGAAGCAAGAACTACAAAAGGTGATGAAGAAGAACAAGTTTTTGAAGGCCTTTCCAAAGATCATCCGATAAAAGGTAGATACTTTCTTTTCTTGAAATTGAAACTCGGCACCTGCATAATTGCTTCAAATTTAAACAGATATTTTCTTCTGAACAAAATTGACGAATATAACGATACTTATTTTGCTACAGGTTTTCTTTTGCTTTTTTCTGTATCTCTAGTCCGACATGACTAATCTTTTTTTGCATTATAGGTTCACTCCATGTGATTGTTTCTATGATTATGACTTTAATGCCGTGTAGACAGAAAGCTGAGCAAAGTCAATATCTCAACGACAATGCAGTGAAGAAAGAAGCACTGTATATCATAACCCATACTTTTTGATGACACTTAATTTTACTACAGATAGAAATAACAATGATTCTGAAATTTTCTCAATTTTTGATACTCTGCCACTGGTACAAAATTCATTATGCATGCATCACTTGACTTTTCTCTCATTAACAGTTGATTTGTATTTGTTTCAGCGGCCATGCAGTTCGGATCATCATTGTAGCCAATGTCTTGCTTACAATAAAAGTCATGACAGTAGTGTGCACAGCAACAAGTCCAATGAAGCAACGCAAGTACGTATTTGATATAATAGCTTTCATCTAATGTAATGCTAACATCAGGCGGATATAAACAAAAAATCTAAAAAAGTTTTAGTTATTTTTCTTTGACTTTGTCATTTTACAATATTGGGTCGATTTTCCTTGATATAGTGTCCACAACGCCCAGTTTGTAATAGGGGTTTTTTATCAACATTTTCTAAACTGTAAAATCCAAGCACTGAAAATTTCGTGTTTCTAGAGCATGTCAGGAAGATATCACAGTTCTTCGGACTGATGATCGAGAATAGACCGCCCTTCGTATCCGTATCGCTACATACATACAAAGACTGACACATAGAAATACAAATATATACGATTTGCTTAAAATCAGACTCAATTAAGTTTATTTTCGTACTGTGACCGAGTTGGCTCCCTTCCTATAAAGAATGAAGAAACTAAAAAATTTGGATACCACATATTTCGATGAACTCTTTCCGACGAGGTAGATGAAATTTTGATTTGGATCCATTTTGATTTCGAGTACACTACGATAAATTCGTAAGACATTTTTCATGCATAACCCTATTTTATCATATTTTGGTAAAACGGGTTTTTATTATGTAGGGATACTTCTATAGCCATTTTAAAAAATTTTAACTCCTTTAAATAAATCATATTTTAAAAAAGCATCTGTTTAGACGTGATGTCTCAATTATCTGGAAATGACTCCGCCCACTACATGCGATAATAAAATATTACCCTAAGTGGAAAAGGGACAAAACGCAATCGTCGCGGCAGGTGTCCATTCGCCAGAAATGCAGGTGCTGCTTGAATTGTATAGGGAATATATCACTAAGAAATTTGCATGAAATGTGAGTGTTTCGCTGTGTGGTAGCGAGCAATCCTGGTAGTAGTAGTATATCAAGAATTTCTATTTCTAAGATTCTATTTGATTTGGAAAAAGACGTTTGAAAATACCTTTTCACTTTCGTTCGACTTGTGGCCTTCGGCTCAGGCCCAGAAACGCCACTCGTGTGAAAAGAGTAATTTCCAAAACTTGCTGTACAATATACTATTATTTATCTTGTTTTACAGGAACCACTATGTTCGAAGCATCGAGCCTGTGATTGTCTCCTCGATAATAAGGAAAATACATGTTGTTCTCAAAAAAATGAGGGGCCCAAGAATTCGAAGTTTAAGAAGAACCCGAACATGAAATTAACAGAGCCCAAGGTATTTGAATGTTTTATACATGATGTTAGTTATTAATTTGTCCATTTTATTACTTATTAATTATTAACTCTTCGAAAAAAAGATAATACTATTTACTTATAAGGCAACAGTTACACAAGTCGCTTATTCTTAAGGTGTCATTTTCCCATCGCGTCCATCGTGGTCAACTTAATTTCATTTTGACAGGGGTTTTTGGCTTTAAAATTTTTAACAATAACATTATGAATATATCGGTAGCGTATTCAGTGGGTTGGGGTCCCCCCCCCCCCCAGCTGCCTTAAGAAAAATATTTTTATTTCGAATTTGGTTCTAATGTAATATTATATAATGATTTCATTCAGAAGATTAATATTTTAAGAGATCTATGGTATCATCCTTTCTATCACTAGGACTTCAATATTATTTTTAAATATTGTTTTTCTCAAGTAAGTCATGAAATATCTTGAAACTTTTATTAATACGTTATCAAATACCCATATAATATGAATATATGGGTAATATTGTGAAAATATGCATACAAATGAAATATAAAGCACAAAAATATACTAAAATAAAATCAAGTTTTCAATGAATGGGTGTGGTCAGCAAATGCAGCCTTAATTTGTAGTTTTAGTCTTTAACTTTGAAAGTGCTCGATTTTTAGCTTTTAAATTGAATTGAACAGGCGCGGCCCGTGAAATTTTAAAGTTTTATATCTCTGTTGCTACTTGTGGGTCCCATGCCAAGTTCAGGTTTTTTAATAGTGAGCCTACTAAGAATGTTTTGGCGAAGAAAAAAATATTCTGTAATTTGCGAAAAAAACTTTAATTTTTGAATTGACCCACCTGGGAAAAAAATGACACGCTTAGGTATTTTATTTATTATTTTTTCTAAACAAATTTTACATCATTTTGTCGACAATTCTTAAATTTTATGGGAAAAAATGTGTTAGTAGAAAGTTATAGTCATTTGAATTTTTTAAACCTAAAATAAAATTTTAAAAAAAATTCGAATGGCTATAACTATCTACTAATACATTTTTTTCTTGTAAAATTTAAGAATTGTCGACAAAATGATGTAAAGTTTGTTTAGAAAAAATAATAAATAAAATACCTAAGAGTGTTAATTGTTTTTCCAGGTGGGTCAATTCAAAAATTCAACTTTTTTCGCAAATTAGAAAATATTTTTTTTTTACCAAAACATTCCTAGTAGGCTCACTAATAAAAAACCTAAACTTGGCATGGGTCCCGTAAGTAGCAACAGAGATATACAACTTTAAAATTTCACGGGCCGCACCTGGAATTGAGTGCATTTTTTTATTTCATAATATAAAATTACTCCGTTTGAAAAACTTATACCCAAAAAATCAGAATTTTTCTGATCAAATCACCCTCAAAATAGCCATCAATTATATTATCGCTCATTATAAAACGGGGAAATGACCTCCCATGGTCGCTCATCGCCCACGATGGGCGACCCAAATTTAAGAAATAAATTAAGCGTTGGGACCGCTGCAAAGATTGTTCGACGATTCCGCACACAGTGGATTGATTTTCGAGTTTATATTAATACTAAAACGTCCGATAGGGCACATGACGGTGTTGCCATATCCTTAATTTGAGTCGTCACATTGCCCATTATGTTCAGTTGTTTTTCGTATGGTGGCGTCAGGCTGGAAACTGTACTTTTGAATTTGGGCGATGCTTAAACCTTGTTATTACTGACGTAATTTTTTGTGTGTATTTCGACTGATATAGTGCAATAATATTCCTACATATCACGAATCTTTTTTAGGCACCCTCATTCATGACAAGACCTCGACTTAGCGTCCATAACTGCTTGACTAACAGCACCGACGAAACGGATACTTCTACCCTTTTCAACAGACATTCGATGAAAAGGAAATCTATTAAAGTAACTAAAGAAAATAAAGAGAAAAATTCTGTAACTTTGGATAGCAGTGTATCGCCATTACAAGTTTCAATAAAACCTAACCTAAAAGATAAGAGGGAATATAACGTTAGTTATACAATTCTTAACAAAGATAGATATCTTAATAGTAAGAAAAAAGACGAAGAAAGTATATCCTGTGATGTTCCGTCAACATCTGGTATAGGCGCTGTGCCAAACAGACTCAGTAAAATAACGGATGTTATGAAAGAAATGGATCGTTCAGAGGACTTAGGTTCAAGCTCTGCGGAGGAAAATACCTTGAGTTTGAATATCCAGCGTAACGTAGAACATTCTAATTCGTCTGAAAAAGACGCTATATTAGAGAAAGACGATTCGCTTCAGAAACAATTTTTAAATAATTTTGACGAGATGAAAATAAGTAATAACGACTCTAGTTATTTGGAAGAAGGTGCATCTACTAGTAACGGCAGTAACATGTTATCATTGGAGAGACTTGCAGTAGAAGCAGTGAAGAAAATCAGAGTGGAAATAGACAATGCACTGAGAGTTAAACATGGCGCGGAAAAAGAAAAGAATTTGAAATCTTATGACTTACCATCTGATATTGATGGTCATGTAGTGTTGTTATTAGCCAACGAATTTATTGATGATGACTATGACTCATATGTTAAAGACGTTACGTTGGAAACGTTACATAGGATGAAAGATACCGAGTTGTTTCAGGTACGATTTTTTTGTTATGAATTATAAGCTTTCATTCTTTGATTCCGTCTTTTGCGAACTTTATTCTGAGGTTATCCACCTGTTAAAATTTTTTCCTTTAAATCAGTCCTAACTCCATCAACCTATCATCGCTTTGGGCTTCCTCCACCTCCCCTCCCAAGCACATCCATTGTCATTACCCTTCTGACATAATTATTATCCCTTCTTCTTTGCTGTTTCTTCTTAAATATTTCAACAACCTTGGTTGCTTCCCTTATTCCTTTATCTCTAACCTTGGTTCTCCTTCTTAACCCACACGTCCATCTTAACGTGTTTATTTCTGTCACATACAGCCTGTCACACGGCATATTATAGTCTCCAGGTTTCAACGTGTGGACAAAGGTTTGTATGAATGAAAATGATTTGCTTTAAGAACTCTTCCAGCAGTGGATTTACAAACAGAACGTCTATCATTTCTAGGAAGTACTTTTTCCAAATATCTCAACGAGGTCTTGGGATTTTCAACAACGGCTTGAATTTATAGGTGAATATCCTCATCATCTTCGGCCTGATTTTTTTTATTGAAGCGGTTTTCAATACTTTTAAATTTTGCCATTACGTGTCCAACAGTTTGATGAGAAACAGGTAATTCGGGATGCCTCTTATGGAAAATCTCAGCGGCTTCCCTATAACTTTTGTAGTTGTCACCAACACCAACAATTAAAGCAATTTAAATTTTTTGTTCCGTGGTTAGTTTTGGGGGCATGATTAAGGAAAATAGCTGTGTGAACTTTTTACCAACTTATACTAACATTGATTTCCTTAACGTAAAGTAAAAATGTAAAAACCTTTTGTTGTGGGTGCGTTGTATCTTGCTAAATGAAGGTACTTTATTATTGGATATATTTTACATTTTTGTCTCTATCCTGTATACTATGGGTCTTTTTTCAACTTTCAGTAAAAAATCCCATATGGTAAGAGCACCGTGGGTCATGCTGTATAACCTCCTTTCATGAAATTTCTTTACCATGTTTCCGCTCCATACATCATTGCAGGTTTGACCACTGTTTTACATACCCCTCCTCCTTCCTAGCACAACACAGCGGATATTTTCTTTTAACTCTTTTATCCTGCTTGCAAATTAAGCTCTACATTCCCGGTTTAGATCTTAGATTTCTTAAAATCATTCTTCTTATTTAAAATATTTAGCTCTTTTTTGGACCAGCAAATAAAATATTATTTTGCTTGCTGTCTCTATTTTTTTAAAATTAATTGTACATTAATCACTCCAAGCTTGAGTAATTATTACCGAGAAAAAATAACTATAATTAGTTTTAGTTAAGATTAGAGTGGTAAAAATATATTATTTTGTAGATATGCAGATCTTTAATTCATAGCTACATGGAAATGCCAAATACAAAGACTTCAAAAGGAAAAACAATGTTTAGGGTAAAGAAAGTTGGTATAAGAAAAACCAGGAAGGATACAGTCAGCAAGGATATTGTAAAATTATTTAAAAAGAGAAAGAACAATGCTGATGGTACAGACATATGGAGCGAAGTGGAAAGAGTTGTTAGATCTGCCATAACCGATTTAAAAGGTAAGTTTTAATATGTTCAAATCAAGGAAGGAAAGCTTAGTCCTAAAGCCCGACTATTCAAAAAGAAATATAAGAATGTATGTATGTATGTCCGCGAATGGGGTTTAGAAGAGGACAAATGGGCCAAATTTTGGAAGATACGTAACAATGTCACTCCTAAGAAAAGTTTTTGCTTGTAAAATAAAAAAGATTTACGCTATGAAAAATTTAATTTTTTGTACAGGGGGCATAAAAATTACGAAAACCTTATTTTGCGTAAGAGTAAACATACCTTGTAATGTGATAAAACCGTTACTTTAAATGTTTAAATTTTTTAATGAAATCTTGTACTTCGGCTTGGGGTTTAATTTCAAATATAAGTATTTCATATTTGTTCGTTTTGTAGAAAATGATAAACAAGGTATGTATACTCTTACGCAAAATAACGTTTTCGTATTTTTTATGCACCCCGTATAAAAAAATTAAATTTTTCGTAAGGCGAATCTTATTTATTCTACAAGCAAAAACTTTTCTTAGGAGTGACATTTTTACGTATCTAGCAAAATTTGGCCAATTTGTCTTCTTCTACACCCCACCAGCGGACACACTGTATAATATCGTTAAAATTTAATTTATTATTCCTCGGGGGGAGGGGGGGCTTGCCAGCGGTAGATAAGCCTTAATTTAAAATAATTTATATTTTGTTATTTAAAATAGAACACTTTTCTTAAAACAAAGTGTTTTTAAAATATCGATTTATTTTAGGGGAGTTCAAAAGAGAAATTTATAAGAAAACTGAAGAAAAAGTGGATACGTTAACGACTAAATTGGCAAAAACTCTACTAAAGGCTGAAGAAGGCATTGAGAGCAAGTGTGAGCGAACAACAAATGACTTAATCAATAAGCTAGGAAAAATAGTTCCTAAATAACAGTTTTATTGTCAACGGCTATTTTTTAAATATTTTAACTTGACTAAACATTGTTTAACATATTTTAAATTACTCTAGTTATAAGAATTCCCTTTTATAGCATTTATATACATCTTGTTAAATGTAGTGTGAAATGTACTGACGATGTTAACTATGTATGCTATATAGTGTGTTTATGTCAAAAAAATGACCCGTATGTATTTAATTTTAATGCATCAAGAAATTATGGTTTATATATCAAAATATTGCTGCAATATTTCATGAAAATATAAAATATTTTATTTGGTACCTATTTGTTTCATTTACTTTCACTACAGGCTACACCCCCAACCCCACCACCCCAATCAACCAACAAAAGTACTTGTTTTGAGATATTAACATGTTAAAAGTGCAATTTATTTTGAGATTGTTTCATATTAAAATAAAACTAATTGATTGCTACACTCACTTTCAAAAGTATTTCACCCCCTAATAATTAAGAATATTATAAAGTCTTTTGAGCGTTGAAACCCGTGTTAACATTACGTTTATCCATTTAATGTAATTTAGTTTTGTGGGTACACACACATGCCGACTCAGCTGGCAACACCGTGTGATTTACGACCATTGACAAAAAACGTCGGTATTTTCAATAACGTTAAACGAGTGAGCCAATTCGTTCGAAAGATTTGTAAACTTTCGTTTCATGACTTTTACGAATGAGGCTTAAATTTTTGTCCTCGCTGTGTATTCTTTTTATCGGTCGTAAGCAGTTGCGTTAAATGCACCGTCGAGGGTGTACAAAAGAAACGCCACTCCAGAGGACTGGTGATGTTCTTATTTTGCATCTAACAGACATGTAATTTTACTTTGAGAAGACCTGCTAACGTAAATTTGCATATTGTCTTGACGGTGCTCAAATTGCTTACCCGCAATACAGACGACATGCTTTCTAAAATAATTGCTGTCGTTTTGTGAAGTTCGTCAAATTATTTTTAATTTTTGCTTGCTGCATGGGCATTTTATGTATTTAAGCGAGTTTTGAATTTTTGAATTGACCCAACTGGAGAAAAAGTTAACACGCTTAGGTATTCTATTTATTATTTTTCTAAACAAATTTTACATTATTTTGTCGACAATTCTTAAATTTTAAGAGAAAAAAATATAAATAAAATACCTAAGCGTGTTCTTGCGTTTAGATTGTGTTTCTAATTTGAGATACTCTCAAATTAGGCAAACCGCAGTGTCTTAAATTGGGATCTTCTTATATTACAGTTAAAGCCGCCATCTTTAGGAAATCTATAATAAAATAATGATGTTCTATGACATAAAACTAAGCAACAAGCTTATATTTTAAGGTTTTAATAGCAAATATTCAATATCAATTTCCTTCGGAATTTTTTTGCACTAAAACAATCAATTTAAAATTTTCCAACTACGGAACGGACTTCTCTAGTCCACCATTAATAAACGAATACCGCATGTACGTTACAAGCACCTTTCCTCTACATTTAGAGTTAAAAACAATCATTTTTTGTTGTTTTTAACTAGATGGAGTGCCCTATATAGTTAGAAAAGAACTTGTATCTCAAATTAGGCGCCTATCTCAAATCTTGTCCCTTGCCTCTACTATAGATTTGTATATTTCTAAATGTCTTCGCCAACTTAGAGGGAAGAGGGCAATTTAATGTATGTCCCAAAATAGTAAAACTAAATTAATTTTAGCAACGGGTTCCAACAAACAAAAAAATCACTAGGAAACCAAGCCAATCTCACAAATAATAGAAAGTCATAAGTTTTCAATGAAGACCTATTAATTACGAATGACAAAACAAAAACTTGTCGAACCAAATTCGTCAAAAATCAGTGAAAGTTTTTAATGGATCCTGGGGTACGGGATTTCTTTTTATTATAGTCATTGGAAATTGAGTAAGACACTTAAAACAATGTCCCTGAAGATACACAATAAAATAATATCCCCAATATTTATGCATTATATACTTCATTTCGTCCCGGAGACCTAATAGAAAATCGATCTTTCTTCTTAAATTAATATTTGCACAACTGAATAGGGCACAAACAATATCAGGGCTTGAATTCAAACTAATTTATCAAAGCCCGTTCTCAAAAGTTTTATTATAACTGACAGTTGGAAAATATCGGCTGGAGTCCGAGGATTTTCTAGTAGAAATGCCGTTAATACAGCTCTAAATTTTTAAAAAGAATTCGACAGGATGAGATCAATATAGAAAAATATATAGAATTTCGAAAGTATTACTTTTTTGTTTTACTTCCCACAAGTAAAGATAACCTCATTATAAAATACAACTGAGGTGGGTCTTATATTACTTACACTAGTTTACAAGAAAAATGTACCTCGTGAAAAAAGTGTTTTTTAACCTAATTCGAGGTCGCTGAAAACGAAAATGACAATCATTTATTTTTCCAAAGAAGCGTTTGGGAAATATTCGGAAAAAACTTGTTTTTCAGCTCTTTTTCCAGTTATGGTCCAACATCTCGAGAACGGTAGACGTAATCGACCTAAAATGTACACACATTTCGAGGTACGCTTCTTTTTTCACATAAATATTAATTTTGAGTCAATTGGAAAAGTATTTTTTGAGTTACAGCTACTGAAAGTTGAAAAAACTGCATTTTTTGAGTTTTTTTGAAAATTGCACATTTTTGTTTGTTTTATTCAGTTATTAGGAAATTTTTTTCATGTTTTTTGAATTGCATATGAAAAATTATTTCCTCACGAAAATATATTGCCCAAGTTTGTTCAAATCGGTTGTAAAATGTGGAAGATATTACTGATTAAATGAAGGCAGACGATTTCAGCTTTTGCCATGAACGCCCAGAAGTCCGGAGAAATTAGTTTCAAATGAGTACGTTAGGCTTTTTTTACTACCTTAATTACATGCGCAAAGTTCACCTAATTTCTCCGGACTTCTGAGCGTTCATGGCAAAATCGTCTGCCTTCACTTAATCAGTAATATCTTCGTATCTTCCACATTTTACAACCGATTTGAACAAACTTGGGCAATATATTTTCGTGACGAAATAATTTTTCATATGCAATTCAAAAAACATGAAAAAAAATCCTAATAACTAAATAAAACAAACGAAAATGTGCAATTTTCAAAAAAGCTCAAAAAATGCAGTTTTTTTCAAATTTCAGTAGCTGTAACTAAAGAAATACTCTTCCAATTGACTCAAAATTAATATGTATGTGAAAAAAGAAGCGTACCTCGAAATGTGTGTACATTTTAAGTCGATTACGTCGACCGTTCTCGAGATGTTGAACCATAACTGGAAAAAGAGCCGAAAACAAGTTTTTTGCGAATATTTCGCCAACGCTTCTTTGGAAAAAGAAATGATTGTCATTTTCGTTTTCAGCGACCTCGAATTAGGTTAAAAAACACTTTTTTCACGAGGTACCTCGAATGAAATTAAAATTGTACCATTAACAGAAAGAATAAGGGCTATACATATTTAGAGGTCAGAAATCATTACAAATATATTTGTAAGGAAAACATAGATTTGAATCGATCAAACTTAATACAAATACAAATAAATCGTTCATCAATCATTCACCAAACAATTGATTTTACATTTTATACTTTAACTAAATACTTTTTTCTTCGATATTACTCTGGGAGGGCGGTTCGAGTCAACGTAAACTTAAAGGTTTTAAAATAACAGATGTTTGGCCAGTAGTACATTGATCCATTTACTGCCGGGGCCATTTTAGGTGCTAGTATTAAAATTATGAAATTCAGGTTTAGTGAAAGGTGTTAAAAGTGGTTAGCCTTACCCTTATTTTTTTATCCGGATGCAATAGGTACTTACCTAAAAAGCGACATCTATCAATATTATGCAATATTCACTTTACCCGTACCTATATTAAAATCCGTAAAATAAAACGCCAAGTATAAAAACATCTCATTCGAAAGACCTAATATCAGCCAGAAAAGCAATTGAAAAGGCAAGAAGGCAGGATTGAACATGTGTTTTTCTTCCAGACCAATACCTTGAAATCGGAATATATTTAGGGAATCGATAGGTTGGTTCGGGAAACAGGAACATGTAGGACACGTGCTATGTTTGAGTATCGTCATTGCGCTTCGCCGAGTCCTGACTTTTATTACAGTTATTGAGAACTGAAATGCAGGTTTAAGTCTTGCAGGAACTGTTTGTTTTGACTTCAGCCCGAAATTATTAATAAGCTACTAAAGTACCGGATAAATTCGTACCCCTATTATTGTAAAATATTAAATCATTAACGTCCTGATGAGAAGATATATTTTTTTTATCTGTGACAGCCTAAGTAGGCTTCAAGCCTAAGTAAGAAGAGAAGGTAAATGCGAAATTTGTTCAATAATCTGGAGACTCTGTAGGACTGGGTCATTAATAAGTCGAATTGCTCTATTTTGGATAGAATCAAGGATGTTAAGTGTCCAAGGTGATCCGTTCCCCAGATGTTGGAACAGTGCTCTAGGTTAGTTCTATTAATTCGGTCTTACGGCATTCTACCATTAATGAGAAAAATTGTATTTGAAATCCTGCGGAGAAATTCTCCTCGTAACATGCCAGTAAATTTTAATTATGAAAAGATCGTGTAATCCAGAATTAAACACTTTATATTAGTACTCACAACTACCTACATTGCATACCTGCATCCGCAAGACATGGTAAACTCATGGCAAGAGTTAATTTTCCTTGCGATAGTTCGTTGAGCTCAAAATTGGCGTTTCTTTGGATAACAATGGATATTTGTTGACCTAGGGAGGAAACAGGCACTTTTCCTTTCCGTATGTGAGGTTTGCTGCCAGAGGGCCCGCAGGGTTCGAGGGCAGCACACGCAAAGGGATGAAAAGAAGCTTTACAAAAGTGTAAAACGTACAATTTTTTAACACCTCCGTAAAATCCTCCAAAGAAAAATAGTGTCTTCAAATACCTAATTATAGTTGACTTATTTTTATTAAAAAATGCTTAGTAAGCCCACTAACAATGCTAAAATGTTTAATGAAAAGAAAGAAAAATTTTAAATATCTTTTTTAAAATAACTTTTCCTCCATAGGGGGGAAATGAAAATACTGTCAAGTACCTGAGGATGACCTTAGATGCAAGACTAATATGGAAGGAACATATCAGCACTAAACGGACTGAACTCGAGCTCAAATATAGACAGTTGTACCGGCTCTTGAGACGAAAATCTAAGCTGTCAGTACATTGTAAAATCATGATATTTAACCAGATTTTAAAACCGGTCTGGGTTTATGGCATTCAGTTATGGGGCTGTGCTAAGGAGAGCCACATCAAACGTATCCAAACCTTCCAAAATAAAGGACTATGGAACATAGTTGATGCACCGTGGTACATACATAATAGCAAAGACTATAAAGAATATAGACAGACACTCGAATACACCGAAAGGACCGTCTCCTTTGGGACATTTGGTGGGTTTACTGGTTTATGGTTTAAAAGGTTGTTTGTCCACCATTATATATACCTGTAGATACATAGTATACATATTTACCAAAAAGGCAACGCAAAAGCTTGAAACAAGCTTTTATTATTTTTTTATTTATTTATTTTCATTTAAACAAACTTTATTGTCCAAGAACAAAATTCTTATTGACAAAGCAACAAACTAAGCCTAATTAAAACTTTAGATCACACACTGTATATGCAACATTACAAAAAGAAAAACATATACTTTCTTAAGTTACTAAAAACACATGCTCATGTGTCGCATTTCGAGCAACCAAAACATCACATATTTACATGTCACCACAAAAATAACACTTCCAACAATGCATTCATTGTACAATCAACAAGAAACATAGAATTATAATATGTAAGAAGACAAACATAGCAGATCATTAAAATCTGTGGTCAAAGAATGTTTGCACAGAGTAGAAAGCCTGCTCAAGAAAAACAACTTTACATCTACTTCTGAACTTTTGAAGGTAAGCAATTGACCGAATTTCAACAGGCATGTGATTGTACATTTTAATTCCATTATAAATAAAAGAGTCTCTGACAAGCGTAAAGTGTGGAATTGGCAATCCCAGGTTATTAATTTGTCGAGTTTGGTAAGATCCATTCCCTGTCGGAAAACGCGAGAGATGTTTATGGATGAGACACACTGTTTCTAAGATAAAAAGACACGGAAAGGTGAGTAATTTGTTTGAAATAAACAGAGGTCTGCAATGATATCCAGGGTGGACCCCACAAAGAAACCGAATAGCCCTCTTTTGCATTACGAACACTGATTGAAACAGGTATTGGCTACAGGAACCCCAGAAAGGTAAACAGTATCGCAAATGAGATTCCACCAATGCAAAATAAGTCGTTCTTGCCACTGCTTTGCCTAGTTCGGAGGCAACAACCCTTAAGCTGTAGCATCCAGATGCTAATTTTTTGTTCAATGATAGGACGTGATTTTCAAATTTTAGTTTAAGATCAACATGGAGACCAAGAAATTTAGATGAGGGCACTGAATCAAGGATGTGGTGCGAGAGAGAGATATTCGGAAGATTAAGATTTTTAAATGTTATGAGATGAGTTTTAGAAAGATTAAGTGAGAGTGAGTTGGCATCGCACCATTTCTTGATACTGACCAGATCGGAAGAGATTTGGTTGTGAAGAACTGCAGGATCATGGTGGCTCCAAGTGACCGTGTCATCATCTGCGAAAACCGTGAATGAACCAGATATATCAAGGGTCATAAGGTCGTTGATATATATGAGGAATAAAAGTGGCCCCAAGACAGAACCCTGGGGCACGCCAGATGAAATGATGAGTTTTAATATTGTATTTGAAAAATATGGTTTACTCTGGTTTTTATCTCCAGTCTAAGTCTAATAACGGATTAAACGAAATATATATTTTTTTAAATTAAGAGTATATTTATTAAAAGTTTTTCTTCATATCTTACACTTAGAATTATGCTACGCTCGGACAATACTTAAGAAGTTCGTAATGTAATTTAAATCCTTGATTGTATGTATTAGCCCCGGTTGGATCTGCATCAGTTTTCATTGCTTTAAAATTGATGTACAGTGGTCCGGGTGAAAAGCCTAAAATAAAAGTCAAAATAAATAATTTTTATTAATAAAGTAAATAGAATATGGCTTATACGACTTCCTACTCAAACAAAAAATTAAGAAATCGATTCCTGTCTGTTTCTGAGTATTCCTTTTCCGCATCTTTGAAACTAATTTTCAAAATTTTGTTCTCCAAGAAAAACCTTTAAAAAAAATTCGACACCCTGTTTATTAAAAACAAAGTCGTTTAGGACCTATGTTTATATGAACTTTTTGTCTTGAAATTGAGAAAGGAATAATACCCTGACGTTTGGCCACATACTTTATTAACTTCCTGTATATGCAGTGAATTTCATAAAGCCCTGTATTACTACATTAGTCATAGATTAGGGTCAGGGGGTCAGGCATCCTTTTTATAATTAAATATCTATACTTACTAGAAAATTTGTCGTTTACCGATGCCGAACACTTTTTATTTGTATCAACTGCTACACCTGGTTGATAGAGTTCTGGTATCAACAAATAGTGATAACAATCGTGTGATAGTGACTCGAAAAGATTTAGTTGTAGAACTGTAAACCTAAAAAAAAAAAAAAATTACTGCCGGGCTGCGTTCACAAATCCTCATTATAAAATGAGACTGCGGCAGTTCTTTTAGTATGTACTATCAACAGAAAAAATAATGATTATAAATATTTAGAGGTCAAAAATTTTTACAAATACATTTGTAAAGAAAAATGTAGATTTGATTCGATCAAACCTAATACAAATACAAATAAAGTCTTCATAAATTACTAAAAAAAAAACATTTTATTTTACATTTATTTCATTTTACATTTAATACTTTAACTAAATACTTCTGGCCATTTGGTCTTAACCAGTGCCATTAACCTACATACACACAACTAAATACTTTTTCCTTCGATATTACTCTGCGAGGGCGCACAGTGGATCGAAACAATGAAGTTTAGTGGGCATACAGTAATTATTCAAAAGTCCTTATTTCATTAATTTTTTTAAATTTGATTTTAATTCTCTGTACAAAACTGAGTGTTAAAAATTAAACAACATATATCCATACTTGACCACAAACTTATAGTTTTTATTATAGTTTTACCTTATGTGATACGCTAGCTGGCAAGTGGTCAAGTTACTTTCATATCATCACTTATTTCGTAATAATAATTCAAAAAAATCTCATAATTATATACTGAATTACTCAATACTAAATTTTATCTTGAATTTTAAAAAAATTCTTAAATATGCACAAACTTCTTTTATATCCGTTATTGAGACCAAAGGTTCCTTAAAACAAAATATAAAGAGATGTTCTGCTATTAGGCGCTACTTTGGTCGAACATAGGTGTTTACGCATTTCAGAACTATGCGATAAAAACTGAGCAACTGTATATTAGGCTATATAGCTGGTAGTATATGCCAGCTACAGTCCATAAGATTTTATTTCATGGAGCAGAAATTATTAAAGGCGCTTTTCTATCCATTGGGCACCTTCCTGAAGAAGCCGCAGAAGCTAGAAATAAAGATTTCAAAACGTATAGATAAGTCTGATCCCGAAAATGCAACAGAAAATTTACGAACAAAGACATACTAAATAATTAACTAGTTGGAAGGTGATAGAGGAATGCTTCCTCGACCGAGGTGGTACCACCCCACACATCATCTTAAATGGCTGGTGAAGTCCCAGCTCTGGATGTGTGAGTCGGATTTCCCCAGTTCCCAGTTTCCCCTTCGTGGGTTGTCAGAAGATAAAAAAAAATCATCTGATCTATAAAATAATAAAATTTGAGGTGCTATAAACTTATAACACCTTGTATTTATCCGTAAGGGTAGCTAGCTTACCTTACGCCACAAACATTGCTAGGTTTTTTAAATGCTATGGTGTACTGTTCCGAATAAGGATAACTTGTCTTTTCCTCCATCTTTGTCTGTACGGTTGTATTAAATGCAAAAGACTTAATTTCGCCTTGCGGTTCCATAAAATATTGGATGGCACCTTGTGGAGCTAGAAAAGATACAAGAAACTTCGATAATCTAGGAAAGAAATAGTGAGTTAACAACACAATGTACAGTTACAATTGGCTTTTACCAGGGTGAGCGTTTACCTATTTCAACTTGTCATTGATGTAAACCTATAAAATAAGAGATGAAGCACCTGATATATGTGTCGAAGATATTAAGCTATAGCACCAGGAGGGAAGACACTGAAAGGAAGGTGCAAGACCGAACGATATCCTTAGAAAATAGAGGCTTAAAAATTAGTACATCGAAGTTTAAGTACATGAAGTTCAGTGGAGGCGAAAGACCAATGGTATATAAAACAGTATCCAATAAAAAGTGCACTAGAAGCCGTTAGATAGTAACAAATTAATAATGTTGAATGTGCGGATGAATAACCAAAGATAATGCTAGAAAAGAAAGAATAAGAGAAATAACTCAGGTTAAGGAATATCCGATATTTGATGAGGAGAAATATTAATTACGTAATTGCAATAGAAGCGTCCGGGAAGAAAGGTAGAGAAAAATCAAAGCAGGTGGATGGAGTTGAGCATGATTTAAGGGAAAAAGAAAAAGGAGAAAAGCTCAGGGCAGGGCATTGTGAATACGATTAACCAGGAACGTCGACTTTCATATAAAGTTTGGAAAAGACATAGTAAAGAAGAATCGAAATAGTTTTTAAATCATCAGCAAGTGCTTTTCTTATATACTTTACTTACCTAAAATGTTAAAATCACGAGCAATATCATCGATTTCCTTATATTTAAATAAATCAAACTTATTCCTTTTTAATGGGCATTCCAATTGAGTAAACTTTATTTTCCATGTTGGTTTTGGCAGATACTTATAATCTTGGTTTGATCTGTTTGCAATGTTAAAGTCCAGGTTAATAGATTTGTGGGTGTCCGTACTTTGATTAACATGGATATACACTGAAAAGAATTATTATAGCAAGGAAAATGAGTCTCAGAACCCGCCATTAATACACACGCATTCATAGAGACACTTGCCATAAAGTAAATTAATAACCATCATTACATAGCCGTGTACTGTATGATAAGAAAAGAATTAAAAAAATTAAACTTTGCACAAATCTTGGAAAATATTGAGATATCCAAATTTATTTTATAGAGCTACTCCTAGCCTTTTTCCATGTAGAATCACTTATCCATGTTTTCTAATGCATTTTTTCAAACACCCTGTGTATAGATGAGGACAACAGATTCCTTGTATTATAATTAACTTACAGTGCTGATTACTATTATCTCCACACAATGTTGGTACACCATAATGGTGGGGGGTTATTCTTAGCTCATCATTGACACAAGAAAAGATATTATGGCCTGTGGCAGACAGCGTTGTTGTTGTTGGAGCCAAAGTAAATTCTTCAAAATCTAACCTACGAAATTTTAGACATTATAGCTTCGTTTGCTATTTACCACCAAGTTAAGATTGGTACATTTAATTGTTTTTCTATAAAATCAACGGATTTTTAACCACTTTACCGTAATTTTTGTTAAAGAGTATCTATCAAAAATCCGCCAAATATGTCCCAAGATAACACTCAAGCTTCAAATCACGGTTATAATGTAACATCAAAAACAAGTGATATCAAAAAATAGCGTGAATCGAAATTTTTGTTTTTTTACTCTGCTTTCTTTCGCACCCTGTATAACACTGAAAATGTGTAATTGGTTAATAGGGTTCGTAAAGATGGTGCCTGACCATGGGCGGCGGGATGGTAAATAAACTGTGTTTAAAAGTAAGGGATAATTTACATAACACCAAAAAACACTTACCCAGTAAATTTGTGCACGGTGGTTACCCGACAAACGATATGGTCCCCCACATGAGTCTTATGGGGTAATATTTTTTTTATCGAGCTGCGATTTGGCAACCAATCTACACAGTACTTTAGCAAAAACTGTCTACCTCCAATTACCTAAACACCACACCAGTAGATGTGTAGGTCGCTAGCCCTACTTGTCATACCTTTACTTTCCTATTAATATATCTTACCTTACTTGGCAAACATTTTTATTTCTTAGTTTTATTGTATATCTACAACTCGTAATAGCTGAATTCAGGTCGGTCACTTCAAAGTACGATTGCTTTTGGTCAGTAGTTTTAAAACAACTTTCTTCATCTGAAAAAAAAATATGAAGAGTAGTGTTAGTTTCCTCCCCCGTGATGATTTGATATATAATTATTTTTTCTCGATAGCTCATAAATATAAGAAATTTTTTACTTACTTACATGACGTAAGATAAAAAAAACGTCCTCAAAATATGCCGTGGAACCAATCACGCATTGATTGATTCCACGGCATACTTTAAGGACTTTTTTAACTTACGTTATTTCATTTTGTAGGTAAAAGCATTAAATTAATGTAATTTATTAAATATGTTTGACATCCTATATAAGAATTCCTTTTTATTCTACCTAAAGCCTAGTTACTGCACATTTCTATAAATGAAACTAAAATTTTTATAAAAAATATGAATGAAGTCTACTTGTCAGGGGTATATATAAATATGCAAAAATTGAGAATCAATTCTCTAACCACCTGAAAATTCCTTATACAATAAGGATTTCAAGTGCTCTGAGGGGCATATATCCCGGAGAATAGCCCTGTTTTACCATTATTTGTTGAAATCCTTATTGTATAAGGAATTTTCAGGTGGTTAGAGAATTGATTCTCAATTTTTGCATAACATTTTTATTTTGACACGTGAAATATCTTTATCCCTACAGTTACTGTGTTTCTAAGATATCCTATTTTAGCCATGCCAAATTACAAAAATTGTTGATTAAATATCACTTCGTTTACAACTTACAGGTGCAGCATGTAAACATAAATCCACATAGAGTTCCGGTTGGGGTACCTCCTGTAAAAAGGCATTTTGCCTTCTCCATGCATACGCCTTTTCGTGTATTGTCCACTGAGCATTCAGCAAATTTCTTTTGAGGAATGGCTAAAAAATATTTTAGAGCAAATATTTATTGGAGTTGTTTGTATCGATCAAATTTAAAACCATCTGCAATGGGCTTTATCCAGCAATTTTTTTATTTCATAATACATCCATTCGAAAGGCTTATCCCCAAAAAATTGATTTTTTTCTGATCAAATTCACCTCTAAAATAGCGGCCTAACATCGCTCATTATAAAACAGGGAGATTGCCTCTGGTGACGTAGTCCCACGATGGGCGACCCAAATTTAGGAAATATATTAAGCTTTGGCACCGCTGCAAGAACTTTCCGGGTTGATCATCGACGTTATGTTTATCAAACTAAATTTTAAAAAACTGTAATATTCGAAATTTATGCTAAACGACGCATAATGTTTTTAACCGACTTTACAAGGGGAGGTTTTCAATTCGACCCATATGTGTCATTTTTTTGTATATGTTCACGCGTAATAAGAGAAATAAAGGTCCTTTAGTTTTTTTTCACGACTTTTAATTTTTATAGGTTTGCCATTTAAAAACGAATTAAGATACAGACCTTGAGTTTGCGGTAAAATGTTTATTTTTTAAAAACCTTTAAAATGCGATACTACACGGCATACGGTTACATTTAAACGCCATAACGTCACCCCTCAAGGTGGTTGAAAAGTTAAATTAAATAAAAAAGTAGATTTATTAACCAGTAAGATACATCTAAAATTTGGTGTCTCTATCTTAACTAATAGCAAATATATTTGCCCATGCTAGACTTCTCGGACACCCTGTATATATTTATTTTTCCTTGGTTTGAACTTGTCACTCGTCGATATTCGTGGCAAGTGTAAATACATTCTTTGTCACGTTAGTAATGTAAAACTGTGATTTTAAAAGTGTATTAATTTCGGTTTAAGAAAATTCAAATGGCTATAACTTTTACACACTAACGCATTTTTTTCTCTTAAAATTTAAAAATTTTCGACGAAATGATGTAAAAGTTTTTTAGAAAAAATAATAAATAAAATACCTAAACGTGTTTATTGTTTCCTAGGGGGGCAGCAAAATTTCAATTTTTTTTTCGCAAAATAACAAAATATTTTTTTTTCTTTACAAAAACATTCCTTAGTAGACTCCCTATTAGAACCCCTAAACTTGGCATGGGTCCCGTAAGTAGCAGCAGAAATATACAACTTTAAAATTTCAAAAATCCGGCCCTGGAATTATTGAGGTCAGAAAGGATAATTTTGTGCAAGGGATGTTTAAAAAATTAACCACGGGGGCGGGAATAAAAAGGAACGACTGACAATTTCTCCAAAAATGTTAACCAATGTGTCATTTTCGGGATTACTGAAGTCAGAAAATCTAATTTTGTGTTACGGATGTTAAGAAAATTAAAGGCAGGGGAGGGGGGGGAGAACTAAATACAGTGGATGAAAATGTCTTTAAAAACGTTAACTAATATGTCATTTTTGGAGTTATTGAGGTCAAAAAATCTAATAGTACCTGGACATTACAAGTTTAACGAGGGGGAGATAAAATTAGAGGCAAAATAGTTGCATCAAAAAGAAAGAAAATTTAAAAAAAAATGAACCAACTTCACAAAAGGAAAAGCACTGAAAAGTATGAAATAATGTATTTACGTTTTTATAAGATGTTAGTGGTAAACTTAATTTTGTTCAAATTTAGGTAACTTGTATACCAAAGTTCAAAACTTTGAAGTCGGCGTAATTTCACAGTATAAGGATTCATAATGACAACTGTATTCATAAACAATTAATAAGGAGTTGCCCTTACTTTCAAGTTTAGAACCTTGGTGTACAAATTACTTAAACCCGAACACAATTAGGCTTACTATTAGGTTCAGTAATTAATAACTAAAAATATTACTCTCTATTACCGATTTATTAATGTACTATCATTAATATAGAGAAACTATTCTTTTTATTACATATAAAAGGTTACAAAAAAAAAAAAAAAAAAAAAAATAGGAAAGGGGAAAGAAGAAAGAAGAAAAATAATTTAAAGACGCATTTTAGTAGTGTTTTTAAATTTAGTTACTTATTATTATTATAAGTTTGCTATGTATTTTTTTTTTTTTTACATTATATATTCCCTGTAATGGATCATATATTCGTAGGGAATAAATAAATAAATAAAAAATAAATAAAGAAGTTTAGAACTTCAATGTATAAGTTACCTAAATTTGAACAACATTAAGTTTACCGTTAACCGCAGTTATAAATAGATAAAAATTTTGTTTCATACTTTTCAGCGCTTTTCCTTTTGTGAAGCCGGTTAATTTTTTTTTTAATATAAATATAGGTACGTCGTACTTACAGGGTATCTGCCACAATAGCGCCAAAGGATCTTCAACGTCGGTCAAATCGAAGAAACCACCTTCCACAAATACGATAGATGCAAAGAAAAATAAGATTTTCAACATATTATTGATATCAATAGGGTATCAATAATGAACTTGGCATGCACTCTACAAGTAACTCTTTTTTTAATTTACACTGTTAAGCCTGCTCTCGATTGAGTATGTTACGTCTTCTCTGAGTATCTTGAATACCATCACAATATCCTAAACTTTAGAACAAAACTGTCCCCAAAACCATAAGTGGGAACATTTTATGCCTTTTCAGTATTTGTATAACTGACTAAGTTTCACTTGGTTCCTTTCCTCAGCCTTTTAGGCAAATTAGACTAAAATATTCAACGCGCTTATTAACGGTACATGATGCTTTTGTCAATATTTCTTCAATAAATCTTGGGTTACAAGGCGGAAAACACTGTGTCAACAGTGATCCTCAAATATGAATGTATACCTTTATTTTACTAAAAGGTATTTTTAAACCATGTGTTTTTTTATTTAAATAAAGTATACGTGTACCGGGAGTCCCTGAAAATTTGAACAATCTCTCGGGCAAAATAATACAATATAGAGGTTCATATATTGTTTCCAAGCAAGTCACCAATAGATTAAAAAAATTAAAAACGTATCCTCGGTTTATGTTATTTAGTGGAAGTTGATTTTAAAATATGCACATGCAGTCCGCTCCTCCTCTTTTATATTCTAGTAACTTGCGCCCGCGACTTCGTCTGCAGTACAATAATTTCACTCCTTTACAAACTTCAGATTAACCAAAAAGGGTTGAGATATAGTACTGGTTTAAATTAAGATCTAGTTCATCAGTTAGGTTATGACAAGTTTTTGTTCTGTCACTGTTAATAAGTCGTCATTAAAAACATGAGTTAATCTAATATTCTAGCGATTTGCTTGGTTTCCAAATAATTTTCATCTTGGAACGTATGACTAAAATGAATTTGATGCTATTACTTGGAAAGTATATACTAAAATTGCCCTTTTCTTTATAAATTTAAGAAAAATCTCAAAAAAAAGTTCATAGTAGAAAACTTAGTTGTTTTATCCTTAGAATCTGGCCGGTATTTTTTAGAGTACTTCTATGAAGTTTCGAGTTAATAGGACCATCTAATAGTTTGTCTCCATACAAAGTTTGAACCCCTGTTTTACCCCCTTCGGGGTTCAATTTTGAAAAACCCCTTCTGAGTGCATGCCTACGTTATACAAGAAACCTCTGTGCAAAATTTTAAGTTCCTTAACCCAGCGGTGTGGGCTGTGCGTTGATACGTCAGTCAGTCAATCAGTCAGTCAGTCAGGTTTTCTTTTATAGTCCCGATTTTTTAAAACCAAAAGTTGGCAACCCTGCGGCGTACCGTAATACTCCGTAAAGCCTCAATTATTCTATTTTTCTGTTCTTGTCCTTTAAAAGGGATTTGAATAAATAAACTTATTTCTAACTGCCTCCTTTGTGAAACCATAACATCTTTTTTCTAAGAAAAAAATTGTATAATCCTCCAATATTATCTTAAAATCACCAACAATTGTATTTTTGGAGACATCCTGTACGAGCAAGTTCTATTAAGGCAAAACAGTTAATGACCTGAAATAATTTATAAAACTATTGCTGTTAAAATGTGTTAAAAGGTTCCTATGAATATTATTGATGAATTATAACAATGTTTTTCCGTAATCAAATGACTAATTTTCGGTAATAGAACTGAAGATTTTCGTCAAGGTTATTTTAAGTACTGTGAAAAAATTTGAGATAAATTTTTATTTTTCCATTCCAGTTCATTATAATTTAACACTAACTTTATTTATAACTCGGCCAACGATATGGTTCCCCACCTACTTTTAAAAACGGCTGTTGCCAGGCTTACACTAAAATAACGGAATTACTGTGGGTGAATACTTATCTATAGTACAATCATAAATACCACAGGCTAAAGCATATTAAATAAATGAATAATAAAATATACCGGTATACCAAATTCTTCTCAAATTGCAGAATATTTTAATAACTATTTAATAAGCCTTTTAAGAAAAGCAGCTCAAGCAGAAGGTAAAGCCACCAACACAATTTTCTGTAGCTCCCTTTATCTCATTGCAAAGAGTAACTAGTTACTCTTTGGTCATGTCAAGGGATCCGCCAGAGGTGTACCTATACAGCAAGTATTTAATAATAAGCCATCGTCAGGGCCGGATGGTATACCAAGTAAACTTTTAAAAGAAGTAGCAGAAATTCCATTAAGTGAGTTCATAAATCAATCATTTTTAGATGTAGAGTGCAGTAAAAACATCGAAAGTGTTACCAATATTTAAAAACAAAGGGACCCCTGACGATATCTCCCACTACAGGCTATATACCATCTATACAAAACCAAATAGGTGAAAATTTTTAAAGCCTTTTCTATAACAGATCGTATGAATTCTAAGAAAGAAACAATCTTCTGAGTAATGCCCAACACGGTTTTAGAAAGGAACGATCCACTATATCGTCAGTTAATACTAATAATAATAAAATTATTACATTACTATAATAATAATATATTGATGGTGTAAACAGCAAAAGGTCTCCAATAGGAATATTTTTTGACTTAAGTAGGGCCTTTGATATGGTGGACCATAACCTCATTTGTGACAAACTGGTATGCATACGGAAGTAAGGGGTCAATCTAATAGCTGGATAAGATGGTTTCTTACAGAAAGAACATAAACGGTTCAGGTTAATCAAAAAAGCTCATATTTTTAGACAGTTCTAGCTGGTACACCTCAGGGCTTAAATTTGGCGCCTATCTTGTTTTGCCGCTTCATAAATGATCTGGCCTCGTCTTGTAATACCAGAGTTAGTGCTGTAATATACGCAGACAATTAATACTAATATAGCTGAGCAAGGGCTAAGTAATTTAATTTGTCAATAACAAAAGGTTATTGATGAGATGACAAAGCGGTGGAAGCTAAATGGATTGTCCTTAAATAATCTTAAAACAAACTTCATCCATTTTTGCCCAAAGAATGCCTTGGTGGAGGAAAATTAAACCAAAAATCTATTGCACAACTGTAAACACAAAATATCTTGGGATTTATGTTGACCACAAACTAACATCACATTAATTTTATCTGTAAAAAGCTTAGTTTGGCCTGCTTCCTTTTTCCACAGTTGCACAATACTGTTAATCTCAATAGTTTTTTGCTTATGTACAATGGCCTGTTCTGCTCAGTTATGAGGTATGAACTTTTACACTGGGGTGGAGGTAGGGGTGCACATGGGGTATTTGTTTTATAGAAAAAAGTTGTCAGAATTATAACTAGGTTGTCGGGTAAAGGAGCCTTTGTTAATCTGAAGATATTAACCTTTCACAGTCTCTATATGTTTACCCTTTTACAACATGCAAAAATATAACAAAGCTCCTTTAGTCAAAGACACAAACTGACCCCCACTTCATCCCCTTAGGGGTTGATTCATTAAAAACTGTAAATCACGTGTTTAAACATTTATTTTTTAGAGTACTTTTATGAAGTTTCGACTTAATAGGATCATCTAATATTTTTCTCCATACAAAGTTTGATCCCCTATATATAGTGCTTTAGGAATGTCAGTTTAAATATATCAAAACTGAATTTAACGAGCTGTTTTGTATCTAGCATGGCAAGCAGAGTTATATTATGTTGTCAAGTATCCTATATTAAATATTCCACATTGTATGAACTTGGCTATGTTACAGATATTAATTTTTTATAGGAAGATCGAATGATATCAACAAATTTTATTTATTAATTTCTTTTATTAATCAATCGACATTTTGTCAGAATTATTTTCATTTTGTGATACCAGCTGATTTTTTTTTAGAATTGGCAACTTAATTGTTGTATATTTTTCACTGTCAATATTATTGTCTTTCGTGCATTTTGTGAATTTCGATTTTTCGGAACTTTGAATTTTAGTTCCGACGTGTACGTTGAAGTTTATTAAATTCTTCTTGATTGCGGAAAAGAGCGTGGCAGGAATTTATCCATAAACTTTGAGAAATGTGACTAAGTGCCAGGTGTGTGGAAAAGTGGTTCTTTTTATCCGGAACTGTCTTTTTACAGGTCTGTTCGGTGAAATGACTGAACGGAAAGCCATAACGGTGACGCTTGAAGACGGAGTTATAGCGTTCTCTCTCTCATTATTTGTTCTATATACGCACAGTGTATGAAACAAACAAAATGTTGGTTATAAATGAACGGCTCCATCTCTTCTTGCTCAAGATCGATGTAACTTACCAATAAAATGAATATTAAGTTTTTGTATTGGCAAAAATCCCTTTAGAAGATTACCATATCATTTTAGTATCTTTTAGCGACGTGTACAATAAAATTATAACGTAAAAAATCAAATTCATGAGAATTTCCTGTGATTTGATTTATTTTGTCATAAGATTAAATAATTTTTTAACAAATTACTAACGCTAATTCTAATTATAACAAATAAATATTTACAAGATAATACAGTCCATAGAAATAGCTTCCTCATTATTCTTAACACTAAAACCTAATGGATTTTTAAACTATTTTTTAAATAGATGTGACATGGTTTAATGACAAAAAATAATCAATAAAAAAACGCATTTTGCAAAAATAAAACAATTAGAATAATGAATTTTTATTCTTTCAAATAATATTATTAAATAATAAATAGGAATTTAGCGTCTAGATAAATAATAAAAACCAAGAAATACAGTGTGTTCTGTTCTTATTTTGTTGGAAGTTTAAGAACTAATGGACAACCCTGGCAGTCTGATGAGCCCCAACAAGGGCGACAGTCTTTGTAACCCAGCCCGGGAGTTTCCATTAGTATGTCAGTACACAAAATCACTAATGTTTTCTTTGCTTTTAAACAATGTCACAAAATTTTCGATGTGTACGAGTTAAAATAATATCATTTCATATACGTAAGAGTCCTACAAAGTCAGGGGCGAACATTGGGATCGGGGAGACATTTAAGGAGCGCCTCCTAAGAGCACTTGAGTTAGAAAATTTCCCTCATGTGTTAATTTGTCCATAAGACGTGTTCAGTTATCGCTGAATTACACTGAAAATTGCACAGTAGGTAAAAATAAAATTACATAGTAAAAACTCAATAGCGAAAATTCAATTGCATGACTCATTTTTACGAAATTTAATTTATAAATCACATAGCTCATGCTCAAATAAAAACATTTAAAGTCATAGCAACCTTATAGCAACTATTGGTTTAATAAATAATTCAATTTGATAAGCAGTTTTAAAAAGTACCTGAAAAGAGAACCTGACTTAGTGATTCAAATAAATCATGCCAATATGTTGTAAATTATAACAATTGTGCTATAACCTACAATATACAATAATCTGTTTATCTATTTTATTCTGGAAATTTTCTACCAAACATTCGTGTATAAAATTTATTCAGAAAATTCTGAAAAAATATGTTGCTTAAAGAAAACCGCATTCGTTTATTTTCTCGTTATTTCAAAAAGAGCCCTCCTTTTTCAGAGTCGGGCTATTTATACTTTAAAATGACGAAAAAATAAACTCATGCAGTTTTCATGTAACATGCAATAACCTTTTTCTGAGAATTTTCGATAATTTTTATGCACTTAGGATATTATAACTAAAAATTAGAGTACGACTTGGATATTAGGGTCATTTACAGAAAATGGTCGACAATTGGACAATCAAATTCCGAAAAGCATCTGCAAAAAACTGAGATTTTTCTCCTGAAAACTCCAAGAAAGAAAAAAACTGGCCTAGGAAATTTTCTCCACTTCCTGCTGCAACATACGCCGCTGTATAAATGTGAACTTATATTTATTTACTAATTTTAAATTTGTGTATTATTCACTACGCTTTTTATGCCTAAAACCAGAAACATTTCTACAAAAAGAACTGAAAGAGACAGTAATATAATTTTTAAAAGTAATCAAAATTTCGTTTTATTCTCCTTTAAAATGCTTTTGCGAATTGTAAGAATTACAAAGTTTTTGAGTCATATAAAATATAAATTTCTCTTACGAGCTATGTATAACTTCTATAGCATAACACTCAAAATACAGGGAGTCAGAAAAGTTTGAGTTTGGGCAAATATCTTTGCTATTAGTAAATATAGAGACACCAAATTTTAGGTGTATCTTATTGGTTACTAAATATACTTTTTTATGTAATTTAACTTTTTCAACCTCCTGGAGGAGTGACGCTAGAAAGTTGAGGTCAAAACTTTTAAATGCAATCCTATGCCGTGTGGTACCTCATTTTAAAGATCATTAAAAATAAACATTTTACCGCAAATCTGAGATCCGTATCTTAATTCGTTTTTAAATGAATTTAAATGGCTAAAACAATTAAGTACCTTTATTTCTTGTATTACTTTAAAATTTTTCAACATGACCATCATGAGCTTCTGGGCAGTAATAAAGTCGATTTTGCACTCACTTCTCACATTTTCTCACAACTGTGAGAAGTCAGTTCCAAAATTGACATTTTGTGTTATGTTTATATTGTCTTCTGTAGATTGTATGTATGTATGTATGATGTGAATATACGAAATTCTCTACGGGAATATTTTATTCCCGGCCTAGGCCGGGAATAAAATATTCTAGTACTGTTATATGTCTCATTGTTTAGAAACGGTTAACAATACTGGAGTAATGACTTTTGTGGCGGCAAAGCACGCCTGAAAGATGTCAGTTTGTGGACGATCACAAAAAAAGGTTTTAAGGGTGGTTATATTTGGGAGTTCATTCATTTTTTTAGTTCCTTTTTTAGAACAGTTCTGGGTTTTAGGTTTAAATAGCATTGCACATAGTATATCGATAATTTTGACCTTACAGAACTCTCAGCTAAATTTTCAACAACCTTAAGGACAATTATAAGCTCGAAATTCTAAAAAAAAAGACCTTGTCCTCAATGTTCCATTTCGGCAAACTCTTGAAAAACACTCGATATTTTCAGCGCATAATAATCCTTTTACATCAAGAAAAATTTGTTGATCTGTTGCTAGTACAAAATTTTAGATTTAGAAATTAATAAATATACAAACACACAGACATATTTTAACGAATTATAAAGAAGTCGTTGGACTTTTCGATCGTTTCCGGTCACAGTTAAAATCATCGTAGAGCCAAAAATCGTCATCTTTCCTACTTAGCTTATTTCCACCTATTCCAGTCAACACCTCTAAAGACATAAAATCGCAAATTAGTAGTCTTTTTGCAAAAAAGGAATATTTACAAAAATTGTGCAAAAATTATGAATTTCTAAAATACGGTGCTCGTCCATACGTACTCATGGGTATTCCACTTGGTTTGTATACGTCATTTTGCTCATAGTCAACGTCGTAGTAGATGCCGCTTTGATTCTACAAAATTAAATTGTAATACTTGAAAAAATACTTTAGTAAAGAATCTGGTATATGCAGAGGAAATTATTAAGAGCAGTGGTCAGGGGTGGATGGGCCGGCTGGGACTTTGGGAGATGTCCCGATGCCGGAAAGAACAGATAGATAACACATAATTTATTAGAAAAATCAAAGTTTCGTTTTTTACTTTTTTTAACTCCGCACACCGAAAAAATTCGACAGACGTGTTGAAATTGTTTCATGTTTGATTAAACCATACATAAATGGGTATTGTAATAAAATACAGTTTTCCTTAAAAAATCCAAGATAATTTTGATGTTGTGATGCACCGTTGGATTCGCATTAAAAAACTACATCTTATGCTAGGAAAGTAGTATAGTTGTATTAAATTTTTTAAAGTTATTATCAAAAAAGTGATTTAGTCAACTTTGAACGCTCTGGTTAGACAAATGAAAGGCGATAAAATTGTACAGGTATTTTTATGCTAATGTAAACGTCTATTAGAACGATTTTAGGTGGGTCATGGCTTATGGCACTCTAGATTAAAAAAAAGTGCTTTAAAAATGTTAAATTGACACAAAAAGTAGTAAAAATATATACAATTGTACGTAAAGTGATTTCTAGATTTCAAAAATCAAGAAATATACAGGATGTCTCATTTGAAAATCCGGGGTTGGTGGTCTGTGAGATGTAGGCTTTTACTTACGGCTATTGATGCATTACTTCTGCTTTTGGGTCGCGGAACATGAAAATTTCTTCCCAACAAATCAACCTTATCTTCTTCTTCACTTGAGCTGCTGTTATCTAATGGTCGCATGCCTTGACTACTTGCTGTTCTACTGCCCAGTTGATTCTAAAAAAAATCTTTTAATTAATAATAGACTCTTAGGTATATTTTAAATCAGAAACATCATCAATATATGATCAATAAACCTGAACAAACCCAAGCTGGTCTTCGTAAATAGTGGATTATTTCTTACCTGCAAATTTAAGCGTGGCAATGGTACTGGTGGTACTGAGCCAGTAGTACCCCCACTGTACATTGAACCAGGATGACGTTGCAACGTATTGTTCATCGGTAGGGTAGGATATCCGAATATAGCCGAGGATGGACGAGTAGGTGCAAGACCAGGTTCTGGCTATAAAATATAAAATTTTATATCCTACGATATAATGTCTTTACAAAATCGATTTTCTTTGATTAAAAAAATATCGTAAACCGTGAGAAGGAAAACCTCACGTATGACGCAGGAATTACAGATTAACCGTAAGCTCTAGATAAACGGCATTATTTTTCTGAAAAAACTGCTCGGAAAGCTTTAAATGTATTGTTCTCGAAACGTCGTGTTTCAAAACGGTGCACACGACATCTCTATGTAGTCACGTTCAATCATATATATGTTCATTCAAGAATGAATGTATTAAATATCAAGGTAATGAAATCATGATCATCAAGCAACACAAGCTATACTTACAGCATAATGATTTGCTTGAGCCATGACATCAGCAATTTGAGCCCATCGGAGCCTATCTTCTAAAGTTAGTTGGTACGGAGGAGACCCAACCACTGGTGTTTTGACAGTGTTACTGGCCGTCGCCATATATCCGAAAACAGGGCTTCCAACTGCCGCCTTTTGTTCTCTGCTCCATTTTCGACTAAAAAAAATTGTATAACTAACTCCAACCCAACCACTAAAGAGATCCATAGAATTGTTCTGCAATAGCTAATGCTACTCAGAGACCAACAGTCAGATATGTAAATCTATACAAAAATGTGTTCTTTTTATAGAAAAAGCCTATTTTCTTACCTCCACATGACGAGACAAACTAGGGTTAATCCAATAATTATAACAGCTGCAACAGTTGCTCCAATGGCCACTCCCAGAACTTCGCCATCCAATTCGCACTGATTTCCGTAGTAACTTCCATTGCATCTAAACATAAAGTTGGATTAATAGTGTTAAAGAATTGCAGTAAAAAAATACGATACGTATTAAAGTCATTCTAGATTACTTGAAACTGAAAAATAACTAGGATACATTTATCTCACTTACACGCATGTCTCTTGTCCATTTTGATACTTGCACTCTCCTCTATGATTACAGTGTGACGTTTTGCATTGTTCGCATTGTCTTCCAGCTCTATGCTTATTATCGGCCCAAGGATCTCGTAAGCCTTCGAGACATTCACATTTGAAACTTCCGAAAGTGTTGATGCATTTCGCTTGAGCGTGGCAGTCGTGAAGTTCCGGTGATGAACATTCATCCAGATCTAAAAATGAATTATTAATAATACAATAAAATTGGCGCCCAACATATAGAGATCTAAACAACTTCCCCTTTTGCCAGTTTTCAAGAACTGACTTCTAGCCCTGTATACTGTTACTTTCTATTTTGTTTCAATTATCCTTAGTCTTGACCTATTTAAAGATTCATCTTTACTCAAATTGGCAAAAATTTATAAATTGGCGCCCAACGTGTGGCTAAGAGATCTTAGCAACTTCCGTTTATATCTGTTCTTTTAAGAACTGACTTCTTGCCCTGTATAATATTACTTTCTCTTATGTTTTAATGATTCTTTGTCTTGATGTATTTAGAGATTCATCGTCATTTTAACAATTTATAAAATGGCGCTCAAGAGATCTAAGCACCTTCCCGTTTATGTCTATTTTCAAGAACTGACTTCTTGCCCTGTATACTATTACTTTCTATTTTGTTTCAATTACTCTTTATCTTGACGTATTAGCAGATTTATCTTTGCTGGAATTGGCAACAATTTATAAATTGTCGCCCAACGTGTGGCTAAGAGATCTAAGCAACTTCCCGTTTATGTCTGTTTTTTTAATAACTGACTTCTTGCCCTATATAATATTATTTTCTCTTTTGTTTCAATTATTCTTTGTCTTGACCTTTTTGGAGATTCATTTTCACTCGATACTTTAAGAATTTATAAAACGGCGCCCAACGTGGTGCCAAAAAATCTAAGCAACTTCCCGTCTATGTCTATTTTTCAAGAACTGACTTCTTGTCCTGTATACTTTGTTACAAAAAAATAATGAAACGGTTACACGCCACATAGTTTTTCTCGAGACTAAAAAAATCTTTTAGCAAAGTAGACACACCAGTAAGGAACATATATATGTATTTTTTGTTGCATAAATCGTTTAAGGAAGTCATTACAAACCGAAAAATATTATTTTGAATTAAAATACTAGGAAAATTTCATTCACCAGTCAAAATCCAGATTGTAACAATATACCTACTATGGGTATTTTATTTTTTGTTACCGCAGCTATATTCATTGTCAGCTATATCTAGGCCGGTAAGTGCAACTTGCCGCCCTAGTGTGGTAAGTGAAGTTGTGCTTATATCTGCAGCTAAAAACCCAAATTGATTGTCTTTAGAATTGAATATTGAGCCCACAAATTTGCAGGATATTTTAATCTGAACTTTTTTACAAAATATGCCAGTAAGCTTTTCTCATTATTGCACTGTTATTCTCGTTCTTTATAAAACTTTTTTTAAAAAAACTTTATATGCACTTTCGTATCTCTCACATGATTCTAGTGAGATTAGCTGTGAATAACCGGCTCTCCATCCTTCCTCGATTTCAATATCAACATTTTCCTCTTCATTAATACATTCTTCCCCAAACATCTCAACATTTAGATTCGTTCTGTTACGCTGTATTAAAAATTTCTTGAATAATCGCTACAGTAACAATTACCACTAACCGTTGACTATGTATCGTAATATACTATTTTAGAGGATGCTAACACTATGATGTTACCTTGTAAACTGGAAACAGATCCAGGAGGACTATCCACCCACAAAGCACTGTTTCCAACGTTATTGCTTCGTCTCTGAATGACTCCTAGAAGATGTCTCTGGATGTCACCTCGCACTGTTGGTCTGGAAGTATCAGCATTTTCTTCTAGTTGTAAGGTAATATTTACAAAAACACCTGCTTGGCCTTGCGAACGATCTCCTTTGAAAATGTTGTTTACTTTGGCGCCGAGATACTCGTCGCTGAATGGTGTCATTGACATTGCGGATTCAAGCTGAAAAATACGTCATTAGGGTCATTTTCCTTTTTATCTGAGACAACCCACGTAGACTTTACAGTATTTTTTTTATTAAAAGTGTGAAGAACTACAAATTAACACCTTTTATCTTTAAGTCCTATCTTAAGTCTGTAAGCCACGATGGGCCTTCTTGTGTGTCACTATAGACGGTGGTGGTTTGTCATCCCTTAGGCCCTTCGTGGATTTGGGGATGCCACCGCAAATATTCCTTCCGGACTTTTAGCGTACATTTTGGTTGTTTAGATGCCGTTGGTTTAGTTGTTATGTCTGGAAGTATTCCGAGCCGTAATGACGGACACGCACACTGTAGACCCGACCATTAATCTCTAGGTAAGTTCTAAGTAGTATTCTTTTTCATGTGAAGTTGCTTTTTTTTGTGTAATGACTTGGCTTCACTTGACTTTACAAGAAAAATTTTTAGTTACCTTCACTTTTTTTTTAGTTAAAAGTGTGAGGGACTGCACACCAACTGGTTCCTAGCCTTTTTTGTATAATCCCTTCATTTAACTCGACTTTACGAGAAAAATAATTTTGTGTTACCCACACTTTTTTTATTAATAGTTTGAGGAACTAGAAACCAACACCTTATCTATAGTTCCTGTTACTTTTTTATGTGAAGTTGCCTTTTATAATGACTGGGCTCCACTTAACTCGACTTTACAAAAAAAAATACATGGGATTTAGAGGACTGGAGGTTGGGAGAGGAAGGAAAAACATCTGCAGGCAATTTTTTCCATAATCTGGGGAGCCTAGGCATGAATGAGCGACAGAAGTGGGATGTTTTAGGTTTTTGTACCTGGACATTAAAGAGATGTGTACGTCACGCGCCTCTTGTTGTTCTGTTAGGAACAGTCAAGGGGGGAATTACAGCGGCTGGTTGTTCGGAGCAAAGTTCCTGAAAACATCGGTAGAAAAAAGACAAATCACCATCAGCGGTGATGAGCGAGAGAAGGGAGTTTTCTTGTGAGGACTGGGTCATTGACGAGTCGAATGGCTGTCTTTTGGAGAGAATCAAGGATGTTAAGTGTCGAAGGTGACGCCGCTCCCCAGATGTGGGAACAGTACTTTAGGTTAGGTCTTAACCTAAAGTACGATTAACTTCGATTAATCGAAAATAATCGATTATTTCAAATACTCAAAAATCGATTCTTTTTTTCGACAATCGCCCAGCCCTAGTAATGAGTATTGCCTAGTGTAAACGTTTCGAAGTAGTCTTTCTTTGTATGTACTCCAAGGGGCCCAAATTAAGTTCATTTAATTATGTATTACATAGCCTCGTCGATGTGCTTCGCTAGACAGGTTTGTTTCTGTCTAGCGAAACACATTGAGAAGGCTATGATATATTATTTAAATTTATATTTCCTACCGCTCTTTCAGCTTCATACGACAACTGCTCATAACTCTCGCTATTTTTCTCGAGTAGTTCGTTAGCCCAAACTACTTTTCTTTCATAAATTCTATCAACCCTTAACGAAACCAACACTGATACAATTTTTCTACACGGATCTCTATGTTTTCTTCTAGCTGTTCCTGGCCGGCAATGACAAGCACTCACGCCTGCCTCTGTTTTACATAGTTCATGTTGGGAAACATCGCATGTAGAGTCGTCACCAACAATACATGTGTCAATTCTGAAAAAGAAAGAAGAAAGAATTATTATGTCAGGTGCCAAGTTGGTTAAATAAACAAATTCACGAAAAAAACTATTAAATTTGGGTTCCTTGGAGTGTTATCAACAATTCCTTAAGTTCCCTCGACGTCTGTCGAGGCATACAGTCTTAGAATTAAATGTACCAATAAGAACGAAAAATACTATAAAAACAATGAATCCGCAACAAAATATATACGAAGCCTTACCTTACTGGTGGTTGACTGGGTCTTGGCCTTCCGTATTGTGGTCTTCTCTGCGCCGGTTTAACGGAACCATAATTGGGTTTTGTGGGTTTATCATGTTCAACATACCCAGTTCCCTGCACCACCTGGTTATTTGATGGAGCACTCGGTTTAATTCCTACACCACTAAGTGAAGTTGTTGATGTGCTATCTCCGAACAGATTAAGATATGTTCTTTTACCGTCTATGGAAACGAAGCCGTCATCCCCAACTGCAGATGTTATTACGTCGGAAGGACCGTTAATATTTTCGATATCAACTAAAAAAGAATTGAAATTGGGACCTTCAGAAAGGGTATTAAATAAATTCTTACAACGATAACGTCCAGAATCACCCTCAGACATAATTAATGACTCTAACACAGCAGTTTCTGTCTAACCATTAAAATAAGTTTCAATCCACTTCCCCCCACACACGCACTGTATTTAGTAAGATCATATATTTTTACCAGGAATAACATAAGGTTGTCCTTGTCCAGCCGATGAATCTCCTGGTCCTTGAATTGCAGAAACAGTAACATCGAAAATGTCGCCAATAGCGCTGACTGGTCGGGTAATGATTGGTAGTCGATTAATTCCTCCTGGTTTATATTCCGTGTCATCGAGAACAATTCCTGGTCGTGGTCGGTATTCATTATATGGGAAAGACGCCGTAGCAGTTTCGTTCATAAATGAATCTAAAATGAGAAAAGCGGGGCATCAAAATTAACATCCAAATGAGTAAGTCCGAGACTTTCCCTTACAACTAACTATCAACTAACACTCAAAGATTCAGTTATTAAAACATTTCACAAGAACTTACCCAAAACCGTTGATGAACTATTAAAAACAGTAATTTCAGTCTTATTAACTTCTTCAGTCTTAGAAATAGATGGCAGCTCTTGAGTTGCAATACTACTTGAACTAGTAGAAGGCTGTTGGTCTATTTGTGTTGGTAAAACAACTTCTTGAATTGATGACTCGAGAAGGGGTACCACATTATGTACTTCAGGTAAACTATTAGTACTGATAGTACTGGTCTCGTTGGCAATTTCCGATATTATTGTGGAATTAGCAGTTTCAGTAGTGAGTATTTCTTCTCTTGTGACATTAGTTGGTGCTATAGTATCGTCGTCGGTCATTTGTGTTGTTGCTGTAGAGGAAGCCTCTTCAGTGACTAGTGATATTGGAGTTTCTAGTATTGATAGGTCAGTTTTCATTGTCGGTGTTACTATGGTAACCTATAAATGAAGATATGATTAATTTAAAGAAAATTTATAATCGTTAGGTAATATATAAGCTTATGTTAAGTAAATAAAATATTGTTTTGAAAAATTGTGGCCTTTTATATGGTAGGCCAAGTACTTATCAATACTACCTCGTATGTGTCTGTCCACATATTATACAGGCAGTTATTGACAGTCTATAGTTATTTTTAACTTCTTAACATATGTATAAAACACAATTTAGTTTTTTGAATTGAATTTTTTATTAAATATCTGGTACCTTAGTAGTTTTTTCCGGTTTTGGATTCTTTTCCTTGTTTTTCTCAAACTCTGCTGTTTCTTGATCTATCCCTTCTGAGGTCTCTAAGATAATTGTTGTTACTTCTGCTGGAAGATCTTCAGTCTTTTCGGATACGACTGTTGTATCTATAAAAAATTTGAGAAACTTAGGACAATTAAACAAAAAAGGAAGTCAAAGCTATTTCTCTTTCTCTTTTTATACAAACTATGATTAAAAAAATACCGAAAATTTAATCATGATCATTATATAGCTATGTAAATACAAAACGTACATTGTAAGCTTACCCTTATCAAGATTTTCAGTTTCCTCTGGTTTGCTATCATTTAATTCATATTCGTGGTTATGTGCTTCTCCTTCGCCAAGATGAGATCCTAAATCTAATGTTAGAATATCATCCACGGGCTTCTCTGAAGTTAGACTGATCATGTCCGAATTACTGATGGGCGGCATGGGCTTGTAAGCTGGTATATTTGGTTTAGGCTTTTTGGTTGGCCTCCTTCGATTCCACGGTGGAATGACTACAGGTCTATAAATTCTGAAAAGTAAAAATAATTACAATACATAGGGACTCACAACTTAAATGATGCATCCACTCAATCAAAAATCAATCAAACTCAAGCAAACCCAAGCATTTAACCATTTTGAGCACTTTTTAACCCCCCTCTATCTCCGAGGCTATAGCTGCTTTACAGGATTGAATGAAGGTTGAAAAAATAAGCTGTATTCCAAATTTCATACGTCTAGTTGGAATAGTTTACAAGATACGAGTGTCCAAAAATCACAATTTCGGGCTCTCACTAACTCACTGACTGACTGATAGATCATCATAAATCTAGGGTACTTCCAATCGAGTTAGAGCTAGAACTCCCTTCTGTCGCTCAGCGCCGTGCTGTTGGGGATCCCTTTTCTACTGATGTACCCACGAATTTTGCTCTGGAGAACGCTATAATTCTCCCCTTGACTGTTCCTAATAGAACAGCAACAGGCGAGTTAAATCTCTTTACTGTCCAGCTAGAAAAGTCTAGAACATCCCACTTTTCTCGCTCATTCATACTTATGATCTCCAGATTATGGAAGAAATTGCCTGCAGATGTTTTCCCTTGCCATCCCAACCTCCAATCCTTTAAATCCCGTGTCAATAGATTACATTTCCTTTCTCTTCAGACGCTAATGGTACGTTAGTACTTAGGCTTGAAGTCTACGTGGACTGTCTCAGATAGAAAAAAACGTTGTCGTGTTGCAGAAGGTATGTATGTATTATACAGAATAGGTCTAGCTATGTATTATTTACATACATATGTATATTATACTAACCCCGGCCTTTTATTTCCTTGGATGTGCTCTGACATTGGATAATTACTTCCAGAACTCGTAACATATGGACGTTTTGGTGACATATTTGAATGGGGCAGATCAAAAGGATAAGGTGCTGGCGCTCGAGTTGGCATCGATGGTGGCGGCATTTGATCTAAAATATTAGAAATTATGTTTTAAATATGTAGGTCATTTAAACTTCTTAACTTTTCGAATAGATTGTGATTTTTTCACCTAGTTTCGATTCGCAATTGGTACCCAAACTCTCTTCCGATTAAAAAAAAAATTTCAGATGAAAGCCGCGTATGTCTGCTTTCCTTTTCTGGTTATTGATTTGAATTACACAAATCTGAAGTTAGGAATAATTTTTAAGACTGGCCACTTGAATGCCACAGCAGTGGCGGCGTCGTATAAGTGATAAATAGTGATACTACTATCTACTTATATTTTTCACGATTTTTAAATTTTTAGGCTTCCCATTTAAAAACGAATTAAGACAGGGCCTTGGGTTTCCGGTAGAATATTTCTTATATAAAAACCTTTAGAATGAGGTACCACAAGGCATAGGGCTGCATTTAAAAGTTTTGACCATAACTCCCTAGGGTAATCCCTCAAGCGGGTTGAAAAAGTTAAATTACGAAAAAAGTAGATTTATTAACCAATAAGATACACCTAAAATATGGTGTCTCTATCTTTACTAATAGCAAAGATAGGTGCCCCTAATAAGACTTTTCGGACACCCTATATTTTAAAGTACATATAAGTAGATACTTACCCAATGGAGGAGGTGGTAAAGGAGGAGCGGGAATATCAAAATCAGGAGGCAAAGCAGGAACATCCGTTATTCTTGGAGGGCCTCTGTTGTTGATTCTTGAGGAAAGAGGTCTCAGAGGTCGACCCATACCAGGAGCAGTGTTTGCTTGAACGTTCACATTCCCGTTAAGAAGCTTGACTATCCCAGTTATGATATCTTGAATATCCGGATTGGCCTTAAATAAAATGATCCTTGGAATTTAGAAGCTGTACTAATTTTATTAATGGAAAAGTATACCACTGATAAATACTGTTTTATGAATTAGAGTAAACAAATATTAAGACCCGTTCTGTTTAATACTACAAAATGCTTTAACTTTTTAACTGCGCATGCGTTCCTGTAGCACTGCGCGCGGTCGGAGAAGGAGGCATTCTTGGTTCAAGCAATATTAGTCCACTTTAATCCAAGCCATTACCTTTCCTTTCCCTTTTCAGACTTTTCTTCAATTTTATTTCAGAATCTCGGCCAGCGAGTCAAGAAAAAAAAATTTAGCAGTACATATATTTGGAATACTTACTTGTCTGGGTCTTTCTGTGTTACCGGAGAAGGTAGCAAAAGCCGCCGTCGTGGCAGTCGGGGCTATTTCTTGGGGCTCTTGCAGTGACCTGCCCTGCAGAGCCCCACGCCCTTCCCCCGAAGCCGGATCAGACGTTGACTGAAGACCGCCAAGGTAAGGGTCTTTATCCTAAGAATGCAAAGTTGAATTACAATTTTTGAGTAGTAATATTCTAGTAGATAGTTTGACATCGGTTCTAATGAAGAAATTAGTGGCTTCGCATTATAAAAAGAGAAAGGTAAAGTAAAAATCGGGCAGGAAAAACCCACGAGCGTCATGTTATAACTGACAGAGATCGAAAGTATTGCCTTCTGTCTCAACTTTTGCAATGTGGGCATCAGAGGCGTATTATGGATTATTCTTTATTCTTATGATAAAAATAGTGGTGGCGAATGAACTGGCAACGCTGCACGATTTGCGCTTTGGCCAAATCAGAATCGACATAAAATCCGTCCCACCAACAATCATGCATCTCTTATCATTGCGAGCGCCTCTCCAATGTTGCCGAATGTAGAATATGGTCAGATTGTATAATAATATGACTTAAGATAATACAAAGTCGGTACATGCCTCAGGCAACAGGAGGTTTCTGCGTCTGGTGAGCCACAATAAGAGTAAAACATACTGGGTTATTCATTGTTCTGAGCTCCCTGTATCTTGTATTAGCAGAACACCTTGTCTTCTTCAGTGTCAGCGTACACGCTAAGATTTATTTTGACCTCAGACATTTACAAAAATCATTTTAAAGTCTGTACATGACTAATTTTAATATCAAATTCATCCTTAACTGTAAAAAGAAATAAAATACCCATTATACGCGCATTTTGGGTAAATTTAACTGTATCTAGTTTTAATATTATCTAAAAAATCCAATTAATTCATACAAATTTGCTTTAAATATAATAGTTTTTGTGTTTAATTATTTATTCTAATCTTAGCATACCATCTTTGCTATTTTTTAGTAACAAGTGAATGTATAGGCAAGAGATGTGACCGGTGAAGGACAAAATTATATATCGTGTACTCTTTAATTGTCTTGTTCTCAATATAAATAACGGATATGGAGAGTTTAAAAGGTAACAATTAAATCACGGTATTATGTTTGTTTACTTCTATTTAATAACACAGTTAATAATAATAACGCACTTTTTGATCTATTATGTAGATGGTTATCTTTATTATTTTACAGTGACTACAACAGGTACATCGCCGCCATTCGATCCAATTGAAAGAGGACTGAACAATGTTTTGTTTTCTTCCATTTCATTCGATTTGTATTTTCCATATCGTTTTATAGGATTTGTCAATCGGGTTAAGATGCCGCGATATACCTGTGATCAGTGTCTTGTAATGACCTCATTACTTAACTTAAGTTTCAATATTTAAAACTTACATTAACCAAAAATAAACAAACAGTTACCGTTTTCGATGGTTGTATATAGTTTCCAATTCTCCCCGTCAATTCTACGTCATTATTGTCTAACGATTCTTCAATATTTTTGTAAATCAACAAATTATCTCCAGCCGTGGTCTTTGATAAAATCGCAGCCGCTGATCTTTCGACCCTCTCCTTTACTGACTCAGTAACATCTTTTAATGATATTTCATGTTCTGCTGTATTAGTGGATAGAATATCTTCGGGTCTAGAAGTCTTCAGTTCTTTTCCTGCTAGAATTTCATTATCTTTTTCTTCTGATGCACTTGATGGTGAGATAAAAGAATTTGGATAGGGCTCTGCTATTGCTGAAAAAGAAGAAAAGAAAATTAATGTTAAAAGGTTTAGAAAATCGTTATCAACTTACAGCTCCAATAGTAAAATAATTGTCTATATTTGGTGCTGATCGGAAGACAAATTCTGTACAGGATAGAAAAGAAAAACAGAAAATAAAATAGTATTTAGTATAAAAAATACTTTCGTTTACAATATCTGTCGCAAAACTCAAGAAAGTCGTGGGATTCAGTTGATGCTTGACCCAGAATATCTCGCTTTGTAAATGATAGAATGACATTAAAATAATAAGACAACTATAATTCAGTTTTATTAGAGACGGGGGAAAGTTATATAAAGAAAATAGAAAGTTAGGTAGCCACAAATACACAATTACTTTAAACAACAATTTTAAAATATAATTTCTTTCATTTTTCGTATTACTGCAGAAGGAAGAAAATTAGTTGCATATGACATTAATTTAAAAGTGCCCATTTTACATAATGTATAGCTTGTGACATTATTTTAAAGGAACAAAATTTAGCATACAGGGTGGACAACTTAAAGAAAATTCTGTCCATTTGTGCTATAACCCAGCTGCAGATATAAGCACAACTTCACTTGCCTGGATACGGCTTAAGTACTTTGGTTGCTAGGAAAAATTATAATTGTTCAGTAAAATCAACTTACTGATTCTGTCAATAATGCCACTAAGTGACTTAATAGCGACCCAAAAACCGAAAATATTGTCACAGCAACCATTGTAGATTCTAATGTAAATACATTTAAGTGTCGTAATAAAAAAAATATTGAAAAGTCACCCGAAAGAATAATTAAAATGCATTTCTTAACGTGGTACCAACGGTACCGTGTCCAATTTAAATTCAACGTTGACAATACATCACGAGCATTCTTAATCACGGTTGGCTTAGCTTCACTTTCTAGTCGTGTACACTATCATTATTAAGAATAAAACTCTACGTCATTCTTGAAGAACAGGAAGAATAAGCGTAGGCAGGTAGGACGTTGTGATTCTAATTTTATTATTATTTTTTTATAAAGACTGACAGCTTGATTGTGTTATATGTCTCGTCGGTTCTTGGGATTTTAATTGGCTTATTGTTTTTCAATTTACTAGTGTAATAATTGGATATTGTTTAATATAAGAAATTTATTATGGTTTTATTTTTGTCGATAAAATTAGAACTTATATACCGGCAGGCGCGGCCCGTGAGTTCTTTTACAGGTGGGTCAAAATTTTTGTGGGCAACTAGTGATGTCAACGCAACAAGCAAAATACACTTTTTAATTAAGGAAGGTTTTTTAATAATGTGCCTAGTTTTGCCAAGAAATTATTTACCTGCAAATAAACACCGCAAAAATCATAAAATAGGTACTATTGACTAATGCTGACATACGACTTATGATATTTCGGGATGAAAGAGATTTTACTTTGGAAGATCCACAGAATAGACAAAATAATCGGGTTTACTCAGTGACAAGAAAAAACCAGATTGATCCAGGTCGCTTGTACCACAGAAAATCAATTTTTTCCAGAATATTCATGGCAGCCGTTATTATCTCTGGGAATGGAAAAGGCCGAATATTTTTTACAGATCTTCAAGCTATTAAAGCTAAGGCAGATAACTACATAGTTCATTTGCGTCATGAATTACTTCCCGAATGGCGACATTTATATCGGCATAACAACTACATTTTCAGTCAAGACAGTGCTCCATCTCATAGAGCTATCCGAACTGAAAATTTCCTATTGTAAAGATTTTTGACCTCTGGATATTGTAGCCCATATTCTTCTTGTTAATGGTATATGGTAAAAGAACAGCGGCAGTTTCATTTTATTATGAAGCTCAATGGAGTGCCGTCGGGGGGCTAGGGGCACAGTCCCCCTCCCCCCGCCCTCGTCGTTACCGGCGCCCCCGCGCTCCCTGAAGATTTATTGCCTACTATGACCACATACTTTCCAATAAAAGGAAAGTAATTTGGCGCCCCCAAATCATCGTGCCCCTCCCGCCCCTAAAGGAACGGCACGCCACTGATGAAGCTACTTTGTACGTTTTTAGTGACGACTCATTAACAGTGACAGGACAATAACTTGTCAAAGCCAAACTGATCGACTAGAAGATGTAGATTTAAACCAATGCTAACTAAATCTTAAGCCTGTTTAATGATTTTGTTTTCTCTCTTTTTTAACTATTTTAGCGCCAAAAACCAACTAGGCCTCCGTCTCTAACAGTCGTCATTACAATTGTTGGTAATCTAATTAAATAAACTAAATATTAAAGCAAATATTAAATATTGACTGACTTCACATCGCTGAATCTGAAATAATCCATCCTGCATACTAAACTTTAAAATATCACAATGATTATATTGTTAATTCTTTCCCTGTCCCGTTATTCGGCCGTTAGTTGGTCAAAGGTGTGTCTTGAGTTAATCAATTCCATCTAAGTATAAAACATACCATAGAAAGGAGTGTATACACGGAAAAAACATAATTTTTATTAGAACTCAGAAACATATGAGGTATTCTTAACGGGAGCTTCCATTCCTGCTATTTGTTGTTTACCATTGTCATTGTTATAGATGCAAGCCTATTTTGGCATTTTTGATTCACATGCTCTTAGATTGTTTCTGAAGACATTCCTTACACATATCACTGCAATCTCACCAAAGTTTTTTTTAAAAACATCTCTCTTGAAAGTAATTTTTTCCGAAAACGGATTAACCAAATTTTCCAAAAATATTTTCTCGAAAACACATATTCGAACGTGGGGTTTTTTTAGTGTCCTGTAAGCTTTTTCAACGATGCCTTTTTAAGAACGAATTTATGAAGTATTTTCTCAAAAACACGTATTTCGAAAGGATTTCTTTTAAAATGTTTTCAAAAAAATAATTTTTTAAAATAGGTTCTTACGTTTTCTGAAAATTAATTTTTTCGAAAACAGTTGTTGGAAAATTAAATTATGAACTCTAGTAGCTTGGAAAATGTTAATGAAAAAAACATATGGGGAAGGAACATAATATGAGGTATTTTTAAGGGGAGTTTCCCTTCCAGTTATTTGTTTTTTTTACCAAGACATATTATATTTCATCTAAGAAGTCAATAGTTTATTTTGTTTTCGATGAAGCAAATAAAACACAAAACATTTAAAAATTATAGTGGCATTAAGGCAATCAAATTTTGAATTACATTTGCAGGAAGATTTCTCTAAACCCCATTGTTTGTCCACCAACGATTGTTTATTTGGAAACAATTGTATGCGAATACGACGTTCTACTTCTTCCAACTGATTTTCGATGGGGTTTAGGTCTGGAGATTGTACCGGCCGCTGCAGAACTGAAACATTATTCTCCTGAAACCATTCTTAAACAAGTCGCGAGGAGTGCTTTGGATTTTCACAAACGATCTTTGAAAGTCTGTGCCTAGAATTATTGCTGAAATTGCAGAAATTATGTTAAGCCCAGAACAACCCAGAGAAGATGTCGAAGCAAAGCTATTTAGGCGACAAATTAATACCAGGTTCAATCCTAAATACATTTCAGACATGTATTTCAAACCACTTTTTAAAAAAATTCAAAGGTACTTATGAATAACAATAAAGATATTTTGTCAAATTTCATATTCGATCACTTTTTAGTTCTGGACGACATGCGACACTTTCTTACGTTATTAATACATGCAATTAAAATGAAAGATAGATTTCCTTCTATGGCATTTATCGTTTTTACTCTTTTTGACACCCCATATATGCTGGGTCAAAATTTGTGGTTTGAGTGGTATTTTCTCAACAAGCAAAACTTCTTATTAAGAATAACTTTTTTCCGTAAAATCAAAAATTTGTTAAGATGGTTTCTGGACACGCTGTAATGGGTCAAAGGGTGCCAAAAGTGCTGTTTTCGCTTACTTTTCTTCATTTTTCTTAAAAACTTGACATGATACGAACCAAAAATTTACCAAGAACGCATCCAAATTTCTTGAAAGAAAACAAGTCGAAATTTGATAACCAATACCTACTATTTCATGAATTGTTATTTTTTTTAGTGTATGTTTTCTTTATTGTAGGTATTAATAGTATTACTATTACTATTAATTACTAACCATTCAGGTTCATTCGGAAAAATGAATAATTTGTGTCCCAAAAACACTAAATAAAGACTAATAAAAATATCAAGCTTTAGAGATTGTTTGCATGACCTCCTGGCATAAAAATTTCGTTTTTTGCGGTACTTCTAAACTGAAATAAAATTAAAAATGGGATTAGCTCAGCCGTATAAAATAAGTTTTTGAAAAAAAAATATGTATGAAGATTTATATCCCAAAAATTTTTTTTTTCAATTTTTTTTAAAACACTCTTCAAAAAACATCTTTTTGGGAATTAGTTTTTTTCGGATAGTATTAATTTTGTCAAGCAACGGCTTTTTGAAAAAGTAATTTACGAGAAAGTAACGTACCAAACCTAAGGAAACCTGATCAAATCCAAAAAAGGTTCGTTTGGGTTTGTTCAAGATCTTTTTTCGTCTTTTTTTCATTAACATTTTCCAAGCTACTAGAGTTCGTAATTTAATTTTCTAAATATTGTTTCCAAAAAAATATATTTTCGAAAAATGTACCTTTTTTAAAAATTCCTTGTTTAGAGACATTTTTGAAAAAATGTACTTTCGAAATACGGGTTTTTGAAGAAAAAAATTTGAAAATATTTCATGAATCCGTTTTCTAAAAAGCATCTTTGAAAAAGCGGTCAGGACATTTTTGAAAAAATGTAGGTGCGAAATATGTTTTCGAGAAAATATTTTTGAAAAATTTCGTTAATCCATTTTCGAAAAAGCTTATTAATTTACTTTCCAAAGAGATTTTTTCAATGAAAATCATAGGGTTTATGTTTCATTTAGAAGCCAAAATTATAAATAAAATGACAGGACAAAAACTTGTCTAAACCTAACTGATGTAAATCTGTACCAGTACTAATAAAATTCTAAACCTTTTTAGCAAATCCTGGGGAAAAGTACCTATAACACCCAGTAATTGCTTGGTAAATAGGAAGGAAGGAAAACTGTATTATACTGAATTACACCGTTATGTTACGTGTATTAATAATAATAAGCAACTTGCCCATTTGGGAAAGAACGTTATAAAAAGAAAAAAATCCAATATAATTGTTAATTTTATACCGAGTGTTTATGCTCTCTTTAGCACATGTGCATTTTTATTAGCGATCGAAGTATCGTCAAGTCGCTGACCATGACTGTGACTTTGCATTGGAGTAAAAGTTCTTCGGATCTAGTTAGCTATTAATAAATATTAATAATACAAAGTCAATAACTTCTTATACGTGTATCTGCTGTGTGTAAGCCGTGGCTGTTTTTCAACGTAAGCTTTTTCAAACTAATAGCAAATAATGTAAATCAAAACCCAATCAAACTGTTTATAGTGATCCATTATTCATATTTTTGTGGTATAATTCATTTCAAAAGTCTTACATAGAGGACAAATGTTTATAATATTTTGTAGAATATGTGGAATGGTGAACGTTTATGTTACAATATTTATTTTTATAAAATTCGCTATTAAAATCCTTTTTGTACAAGGCCTTGGGGTGCCCTCTGTTCCCCCCTAAATCCGCACCTGCATGCCTAGTGCAAAGTTAATTAAAAGTTTTCCATGAAAAGATATCGTTAAAGGTAGTATCGTCAAATTCAAGTAAGCATATTTGGCTGTATGTTGATTTTCATATTACAATAAATAATAAGTATTTGTAACGAAATTTCAAAGACAAATAAGCAGCCATCCATCATACAAGCATTGGTTTTTTAAAGCAAATAACTTAATAACAACAATGTTAAGAAAAACAAAATAGTAGTAACAGACGCTCCCAAAATGTTTTACTTTCTTATTTATAGTCACTATACTGCAACGCAACAGTACATACATACGTACGTATTTACAACCACAAGCAATAACAGATATGCAAATTACTAAAAAACGAATAGATAGATGGAAAGCTAAAGAAACCGAAGAACTATTGTATGTAAAACCAGTTTCTAAGAACGCCAAGGTGTTTTGCAGTAGTAATAATAAAATACGAGTACTAATGTTGTATTTCTGCTGTTTCGTCTGACAAGTTATAATAGATTCAATTTTACATATGTACATACATGGGAAGTTAGAAGCCTTTAAATAAAGCTTTATAGAAAATTCTTTTGTTGACGGACTCTTCCAATTATACAGTATGCCCATTAATGGGGTAGACAAGAGGACAAATGGACCAAAAAGTAAACGATACGAAAAAAGGTCATTCTTTATAAAAGATAGAGGTCTACTGCATTGTGGTGCGTTATACGCAAAACCTTTCTTTTTAAAAACCTTCCAAAATCACGTTTGTTGGTGCGTGTGGCTTTTAAAATTTAATTTGATTGATAACGTCGATCGGGACTTTTGATACTTTTGTCGATATGTCGGGCCAAGAACTCCAATAACGGTGATAGTCCCGATACATCGGGACGGATGGCCACCCTAGGTATGATACAAAAAATATACAGGGTGTTTCGCTTAAAATATCAAAATTGAGTGTATTTCCGGTTGAACCGGAAACGACCGTCAGATGTTTGAGCACTCAAAATCTGCATCTAAAGCAACCATACGATTTCCGAAAATTTCAAATCTAGGTATATATTATTTCTCGTGGTCACCCGGTATATTAATATTATATTATTAAATTTTGTTTAAGAATTTTTTCCTCTTCACAAGACTCCGTCCGTAGCATTCATGACTATCTTTCCATGAAATAATCTAACGGCAGTGGCAATTCGAACGTAAGTTATAAAATTTAGACTTTCTTTTCTTGACAATTTACCTATCAAGTCTCTAATTTATGCATTTTACTTTCTAAATATTCTATTTGATTCCTCATTAAAAAATATGTATTAAGCATATTTATAGCAACATCTTTTTACTTATTGCAGATTTTTATTAAATGAAAAATTAAAATTATACAGCGTGTCCGAATCCCTATGGGAAAAATCTAAAAAGACCCATAGTATACAGGGTAGGGACAAAAACGTTAAATACACCCAAGAATAAAGTATCCTTATTTAGCATGATACAAAGAAAAGTTACTTTAAAAAATTATTTGGAATAATTTTTTGTCTCTAAATACGAAATCACAGCCGCCTACAAAAAATTAATTACTTAAGTAATTTAATGTATTACTTCTTAAGAAAGAATGAATTTACAAAATTCAAACTTCAATATTGAATATACCCACCTTCCATTTCAATGCATTTTATTGTTAACTCGGAGAATTCGAGGAAATCTTTCAGAGGCAAAGCTATATTTGACAAGCTGTACTCTCTATTAAGAATTTATTAATGTACTAATTATCATTAAGGACTCCTATTATATTTGAAAATTGCGTAAACGTCGAAGTTTAGAATTTCGGGGTACAAGTTACCTAAATTTCTACAAAATTAGGTTTCAGTCATAAATACGTCGCTTTTGAACATGATCTCAGCTGGCACAAACACATTACTTCAGTAGCCACATCGGCAGCTAAAAAGCTTGCTTTTCTCTTTCGAGCCAGAAAATACTTCTCCTCTTCTAACTTATACACTCTCTATGTTTCCCAAATAAGACCTAATCTAGAGTACTGCTCCCACATCTGGGGAGCGGCATCTCTTTCGACACTTAACATCCTTGATTCTATTCAAAAGAGAGCCATTCGACTTATCAATGACCCAGCCCTCACGAGAAAACTCCCTTCTCTCGCTCATCGCCGCGCTGTAGGGGATTTATCCCTTGTCTACCGCTACTTCCACGGATTTTGCTCTGAAGAACTAGCCGGTATTATTCCCCCCTTGAATGTCCCTTACAGAACAACAAGAGGCGCGTTACGTATGCATCCCTTTACTGTCCAGCTACAAAAGCCTAGAACAGACCACTTCTCTCGCTCGTTCATACCTAGGGTCTCCAGATTATGGAACAAACTGCCTGAAGATGTTTTTCCTTCTCGTCCCAACCTCCAATCCTTCAAATCCCGTGTCAATAGACTACATTTCCCTTCTCTTCAGACATCCGCGGTACGTTAGTACTTAGGCATGAAGTCTACGTGGGATGTCTTAGATAAAAAAAAATAGGATGTCGTTCTTTTGAATGCTTTTCTTTTTGTGAAGTTGGTTAATTTTTTTTTAAATTATTGCAGACAATGTGATGTTCGGATGCAAAAGTAAGTTTGATGTACTGAATAATCGCTTTCACTCACTGATTGTAAACTGCTTGTCATGTCTCAGAATAATTTATTCTTACATCAATTAATGCTGATGCTTCGATTACCAGATGTCGGATTTTACGTCTAACTTTTTTTTCGTTTTACTCGCTAACAGATGTAAAATTTAATGCTAAATTAAAGACCATCTTTACAAAGTTTTACTTTTAATTAGAAATAGTAATTTTTCGCGCGTATGTTATTCATAGCAATCAACCACCCAATTCGCGAGATTTTCAGTTATGTTATGTACCATTGCGCCGAAAAAAAGGTGGGACAGGAGAATGTCGTTTAATCTCTTGGACTATTAGAAATTAGACGACTGAAATTAAGAACGTGGCGTCCTCTTCACCCGATTTGCTAACTACCATAGCGAGGAATGTTTTTGTTTCGTCTTTGTCTTTATTAGTATGTTATTTGGCATCTTTGTCAATTTTGTCGTCTAGTGAGCCCATTTTCCCCGTTAAAAATCAGCTGGTCACGGCTGGCTTCCTTAATTTGAGCCGCCAATAGCTAGTTAAGTCATCGGTTTAATTTAACTTTATTATTGTTGTATCAAACAAGGTCATGCAAGTTTAAAAAATTCTTCTATCCCTTGATACCAAAAAGTCTTCCGGTCTGGATGTCATTCCAGCAATTGTTCGAAAAAAATACGCTCCAGGACGCATACTTACTAATAATTGGTATCTGGTAAACATTATTCGAGTATAATTTTCAAATGTAAACAATTTTCCAACAGGCGATGTGAAAATTTTTCTTGAGGAATCAAACAGAAGATACCTATTAAGACTTTTGCGTTTTGAGGATCCCGTTAATCGCTAACATAAACTTTAATGAAATTATTAAAGGCCATTATTATAATAAATTATTTATATTATTTAAATCAAACTTCCCACGCTTATTTTATTGTCGTATTAATAGCCTATAGTTTTCTGGTATATTCCAGTCATGAGGTCACGCAAACAAAACATACAACGACACCTTAGCAAAAAAGCTTTGTGAAAATTGAGTTAAAGAAATTTTCGAAAATCGAATTTTCCGAAAACATTTTTATGGAAATATGAATAGGTGAAAGTACTTATATTTTGTCGAAAATATAATTGTTTTGACATTGAGATTACTACTAATCCATTTGCTAGAATAAGTTTGTTTTTTTATTTGTAAATCTCTCTTTGCTGGTCTATTATAAGACTTTTTACTCAGCCGATACGTATTGTTAAAAAATTATTAACATTACATATGATCGCAAGTTTATTGTTGAATTTGTATTTTTTAGACATGGTTTCCACTTTCCACCAATTCTAGCTGTTTTAGGAGATTCGAATGCAGTTTTATGCGTCAAATTTGTTCCATCTTGCATCCTGTACCCATACAAGCCAAAAGCAGACAGTTTTGCAAAGAAGCAGATCCTATATTTGGAGTGAAATAAATATAAATAGTTTACAGTGTTCGCGTCAGTGTGGTGTTAATAAAATGTTTCTTTTTCATATTTAAATTCTTATAGAATGTCTAAACAATGTGTGTTTAATAATACTAAATAAAACTTGTTTTACAATAATAAAGCGTGTTTCATTTGTTTGAAATATACTTATAATTGATGTAATAGAAATTCTTCATTATATTAAATAAGAGTAATTGTTCTTCAAAACACGAATATGATTGAATTTAAACAAAAATGATTTCTTTCCATTAGAAGTTACATTAAATTAATTACTGTTGTAATTAAAACAACGTTAGCTATTTTGCATCAAATGAAGTGCATATTCTTACAAATAAACTTCTAGTGAAACCAATGATAGTTTGCATTGAATTCAGACACCCACGGTACGTGGCTTGAAGTCTACGTGGGATGTCTTAGATAAAAAAAAAGAATTTAGAATAGGGTATTACTCACATCAAATAATTGTTATATTTGAATGATCCATTAGAAACCAATGAAACCTTATATTTCAAGTAATCTTATAACCTATTGGTCAACAATGATAAATTAATCATTGAAATAAACCGAATTTGTATTGTACAATGCGTGTGAGTCATTGAGTGAATGGGTATCCAATTCAATAAACGATAGTGTTTTTTCTGTGTAGATGGGACTAAATGCATTTCATCTCTATAATATAGGTACAAGAGAAGAAACTGACTGTCTGATTGACTGACGTATCCAGCACAGTCCACACTGCTGGATCTAGAAACTTTGCACACAGCTTTCCTATATAACCTCCGCGTGCACTAAGGAAGGGGTTTTCAAAATTCAACCCCTAAGGGGATGAAATAGGGGTTCAATCTTTATATGGAGAAAAAATTATTAGATGGTCCTACTAAGTCGAAACTTCATAGAAGTACTCTAAAAGATAAATGTTTAAACACGTGTTTTACAGTTTTTAATAAATCAACCCCTAAGGGGGTCAAATGGGGGTTCAAAGTTTGTAATGGAGTAAAATTGTTATACCGCGGACAAAGTCGCGGACGAAAGCTAGTATACAATAAATTTCTGTCTAGTAAACAAGTTTTTCAAGACGTCTACTTTTAATATTTTAAGAATCTTAGAAGCGTCAATTTTAAAACGTTTTTCAAATATTGAAAGCTGTGTTAGGGAGAAACGGTAATAATTATATTTTAAGTTATTTCTCCTAAAACGTAGCACCAGCCAGCGGCTTTTAATCAGGACAAAAGATTTTAAACCTCATTTATCATCCAAAAAGGAAACTGACACTGGCGCCGCTATGTATAAAACTCACCTTCAGTAAAGGGAAGAAGTACAAATAATCCAAATGTCACTAATGTCCAATTTCTTCTAATTGGCCCCATTTTTAGAAAGTCAGTTTTTGCCGCTCATTTAGGAGGTGAATAAAAATAACACCTAAAATTAAAGAAGCTCTAAACACGTAGGCATAGGCAACCGCCCGTATGCCTTCATGCGCAACACCGATGAATCTTCAAGAAAAATCTATAAATTAATCCTTTTCTTCACACTCCACGTGAAAACCACAGTAAAATAACGGGTTTTCAATTAATTACACAACAAACTAATAAAACTAATTACACAAAAAAAAACTAATGCAACATCGCCACGAGATAAAACTTTTCAAGTGTATATGAATAGGTACACCACTAGTTATTTAGGTCACTTTATTCTTCAGACCGGACATCAGGTCAATCGTATCATTCACCGAAGATACTGAAGAAATCGAAGATTTTTCCCCATTGTCTTATATTTTTGAAGAAATTTTTCTTCCAATTTGCTTGTACACTACTAAGAGTCCTTCTAAATGTCACACTACAATAACTTTAAGTTGACTTTTGGGTAAGAATGTTAAATCAAGAACGCGATGACGAAGTACGGTGGTTCTAGCAGACTGGTGAACATAACGGAATCAACACGAAGAACACAGACATGTTGGTTGGTTGTACCTATTCAGATTCTTGTGCTGCAGGTGGGGTTCCTGCAAGCCGTTCGACAAGCCACTGTGCTCTGGTATCTCTTAATTATTATACAAAATCTTCTAAAAATATGTCATCCATGAAACTTTTTTTTAGTGTAAGTTGTTTGTTATATCTTTTGTCATAATTATTTTTGACATGTTGCAGCTCTTTTTTATTATTTTTATTATTTAAGTATAATTTTTTAAAAAATCACAGATGAGGAGGCATTAGTCGAGATCTGCACTGTGTATGCAAATACACATAGAACTTTTTGTTTATTTAAACAAATGTTAGTACGAAAGGGACAAAGAAATGACGCACATTACAACAACGAGAGAAATAATGTAATTTTTTTAAACGAAATACAACTTTCTCCTGCACCCACTTTGTCATACTCGAACGACACAATGAAAGTTGAAGGCTAAATAAAGTGGTTCCTATTATGAATTTCAAACAAATGACGGTACGTATTGCGAAACCATACCAGTATAAAACCAAGTGGCAACAATAATTCATATATTAGTAATTGGCGTTACATAAAATCATTGATTTAACAATGAATGTGAAGTGTGAAGTCTACTTGTCAGGGGTACATATAAATACGTAAAATTGAGAATAAGTTCTCTAAACCACCTGAAAATTCCTTATACAATAAGGATTTGAACAAATCATGGTAAAACAGCTATTCTCCGGGCTATATGCCCCTCCGAGCGCTGGATTACATACCAAAATTTGCTGTATTTTGGCTAACACTGTTAGACAACAAAATACTTGGTTTGACTGCAAGAAACTAACAGGAAGAAGGAAGCTTTTTCTTTAGTTAGGATGTCGTTACCTGCATACCGGTTTCGAACTCTTTAGTTACTCATCCAACTTACTCATCAACTAAAGAGTTCGAAACTGGTATGCAGGTAACGACATCCTAACTAAAGAAAAAGCTTCCTTCTTCCTGGTAGTTTCTTGCAGTCAAACCAAGTATTTTGTTGTCTAACAGTGTTAGCCAAAATACGGCAAATTTTGGTATGTAATGCAGCGCTCGGAGGGGCATATAGCCCGGAGAATAGCTGTTTTACCATGATTTGTTCAAATCCTTATTGTATAAGGAATTTTCAGGTAGTTTAGAGAACTTATTCTCAATTTTACGTATCATTGATTTAATTTATTGTAACAATATCAATTTTAGCAATCTCTAAACTATAAAATAACAATTATTAAATTACTTTATCTAGGGATCGGTAATTGGAGTAACTAAGGGCAGTGGCGTAAGTAAGGAGGCTGCTGGGCTGCAGCCCCGTCCCTCCCGATCTTCCAGATTTAGGTCTACTATTTATCTATAATATGCATGTATTTTTTGATTGCATAAATTGTTCGAGCAAGTCGCAAGTCATTACAAACGCAAAAATATTAACTAAAAAATTATTACAATTTAAAAAACTGTCAGATCACGTGATATTCAAACCACATGTGACTGTTTTGTGATAAGTTCTTAAATTCAATCTTTTTTATCTCTATTCTTGGAATGCTCAACAGACATGTAATCAATCGTATTATTTAGAACAAATTGTCATGCGGCTGTAGAAAATTATTAGCAAAATGACTGAATTTAAGAACTTAACCCCGTGAGTGTACATAGAGTTACCTGTACTCACGACACCTAACCCGAATCGTTTATCTACGATGTAAAAAATATATTTGTTGTTATCGTAAAGTTCGTTTCTTGATTATAGTTTAATTTGTGAGTAATTATTTTCATTAAATGGTGAAATTTATTTAAAACTATTGTATTGTGCCAATATGCAAAAATGCCTCCGAAAGTGTCCCGAACAAGCTCTTGTGATATTTGTCAAGAACAGCCTAAGAAATCGGAAAAATATAAAAAAATTGTAGATTCCTCTTTAACAAGTATTGTGTAAATAATTTAAATAAATAGAACACAAGTAGCTTAACAGCAAATAGACGTAGGCCAATGTCGCCTGATGGTTATTTACATATTTACAAAAGAATACCGTAACATCTTTTAACATTTAAATAACATAGATGGAATTATGGTTTAACATTCGGATGACCCTAAAAAACATATCATAACTTACCTTGTAAAGATTAATCTGTTTGTCTAGTTTTCAAGAAATTGTAAAAATTTAAGTTAGCAGCCAAAGTTGTAAAAATCTGAAACGGCATGCAAGTGGACGACTCTGGATACAAACTATAGTGCTGGTGGGCCTTAAATTACCTTGTAAATATTAATCTGTTTATATGTCTAGTTTTCAAGAAAGTGTAAAAACTTAAGTTAGCAGCCAAAGTTGTAAAAAACTGAAACGGCTTGCAAGTGGACGACTCTGGATACAAACTATAGTGCTAGTGGGCCTTAACTTGCCTTGTAAATATTAATCTGTTTATATGTCTAGTTTTCGAAAAATTGTAAAAATTTAAGTTAGAAGCCAAATTTGTAAAAAACTGAAACGGCTTGCAAGTGGACGATTCTGGATACAAACTATAGTACTATTAGGCCTTAACTTACCTTGTAAATATTAATCTGTTTATATGTCTAGTTTTCAAGAAATTGTAAAAATTTAAGTTAGCAGCCAAATTTGTAAAAAACTGAAACGGCTTGCGAGTGGACGACTCTGGATACAAACTATAGTGCTAGTGGGCCTTAAATTACCTTGTAAATATTAATCTGTTTATATGTCTAGTTTTCAAGAAAGTGTAAAAACTTAAGTTAGCAGCCAAAGTTGTAAAAAACTGAAACGGCTTGCAAGTGGACGACTCTGGATACAAACTATAGTGCTAGTGGGCCTTAACTTGCCTTGTAAATATTAATCTGTTTATATGTCTAGTTTTCGAAAATTTGTAAAAATTTAAGTTAGCAGCCAAATTTGTAAAAAACTGAAACGGCTTGCAAGTCGACGATTCTGGATACAAACTATAGTACTATTAGGCCTTAACTTACCTTGTAAATATTAATCTGTTTATATGTCTAGTTTTCAAGAAATTGTAAAAATTTATATTAGCAGCCAAATTTGTAAAAAACTGAAACGGCTTGCAAGTGGACGACTCTGGATACAAACTATAGTGCTAGTGGGCCTAAATTTGCCTTGTAAATATGAATCTGTTTATATGTCTAGATTTCAGGAAAGTGTAAAAATTTAAGTTAGCAGCCAAAGTTGTAAAAAACTGCAACAGCTTGCAAGTGGACGACTCTGGATACAAACTATAGTGCTAGTGGGCCTTAACTTGCCTTGTAAATATTAATCTGTTTATATGTCTAGTTTTCAAGAAATTGAAAAAATTTAAGTTAGCAGCCAAAGTTGTAAAAAACTGAAACGGCATGCTAGTGGACGACTCTGGATACAAACTATAGTGCTAGTGGGCCTCAAATTGCCTTGTAAATATTAATCTGTTTATATGTCTAGTTTTCAAGAAAGTGTAAAAACTTAAGTTAGCAGCCAAAGTTGTAAAAAACTGAAACGGCTTGCAAGTGGACGACTCTGGATACAAACTATAGTGCTAGTGGGCCTTAACTTGCCCTGTAAATATTAATCTGTTTATATGTCTAGTTTTCAAGAAATTGTAAAAATTTAAGTTAGCAGCCAAATTTGTAAAAAACTGAAAGGGCTTGCAAGTAGACGACTCTGGATACAAACTATAGTGCTAGTGGGCGTTAACTTGCCTTGTAAATATTAATCTGTTTATATGTCTAGTTTTCAAGAAATTGTAAACATTTAAGTTAGCAGCAGTAGTTAAAGTAGATGCTTAGTGAGTTTCCGCATGCGCAGTAGGGTCGACCTTGAACGCTCAGGTGTGCTATTGTTATTTGGCCTTGATATGCGCAGGTGTTGTTCCAAGGTCAAGGTCAATAACTTGGCCTTGAACTCGAGCAGATGTTTCTTTGTTTGGTGATGGCCAGGTGGACGACGCTTATTTCAAGGTTACATTTGCTTGGTCTTGAACGCGAGCAGATGTTTCTTTGTTTGGTGATGACCAGGTAGACGACGCTTATTTCAAGGTTACATTTGTTTTGTATTTTTCGAGGTCGTCGGATGTATTCCTCCCACCATAAATAAATACTTGACCTTGGATTACTTCCTAATAAATATGGCTCATTTCGAAAATATCTTTCATTGTCACTCATACATCGTATGCGTTAACTGTTGCTTTGGCATATAAAGTATTGTGTTTGTGGTGTGTTCTACAAGTGTTTATTCAAGGTACTTGACAGTAATTGTTTTTATTGTATTTTAAATCATGAGCATTTCAAAGCAGACCATAGCCGAAATTAATAATATGATAAACCAAGATATTCAATTTCTGGAACGTAGAAAATTCTCTACATTAACGGTGGGCAAAATTTATATGATAAAAAAAATTAATTCTTTGACTTCACGTTTTGGAAAAGCCATTATCGTCACATTGTTTGATCCAACACATCAAGCAACATTTGAAACATTTTTACCATCACGCGTAGCTGAAATTCTGACAGAGGATACTATTGAAATGATGAATAACTCCGGTGATCAGTACACCTTAACTTATTTGGGGCAAAGCTCACATGTATTCTCTGGAGGTAATACTAGAGCGTTGTTAAATTTTGGTTGTTTGTAATATATTGTTGATTAGGCTATTTTAATGTTGATTTAAAATGTAATAAAATAGTTCTTGTTAAGTATATATCGAAAAACACACAGTCACACACAATCACATATCCATTATTTTCTATTTAAGATGTGTGACTGCCCTACTGTCATTGAAAATCGAGATATGTACATTAATTGGTTATTATGTAAATTAAGAGAGCTGGCTGAAGAAATACTACACTTTGCAAATTATGGTAAATCCGATATGGGTTTTAGTGAAAGTCAGTATAGGAAGTATATGAAAGACGCCGTAAATTTCACGGCTGGAGCACATACTTGCGAGAAATACCTATATGGAACCATTGATCTGGACGAATTTTGCGCTGGAATGATAAATGAAGAATTGGGAAGCTACCTATTCGAAGTGCCTCATTTACCCGATGAATTAGCTACAAAATATGGTTTGGCTCCCGCAGATGATACCACTATTCTTGATGACCTTGGAAATAAAGCAGTCACCAATGAAGTTGATAGTAAAGCATTGGCTACTGTTAGCGATGACGAAATGGAGTGTGTTCAAGAAGATGAAGAAAATCGTTAATTCATTGTATAATATAATAACATGAGATGTTAAATAAATGATTAAGTACCTAAATTATTGTTTAATTTTTTTATAAATAGGCAACCTTCACAAAAATCACATCAGTTTAAGCTAAAAATGGGTCGTGTTAACAACACAATTGATAAATTTGGGCGCCAAAAATTTAATGACCAAAATCACATTGTTCTTGTTGGACAACCAGGAGTTGGATTTAGATTGACCGATGATGGTCAATATGATATACAAGGGAAATCTCTAACTAATGTAGCACCACCAAAGAATCCTGGGGATGCCGCTAATCAGGAATATGTTCTTGAACAAAGGCGTGAAATTATTAAAAAACTTAGTGAATTAGTGAATAATGATGTTTTGGAATATGTTAGAAAAGAACTTAATGAAATGAATAAAAAGCTTGCTGAAGAGGCGAATGAAGATTTTTTGCAATCTGTTACAAAAAGACTTAAGGAAATCGATTCAAAATTGTTGAATCAAGAAAATGCTATTCAGCGTATACGTATTACGCGCATGTAGATAAAGAAACAAGTCTATTCTGTGTATGGTGACCTCGATTTTACATGGGATATGAGAGTGGAGGGGTTTGAAGGTCACCTAACAGATACAAATAGAGGCACAAAACTTTCTTGTTTCAGTCTGCATTTCAGTACTTCCAGAATACTGCATAGTAATTTATTTCCTCAAAATGCAGTCACCAAAAAGTGAACGTCAAATTGCAGTTGTTCGCCCATTCTCTGTAAACGGTCGTCAGATGTGTGCCAATTGCGAAAATTGGGAATTTATTAGTGGAATAATGGGTTTCTGTGAATGGTGTCAAAATGAGTACCATAAGAAACATGGGATGAAATCACCGCAACAAATATCTCGTGAAAATTCTAGTGAATCTCTGCAAAGTCTCGCTGTCTCAGTGGGAGGTTCATCAGAACATAATAATCACGATACGCCGGAATTCAGTCAAGAAGGGCAGGGCTGGACTTCTTCAAGCAATTTTGAAGATCTCGAAATAATTAACGAATCACCTCAAAGTCCTGTTTTCTTAGAAGGAGGAGGAGGAGGAGTAGGGGGAGGAGGTTCATCAGAACGTAATAATAGTGAGACCATGGAATTCGACCAAGAAGGGCAGCGCTGGTAATTCCGAAAAATAGAGACAATTTAGATATAGTGTAAAAGTTTCTTATGATAGTCATGTAATTTTAAATTTATGTGAATAAGTGCGTTTTTCTAATGATAGTGTGGATGTATTATTTAAATCTTAATAAAAATCTTTTTGTACTAAATATGTTTATTATTCACCATACATTTGAATTAACAAATCGCTCTTGATATATATTATTTCTGTGGTTCCGTTCTAAAATCCTCGCTAGCATTACATCCATTTTTCCAATTCTCCTTTGAAAACGATATCTATCAAGTATTAGTTGCTGAAAATTACTTTGTCTGGCTTGTCTATATGCAAAACACCAAACAGACATACGGTGGATAATATTTCTTTCTTCGTCAAATCTTACTTGCTTCATGGTGTATTGTAAAATGAATTTTTATTAGTTATGTCATTTATATATAGGCTGAACATAAAGAGAGTGAATTAGTTTTACTTTAAAATGGGTCGTGTTAACAACACAATTGATAAATTTGGTCGACAGAAAACTCCTGTTTGTAACAACTTATCGCGAGGGTTGCCCGGAATCGGATTTAAACTTACTTCAGATGGACATTTTGATATAGAGGGAAAATTATTAAGGAATGTTGCCCAACCGATAAATGATAATGATGCTGCTACCAAAGAATATGTCCTTACGGAAGTTCATCAACTTGGTTCGCAGATAAATACCATACTTAGTAATGTGCTAGTACCGGTTTTTCAAAAAATGTTTGAAGATGATGAGACCAAAATTACGTACCTTAAGGAAAAAATGTATCAAATTCACTCACTTGCTGCACGGTATACTACAGCGAAGATAAAGGATCCAAAAAAACCAAAATGGAAACCAACCTAGATAAAGTTCTATTTAAAAACATAATTATACTGTTAAATTGAAAATAAAACGAATAATTATGAAAAGCAATATTTATTTTTATTATTTATAATGCATACATACGTAACGTAAAACCTATTTGATAATATTTATACAATATCTGATTTGTCTATCCAAGAATTAAATTGATTTGGAAAACCTAACCATTTTACAAACAATTGATCGTTTTGATTGTTCTTGCGTTTTCTAAGAATTTTCTCAACTAAATAAACACCAGGGCTAGCTGTCTTTTGCAGTTCTGCTTCGTAAAAACATCCTTTAATAGGTTGACCTTCCAATGATTGTAGCAAGTATGTAGGTGGATTTGTAATATTAACTTTTGCCATTTCAAACAGTTCCGTTGACCACGAAGGCGTATATCCTTTGTCAAATACACCTTTGTACTTGCTAATGCGAACAACGTCACCCAAATGAAATTTTTTTTTCTTCGGAACAATTTTCAAATAGTCATATGCTTTAATAGGGGTATCCTCTTTTACACTGTTAGGCTTCATTCCAATGGTGCGGTGTTTAGTGTTATTATAGGTCTTCGTTATAGCTGGTAATATTTGTAACCATCTGTAAGAACCTCTAGCCGAGAATTGTTTATATAATTTATTTTTCAAAGTTCTTATAACACGCTCAACAATTGCCGCTTTTTTCGTGCTATATGTGGAATAATGGTTTATATTATATTTTTTCATGAGTGCTTGAAAGGTGCTATTATAAAATTCCTTTCCTTGATCACTCTGTAAATTGTTTGGTGCATATGATGCTTCTTCAATGATGCTTTTCATGGCATTCGTAACTTCAACACCGGTCTTATTCTTAACTGCTTTGGTGTACACGAATTTGGAGTAACAATTTATACATACAACAATGTAACGGTATCCATCATTGTCAGTAGCATATTGCTGCATTTCCGCCAAACCAATTTGCCACAAATCTCGATATCCTTTTATGACCGTACGTCTTCTAACAAAATTTTTTCTTGCTGTCCTATGTAATTCATTTACGACTTTAATTGTTTCTCGGCTAGGATCCATATTATAAGGTTCCACGTCTTATCAGACACTGAGGATGGCAACTACGTGCAAAACTTAATATATTATTCCTTCTTCTCGAAGCTCTTCCATAATTGACATAATCTCATTATCATGTCCGGTATGTCCAGCTACTTTTGACCCCCACAATAATCGTAATCTATCCACTAACTCCTTAGGTTTATTCCAATAAACATATTGAGATGATTTCGACGATAGGCGCTTTTTTGCTGGTAGTTGGATTTTGTTGTCGCCTTTTTTTCTTCCTACACCACCACCACCCAGTTTGGTTCCCATAATTAGCGGTTTTATGATTCGTAAATATTTTCTCCATCGGGTTTCCCTTAAACCACGTTTCTTGTCATAACCGTCGTAGGCCGCATCCGTCAATTTCAAAATGGTTTGGTATTTTCGAAGTACATCTAGACTAATTTCGTCTTCATTATCTAAGCATGCTGGATTTTTTAGAAAAATCAAATCGTAAAGCTCAGCCGTTCCATCGAATTCAGCAATGTTTGTTTTGTTCTTGTATAACACCATCTTTCCGTTTGTTAGAAAACGAACCACCAAGTTGCCAATATATTTTGTTGATTTATTTTCTTTTTTACCAAAGCGTACACCATACACGGTATCATAATGAGATGGCTCCAATTTTAATCCATTTAAATAATCTTGAATTGTTTTTGCGGCTGAACTGCTACCACTGGATGTGTGTGGTGATGTGTAAGATGATGTTATCGTTGATGGGGAAGGGGTTTCGAACAGTGACTCACGATTTCCACGTTTTGGTGTAGGAATTTGTGTTTTTTGCGAAATCGGTGTAGATGTTTCAAAATCCGCTTCTGTTGGATGTTCTTCAAACATTTTCGCCATTCCCACCGAGCTGCTGCTGCTACTCCGACTTTGTGGTTTAGTCGTAGTACTTGATTTTTTAGTTGCGTACTGTTGCTGCTGCTGCTTTACGGCTTTAGATATAGATTCTAGTGGTTTAGAAACTGGTTCATAAAACTTTTCCAAATCATGTTCATTCTGCACTTTAGCTGCTTTAATTTGTTTAAATTTTTTTCTAACCGCATTTGTAGTTTCCAGTAGCTTTCGTTTTAATTCGATTTCTTCATTCATGATGCTTTCAAAGCACCGTTCAACGATGAAATGATTATCCAAGTTATTATTATAGGAATATATAACTATCGAATCCCTTGCGGTATCTGCCCGAATTTACATCACTATCCTTGTCAATAACTAAAAAACCATATTTATTATCCCAACATTTAGCACACATCTCTTGAAATTGTGTAAACGTCAGGTTGGGTGAAACGTGATCGGAAAATATATGTTTCATATTCATCTCATCTTGTTTAAACATAATAATGAAGTTGGCATTATCCCGGACGAGCTGCTTAGGAACACGAGAATACGTTTGCGCCAAGTAAAAGGCATCCACATTTTTGTGACGTCCCATGCTAAAATACGATCTTATAACGTCCTGTTTCTCACACATAACGTCATCAAAAATAAATATTGAATTAGGTTTAGCATCTGACGGTTCCACAATGTTATTTGCGTCGCTAAAAGCGTAGTAGCCAAGACCTTTGATTGGTGATAAAATTTTCTTTAAATATTCATATTTCGGTTGATAGAGCGACTTTGAGTAGATATAAACATTTTCGAAACGCAGTCCCGAGGGGTGAGTAAGCAGCGAAATCATAACATTTGTCTTTCCACAGTTTGAAGGTCCTATTAATAATCCACGAATAGATGACGGTAGCAAAGGACCATGTCTTTTAAATAATTTTTGTTCTAGTCCAGATCCGACCTTTACATCGAGATTATCGACGGGAAGTTTTTGTTTAAGATTGACGATACGCATCTTAACAAAATCTATATTTTATACTGAACTTTCACGTAAACTATCATTCAGATGTCGCTCGTCAGACGAAGTAGACGGTCTCGTTTATCAAGTAAGACTGGAAGCGGTATTGTTAATTCAGTAATTAATAGGCTACCGTTCGAGTTACACATTCCCGGCTATCAGTATTGCGGGCCCGGGACGAAAGTAGTAAAACGTGTGGCAAGAGGAGATCAAGGAATTAATTCTTTGGATGTCGCATGCAAAAAACACGATTTAGCCTATTTGTGTAATAGTGAAAATTTAAGTGCTCGCCACCAAGCAGATCAGGAACTCGAGCAAAGCGCGTGGAAAAGAGTAAAATCGAAAGACTCTAGCGCTAGTGAAAAAGCTGCAGCTTGGTTGGTAACCAACATTATGAAAGCGAAACAACGTTTTGGTATGGGTGTATCATCATCATCAAAATCGAGAAAAGCATCCACTAGAGGTAAACGTCGCTTCCAGCGCCGCCGCCGCCACACTAAAGGTAATGGCGTCGGTAAACATAAGCGAGTACACAAAGTAGCTTTTGGATCATCTATTAGACGACCCGTTCGATCAGAATTGTTAAAAGCTGGTGGGAAAAAACTTATCGAGAAAAATATCATGAAAGCATCGAAAATAGCTGCAGTAGCTGCACGTAAATCCCTAAGAATAGCCGGTGGCAAACGAAAAATTCGCACGCCCAGAATCATTCCAATTCCGAAGACTGGGGGGATATTACCGTTAATACCAATATTTGCAGGACTATCGGCCTTAGGTTCATTAGCAGGTGGTGCAGCAGGCATCGTGCGTGCCGTAAAAGCAGTAAAAAAGTCGACTGCAGAAAAAATAGGTACCGGCTTACATCTAAGTTCAAGAGGAAACGGATTATACTTGAAACCATATCGCACAGGTTTGGGATTATTTATAAACAACGGCAAAAATAAGAAATCAAAAAACTAATAGAATCCCTACCTCAAAGACCACTATCCAATATTGATATAGAAAAGTACGCCTTAAAAATGAAAATACCACACTTTCGAGGCGTATATATGAGAGATTCATTACCTGTACGCGGTCCCAAACGTTATGAGGCCGCCATTATAAATTTGGATAGTATGTCGGGTGTAGGGACTCATTGGGTAGCATATAGAAAAAGCAATTCTGATGTAACATACTACGATAGTTTCGGTGATTTACCCCCACCTATGGAATTGGTACGATATCTGCAGATGGGTTCCGAAGCGACGACGAAAATTTACTATACATACGACCGTCAACAAGAATTTGGAACAGTCTGGTGTGGACATTTGTGTTTGAAGTTTCTTTTACAATCGTAAAAAGTATGTCTTTGACACCCCAAATGGAACGTGACAACTACACCAAAATGTTGCTATCACTTAAAGCATATCGTGAAGTCGGAGGATTACAAAAAATGACAGCTGAACAGTTAGAAAATACGCCCAAAGAAGTGTTGATCGCATTAGCTCCAAATGAAATAGCACTAGTTTGGGATAGGTTACCTAATCACCTAAAAAGTGACGTCGATATATTGAAATATCAATACTGTTTCGAACATTATAATAGCAATAATTCAGATTCGGACGAGGGTGATGGACCGATACCAAAAAAAATATTTTGTTGTTATTGCAAAATTAACGATGTGAATATAAAGGCAGAAAACAGTTTAAAAACGTCCAAAGGAATAAAGCAACGCTTCAGCTTAAATCCATTTAACTGTTGCAAACAGCAATAAAATAGCTACACAAATAGTTTCGTGGTCAGTCATGTCTTACACATTCACTCTAACAGGACATTCAAGTGTCTTAAGTGCGGATTTTTACCCACCCATCGAGTTAAATACAACAAGCAAATATGGAGTTGCACTACTGGGATTTTACACATATAATTCGATTTTTAATATCGACGAAAGCAATAATTCATTCAGCCATTTGAAAACAGTGATACCAAAGCATTTAAGGATTCCACCAGGAGCTTACGAAATTAATGAAATAGCAAAAGCCATGTACACCGCTTTAAAAGAGTCATGCAATGAAGTTGGTACCGATTTATTTTCATTAACAGCCAATAATAATACGTTAAAATGTGAGCTAAAGTCAAAATATAGCATCGATTTTCGAGGTAGCAATAGTATCGGCAAAGTGCTCGGATTTGGCTCTGTGCTGCTGCAAGGTGGACAACGACACGAATCAAGTGCCATCGTGGACATAATGAAAGTGCGCATCGTACGTGTGGATTGTAATATAATTTCCGGAGCATACCTGAATTCTTTGGAAAGTCATACGTTATTTGAATTTGATATTGACGTCGAACCCGGTTACAAAATCTCCAAAGAACCGCAAAATAATATTTATATGCCGATAATGCCGGATGGTCGTCAGTTTATCGACAACATTACTCTACGCATCTTGGACGATAGCGGTGATTTGATCGATTTTCGAGGTGAGAAAATAATAGTTAAACTAGAGTTGAAAAAAATCGTATAATGGGTTTTTGCTTTAACCGTCAACTGCATAAGCTGTCAACAATTCAAGATTCAGTTAAACGACATAAAAGTAAGCAGACAACACAGTCAAGGTTCATTCGCAAGTCAGACGGACGATCGAAAACACATCCGCACAGCAATCGCCAGCTCTCCGTGAAAGATTGCAAATTTCTACAATCGATCGGTTTGAAAGTGAGAAAAATTAGAAAATGATGGCCGCTAGCAGTGATAAAATCGAAGTTTTTACCGAACCCATTTTTGATAACTCCATTATTAGTTTTCAAGAACACACATATAAACCTTACGGTTCTCCAACATTCCGCAATTCCGATGAAATTCGTATACCTGTACACTTTCAAGATATCATTTTGGATATATCGGATAGTTACATTTACATCGAAGGAACATTTAAACCCAAAGATGTTAGTAAAAAATGTTATCTATCAAATAATGCCATCGCCTTTCTATTCGACGAATGTCGTTATGAAATGGGAGGGGAGCAAGTTGCCGTCGTTCGGAAACCCGGAATTACCACAACGATGAAAACTATGGTGTCATTGGGTGCCGCACAAAATAGAGCTCTCATGGCATGCGGATGGGGTCTAGACGAAGCAAATCAAGGGATACTAGATTCCACAAGTAACATGTTCTCCGGCAAGCTTCCTCTAAAATATCTCATGGGTTTCGCAGAGGATTATTCAAAGGGTATTTTTAACGTCAAGCAAGAGTTGATTTTAATTATCGCCCGCACTTTCAACAATTGCTATATCGGCGAAGTAGATGCAGACATTTCAATTGAAAAAATTGAATGGAAAATTCGTCACATTATTCCAGACGATCGACAGAAGTTAAAGATATTATCACGCATGAATAAAGGTGGCAGTAACGCAAACGTTCCAATGGCTTACCGTAAATGGGATCTTTACGAGCTACCTTCTTTGAGAGAAACATCGTCAGACGTTTGGGCCTTAAGAACTAGCACGAGTCTCGAAAAACCGAGATATTTGATTATCGGTTTTCAACCAACTAGCTCTTCCGACAACAGAGCAAAAGATAGCACACAATTTACAACGGCCGATATAAGTGATATTAGGCTCTATCTTAAATCTGCCGTATTTCCCTACGAAAGATGGAATTTAGATTTTTCCAAGAAACTGTATGCCGCAGCCTATTATAATTATGAGAATTTTCAAGCTAGCTACTACCAGCGAGAACTGAGCGATCCTATGATGAGTTTTGCCGACTATCTTAAAAATCCGTTATTCGTAATAGATTGCAGTCACCAACCAGAAGCCGTCAGGACGTCCACAGTGGACGTGAAATTGGAGTTCGAAACACGCAAAAGTAAATTTCCTAAAGACATTAAAGTGTACGCGTTAGTTATTCACGATGCATTTTTTAGTTACAATATACTTAATGGTTCTGTTACTAACAAATCAATACATTAGTTTGAAGTTGTGTAATTCTCCAAATTATGTACTTTACATATTTAAAATAAACTTATAAACGACATATTGGAGTTTTATTCTTACTACATACGACATATTTGAGGCTTATTTTAATACATCAAATGTGGGGCTTTGGTAAATAAGGTCGAGAGATGAAGAATAGGCAGAAATTTAGGAGAGGGGTGGGGAAAAGAATGTATATAAGACGTGATTTAGAAAATTAAATTCACTCGAAGCCAAGATGTCATCAAGTTCAGATGATGGATATTCCAGTGACGACGAGCAGACCGCGGCACCAAATGTGCAACATAGGCTTGTACTGAGACCGCGAAGGCTTAGACCTAGGTATTGCATCATGCAATCCTACGTCTCATGGGGGTCTAGAGATTTGTGTATGCACTGCTACACGAGAGGATTTGGAGCTGCGATGATGGATGTTCATTTCGTCACAACTCATTTTACAGTGGGTTCGCGAGGTGATCAAAGGCGGAACCACTCGAGGTGTGCTTTGTGTAGGGAGAGACTGTTTACAGTCGTTCATCAGCAGTCTTGCCTTATTTGCAATAGAATGTAAATTCTATTACAAATAAAGCTCCTCATACGACAACCCTGCCTGCCCCCTGACAAAATCAGTCCTTTTCAGGACTACAGAATATTTGATCGTAGTTTGTAGTTAAACACTATGTTTCCTAAGGAAGATATTTCTCGAAGGAAAAATTGTGTTACTTTGAGTGAGAGATGCATTATGTGTTTAAATCATACATAGATAGCGAGAGAAAGAGCATTTGCAAGATTTAGCTTGTAGTTTTTATGTATGATAAGAACGCATATGCCTCTAATTATTCAAAGTGACATGACTTTCTATCAAGAAACATATTTTAAAAAATAAAGTCACTCTGGGTTGATACGCTCAAAAAGATACATCAGAATTTTGTCGTTTCACATAGAACATTGGCTAATATTAAACCTGCTCTTAAGTATGACAAAAACAGACGAATCCTTTCAGTGTAACAAAATATTTCGAACAAGAAATCTCTTCTATAGGAAATATTTTGTTACTCTGAAAGGATATGTTAGAACTGTTTAGCCCCACTCTCACCCCCACTCTCACCCCCCACCATCCTAAATGCTTTTAAAAGCGGGAGCAGCCATCACATTTTTCATATTTCAACCAGCCATGAAGTGGGACAGGCTGATGTTAAGGACGACAAGGGAGTCCAAAATAAGCGAGTTTTGGGAGGCTTGGCGTTTAAAAAACGCGAATAAGCCAACGGCTATCGTACAGCCGATTCCAAGACCGCCGCCACCACCGGAGCCGGCTCCAACAGAGCCGGTGGAAGTGGTGGAAGGACCCCAGATGCTGCTGGGTCCGGAAGAAAGGGAGGCTCTCTTACAAGAGCTCACGGAGCGCCGTCGGAGCCGTCGCAGCACGCGACTGGAGGCACGAAGACGGCGTGCCGCACCGCGATCGGTGCAGATCGCGAGAGGGGAACAACCACTCTAGGTTTCCCTCTCCAACCCAACCCACCGCGAAAACGGCCCTTTTTAGGGCCACAAAAGATTTGATCGTAGTTTAGATATGCTCAGTCACTTTGTGTTTGACACTGAATCAGTGAAAAAATGCAAAGATGACCAAGGATGACATTTTATGGACGTTTAAAAATAGACGTTGACATTTTCGCATAACTGTTTTCGATAATTTACCTAGAAGTGTCTAAAACTAATTTTAAGTTGAAGGTCCACGATCTGTTAAAACTGTTATATTTCTAACTTAAAAATTGTATCCATATAGTTATTTCCGAGGGGCAATTTTTGGTTCTATAAACTTTTTATGAAGTTAGAAAAATCGATATTAAAATCCCGCGGTTTGCTCGGAGAAATACAGACGGCCCGTAAAGCACGTGCGGTGTCGCGCGGAACTAAAACTTTGTGGTCAATGTAATGACATGGGCATAATAGTTTTACCATTTAGTAGGCAATGACTATAAAAAAAAGTTGTTGATAATGGTAAAACCAATGTCAAAAAGTTTTTGGACACTTCTAGTGAAATTAGGGAAAAAAGTAATTAGAAAATGTTGTTTGGAATGTCCATTTTAATCGAAATCCGCTTTTAAAAAGTGAAATAATTTTTAAGATCCGCGCTTTGCTCGGAAAACAAAGATTGCACGGGAGTTTTTAGACACTTCCAGTGAAATAATCAAAGCAAGTTATAAGAAAAAAATGTGCGTAACGACCATTTTTATCGAAATCCACTTTAAAAAATTGAAAAAGTGAAAATTGAAAAAAGAGTTATGGAAAATTATAGGTTTTTAACGAAATTGCACATTTTAGGCCATATTAGACTGCTATAGCTCCATTATTATTAGTCGCACAGAAAACCGCGGGGATCAAATCTTAAGGAAATTTTACGTAGAATCCGAAAATTTTAAAAAAAATTGAAAAAAGTGGAGGGGGAAGGAAAACATTTTCAAAAAAATTTAAAAACGCGAGATAACAGTCAAATAAACATCGCCCAGCGCTCCAAATGGGGGGGTGTTACTATGCGGGTTTTTTTTTTTTTTTTTTTTTTTTTTTTAGAGTCCCTGCGTAGCGCAGCGGAGCAGGGACTCCGATGGACATTCCAAACAACATTTTCTAATTACTTTTTTCGCTAATTTCACTAGAAGTGTCTAAAAACTGTATAACACTGGTTTTACCATTAACAACTTTTTTTTTTAAACACATTGGCTACTAAATGGTAAAACTATTATGCCCATGTCATTACTTTGACCACAAAAGTTTGACTTCCGCGCGCCGGCGCAATTGCTTTACGGGCCGTCTGTATTTCACCGAGCAAAGCTTGGGCCTTATATTATTTCGTTCATATGAAATTCTATATGAGGTTTCTTTTTCAAGGGAAGGGGGAATCTGAGGTCTTTAAAAGCAGCTCGAGTCGACTGCTTACTTCATTACATTCGCTCATCTCAACATGGCATCATCAGATGATGATGGATACTTAAGCGATGATACTCCTAGGAATTTGGATAATTGGGCTATAAGACGGAGGAAAGTTTTCCCCGTCCGATCCCGCCGGGTGTGCAAGACCTTAAACCTGGTGAAGGTGGGTGATGACGGCTGGTGTATTGGCTGCTATGCCGACTTGGAAAACAAGTCGGCTGGTGACCAATTCTTCAGTGGTCATGTAACCCAAGATTTCGGTAGTCGCGCGCACATACCGAACTGTAAAGGTTGTGGAGTAGCTCTTGGTACTCTACAACATAAGAGTGCGTGCCTTATTTGTAATCGAGCCTGATTACAAATAAGATATCCCGTGAAAAACGGTCCTTTTCAGGACCACAGAATGTTTCATCGTAGTTTTAGTTACCTAATGCCATAGTATATGTGGCGTTAGATAGAAAATTATATAAGTCCAGTCGGATCGAGTATAATTTTCTTTGCAAAATCCGTCCTTTTCAGGATGACAGAATATTTTGATCTTACTTGTATTTATCTAATGTCACGACATCTGTGACATTAGATAGAAATTATGTAAGTCCAGACGGATCGAGTATAAGTTTCTTTGTCGGTCACATTTCCACAAGACAATTACACCATTTTTGCGAACTAAAAGCAGTTTTCGACAGTGAAGTCCGCCAGTATCATTTTTGGATGGAGGGCATTTGTATAATAAACTCTAGTTTGTTGGCGGTGAAAAGGTGGGGATGGAGTGGTGGAGGGGGTAGATTATCTCTATTTAAACGGTTGCGAGCGGGTCACAGAATCACTTCATTTTTAAATCTTAAAGTACCAAGATATAACTATGAATTTCGAAAGGCCGTTAAGTCGCGGTTCATCGGTTTTTAGCGATGATACCGTCGACATGAATGATGTCGATATGGATGATCGGCTCTTGGACATCGAACGACTTCTAGACATCGAGGCAGAAGATATGTTTATTGCCTGGGAAGATGAGCGGGCAGTCGAAGAAGCAGATCTGGGTCAGGAATTGCCAAACATCGATTGGCAAAATGGGGAGTTGTCGGCTGATGAGATGGAGCCGGACTCCAGTACCGATTGGGTGCCACCACCGCCGCCGGAAGATCATGACGGTCCGGCCGATTCATCCACTTGGTGGATCACGGACCATCAGGATGAAGATGGTCCAGCGGATTCCACCAACTGATCCCGGAACCATGCCCTCCCCGATCTACCCCGGCAAAATCAGTCCTTTTCAGGACTACAAAATATTTGATCGTAGTTTGTAGTTGATTCATGTCACATCTCATGTAACATGATATTTCTCAAGAATTAATTTCTTTTGGGAAATATTGTGTTACTCTGTAAAGACATGTACGTTCTTACCGTACGTTAGAACTAGCTAAATTTCTAGTATGCTGAGAGTTTGGTCTATTATCTTACTTGTAGTAAAATTCACATTTTATTACAAATAAGATGCATGTTCTCAGCCATTGTAACGGATAGCCTCTCTTCACAGACATAACACTTTATCGCATACTTAAGTTGTGTGCATCTAACGATTACACACCTAAAGTTACGGCCCTACATTTTCCGTCTATTCGTTTTTCTATTTTGCATTTTCACACTATTTTTTGTGTGTAACTTCCGTATACTTATTTTAGAAATAAAAAAATATTGTTTCATTTAACTTCTTTTTTTATTATCATATATACAAAAACATTTTCTTTTACTTATATATACATTACTATTACAAAAATAACTTAACTCTATATTTACAATAAAATTCTAAAGCTACTTCTTATACGCTAAATTATTCATTACTTCCAGTCTTTTAACGCACTTCTCCCTTGTCCTTTTAGTTTGCTCCACTTTCACCCGCAGTTCATTAATCTGTCTTTCAAAGTCCGCCTCATCACTATCACACTTTTTTACTTCGCGCAGTAGTTGTTCCCTATACCTATATGCCGCGGAGAAGACGCACTTTTGGCTCGACGAAAACTCGTTCAACCAGTCCGGCTCTTCAGCAGTTGTTGCTGACTGCTGCGATTCCTCGTACGATCGCTTGCATCGCATCTTGGCCGGTTTGCGGCACTTCCCACGTCCTATTGTTGGCGATAGTGGTGCCTCCGTTGCAATTGTCCCTTTGTCGACAACCTGTGAATTGTCAGGTGTGGCCGAGTCTGGACCGTTATTCACCACAACGATTGGAGACAGAGGCTTCGGTGGTGGCGGAGACTTCAGAAAATCAGGTAGTTCCACTGGCACTGTGGGGCGCCTAAACTGAAATTTCCTCTTCTTCTTCTCGCCCTCGGCAGCCGCATAGAATTCACCTTTATTAATGGTGGCCGTCTTGGGTTTGGTCAGAAGATTTTGTAGTTTCGATGTTGGCCCCCGCCTCGCCTTTTTGATCACCACATCACTTATAATATTAATTCGGCCTCCATCCTCCTCAGTCCACTTGTTGACGTAGTCAACCGCCGAATTAACTGTCTCCTTTTTCGCGTCTACTTCTTCTTCCACAAACGCAGTGTTCAGCACGTTGTCATTGTGCCATTCTTCGAAGACACCTGGGGTCAGCAGGTCAATCACTTCCTGCCCCATCAACTCTGCTTGGATACTTCCATCCAAGTTAAACGCATTTAACAACGACTCACTACCGGAATTCATTTTTCTAACTAACTCACTGCACTAAACTGACAAATGTATTTACTTGGCGAACTGTTCTAGCGAACTATGAAATGCTCTGCCTAGCAAACCAAATTTATACTTATCACCCCACCATAAACTCCCCCACTCTATCTGACGGTTGATGCTTTGGAGGCCAAACAAGTTCATTCAACTTACAAGGTTGCGTTCAACGGCTAGACAGCGATTCAAGGACATATTTTCAAGGTAATCGTGTGTCCTTACTTCTGTTATTGTTTGTGCTCTCAAGGTTATATGATCCAGACAACCCATATTTATAGGCACTCTCTTTCCTTCGATGACTATTATCAGAAACTATAATGTTGCCTGCAGATCAAGATAACAATCGTCCAGATGAGACTTTTTCAGGAGCACAAATAATAATTTCTGCCGTTTGCTATAATTGTAAAAGAGAAGTATATATTTGGACTGACCACATGCAATCTTACAGTTACATTGAATTGTTGAGAGTAAGGATTGTTAAGTGTCATTACTGTGGAACGCTGATGTGTCGACGAGGGCCGATTAGCAGATCTCATATGCTGAGAAGACAATGGATGCTACGAGAAATTTACAAGCAAGACATTAATTAATTTTTATTTTTGTAACTTTATTACTATATTGTAAAATAAAACAACATATTATTGAAACAATTATCTATGTATTTTACTATCCTGCGTTATAAAATTTCAACTATTGCTATTACTATAGTGGTTAATAAAACTACGTGACATTGGAGTTAATATTTTTTTATTTTTCTAAAACATAGACTTTCCAACATTTTTCTAATTATAACTAATATTTTCGGGTAAAAAACTTTGCATAGCTTGTATTAACATATTTAGGTTATCTTCAGGGTTTGTTTCGTAAAACTTTATGTCTGGGTGCCCCCAAGGTAGAGTTTTTGTTGTTGATGGTATAATATAACGTTTATCGTCGTGGTGAGATAAAGCAACTTTATTAATTATTTCGGTATAAACGTCGTGTTTATAACTTCGAAAGGTTTTCATTTTTCGAAATATCTGACCACCACGTTCTACGATATTCCGATAATCTTCCAGGTGAAGCTGTTTTTCAATTACACGTTTTTTTATACCTTTCGCTTTTTTAATTTCGCTACTGACTGAGTTTATGTAATAAGCTTTGGCTCCGGTACCAAAAAAACTTATTATTGGATCACCTGGAAATTCATCCTTCATTCTACCTACTACTGACTGACTTTTTTTTATGTTAAAAATATTTCCTTCGGTATAATTGGATGTATCGAATTTATCCGGATTTTCTGCAATTATGCGATAAAAATTGTCGGTGTAAACTTTTAATATTAACGAATCTGTGTCTGTATACAGTAAAGAAGCATTTTTGCCAAATTTTGTTTTAATGAATGAGTAGAAAAAATCATAAATTACTGTTTTCGACATGTCCAGTATGGAAAATCCGATATAAATTGGTTTATTATAAGTTACCTTTAATTGATCCATATGAATGGCAACGAATTCTTTATTAAAAACCGTTGAACTTTTAAAATAAGGACGAGAAATTAATGCTCGTGCCCCAATTTTATTCCTGTCATTTTCCCATCGGGTAACTAGTTTTATATCATTACGATTCTCCACATTTTCCATGGTCTTGCCAAAAACAGCATTAATGATTAATTTAAAAGTGTCTTTACCAAACTTTGTTGTTGCCCTATTGCGCAAATCTGTATTTAAGTCGATATATGTCTTTAACCATGGGGATTGATTAAATTTTAAAATTCTGTGTGTTTGCATTACCATTAGGCCGTTATTGATTGCTTGTTTTAATGTTCGGTAATGAATGATGTATTTCTTTTTATCGTTTAAATTCGGAATTAACTTTGAAAATTTTGCCGATTCCGTGGGTGGTACAATATTTTCAACTAAAAAGGGTAAGTCGGAATGGTCATCATATAGCGTATCCGGATAATGAACGTCAACTTCCAAAACGTATCCTTCTGGACCATTATCGTCCACATCCATAATATTTAAATTTAAAATTTCATGCTCTGATAACCATCTAAAGCCGCCAAATGGTAATGCCTGCGACATACTATGACCGTATAGATTTGTTGCATCAAGATAAACAATGAAAGATGATGGTTCGTTAGGGTCGTAGTTTGGTACATATATGTTGTTGGCAGCGTGCATCCTTTCTGAACACTGACTTATACCGCCTCGAATACCTTTTTTGAAAAAATGAACCGTGTCGATATCAGTCAATAGCTCTAACTCTACCTTAGAAATACGCAACATACAATCAAACGAATAACTTGGAAGGGTATAGTACTGTGCTGGATCCAGTTTATACGTTTCTAAACAAGTATCGCGAAACTGTTCAAAAACATCGGTTAGTAATAAAACATCAGATTTCAAATATAAATCCGAATAGTCCCCCAAATTCTTACAATTAAATGTGTCCCACACCTTTTTAGCTCTATCATAATCTTCATCGCTAATGTGCTCCTCTGACAAACTATCATAAAACTGATTTTTTGTGGGTAAAATTGGATGGTTCATTTTCTCCATTGAATCGACAAAACTATAGGGAAAAACACCTTTTTTGCGCATTAAATTAAACTGCTCATTATCAGAAAAATATTTTCCTGTTTCCCTGAAACTACCCACAGCTAATCCATTACCCAAATTTTCCAGCGAAGTTGATAGAAATTTAAAACTATCGATGAACCGCAATTTCAAATATTTTTTCTTTATTGCCACTTTTATTATCGACATAATCGTGAACGTAAATACTTTTCGTAAACGAAATATACTTTTCCTTGCTTTGAGCTAAAACATCGATCTTGTCTCCGTGACGACACAACTCTTTAATAAACATGTGGCAATCGTACCCGCTCAAGTTATGAAATATAATTGGAATAAAATTGGGTAACTTATAATTTAAATTGCAAATCGAATGAGCAGCACCAGGTCTTTTTTTCCCAGTTATGTGACAGTGGTCCTTTACTTTACAATTATTATTTTCAAAAGGTCGTTCACATATACCACATTTTGTGGCATTATTGAACTCCGCTATTTGGTCCACCGTTAAAGTTTCCATTGCTTTTATATCTCTTAAGTATGTATTGTAAAGAGATCTTAAATCACTTTCAAGTCGAGAAACGAAAACCTGGGCTGCGTCGTTTCCCCGGTAGAGCTCAAATTTTGAAATCGAATCGTCAAAGGAGCACTTAATTAAATACGCAAAAGAATATGGTTTATGTTTGATGCTTTTGACTAAGTAAGAATTTGTGGGATTTGGTTCCACAGTATCCAGCGGTTTAAGCACCGATTCAAAATCCGCGTAAACGACAAACGGTACACGCATTTGCTTTTCTATGTTTTCAAATTTTAATATATTTTCACTTACACTCCTTCCAAATTTATCTATTTTTAAATTTAGTGATGGTGTTAATGAATATTTGTGGTTACAGTCATTTTTTTGGTGTGATATCAAAGATGATGGTGAACTAAAATATATCAAACAACCATCACAAAAATACATTTTATCTCTACGCGATGTAATTTGACTGGAACATAATTTCGATAAGTCTTTTATCCAACAATAATGACTTTTAGAACAACGCGTATCACAAATATGCTCATCATCATCTTTAATACTACAATCCTTTGTTATTAACAACAAGTTTACATGTCTGTTAAGTTTTCTACCCGAATACCTTAATGGACCGACAACTTCATACTTTAACATATTATTTTCGAAAATTTTTTGCAAACCATAAACGTTAACTGAAATATTATTCATTTCTTCAAATTTTGATATATCACGCAACTTTACTGGAAAGTCTATACCTGTAAAATTCAGCAGTCTTGAATAGTGTGGATAAGATTGAATCTGTGATGCCCTTCTAGTGGCGGGGCACAAAGCAGACACGATTGACCACGCAAAACAACACTCATCTTGATTAATCACATTGATGATGGCTTTTTTCAATTCGATGAGTCGGGGTAACTTTATATATGAAGATCCACCAAAAGGTTTATACTCGTTGACATTTACTTCCAGGTATAGAATTTTTTCCAGAGCCCAACCTACGAAAACAAGAAAGAGTGACATAAGTATTTATTTTATTTTTAGTCGTTAATTTATAACATACCTGAATCTTTTTCCTGAAACTCAGTCGATTGAGTCTTCATGGCTTCCACTAATGATTGATATATTTCTTCCAAATCGCTTCCTGAAGTAACAATTTCATTGCGTGTATTAAATGACTTGTCACTGTACATATTATCTTGTGTTGGTAAAAGATACCGACCAACAACCACCATATTAACTTTCAAAGCACAACGCACTCTTACTAGGTCACTTACTACCTCTAACACTTTTGCTTTAATTTCGTCAAAAAATAATGAATAGTCAGTATGTTCATTATCACTTGATATACGGTATGTGGCAATCCTATTTCTAAAAGCACTGGACACGAGTTCAACACCAGCTGATATTGGTGAACATGCATTACTTTTATGGTGTATTGTTCTTTGATGAGCTGCCATTCGATTTGCTGGTATGGTTATATTGCAGCAAGTGCAAGTACGCACCTCAGATGTTGATGCCCCATCGTCAACTTTTCGCTGTTTTCCACCATGTATATTTGCAAATCGTGCTACGCACGATTCTCTTTTGTGTCGTAACATATTATAACTCTGGGTAAACGATTTACCACAATTTTCACACACGTACGCCATGACTTTCAAATTAACTTGCTTGAACCGTTTTACTCAACACAATGTTCTATACTAAAATTTAATTCCCCCTACCCTCATATATACCGAACCACATTAGACCCAACCCACTCGATCTTCATACCAAAACATGTTACACCCCAATAATAACTCAAGGTAAACTAACATCACAAATGTAACCTTGAAATAAGCGTCGTACACCTGGTCATCACCAAACAAAGAAACAGCTGCTCGCATTCATTGAAAATATGCATCGTAAATGTAACCTTGAAATAAGCGTCGTCCACCTGGTCATCACCAAACAAAGAAGCAGCTGCTCGCATTCATTGAAAATATGCATCGCAAATGTAACCTTGAAATAAGCGTCGTCCACCTGGTCATCACCAAACAAAGAAACAGCTGCTCGCATTCATTGAAAATATACACCGCAAATGTAACCTTGAAATAAGCGTCGTCCACCTGGCCATCACCAAACAAAGAAACATCTGCTCGCGTTCAAGGCCAAGTTATTGACCTTGACCTTGGAACAACACCTGCGCATATCAAGGCCAAATAACAATAGCACACCTGAGCGTTCAAGGTCGACCCTACTGCGCATGCGGAAACTCACTAAGCATCTACTTTAACTACTAGCAGCCAAATTTATAAAAAACTGAAACAGCTTGCAAGTGGACGACTCTGGATACAAACTATAGTGCTAGTGGGCGTTAACTTGTCTTGTAAATATTAATCTGTTTATATGTCTAGTTTTCAAGAAATTGTAAAAATTTAAGTTAGCAGCCAAATTTGTAAAAAACTGAAACGGCTTGCAAGTGAACGACTCTGGATCAAACTATAGTGCTAGTAGGACTTAACTTACCTTGTAAATATTAAACTGTTTATATGTCTAGTTTTCGAGAAATTGTAAAAATTTAAGTTAGCAGCCAAATTTGTAAAAAACTGAAACGGCTTGCAAGTGGGCGACTCTGGATACAAACTATAGTGCTAGTAGGCCTTAACTTACCTTGTAAATATTAAACTGTTTATATGTCTAGTTTTCGAGAAATTGTAAAAATTTAAGTTAGCAGCCAAATTTGTAAAAAACTGAAACGGCTTGCAAGTGGGCGACTCTGGATACAAACTATAGTGCTAGTAGGCCTTAACTTACCTTGTAAATATTAAACTGTTTATATGTCTAGTTTTCGAGAAATTGTAAAAATTTAAGTTAGCAGCCAAATTTGTAAAAAACTGAAACGGCTTGCAAGTGGGCGACTCTGGATACAAACTATAGTGCTAGTAGGCCTTAACTTACCTTGTAAATATTAAACTGTTTATATGTCTAGTTTTCGAGAAATTGTAAAAATTTAAGTTAGCAGCCAAATTTGTAAAAAACTGAAACGGCTTGCAAGTGGGCGACTCTGGATACAAACTATAGTGCTAGTAGGCCTTAACTTACCTTGTAAATATTAAACTGTTTATATGTCTAGTTTTCGAGAAATTGTAAAAATTTAAGTTAGCAGCCAAATTTGTAAAAAACTGAAACGGCTTGCAAGTGGGCGACTCTGGATACAAACTATAGTGCTAGTAGGCCTTAACTTACCTTGTAAATATTAAACTGTTTATATGTCTAGTTTTCGAGAAATTGTAAAAATTTAAGTTAGCAGCCAAATTTGTAAAAAACTGAAACGGCTTGCAAGTGGGCGACTCTGGATACAAACTATAGTGCTAGTAGGCCTTAACTTACCTTGTAAATATTAAACTGTTTATATGTCTAGTTTTCGAGAAATTGTAAAAATTTAAGTTAGCAGCCAAATTTGTAAAAAACTGAAACGGCTTGCAAGTGGGCGACTCTGGATACAAACTATAGTGCTAGTAGGCCTTAACTTACCTTGTAAATATTAAACTGTTTATATGTCTAGTTTTCGAGAAATTGTAAAAATTTAAGTTAGCAGCCAAATTTGTAAAAAACTGAAACGGCTTGCAAGTGGGCGACTCTGGATACAAACTATAGTGCTAGTAGGCCTTAACTTACCTTGTAAATATTAAACTGTTTATATGTCTAGTTTTCGAGAAATTGTAAAAATTTAAGTTAGCAGCCAAATTTGTAAAAAACTGAAACGGCTTGCAAGTGGGCGACTCTGGATACAAACTATAGTGCTAGTAGGCCTTAACTTACCTTGTAAATATTAAACTGTTTATATGTCTAGTTTTCGAGAAATTGTAAAAATTTAAGTTAGCAGCCAAATTTGTAAAAAACTGAAACGGCTTGCAAGTGGGCGACTCTGGATACAAACTATAGTGCTAGTAGGCCTTAACTTACCTTGTAAATATTAAACTGTTTATATGTCTAGTTTTCGAGAAATTGTAAAAATTTAAGTTAGCAGCCAAATTTGTAAAAAACTGAAACGGCTTGCAAGTGGGCGACTCTGGATACAAACTATAGTGCTAGTAGGCCTTAACTTACCTTGTAAATATTAAACTGTTTATATGTCTAGTTTTCGAGAAATTGTAAAAATTTAAGTTAGCAGCCAAATTTGTAAAAAACTGAAACGGCTTGCAAGTGGGCGACTCTGGATACAAACTATAGTGCTAGTAGGCCTTAACTTACCTTGTAAATATTAAACTGTTTATATGTCTAGTTTTCGAGAAATTGTAAAAATTTAAGTTAGCAGCCAAATTTGTAAAAAACTGAAACGGCTTGCAAGTGGGCGACTCTGGATACAAACTATAGTGCTAGTAGGCCTTAACTTACCTTGTAAATATTAAACTGTTTATATGTCTAGTTTTCAAGAAATTGTAAAAATTTAAGTTAGCAGCCAAATTTGTAAAAAACTGAAACGGCTTGCAAGTGAACGACTCTGGATACAAACTATAGTGCTAGTAGGCCTTAACTTACCTTGTAAATATTAAACTGTTTATATGTCTAGTTTTCGAGAAATTGTAAAAATTTAAGTTAGCAGCCAAATTTGTAAAAAACTGAAACGGCTTGCAAGTGGGCGACTCTGGATACAAACTATAGTGCTAGTAGGCCTTAACTTACCTTGTAAATATTAAACTGTTTATATGTCTAGTTTTCAAGAAATTGTAAAAATTTAAGTTAGCAGCCAAATTTGTAAAAAACTGAAACGGCTTGCAAGTGGGCGACTCTGGATACAAACTATAGTGCTAGTAGGCCTTAACTTACCTTGTAAATATTAAACTGTTTATATGTCTAGTTTTCGAGAAATTGTAAAAATTTAAGTTAGCAGCCAAATTTGTAAAAAACTGAAACGGCTTGCAAGTGGGCGACTCTGGATACAAACTATAGTGCTAGTAGGCCTTAACTTACCTTGTAAATATTAAACTGTTTATATGTCTAGTTTTCGAGAAATTGTTAAAATTTAAGTTAGTAGCCAAATCACGGAACACGGAACACCAAAAAGACGTCGACAGTCTTGCTCGATGAGAATTTGCAAAAGAAGGTCGACAATTTTGGATTTTTATTAGCGCATAGTTGAATTTTCCCTTTCAGAATGAACTCAATTTGCCCATTGATAACTAAGAAGGATCTAAACTCTTATATGATTGCCAAAATGTTGTTTACATCCGCTTTTAGTATGAATTTTGATTATTCATTAGAATCACCACATTATGTGGCAGCAACCAGGCTTTATGTTATATCACTGTACTACGAGGATATGATGAAAAGTTTCCGTTTCCAGCCTGACCCAAAGAGAGGGCGTAATTTATGCCGCTGCCCCCCCCCCCCCTCCCCCTCCACCATAGTACGTCCCTGAATGCCCCTTATCACAAGCCACTATTTGGCATGACAAAGGTTCATCAGTGGCCTTTAACTTTTTCGTCGTTCACCTTATTCGCCAGATTTGGCCCCATCGGATTTCAAGTTGTTTCCGAACTTGAAAAAATTTCTTATTGACAAAAAGTTCACATCTGATTCAGAAGTGATTGCGGACACCAATGTCTATTTCGACTGACCTTAAAATCGAGTCGGCCATGACGTAGTGACATCTACCTGGCTCGTTGGTCTAGGGCCTAGGGCTAAGGGTATGATTCTCGCACTTTAGGTTAATAATATATATGTTACGCTCAATAGTAGAATTCGGGCAATGCCCGAAAAAAATACGCAAAACTAATTTTGAGCAAACGAATATTTCCCAAACCCGAAATTTTATTTTTATACGGTTATTGAGCATGACAAAATAAGCAGAACTAGTTTTCCGCAATTTGAAATATTCAAAACTAGTTCTGTAGATTTCTGAATGGCCAGCACTAGTTATGCTTGTTTTACAGCCTCCCAAACCCAAATAAAGAGTAGGGTTATGTTGTTGTTTTTTATTTTGAATTTATTTCGTTTGTGCTCGTGAAATTGTGTATGTTACAATTCTTATAATTACGATATTCACCCATGTACCTATATAAAAATGCAAGCTGAATTCGACTCTCAATTAGTTCCGTTATTGCAGGCTTCAGGTACTGAAAAACATAATGTCATGACGAAAGGTCATTACTTGTCATCTACAAGTGCCATCATTCAAGCTCTTGTTCAAATAAATAATTTTAAACTTAACTGAATATTTGTCTAAGAATAAAGTTTTATTTGTTGTTGTATTTGTCAGTATTTAAATAAAGTATATTATTTAAATAACATTCCCAACTTTATTTTATTCGGACGCTGCGCGCTGATTACATGAAAAAAGCATAACTACTTAGGTACTGCTGGCCATTCAGAAATGTACAGAACTAGTTTTGTACATTTCAAATTGCGCAAAACTAGTTCTGCTTATTTTGTAATGCTCAATAACCGTATAAAAGTAAAATTTCGGGTTTGGGAAATATTCGTTGCTCAAAATTAGTTTTGCGTAGTTTTTTTGGGCATTGCCCGAATTCGACTATTGAGCGTAACATATATATTAAAGTAGCATAATATAAGGATAACATGTAAGTTTTGGAAAAATAAATGTTGTTATAAAGCTTTAAAAAAAAGCTTCGGGTGCCTAGGTCCGGGGTTCAAATCCCGGACGAGCCCTGTTACTTTTTTGAAAACTATCAATTATGGAAGATTACAGTGTGTGTATTAAATTACCGCGAACGTCATTATCGGTCACTGGTAAACATAAAAATACAACAAGAAAATTATTTGCTTTGGTTTTATCATATTAAGAGATATTTTTTGATAAAAAACATTTTCTCGAGCATTTTTTGGAAACAAATTTTGATAGGTTAAACTCATGGAAAATATCCAATATTTCTTCAATGGTTAAACCCATTGACCTTCAAATGTTGAAACTCTTTTAAGAAGCAAATATTTGGTCCTTAAGAAGCAGACGCAATAAAAAGGGCAATTAAAATTTATTCCGTCGCCATTTTGTCGGGATTTTCAAGAAGAAGTTGCCGAGCAGGATCTCTTTTGAAAATGATTTCGTCCAGTTGTATTATTGCCCTTAACTGGCATGATTTTTAAATAACTAGCTTGCGCCCGCGCCTTCGTCAGCGGTATAACAATTTTACTCCATTACAACTTTTGAACTCCCATTTCACCCCCTTAGGGGTTGATTTATTAATAAATGTAAAACATGTGTTTAAACATATATTTTTTGGAGTACTTCTATGAAACTTCGAGTTAATAGAACCGTCCAATATTTTTTCTTAATACAAAGTT